>CM029485.1:53266381-53866381 GCA_017140395.1 Eucalyptus lansdowneana
GCCGATTGACCTAGCTTTCCGAGAGAAGAGACAACGACCGCGGCGGCGAGGACGGCGGCGATTCCTGCGGAATCGGGCGGCGAGGACGGCGCGAATCGGGCGGGATTTGGGGCGGAATCGATTGGGAGGAATCGGAGGACGGAAAGAGAGAGAGAGAGGGAGAGAGAAATTGGAGATGGGGTCTGGAATTTTCGGGGAGGAGAGAGAGAGAAGATGGGAATGATTTTGTTTTTGACCGGCGTCTGGGCGGTGGCTTTCCGATTGGTTGCCGCGTCGGTTGTGAATGGTTTATCTGCCTTTACCGGCACGTCAACGGTGCGTTTTACGGGCGTGGTCCAAAGCGACGGTCTTGTCTTTTGATTTGGACTCTTCCTTCCACCGGACAAATCGGTTAGAGAACTGCAAATCAAATTTCTCCTTTCTAATAAAATGATTTTCATTTATCTTCTAATTTAACCGCGGTTTTCACTCTTTTTATTATTTTTTTTTCCCGCTGTGGAAACTTCATTTCTTATCTACCAAAAGGTGATGGTATGGCTGACTCTCTTCTTCCTCTTGATACATAGTAAGTTTGAAGCTGGTTGATGACTTAAATGTCAAAGACCAATTCCAAATAAATAACGTGACTTCCCAAACGAGCTAGTAACTTACCCCATGAATACATCTATTAATCAATCAAACTAGCCACTGTTAAGGCCAGTGCAACTGAGGCCAATTCATATGGATCAAGACAAAAAAAGAAGAAGAAAGCAATAGGTAAGTTGTGTTAGAACCACGTAATATCAATTTTATATGTTGAGGTTCCAATTTAATGATGGTAATAGCGCACTAAGGATCCGATGACTAGGCCAATGCTTTTTATAGAGGCTAGTGCAACTATTGGAGGATTTATTAGTGGGCAGACCATTGCTTTTGCTCAAGTTAGTGCACATATAAGATGATTCAGTGACTGGACCAAAGTTTCTACTCAAGCCACAATTGATGAAGGAAGCTCTTATGATTGAGCCAATGCAACTGCTCATGAGAGACTGTAAAAAATCCTAGTGAGTAATACCCCAATCCCCATGCATTTGGGTGTTGTCATTTGATTCTCATGTCCAATGTTCTTTTGCTATAAGAGAGCTGCACAATCACGGCCAAGGAAGAACAAAATAGTAGTGAAGGATATTTACACAAACCTTAAGACAAATTTTCAAATTCTTGATGTTAGTAATTTGAACCTTTCATAAATATACCATCCTGTCAAATTAAGCTAAAAATGCATTCATTGTCGCGTAGCTTGGAACAGCTAATGCGAGACTATTGAGGGTGCCAAAAAAAGAAGTTGTTTCTAAAGCTCCAAAGGCAAATGCATCATCAAAACAACCACCACCACCAAATCCAAACTCTGAGGCGAGTGCACAACCTTAGTCGTCTAATGCTAAAACTTCCTCTCTAAAGAATGGTTCTGCTGCTAGCGAATAACAGTCGTGGGAAAAAGGACTAGCTACAAGGAAAAGCGTGGGACTTATGAATCAAGTGAAGGCCAGACTTATAGGACCACCAGATGTCGTGACTAAAAGGCTTGGATTGATGTATATTCTGCATTCTTCATGTTGGATTAGATGTTTTTCAGTTTTTTTTTTCATATTAATTGATGCCAATGACGGGTGTGAGGCGGGCTGGGTTGGATGGTTTTGGGTGTTTTGCTTTGACTTGGAGAAGGAGGATGGGTGACGTTTGGTTTTGTCCATTCGTTTTGTTAAGGCGTTCCAATTTTTGTAGGTGGTTTTTTTTTTTTTTTTTGCTGAACAAGGAGCTACTTAATCTATGCAATGAGACTATTTTAAATTAATGGATGAGGTGTTTTTTGTGCAAATTGGGGCACTCTTTTGTCATTATCTATTGATGCAGCATCACTGGTTGATAGGTTGATTGATGGTCCTTCAAGTTTGCTGCATATTCAACACATTGATATTAAAATTGAAAATTGCATGATATAGAAATCGACATTACATATTCAAAATGAAAACTCATATGGTTGATTGGTCTGATCTCAAACACGAGTGCTTGTACTTAGGAGCAGGCATCGGTTCAGGCCCAAACCGACTGGTCCTGAGACTGCTGGAATGTTAAGATTGGTCCAACCTATACCAACCTCATAGTTACCTTCTTCTTCTTCTTCTTCTTCTTCTTTTTTCCAAATCCTATGTATATAATTGTAATAATAGGCCCAGCCCAGCCATATCTCTTAAAGCCCAAGCCCTCAGCCCACCTTCACTTTTCTTCAAAGCCAACGGAGTAAACAAGAAAATAAGAAAACGTTCGTTCGTAAAGAAGGAAAGAAAGAGGAAAAGGAGAAAATTTTCCCTCTTAGCCGATCCAAACGTTCCGACAAGCCAATTCAACTCCGAATTGCAACACGCAGTAAGTATTTTAACCCATTATTCATCTAGTTAGAGTAATTTTTAAAGTTAGGTCATAAATCCAAAATTATGTCTATTTTGAACTGGGATTTTTTTCATTAGTGCGTAGGAGTGTTTTATCTTTCTTAATTCCTTGATGGGTTTTCAACTTTTCTAAGTGAGTGATACTATCTCTTTTATGAATTTACAAACTCACATCTTGAAAGCTGTAGAGATTTAATATAGTATAAGTTATGAATACCTATTTCTTGCACAAATTGGATCAATCTTTTACTATGTTTTTAGTATGTTGACAAGGCATTGGAAGGTGTTATTTGAAATAGTTTGATCATTTGTGAATGTCTTGATTAAATGCTTTGTGAAATAAATTGCCAAAAGCTATATCTATTTGGTCGCCTTTGTCACGGGCATTAAGCATGGCCATTGTTAAATATTGAACATTAGATTAATCAACAAAATTGATCATTGATGTTTGATTTGAGAAAGATCAATCAATGGAATGGTTATTGATGATTGAACGTTCATATTATATTTTTCCTTTCTTTGCTGTGAGAATTGGTAATTGAATACCACGATAACAAGTTTGGTCCAAGTCAACCTTATTAGGAGTTACGCCATTTGATTCAAACATTCGTGTCCTCATACTACCAGTTTACCAATTGTCATTCTTCGATTTGGGATTAAGGTTCCTCACGCCAAAATTAGAGATTGCATTTCAGTTTGAGGTTAGCTATGATAGAGCTTTATATTTTTTGAAGGATTAAAGGGGGGAAAAACGACATCATTTTGAATCCCATGGACAAATCAGTTAAGGAATTACTACATAGAAGAGAGAAATTCATGAATAAAGCGCCATGTCATAATTCTTCGTCCATCAATTTAAACAAAGTTAACAAAGAAACTTAATTGTACTAATATTATAAGTTTTAAAATTTGATTCCACTTTTACTGTAGGTATTATGACTTTTGTTGCATTTATGCCATTTGCATTGACTTTTGATTTATCTCTCATGAGTTTTGTCTTGTTTGGCTCTCTTTTTCTTTTGTTTAATTTTTTTTTGTATAATGTCATGTCAGCGTCACATATGCTAAAAAATATCAAATGACAGTACGTTGGATTTTAGCATACCGCATTAGCAAAATTGGCTAAGTAATCATAGAAAGGACTTGACTACACCGGATCTAAAATGTGCATGAATTAATTATATTTCTTCAAACGATTAAATTTGATTGCTTAATAGGCGCAATTTCCCTATAATCCAATAACCTTTTTTTTCCCATTAATCAATCCAATAACTTAAAGAAGAAGAAATTCAAGATTTCAAGGCATTGACCGGGCGACGAGGGCGCGTTAAGGAATTGGGGGTCCGCCCAAGGGGGAGTGGGACCCAATCCCATGTCCGAGTGAAAAGTCCCCTAATCAAGCAAAGGGGCCCCACCACTCCGTCGCCACTCACCGTCGGATCCTCGCACGCGCGATTGCTGCCGGCCGTCCAGATCCATCCTCCCACGCGCGATCTTCAAATTCGGCCTTCCGGGGGGGTCCCATTTTCTCCCGTGTCCACTGCATACATCTCCTTCTCTCAAGTTCAGCTCTCATTTCGAAGAAGCAGAAGACGACGAACGACGGCGGCGACGGCGGCGGCGACGACTACGACGGCGGCCTGAGGAAAGAATCGCATTGCCATGTCGGTGAGTCCTCGATCTCCGGCCCCGACCTTCCTCGTACTTCGCTGTAGTAGGATCGCGGAACTAGCGTGTGCGCGTTTTTTTTTTTTTTCTTCTCTCCCCTGCTCGAGCGAAGCTCATTTTTTCGAAGCTGTCGCGTAGATCTGCTTCGGTTTCCATGGGGATTTCGGATTTTATGCGGCGAGAGTGCGGTGAATTAGCTCCCTTGGTGGAACGGGACTGGTGTTTTTTCGAGCTGCTGGGGTTTGTCTTTTGCCTGATTGGACGATGGTGCTGCTGCTTTTTGAATTCGAAAGCTGCCGTTTTGGTCTGGCCTCGTGGATTGTTCCTGAATGTGCGTTCGAGGGGGAGTTTTGCTGTGACAATGAGGGTCGTTTGTTCCTGTTAATGCGCGATCTCCCTGGAGTTTCCATGCCCGAGAACTCTTGAACGGTGCTCGATGGAGATTCACTCGCGAGCCTTGGTTAGCTTAAAGTGACTGTCGATCTATGTCTGTAGTTCACAGTTTGATGTTCGGTCGCAGCGACTGGTTATTTCGAAAAGTTCGTTAACTGGGCCTCGAATTGGATTTAGACATGTCCCATCGAGGTTTCTTTTTCCCCATTTTTTTCAAAGTATTGATGAAAGCCTCTACCAGATGGCGGTGAGCATTTGTGTAGTGCTGGTGTCTTTCACTGGGATTCCAAGTGAATTAGTTCTTCAATAGTGGCAGATTAGCCCAATAGCCCTTTGCTTTAATTTGAGAAGATATCGGATCAGTTTGGTCAATGCGAATGTGGGAGTATGAAAGATTGGAAGCATCTGAATGCCTGTATTTAGCATATTTTCTTTGCTTTCTTGTTTAAAGTCTTGCATAATTGCCGTCAAAACGTTCCATGAAAAAGAACATATCATTCAGCAAGTCATTGGACAAAAAGAGGAGCAAGTCTTGCTAAGGTGAGCTCTTTGGCTCAGCCATTCATGGTGTAGCCTCTTGGAATGGCTTAAAACCCTATTTCATTCTGTTATCATTAGCTCACTTTCTACCATCAGCTTTCTTTGTTGTAATATTTTATTCACATCAAATTGTGACTGGTCTATGGGTATAATTCTAACCATCATATAAATGTCATTGCAGCTGACAACTGTTAAGGTTAGCAATGTCTCCCTAGGAGCAACAGAGAGGGACCTCAAGGAGTTCTTCTCATTTTCCGGTGATATTGCATATCTTGAGATGCACAGGTTGAGTCTACTCCTTTGCTTGCTCAATCATTTGGTTTCACAGTGACATTTCTTATGTTTTTCTTCTTCTAATTACACAGTGACACTGAGCGGTCTCAAGTTGCATATGTCACGTTCAAGGATGCTCAAGGAGCAGAGACTGCCATTATGCTTTCGGTAGTACAGTTCATCATACTCGCGTTGTTTCATTTTGTCCTTCCAATATCCCAGACTTTCTACAGTGGCTAGCTATTCATTAAGTCTTTTTTACATGCGCAAAGTCACTACTTTGGGAGAAGGAAAATCCGTATACTATGGAAAGTATTCAATTAGCCTAATTATCATTAAGAATTTATGTCTAGGATTGTTGCAGCAACGAAGTGATGCTCTGAGGCTTTCCTGAGCTATTGTTTTGTTTCTTTTTGTTTGGTTTTGCTTGTCCTTGTAATGGTGCTTGTGATTGATCAGCTGATGCATTTGAGACAGGAATCACCTATAGACCTTTTAGTATAATCTAGCTTGCATGATGAACTAAAATCCTTGTGAGCTAAAAGAAGGGTGAGGATAATCTTTAGAATGGATTCATCACACTAGGGGCTTCCATTTTACTCTGGCAGAACATATATGTTGGTAATGTGGTTAGTTCTTGTCCTATAATGTCCTTCATCAATAGCTCTTGGTAACCAATTTTTTTTTTTTTTTTTTTCACATGGCATATTTATGAATGTGCATGAAGGGAAATCTCTCTATATATGGTCTTTCTTATATGTAACTTTTGGATTCTTTTGCCTAGTAGTCATATTTCACTAGATAACAAGATAGATATGATAGTTGGAAATTAAATCATCTACTAGTTATTTATGCATTGCAACAGCAAGGTTTACTGTGAACTCCTTTGAATGTCAGGGTGCAACTATCGTTGATATGTCTGTCAGCATTGCTCACGCTCCAGATTACAAGCTTCCTCCTGATGCTATAGCACCACCAGTAAAAGTCCTGAGTCTCTTAGACTCCTGTTGCATAATATTTTCTACTAAGCTACAAATTTAGGACCATAATGAACCTGATGATTGCTCTTCTTGCAGGTAACTGAAAACAAAAGTCCAGCTGGTGGTGACTCTGCTTTGCGAAAAGCAGAGGACGTAGTTACCAGCATGCTGGCTAAGGGCTTCATATTGGGCAAAGATGCAGTGAACAAAGCCAAGTCCCTTGATGAGAAGCATCAGTTGACATCAACCGCCTCATCAAAAGTTGCTTCCTTTGATAAGAAGATTGGGCTGACCGAGAAAATCAGTGTGGGTACCGCAGTTGTGGGCGGCAAGGTCAGGGAAGTGGATGAAAAATTTCAAGTTTCAGAGAAAACCAAGTCAGCATTTGTGGCAGCCGAGCAAAAAGTTAGCAGTGCTGGATCAGCCATTATGAAGAACCGTTATGTGTTCACAGGGCGTCGTGGGTAACGGGCGCTTTTAACAAAGTTGCAAAGGCAGCTGGGGAAGTCGGCCAGAAGACAAAGGAGAAAGTGGGAATGGCCGAAGAGGAACAGAAGAGAAAAGTAGTGGATGACTTTGCTCAGATTCATTTATCCGAGTCTCCAAAGGCTACTGCTTCCGCTGAGCCGAAGCCATCGAAGCACGAGCCTGTTCAAGGTCTGATTCTGTGATCTGGTTCTGTATTGAACATTGTGTATCATTTCAGATACTCTCAGTTACTTGTCTGCTGTTGTCCACCAGAACAGTGGTGCTTCATTATAGTCAAGTTGTCATATATCGTTGCTTACAGACACTTATCTTCCTTTACCCCTCCCACCTCAAAAGGATTTTTCCTATGTATGCAAAATCTTTCTGCTGGAAACCTTCCTGATCCTTGATTTAAAATGGCCTCAATTGTGGTCGGACCTCCATTCCGAGAAACTCAGAATGACTTGGTGAAAGGAATGTTCATCACTTCACGATGAAGCGTAGGGTGAGTTCTGCCTGAGCTTCTATTCTGAGAATCAGATTCTTAATTCTGCCAATCTTTTTTAAAAAGGTTTTGGAGAAGTCAATGAGTTCCGGTTGCTTGCTCTGTTCCCATGTGATTCCTTGTACAAAGCTGTACGCCCCTTTCAGGGGAGCACTTTCATTAATCCGCACGACGTGCGGGCTTCATGTTAATGTAACTTGACTACAAGCTGTGTCGTCTTTTCCAAGTACCTTGACATGGCTGAATACTCCATATCCTAGAATTCACGAGTCCAATTAATTTTAAAACACCGACCAAGTAAAATACACAGACGTGAGGCACATGTATGAAGCATCACTCTTAATTTATTTCTCGAGTCGTGTGTTGCACGTCACTAAAGAACCAATTCATCGAAATCAGGAGATGCCTGAAGGGCCAAACAAGCAAAGGTGGGATTTTCTTTTCTTTGATAAATCGTAAGTGGAGTACCAATTCATCAAATCGAGATTGGGCAAAGTAATTTTCCTACATACTGCGGTACTTATAGCCTTATTGAGTGAAAAAAAAGGGTAGCCACTGAAATGTGAGCCCCGTTCTGTTAGCCCATACGATGATACAAGGGCCTAGTGAATGACTGTGACGGTCGGCCAATGCGACTTTGGGCCAGAGTCCACGGAGGCTCCGCACGCGTCTCAGCCTGGAACTCCGGCTCTCAAACGTCGCTTCTCGTCTCCGAGACTGCATCTCTGCAGACCCCGGCCCGGGGAACTTTCCTGAGCCTATATCCTAGCGCAAAGCTAGGTCATGGCCCATTCACTACATTCAGTGGGCGTGCCCTGCTATTTCCTTGGACTACAATACTTACGGAGAATATTTGGTTCCTTCCGTGCCGATGTGGGACAAGAATTCAAAAACCCAAGTACGGGGAATCATCTTTGATATAAAGAAAGGGAAAGAAGATAATAGTGTTGGTTGGGGCTGTTGATGACAAGAACGATAGCTGATGATGGAAATGGTAAAGATGGTATCAAATCTTCCTGCACACGGTGGTCATTAGAAGAAGAGAAAAAAATCAAGCTTTGATATCACCATGTGTCTTCACACCATTAAATCAAAAAAGGAATCAACGCTCCTAAAAAGAGGAAATCGTGTACCCTCTTCACATGTAGGTTGCGTTTGACAGTGGGGATAAAATTTAGGATATGATAAAATTTATCTTATCTACGTTTGCTGTTTAGTGTTTGCTCAAGACAAGATAAAGTCAAACATGAAGGGAATATAGATCAGATAAAATTATCTCAGAAGGAGGTGAGATAAAAGTAGATAGAATTTTTAACATCCATAATAGGAAAGTTATTTTTATCGAATGACAATCTTCTCAAATTAACAAAATTAAAATTATATTTCCATATAAATAATAGTTGAATTCTAATATAAGAAATTCAAAATAACAAAAAATGACAATTTAGTTATTTTAATTTAATCTTATTTGTATTTATATATTCGAATTCAATTCTATTTCATCATATAAATTCAATATATTTATATTTATTACATATTTTAATTCTATTTTAGGTATCTTAGTATAGAATACTATTTAATAAAATTTTATTAGAGAATGATAGAAGGGGACGAAAAGAAATAAAAAAGAAATTAATTTAAAAAAGAGGAAAACAAAATAAAAAAGCAAATAAAAATAAAGTAGGTAAGCATGTTACGGAAGATTTTTACAATATCCATTGATAAAATTTTTGGTTTATTTATATTAATATGTATTTTATATTAAATAATATGTATGATATGATGTGAATATATCTGACTTTATTACTACAATCACCAAATAATAGTTAGAATATAGCAAAATCCTTGGATTTCATATTTTATCTTATTTAGTGATATCCTTGTCACAAATCTGGATGACCAAATACAGACGTAGATCATTCAAGCGTTTAAGCATATATATATATATATATATATATATATATATATATATATATATATATATATATATATATATATGAAAAGTTCAAAGTCAAAGGGAGACTTGCGAGGTATGATGTAGATCATGCTTGTAAAAAGACAAGAATGGGGCCTTTAACTTGTCTAGCTCTCCAGTTGAGAATATTGGTGGAGAATGTACGAATGTTGCTCTTTCTAGTACATAAATTTGGTGATTGAAGGCATAGGTTATGAAATTGAAGATGGAGGAAAGTTGTTTTGAATCAATATCCACTATCTGAGATTAAAAGAAATGAACAAATCGAAAACCCGAGCTAGGCGGCACGGTTTGGGTTCAATGTAAGTGATTCCTGAGTTGGGTCACATTTTAGCGTATTATTATTCTTAACTCGGAGAATGCTCTAATCGGCCATGTTGCAGTCCCAAGCCTTCTTTCAAGACAAAGGTCTCAATTGCTTGGTCGAAGCTTTGTGAAGGGGTGTGCTTCGTGCTCCACACTCGGGGGATCCCATCTCCTACAACATCAATTGTTCAACAATCTGATCATGGAAATCACGAACCACCTCTCAATTCCAATGATGGCTAGGACTCGCATTGGGCATACTCATGAGGTAGACGCATTAGGATGGTCGATAACCCCTCCATCAATGAGAGCGACCTTGCCAACGAGGAGCCAAACAACCATGCGTTCAAAATTCCTTGTGTTTGCTATTGCCATAACTTCTATGTTGTAGTTAGGAGTCAAGAGGAGAAGTCAAGGTCCGTGATGAGAGTGCTAGTATGAACAAAATAAAGGAGTTAGAGAAGAGAATAAGAACACAAGATTTATAGTGGTTCGGCTTAATCCAAGCCTACGTCCACTCTCCCACGCTAACAGCCTTCTTGGCTAGATTCCACTATGCAATCAATAAGAGATTACAACTTCGAGTGCAAACACTTAGTAGTAGATCACATTATCTCACTAAGTCACTCTTTTGGTATTTCTCTCACGATTACAAACGTGTAAGCTCTCAAGAGACAAGTATATGATCGAAAGTCGCTAAGACTTTGGAATTATAAATTCTACGCTCCGTCTCTTACTTGCTCATCGGTCCATGATCTCCTTAAATACTCATCCACTTCCAAACTACCCGTTGGACAGTATCCCGGAGAATCGTCTTCCAATATACCCATTGGACAGCTCTGTATCTAGAAGATTTGGTAGCCGTTGAGTGACAAAGGTAAAATCCCAAATTGATTCCGATCGCCCATACAAACGAAATCTTGGTTTCCATAAGTAAAGCTTCTTCGTATAGAAAGTTCTTGTCTTCAAGATCCAATCGTCAATCAAATAGATTGAATCAATCAAATCAATCTTGATGTGGAATCCAAACCAGATCACTAGCCGTTGTATGATTGGGCTTGAGTTACGATTCATCGAATTTGGATGTAAAGTCCGAGTCTCGTAGACTTTACAATATGAGTCGTAGACTTTACAACGGGTCCGAACATATCCGCTTCAACAGATTTAGCTTTAAGGTCTGTACCTAGTTCAGCTTCGGCATAGAGTCTCGTCTTCTCGGTTCATCATTCACGTTCATCGGAATTAGTCGAGTTGACGATGACTTCGATGTAGAACATACTTTGACACTAAAGTCGCGGTCTTTCGACTTTGAGTCTTGAGCCCGCGTCTTCGACTTTGAGTCTTGAGTCGCGTCTTAAGACTTTGACACGTAAGTCTGGAAATCTTCAAAATATACTCTGGACATATGTTACGTTCAGTCTTTTGGCCGTCTTTTGACTTTGATAATATCCTTTACATGTTCTATCATCTGCATGGTCTATTACTCAACCATCAAACATATTAGTAGCCTTTGATTTATTTTGTCATCTTCAAAACATCATAAGGGATTTCCCTAACACGTGATACTACTAAGGCCATGAAAAATATGAGGTCAGTGTTGCATGGTGCTAGTATTATGATATCTATAAGATTTTGTGAAATCGGTATCAATTATTCTAAAAGAAAGAAAACAAAGGGTACAATATAGATTATGTCCGTTGAGTTTAAGAATTTGGGTGATTTGAATTTTTTATGTTTATTTTAAACAATGGAGTCCTTTAGTTTTCTGAATAAGTTTTGTTGTATGCAAATTAAATCCTCTAATTTTCCTATTTTTTCAATCAAGTGTTGATATACCCATTGTAATTAATGCTTTTTGTTTTTTTGTTTGTTTTTTTTTGGTAAGTAATTTTTTTTGTTTTTTTTTTTTTTGCGTATTAATTAATCAACAATTTAGTTAGTAAATGATTTGATTGTATGAATCAAGAAAGTTAGAGGAATTATTTGTTAGACGACTTAAGATTGGACAAAATAAAGAATTTGACAATCAAACCGCATAAATTAGGGTTTGCACAGTAACTTTTCAATTTTTATGTTCTTTTTGTTTTTTAGTTCACCGGAATAAAAAAAGGAACATAAATCCATTTGATAATGTCAATTAATTTTTTTATTCCACGGAATAGAAATGTGGCTAAGGAATATATTTGGAATAGAAATAAGAATTTTAAAAAATATATTTTTTTTTATTTTTGAGAAAATTTCTAGAAATAAGTCATTTTCTTTCTATTCTTTCTTTTTCTTTTCTTCTTATTCTTCCTCTTCTAATTGGTCTGTGGAGACTTGCCACTTGTCACCGTTGGTCATCACTGCCGCCTCCGGCTAGAAGAGGAGAAAGAAGAGAAAAAAATTGAAGAAAAGAAAAAAAACAAAAATCTTTAAAAAGTATTAAAAATTACTTTACAGCATAAAAAAATTTGTGCGTCATGCCAAATGTAATTTTATTCTTTTTCTATTTTGAGAATAAAAATTTTGTGTAGTTACTAAACAAATTATTAAATGCTAAAAACTTGAAAAGGATCAAGAAGTCTACACAATCCAAGGAAGAAATAAAAAGAAAGAAACCCAATCCGAACTGAATACGATGATAAGAACAAAAAATCCACTGAAAGAATTTAAAAGAAAGAGAACTTGAGTGTGTGGAATTCATGGTGAAAAAGAAAGGGAAAGAAGACAGTGTGTCGGTAACAATAATCGACGACGACGACGGTGGACTTCAATCATTAGAGCTTTAAATTAAATAGTGAAAATTCTGAGTACTTACGAGCAAAGTATTCTACGGTAGCAAAAATGCTGCTCTTTTGGTATTTATATATATACGTATAAAGGAAGTCCAAATAATTTTATATTTATTATACAGATATCGATTTAGTCTTACACCTTTTATTTTATTTTATTTTACCAATTTAATTATAAATATTTGTGCAAAGTTCCTACATGGTCTTTTTTATTAATATTACCACATTAGATAACTGCTTTTGATTGGACCCTCACGTTTTTTTTTTTTTTTTTTGGGAACGACCCTCACGTTGGTTTCCTGCAAAATATAGGGCTATGCTTTTTTCCTAACCTGCACTTGTCATTTTACTTTAAGAATACTACTATTTCTCTTTAATTTAACTTGTGCTCTGAGTAGAAAATAAATTCAATTCAAATGCTGTCAATTATGAAATTCTTTTCATCTCTCATTTTCTCTTATAGGTAAAAAGGTTTAAGATGACAACCAAAGAAGGCAAGGAAGAATTACAATAATACAGAATTTAAACTAACCAACTTGAGCTAATCAACGTTCCAATCAAGCCTTGAATTCCAGTGGATGGAATGACTATTTGTCTTAGAAAGTGCAGCACTTTTTATGTAATGCTATGGCACAGAAGTGCGGCTAATTGTCATGCAAATGTTTATCACAAGTTAACCTCAACACAAAACAATCCAAGATCGTGTCTTACATCCATGGGCGACATTGAAGTGGATAAAGTTATTCAATTTCTCCTGACAGATTTCCATAATTAGGTGCCCCGTAGGGGTGAGCATGGTCCGGATTGGTTTGAGCCACCCCCTAACCCTAGGACCAACCCGTACAGTGTCGGTCCTCAATTTTTAGGACCGAGGACCAACCCTATTGAGCCTGGGACCAAGGATCGGACCGATCCAATGGGTTCGGTCCAATTTCAGTGGTCAACCCGGATTGATCGATAATTTTTTTCATCTTATTTTTTATACTCCCTAAAAAAGCAAATCTACAAATTCAAATTATACATCCATCAACAATGCGGCATTGTGCAACTAAACTATAAATATCAATACATATTTAGCAAATTTAAGATGACACAATAATAGAAATTTCGTACTTGCTAACCGCTCATCGAGATATGGGACAAGATGGAAAGTTCTTGTAATCATCTATCTTTAATATTTATAACACCATATGCAAAAGCGTTTTCTTGCATTCGATCATGTAGAGTCCACTCAACCAAAAAATGAGTTTCACACTACTTGACTAGCATTTGATCATGTAGAGTCCACTCAACCAAAAAATGAGCTTCACACAACTTGACTAGCATTTGATCATATAAAGTCCACTCAACCAAATAATGAGCTTCACACCACTTGACTAGCAAATCATCGTAGCAACGTAGTACTACTCTACTCTTCAAAAACTTCTACCATTTGACACAAATTGAAAAGCAAAGTGTAGCTGAAATTCATTAGTAAAATACAATTAAATCATAAAAAGTTCAAAATAAATAATATAAACCATGAATATATAACTTCACATTTTGTTAATTCACTTGAACTTCTAAACACTTGAAAACAAAACAAACGACACACAATTAATACTCAACAAAAGTTTTAAATTGAAATTACTATTAGTGCTATTGATAGAACATCTCAATATAATATAATATAATATAACAAACATTTTACTTAGGTTTGAATATATAAAAGAATTATAGATAATATAATATAATATAATATAAAATAAAATAATATAATATAATATACAGGGTTGGTCTAGGATTGGACCGACCAAAAACTCTTAGGATTGAGGATCAACCCATACAGTGTTGGTCCTAAAATTTCAGGACCAAGAACCGGCCCAGTCCCCTTGGAAACCGGACCAGGACTGGCAGGGTTGGGTCGGTCCAGGGTCGGTCCAGGGTTGACCCTAGACTGTTGCTCACCCCTAGTGCCCCGCACCTTTAAATCCCTTGGTATGCCGACCTTGCTCCCTTTAGCTCTATCTTATAAAAATATTTCTTTCCTGTGTGCTGTGTGCAAATCTCCATTGCCATTTTCCCAAAAGGGCTTTGATTAAACGGTGCAAACTTTATGAGTCTCCCTAATCCAATCCCTCCCCAATAAGAACTGATTTTGGAGTTTTCCATTAGAGAGAAATCACATGATTTTATGAAAGAGTTCTGGAATTTTGCTAATCCGTAATGGATAGGCTTTAGGTCTTCCTTTTTTGGTTCTTGTTCCGAGAACAAGCATACCTAGGAGCCTGTTTTTGATAAGTGATTATCTGGTTGGAAAAGTTCTTCCCTCTCCAAAGCAGGGAGAGGTCTTTTTGAAAGCACTATTCCCAATCTTCCTATTTATTTCATTTCTTCTTTTCTTATCCCTTCCTCGGTGGCTAAAAGGTTGGATGCCATTCAGAATGAATTTTCATGGGATGATATTGAGGAGGCTCACAAGTTCAACTTAGTAGATCGGAAAGCAATTAGATGACCTTTTTGAAATGGTAGATTAGTCATCAAGTACTTGTTAATCAACATGGCTCTTCTCGGCAGATTGCATTGGCGGTTCAGTGTTGCAAATGAACATCTTTGAAGAAAAGTAGTAGTTGCAAACTTTGGCCTTGAAAAGGCAGGTTGAATCACTAAGGATAGGGGAGCTTTACACAGACTAATGTATGAAGGAAGATTAGAGAATGTTGAAGCAAGTTTTTTCTTAGGGAAATAGGACACAGGACGTTTGGCGTGGGAACACAACTTTGGAAGATCAGTTCCTAGATGTCTTCGACATCACCAGAACATGGAGGCTTTGGTACCAGATTGTTATTGTTTAAACGACGATATGGTCATTATTGATTTTTTGAGGCAAGCCCAAGTTTGGGTGTTTGAAATGGGGCCTTTTTATAT
Source organism: Eucalyptus lansdowneana (assembly GCA_017140395.1). Lineage (NCBI taxonomy): Eukaryota > Viridiplantae > Streptophyta > Magnoliopsida > Myrtales > Myrtaceae > Eucalyptus > Eucalyptus lansdowneana. The sequence continues at coordinate 53,281,600 of CM029485.1, forward strand.
ATATATGTTGAGTAGGTCACTCCCAATTGGAGAGGCCAATGCAATTATATATATCTGCAGTAGAATATGTATAGTAGTGAGTGTGTAAAATAAAAAGAAAAAAAAAGGGAGAAAAAGAAAAAGAAAAAAAATTATCAAAAGAGATGGGGAGATAAATCAACGTGATTTTCACGTCTAGAAAATCAAGCGAGATTTGAAAAGAAATCAAAGTGATATTCTCATATATACAAAATCATGAGAGATTAGGAGATAAATCTACGTGATTTTGTATTGTATAATTCCTACTTGGGATTGTATTTGCTCCTATAAATAGGAGTCCTCCTTAGCGGAGAAGAGGTTACACAAAAGCAAGAATATCAGAGCAGCGTAGCGGAAGAAACAGTTTTCTTCTTCCAAGAAAGAGAGTTGTCTTTGAATGAGTTATCCAGTTTGTGAGAAGTTCAGATCCATAAATTGAAGACAGAGAGAGATCCACATTTGGATGAAGTTGTATCCCATTATTTATCATAGTGGAAGTTTGAAGTGGACTACGGTCCCGTGGTTTTTCCCCTTCGCCTCGCCTTGGAGGGTTTTCCACGTTAAAATTCTGGTGTTATTTATTATTCATCTTTATTGCTTTCAATTAGTATTTTATCCTATTTAATTTTCACAGAAATAGTAGCGGGAAAATTTTTCTGGACGTTCTCCACAAATATTTTTCCCAACAATATATATATATATATATATATATATATATATATATATATATATATATATATATATATATATATGTTTCATGCAATTCGAAGATTTCTACTGCTTCTGGGGATACTTTGGTGGAGAACGGTGGAAGAGGCAGAAACTTTTCTACAAAATTTTACTACTAGATGCTAGATAGGGAGGACTTTCGTGGTAAATTGGATTTTCTTTGAAAAGCAATTTGGAAAGTGAAAATTCCAAAAAGAGTTTCCTTTTTTTGCTCAAAAAGATAACCTGCAACAAAGTGGCAAAGTATTGGTTAATTAGTGTTTCATATGCAAAAAGGAGGTAGAGAAGCATCTCCTCCTTCATTGTTCTTGGATGAGACGGGTTTCGACAGCTTCCTCTGCTTGCATCGGGTTATCTTAGGTTATTGGAAGTTCTATTGAGCAAAAAATTTGGGCTTGGCAGGGCATTCACTTACAACACAATAAGAAAAGACAGATTACCTCAACTCCTCTTTCCACTTTTTGGTTGATTGGGGAGGAGCGGAACAAGCGAGCTTTTGATGGAAAGTAATCTCCCATCTCTGTATTATTTTTTGAAACTTGCTTAGGATGTAAATGTCTTGGCCAATATAATTGATGATTCGTCTTGTTATGGAGAGCTCCTGTCCAGTTCCTCTGGAGGATAAATCTATAAGAATTCACCTTTCTCAATAACCAAAAAACTTGGCTCAGATTTGAGAACTGCTTTATATATGCCGTTAGTGATTTGAACTCTTCTCTATACGGGTTGCACCCAATTGTTACCCTATAATCTATCCTTTTACCTATGAAAAAAAATGATAAAGTGTGAGGTCTTGGTTTCTTTGGTAAGAGCATGTACGCAATCCTAATATTAGAAGCAACTTAAAAACTGAGGACTGTATTTCCAAAATCAAGTCCTTATGATCAAAAGCTTGAGGATTCATGATTCCTTTTATATGCGTGATTTCCTTTCTTATGTCTAAATTAAAGAGAGAGTAGGGCGCCCTATGTTTAATGAGATTCTCATGGAAACTCTTCTTTATTTTGTTCAGGACTAGGTTTTTATCAGAGCAAGTATTTTATTTTGCTCGAACTTATGATATCCTCATTTCAATGCATAATACTCGAACTTATGATATCCTCATTTCAATGCATAATATATACAAGGTCTCTGCTGGAAGGAGGAAGGAAAGCAAAATGCTGCAAAGGAAGAACAATCTAGAAAGATCTCAAAAAAGAGGCCGAAGACTCCATCACTATTGAGACCTGTTAGTTCAGTGCTTAGACATATTTCTTCAAAATTTCTTTTATTCAATTTCAAAGTGAATGATCCACATATTACAGATAACATGCATATGAAATGACCTTTATGCTCTTGCCTTGAGACAATTACGTCAGATTGCAAAGTAAGTCTTTTTTGCTTTGAATTAAATTGTTATCCACTTATCTTAGAGGACATTGTAATGGTTTGCATCCTCTAGGAACCGCATTAGTCGAGTGCGTTTACTTATAAAAGAATAGAAAACAAATCATCATTGGTTTCCATTTCTCAAAGTTTGAGTTGTGCACCTTGATATAGCTAGTACGAGTACCTAGAGGGGGGGTGAATAGGTATATAAAAATTTTCTTGAAGATTGCACAATACTTAGACAAGTTAAAGGATTTGCAATAATAAAAAATCAATCGTAAGACCGAGTAAGGGAAAGAGAGAATTGAACACGCGGTTTATAGTGGTTCGGCTTGATTCAAGCCTACGTCCACTCTTTCGCACCGACAGCCAATTGGCTGGATTCCACTATGATCAAAGAGATGTTACGTTGTTGATCTTCCTTGATTTCTCGGTGTAGATGATCTACTACACTCGCTCAAGGTGTCACCAAGTATGAACACTCTCTGTGTATACAATTTCGCTCGAACTGTATCGACTAACAATCAAGGTTCTTCAGACTCTGGAATTTTTCTATCAATCACTCACTTAAAACAACTAGAACGTCTTCCTTTTATACTCCTTTATGCCATCATAGCCGTTGGCACTTACCAAAGGAATTCCTCCAATCTACCCGTTGGACGGAATCAATCAAGAAGATCATCCGAGCTATTTAAGGAATCGATGATAGTCCATCAACCTGTTCGCCCATACAATCGGGATCTTGGTTTCCAAGAATAGAACATTCCAAGAATATTTCGTCGACCATCGGATCTTCAATCGATCTTAGATAAGAATCAAAGAATCCGAAATGATTATCCAACCAAAGAATCTTTTCCGAGAGGATAGGATCAAATCCTCAACCATATACTTCGGCTTTGGATTTCCTTCGTCCACGGATTAGAAAGATCGTCGGTGAGAATAGACTTAAGTCTTGAGTCTTGATTCTTAAGTCTTGAGTTTTGAGTCTTGAGTCTCGAGTCTTGAGTCTTGAGTCTTGAGTCTTGAGTCTCGAGAATACAAAGTCTTCGGACTTTAAACCGTCGGTCTCCGAACATCCGACTTAGATCGATAGAAACGTTTTGTCGGCTTCAAAATATTCGGAAAGATTTCTCCAACAATCTCCCCTTTTTGATGGTGACAAAACTTTCTTGTAGATTTGAACAACTTTGACCGCAAAAACATTTCTCAAGCAATATGGCTAACTCATAAAGATTAATAAAACAACCAGACTCTGCATCCACAGAAAATTGGTTAGTCTTTCATGAGTAACACCATATAACAACACTTGAAATAAATGCAACCAGTCAAGCATTAGAATCCACAGCCAATTCAGTCAAATTCACACCCAAGTTCAAGTTCTCAAGTCATACTCAAAAATAAACATAACCACTAAAGTCAAAAGTTTTAAAAGATATTGAAAAAGTTGTTGGTTCAAATTGGTTCTCCCCCTTTTTGTCAGCATTAAAAAGGGTGAGAAAGGAGTCATGTCTGCTTGGGAATGCGCACGATCTGGAAATCCTCAATGGACTGGACTACTCCTTCGAGCTTCTTCAGATCTTCCTCGTTGAGCTACCTCTTCTCCCTTAGCATTGGCTTGAAGTTGCGAGCGAGGTCTTTGAATTTATCCTCCAGAGAGACGAAGATGCTTGTCCAAAGATTCTTCATGGCTTGGATTTCACGGTCCGTAGCATATATCTAGCTACGCATTTCCAGAAGAATATCCATGATACGGCGAAAATCTGCAGAATCGTCCGTCTGTGTACTAGCATTGGCTTTCTCAGATGGTGTGTATGCAGACGATGGCGCTTCTGTTAAGTCTTGCAGATTTGGTTCTGACGTATCGTGACCTTCTTCAGGCAATTGAGAGACCTGAACTTCTTCTGGGTCTTCTGGAGATTGTCTTAGATCTTCACTGACAGCAGCATGAGGTGTAGACCTCTCTTGCTGGCCAACTCCCCCTGTCTCTAGGACATCGAAAGGGGAAGAGTGATGATCATGCTCTTGATTTCCCTTCTTTCCAGATTTATCAGCAGACTTTTCTTTTTCTCCTTCTCCTTCTTCTTCAGCTTCTTTCTCCTTCTCTCTCTGTTCTTCTGCTTCTCTGCTCTGCTGAAGTTCTGTCGGTTGAGACACAGAGCGTCTGGTTCTTGTCAGTGCTTGGATAGTGGGATCTTCATCCTCTTCATCTTCATCTTCATCCTCCAGGATGAGAGTTCTTTTCTTCTTTTTCGATGGAGCACCAATGGCCTCTTTTCCTTTTCTCTTTGAGGCAGATCGAATCGAGATTTCACTCGAATTTCTCCATTGCCTTGGAAAGTTCTTGCAGACGCATCTTCGTTAACATCTTCAAACCTACCACCATCTTATCACACGGTCGAACACAAAATGTTTGTGGCGGTTCAATATTCATGTGTCTGAAGATCTTGGTCACCAGACCAGGATAAGGCAATTGTCCTTTGTCTTTTGACATTGCTCTGTACATATGGAAGAGAATAGTGTGCGGGAGAGAAAACTTCCGTCCTGAGTTGATCGTGTACATCAACTTTGCTTCAGAAAGAGACACAGAAGTCTTTGACGTAGACTTCGGTCTGAGACAGTTCATCACAATCTTATGAAGCACGATGTTGATGGCCTTCATCCTTGAGTAGGTAATTTTCTTCTCTCGCGTCCATATCTTTGACAAGATCCGAGTAGTACGAGCGGTGAGACTTTGATTGGAAGATAGCGTCCTCGTTCAACTCCAACTATGTCCGCCAACATATTCACATCTACCACGTAGACTTGGTCTCGAACACTGAATGAAATTCTATTCGCATCCAAAAAGCTAAGATTTGAATAGAAATAAGCGGTCAGTTGAGCATACCCGTCCGTAGAGTCAGAGCAAAAAGTCTCAAGTTGAAGCAAATTCAACTTCTCTCTTAAGTTCATGTTGATGTCGTCCAGGAAGTCAAAATCAACACTTCTAGGGTTTATCACCCCTCTTTTCAACAGCTTGAAATACACTTTTTCTTGATCCTTGGATTTAAACAAATCCATCCGATTTCCTTTCACCTTTGCTGCCACACCCATTCTAGGTTGAAATTCAAGGAACATTTTGTCATCATCATTCCCTTCAATCAGATTTTGTCCTGGCAAACGAGGGTCACTGGGAATGTTCGCAAGTGCCTCCTCTGCCCTTCCTTTAGGAGCAACTCCCAATTCCTCCATTTTCCGCAGAAAAAGATACTCATTCCCATAATTTTTGTCCTTAAGGAAGTCATCTATATATTTTAATGAAGAACCGGAGCTTTTCAACGCACGATAAAGCTTATAGATAAAAGAGGGTCTTTGGACTTCTCGGGTCGGCTTCCTCGATTATCTCTTCTTCCGAGATGTTGACTTGCACCTTGTGGGGCAGGAGGTGTTGAATGACGTGGAGGAGAGCGAATCGGACTTTGTCGGTGACTTGATAAGTCTTCTTCCTCGCAAGATCGAAGTGAGTCGGTCCCTTCTCCATTCTTTGTGGTCCCCGCTTGCGATTCTTGATGATTTCCTCGAAGACGACATCTTTCTTTGTCTATTGGAAGATTCCTTCACTTGCTTTTCCCAAGAAAATGACCACTTTCTCGACGACGAACAAGAAGTAGAAACAAGATCGGGAGGAGAGTGCCTTTTAGGGTTTTGAAGATTGGGCGAAGAGAAACTGTATATATATAACTCAGTTTTTGAAAAAGGGAAGTTCAATCGGTACAAGGAAAGTGTACGAACACTTCTTTTTCAAAATCAATAACTGCCAAAATTAATTCCTTTTAAAAAGACAAGTTTTCGAATTTCACATGGATTATAACTGAACAAAAGATCGTACCTTTTCGAGATTAGATAACTAAACGAGAATTCGTACCTTTTCGAATAGCAACTTACAAGTCTTTAGCCATGAATGTTTGAGTCTCATGATTTAAAGTCGAGAGATCGAGTCTCGAGTTGGTGAGTCTCTAGACTTTAACTTCTTCAAGCTTCAAAATGTTGAGTCTTGCACGGATAAAGTCGAATTGATTTTTCTCCAAAGGCTTTGTGAATATATCCGCTAGTTGACTCTTTGAATCAACAAATTGAATCGAGATTTCTCCATTTTGAATATGATCTCTAATGAAGTGATGTCGAATCTCAATATGCTTTGCTCTTGAATGAAGGATTGGATTTTTGGTGAGATTGATCGCGCTGGTGTTGTCACATTTGATTTCGTGCATGAGTCTTCAATGCCAAAGTCTTGTAGCCTGTTGCTTTATCCATAGAATTTGCGAACAGCAGCCTTCCAAGAGCTACATACTCGCTTCGTCGTTGAGAGAGCTACGGTGCTTTGCTTCCTTGAAAACCAAGACACCGTCCCGTTTCCACAGCTTGACAAGTTCCGAAGTGCTCTTTCTATCGACTCGCAACCGGCCGAGATCTCGCATTTGAGTATCCTAGAAGATTAAAGTCTCCCCTCTTTGGATACCAAAGACCGATGCTTGAAGATGAGGCAACGTATTTGATAATACGTTTCACGGCAATGAGATGTGATTCTCTAGGATCCGATTGAAACCTAGCACGATGCAAACACTCAACAAAATATCAAGTCTAGAAGCAAAGTAAGATAAAGAAGTGAACCGATCATGCTCTGTACAGCTTTTGATCTACTTTCTTCCCTTCTTCATCCTTGTCTATCTTTCGAGAACATGACATTGGTATGTCGGTCTTTTTGCATTTTCCCAATCCAAACCTTTTGACAAGATCATTCGCATATTTTTCTTGATGAATGAAAGTTCCTTCCTTAATTTGTTTTACTTGGAGTCCAAGAAAGAATGTTAACTCTCCCATCATACTCATTTCAAACTCATCCTGCATAGACTTAGAAAATTTCTTGCATAGACTTTCATTAGATGATCCAAAAATAATATCGTCCACATATATTTGAACAAGTAAAAAGCTTTTGTTTTCCTTTTTGATAAATAAAGTAGTATCTACTTTACCTTTGACAAAACCATTCGTAATAAAAACTTACTTAGTCCGTCGTACCAAGCTCGAGGTGCTTGCTTTAAACCATACAAGGCCTTTTTCGGTCAAGATCGAGTCCGGCTTCTTTGGGTCTTCAAACCCGGTGGTTGTTCCACATAAACTTCCTCATGGATAAATCCATTTAGGAATGCACTTTTGACGTCCATTTGGAATAACCTGAAATTTTTATAACAAGCAAACGCAAGTAATAGACGAATAGCTTCTAACCTTGCTACCGGTGCGTAAGTCTCGTCATAGTCTATTCCTTCTTCTTGCGTGTATCCTTTGGCCACGAGTCTTGCTTTGTTTCGTACGACTTTTCCTTCTTCATTCATCTTATTCCTGAATACCCATTTTGCTCCAATGACAGTTTTACCTTTTGGTTTAGATGTCAATTCCCAGACATCATTGATGTTGAACTGTCTGAGTTCTTCTTGCATAGCTTCGATCCAACTTTCATCGATAAAGCTTCTTCTATGCTTTTTGGTTCAATTTCAGAAATGAGAGCCACGTAACTAGATTCTTCACGCCTTTTTGATCTCGGTGTTGATTCCTTCATTGATTTCGCCAATAATGAGATCTTTGGGATGACTGGATTTGTGCTTCCAAGCATTACTAGTTGATTTGCCTGGTTGATGATCTCTTTCTTTATTTGAATCTTCATGAGTATCTTGATGTTGGACTTCGAGTCCGAGATGCTTCTTGAGTTGAAGACATTGGAAGGTCGGAGCGGGTTCGACTCTTCATATTGAGTCCATTGGATTCATCTTGCGTTGAGTCTTGGAATTTGACATTTATTGATTCTTCCACAGACCGGCTTTTCTTGTTATAGACTCTGTAGGCTTTGCTTGATGTGGAATATCCAAGGAAGATGCCTTCATCTGATCTTTCTTTAAACTTACCAACTCGATCATTTGCATTTTTCAAAATAAAGCATTTGCAACCAAACACATGAAAGTATGAAACAATAGGCTTCTTACCTTTGAACAATTCATAGGGGGTTTTCTCTAGAATAAGTCTTAGGAAGACTCTATTTATGATATAGCATGCCGTTGAAAAGCCTTCAACTTCAGCCCAAAATCGTGAAGAGATTTTACTTTCAATTAAAAGTGTTCTAGCCATTTCTTGAAGAGATCTATTCTTTCTTTCCACAACTCCATTTTGCTCTGGAGTATATGGTGAGGAAAACATATGGTTAAAACCAGATTTATCACAAAATTTCGTAAAATCTTGATTTTCAAATTCACTTCCATGATCTGTTCCTATACTTGAAATAGCACATCCTTTTTCATTTTGAACCTTTTTAGCAAACTTCTCAAAGTACGAAAAGGTTTCGACTTACTTGCAAGAAAATATACCTGTGTAAAGCGAGAGTAATCGTCTACAATTACTAGACAATACTTCTTACCTCCAATGCTCGGGTTCTTGTTGGTCCGAAGAGATCCATATGAAGCAACCGTAGTACATGATTAGTAGAGACATGATTTATTGACTTAAATGAATTTCTTACCTGCTTTCCCGTAATGCATGGAGTGCATAAGTCGACTTTTGGTATGGCACTTTAGGTAGTCCTCGAACAAGCTTCTTTGATGAGATTTTGGCTAATTGCTTCATGTTGATATGGCCAAGCTTTCGTGCCATAAGACTGCTTCATCTTGAATTGAGATTAGGCATTGTGCTTCATTTGGTTTTACATCAAGGAGGTAGATGTTTCCATGCCTTCGACCCATGAAAGACTCGAGTCGAATCTTTACTAATTCCAGAACATATGCCTTCTTGAAAGGAGATCTTGAAACCAGTATCACACAATTGGCTAATGCCGAGAAGATTGTAATTGAGTCCATCCACTAGAGAGACATTGCTTATTGTGAGATTTCCAATTTTCAGCAGTTCCGAATCCCACAATGCTTCCTTTGCTATTTCCTCCAAATGAAACTTTTCCACCATTTACTTGAATAAGCTTTATGAAACAATTTGAGTCTCCTTGTCATGTGTCTTGAGCATCCGCTGTCAAGATACCACTTTACCTTCTTTTTTTGACAGAGACTCGCATTCAAAAGAGAGTCTCAAGCTTTCTTTGGTACCCAAATTTTCTTGAGTCCTTTGGTGTTAGTAGGATAAGCATTATTAGGCCATACTTTCTTAACAGGCTTCCTAACCATAGGACACTCTTTTTCAAAATGATCTTGACTGTTACACTTTGAACACCTTAGAGCATTTCGACCTACGACTTTACAAAGACTTTCTTGAAATGATTTTTGTAAGCCTCTTTTGACGGTCTTTTCTTAATTCTTTCTTTTACTTTTGGAAAATCAATCAAAGGGATTGTTTCGCTGTCATACCTAGACCGGACTTATTAAAGTAAGGTCTTTGGACCGAAAGAACTTTTTCAAGTTTTTCAGATCCTATTGAAAATTTCTTTGAAATATTTGATAAATCAGTTTTTAAGAAAGTATTCTCTTTTGAAAGTTTATCTTCATTCTCTTTAAGAGTAGAAACATTCAAGTTTAAACTTTTCACTTTTTCTTCTAAAATGTTTTCCTTTTGTTTTAAAACTGAGTTTTCCTTCTTAAGTTCGGAAATCTTTTTTAGAGAAGTCTTAAGACTAAAACATAGTTCATCAATGTATTTAGAGACTTTGACAGGGATTTTATAATCACTTATCTCAAATTCACTGTCTGAGTCTGATCCAGAGTCTGAGTCTGATTGTGCCATCGACACGGGTTGGCATATTCCTCGTCACTTTCTTCACACTCGACGCTCTAGGTTTCGGCTTTGAGAGCTTTTCGAGACTTTTCAGCTTTTCCTCTCTTCTTCTTCGGGAGAGGACAATTGGGTCCGATGTGTCCCTTTTTCTTACATTCGAAGCAAACTACATCTTTGTTTGGTTCCTCATTATCAACAAACTTGGTTTGCTGTTTCGAAAACTTTGTTTCTTTGAGTTGAACCTTCTTCCTTTTCTATTCAAATTTTTCGAACCTTCTAATCATAAGAGCAAGCTCCTCATCGTCCAGATCTTCTTCAGAATCTGTATCATCAGAATCATCATTAGATCTTAATGCAATGGATTTCTTACCTCTTGGATTTCTTACCTCTTGGATCTTCGTCTTCATTAATTCGTTCCACTTCGTAAGACTGAAGAGTTCCAATCAGCTCGTCTACAGATAATGGCATAATTCTTTGCGTCTCTTTTATTGAAGTCTTTATATGATTCCAATCCTTGGAGAGTCCACGCAGTAGCTTGTTCACCTTCATAGGATCAGAAATTTTCTGTCCTTGATTCTCAAGACCATTGACAATATCCGTAAAACGGCTAAACATGCCGGTTATAGATTCTCCGGTTTCATTTTGAAGGCTTCATATTGACCAAGGAGAATGTTAATTCTCGATCTCCTTCACTCTGGTCTCGTCCCTTCATAAGTGATATGTAATCTATCCTGCACTTCTTTTGCTGTAACACAAGAAAATATTCTCGTTATATTCGTTGGTGACAAAGCACAATATAAAGAATAAATTGCTTTAGCATCGAGTGCTTGTCTCTTGTTTATCTCTTCTTGAGACATTCCGCCGGCTTCAACAGCTTTCTTTCCTCTTTCGATATCGATGCAGCAGTAGGAGTGATTCCTTTTCCACCACATCCCATTCCGAGAGGATCCTTTGACCGAGAAAAGCTTTCATCTTGTTTTTCCGATGTTGTAATCTTTTCCATCAAAGTAGGGTGGTCTGGTATTGCTTTGCCCTTCCACCAGCCCCGGTGCTAGCATACTAGCCATGGATCTTTTACTCAAGTAAAACACTTCAAATAAAGTAAGAACACGAGCTCTGATACCAATTGATATAGCTAGTACGAGTACCTAGAGGGGGGTGAATAGGTATATAAAAATTTTCTTGAAGATTGCACAATACTTAGACAGTTAAAGGATTTGCAATAATAAAAAATCAATCGTAAGACTCAAGAGGGACGGGGGAAGTGAACGGATCATCCCTCTCCGTCATTTTTCTGCTCTATTGAATATGCTTTCAGCCAAGGTCTCTTGATAGTGTGTTGCGTTCTCTACTGCTGAATCAGATCATCCCCAAGTTCTCTCGGCCCATGATTCAACCCCATGACAGGAACTTATACCCACTATTTTATTGAGTAAAACTCACTGGTTTTTTCGATGCAACTTTACGTGCAACTGAAAAAGATTATGATAAAATCTACCAGCAATTCATGAAGTGATAGTAAGGTGAAATCACACATTCTATAGGTTTCGATAGGACCTGAAGAAGGAAGGGTCCGTGAACTTATTGTTCTGGGATTTTGACATGCACGGAAACTGAGCCTGTGACTTCGCCGGTAGCGGCAGTGAAATGTCGGTCATTACATCATCTGTGATGTCTGGCGTTCTCTTTAACTCGGCTAACCAGAAATCCGGACATGTGATAGACTTTGAAACTCAATTGGAATAGAAACGGCCTGATGGTAGCTCCAAAATAACAAGACACGATTTGGCTTGACTGGACAGCGCAACTTTGTTGACCTGGTAATCCAGTGGCAACGAACAAACAGCGAAGTTATCAACGGCCAAAGAATGTTCACGGTAGAATACCTCGATTGGCAATCCTACAGCCCGACCACCATCTCAGCCTCAGACGATAAAGAGACTCTTGCGGAGTTTCGTAAATGGCAAGCGATGACGAATTTTCATGGCTGCCGCTCTCCATGCTTTCTTTGTGTCGTCTTTTACTCGTATCTACTGTTTCTCTCCAGATTTGGTTTGGCTGATGCTTTCCATCCCAGCGAATGTTTAGTTTTGAGCAATAGGCGATGCTGACAAGTTGGGCGTTTTATAATTGCAACAACAGGACGAACCACAGCAGCGACGCAGAAACAGAGTGGAACAGAGCAGAGCAATACCGCGCTGCCGTGAAGTGAGTCGCTGGCCGAAGACTCAAATCAAGGAAAAACGCCAAACAGGGAGCTGCCAGTCCATCTCGGCAAGGGAAGTTATAGGCGAAACCAGCGCTTCCATGGCAGTCACTGAGGCGTGGGATGAGCTTCTGGAACTTTAGGAATGGATGAATAAAGGTTTGAACGAGAAGAGCAAGCTCTTGAACGGCGAAAAGAGAGTATCCGAAAACAGAGCCTCTTCGCCAAAACACCGGCGATCGCCTCCACAAATCTCCTTCATCCGACAAATGAGCTCTGAACAAATCGAGCTTCAGCAACGGATCGAGCTTCCTGGAGAGAGAAAATCGATCAGCATAAACCCTTATGCCCCAGATCGATTCCTGTGAGGAGCCGAGAGAGACGCAAAGCAAATGGTGTCGTTCTTGTAATTTCGGCCGCGGCAGATAATTTGACGACCAAAACGGCATCCTTTCGCCCAAAATGGCGTCATTTCACTTTCACTTAAGCTCACGTCACAATCCGTTGCCTCCTGTTGTCCACGTAAGCAGCCGCATAGAATTTATGAAGGTGTTCATTAACGGAACCATAAAGATAGAAGAAAGGAAAAAGGTTAATAAAGGATGAAGAAGAAGAGCTATAGGGCTTACTAAACAAATCAATATTTAAATTGTCCGAGGATGGCAAAGCTTGAATTTAAGTTTTAATCTACGGTAGAGATTTTTGTAATAAGATAATTTTTATGTGGATCTTTGTCAATTACCATTTTAGCCATTTTTAAAAGTGCATGGTTATTGTTCATTATTTTTCAGTTATGGTTATTTTTGGAATTTTGGGGCAAAAATTGAGAATAATATCAGATTTACTTTATAATGTAGAGATGGTGCACTACCAAAATAGTGAGATATTGATGGTCCCAACAAGGAGAACTTTTATGGGAATGTTAGAGAAGGCCTTGCGCGTCTCAGCTAATTATCTCGAATAGCTAAAAGTCAACTTGATCAACCTCTACTACCTAGAAATCCAAACTTAATTAATTTTTGAACCCATATTTTGCAAATTGATTTTGAGTGGGAGATGTTTTCCATCGATCCCAATCAGCATACAACAAACAAACCAAAAGAAAAAGAAAAAAGAGAGAAATGAAATCAGCACGGGCCCTCCCACTTTCTTTCTAGATCTCTCTATTATAGGTCCCGTCCATCGCGGGCAAATCGTCACCAACCACGGCCTCTGGATTTTTTTTTTTAATTACCGATCACTTAATATTCTCCTTAAACTCTAATTATCGGATGGATTTTTAAATTATATGATTTGCATGTTCATGTTGGCTTTTATATTAAAAGAATGATAGTCAAATTATCACCATATGTCACGTTGCCGCCCTGTGCCATTGCTGAGGGTTGTTGGACCCTTGTCTGGCTCACAACATCACGCACTCAATAGCGTCATTGCACAGAGAGTGAGGTGTACTGCCAAACGAAGGCGCCCTGCAAGCGGCCACGATGGTCGCGAGTTAGATTCTTTGCTTGCCTCTCTCTATTGTGCCTTGGCTTGATGAGGGATGCCGGGCCATTTTCCGATGGTTGGGCGATGGCACCATCATCCTGACGCCTCGCCGGCCCTCGTTTGCCACTCTTACCCTTGTGCACGCGCTCATAGGTACAAAGTCGTAGGAGGTTGGTATTATTTTCCCAGTTTATTTTTAATTATCATGCATTATAAACACTTGCCATGTAAAACCTTACCAAAAAAAAAAAAACACTTGCCATGTAAAACGTTCTCCTCTTGACCATAAATGCTTCCAACTATATTGAGCATCTCAATGCTTGTATTTCGATGATTTGAAATTCCAAAAATTTTAATTATCCCAATGGGCGTGCAAAAGGAGAAATGCTATTTGTAAATAGTCGACTGTGGTGGGATTAATTCCAAAGTAAATATCTATAAATCATCTTGCCTATGCAATTTACGATGTAGCATTTTGCTGTCATATTCATACTTCACCCAAAAATTAAATAAAATAATTTTTTTTTTTTTTTTTTTTTTTTAGAAAAAAGAGGCTTGAAAAGGTGGTGATTGTTAATGGATGGATTCTTGATGAAAATGAAATTAGCTACTTAGCGGTGCCGCCAAGAACCCCTTTAGCTTCTTAACATGGTCATCATCAAGGAAAGTGGTGGCCTCCACCAACTCAGAAGGAAAATTATTAGCAAACATAGCAAAGCCAAGGCTCGGACTACTGAAGCTTAGTATGGCAAGAGCCGGACCTTGACCAGCATTCAATTGGAAGTGCAATAGCCCAGGAGCGAAAATCATGCTTTCCCTTTGTTAAGGTTCTTCAAGTAGATGGTGTTTGCCAATGACGAGATGAACCCGGCACAGATCGACCCTCGGAGGATGATGAGGACCTCCAAGCCACCTGGGTGCATAAATTGGGATGACCCCGCTAGGGGCCATATTGAAATTAATGGTTACGACCAATATGTATCTGTATATGATGGTGACTAAATAGCTATTGAGCATATTCATAACTTTATCTTGAAAGTGGCAAAGAAGGTTCAATCCATACGGGAATGTTTATGATCTATCTTGCAAGTTTACTTTACTACAATCAAGCACTACACCACCAATAAACATAAGTACATAACATTACTTGTCACTCATGATACTTCTCTATTTGAATGAATCTCTTCTCCTATCAATACGAAAATAGTTTTTCATAAATTTTCCTTTTGAGAAAAACACAAATAGAAGTCCTTTCGTTGATGCCAGAATTTTTGTCGGCAAATCAAACATGCATTTTTTTTTAATGTAATAACAAGAAGTATATGAAACTAATAATACTAAATAAACGTTGGGCCCATCTCACTACAGCCTCGCTTCCACATATTCGTATCTTATATGTATGCAATCGGCGGGGTAGAATAGAACAGAGAGAACGCACGTAGGCGGAACTCAGCAAATTCTTTCTCGCATCATCAATTTCCAGGAGCTTCTAGGTCGCCATTCTCTCTTCATACTCGGCCACCTCCACTCCACCGGTAGCCGGCACTCGTCTCCGATCGCCGACCACCGTAGTCTCTTCGCATTTGAACCGCAAAGAATAAAGCAGAGAGTACAGGGAAGGAATTCTCATGTTTAGTTGTGATTCTCTCTCGATTTCCTCTATGCATCCTTACCCCCGTCTGTCACCGATTGTCGTCGCAGGCCACTTCCCCAACGTCACCAGCTTCGCAGCCACAGGAAGTGCTCTCTTCGCTTGCGTTTTCGGGCTAACTTCATCGAAGTGCTTGATTCTCCATCTCCCTCCTTTGGTCCGTTCCATTATTTGGTGCTACAACTCCTGAAGATTCACTCCTCTGATTTGATCTCCAATCGCGGTCAGCTATTACTCTTCGTCAAGGTAAATCCACATACTCTGTTTCTGCTAAAGGTAAAGACCGAGTACTCAATTCTACCAGCATGAAATCTGGTCGCGTTTGAGGCTTTCCTGATGACCTAGAGCATGCTGCGTTGCCTCTTTGTGATAAGATGTCTCCCTTGTTTCTGCATCTAGATCCTTTGACGGAAATATCTACCACCTGTTTGATCAAATTCCTTAACTAGATCAGTGTGTGTTTCGATTCAGATTCTGATTGAGAGCTTCCCTTTGCTTGATCAATACATTAGTTTCGTTTTATAGACTTTACTTGTATTTGCTTCCTTTCATTTCAGAAGTTAGTAGCTATCTGTTTTAGGATTTGTTATTGAAATTCTCGGATTAGATGCATATCAAGTGCATACATGAGATAAATCTGATATCTAAGTATTCCAGAACTTAGACCGAGGGGATCTTGAACGAAAATGAATTGATCCGTGCACATTTACTTCTTATGCTTCACAATATGTTGATCTACGTTTGTTGTGCCCAACTACAAACATATTATGAAAAAATATTGCTGGATTGTTCTCTGTGCTTGTTGAAATTGCAAGCATATTGAGCGAATGCTAATATCTTGAATCTTGGGCACATGCTGCAAGAGCATTAAGCTGCTGCTCTAGTCAATATATACACATTCATTTTGGGTGGGCAGTGTTACTGATTGGTTCATCTTCGTATGCATTGAGTTGTTGATGTGGTCATGTTGTTATGTTTGTACCGATGTATGATGTGCTGTGTTACGGATTATGTCTATTCTGTGCGTGCTTACTGTTCATATGTCCTGGTGTGTAGAATTGTTTAATTGTGTCATTGATGTGCTATTCGTTCATGCCAAGCAGTTGTTGTCCAGATTTCCTCTTTCAATTTTTTCTGTTCCATTTTGGTGAGCCTCTAGTGTCGAGGCTGAAGAATTCAAAGTTGTAACTGCCCAGTATGACAAGACCATTGTTCAAATGCTTTTAGGTTTTGTTTATTTCGTAAAAACTGAATAATTTGAAAATCATTTTCCTAAAAATGTTGGTATCTTTCAAGACATTTATGTAATTTCAAACTAATGATAGGAGAAGGAAAAAAGTTCTTGTAGAAAGTAAGTTATTAGCTACATTTTATATGTGAACTGTTAATTTCACAAAGCTATATCATTGTTTGAAATGTTTTCGCTAAATAAATTTCTTGCGTAGCAGAATTTCTTTGTTTAAACAATCAGAAAAGAAAAATATAATATGATTTATTCATGTCCACCGATCTACCAATAAAGAAATGTCCTGTGGAGCAGAGTGATAAAGTGGTTATTTGAGGCCGCCGCTGTATGTGTGAGTATCATCAGGGATAAAGCCTCGATAACGAAGCACTGCCGTGAAGCTGCTCGCAGAAGACTCGAAACAATAAAAAACGCCAAAACAGGGAATTATCAAGTCCGTCTCTGCAAGGGAAGTTTTAGGTGAAACCCGCATTTCCGTGGCAGCCACTGAGGTGCGGGACGAAAGTCAAGAATTTCAGGAATGGATGAATAAAGGTTTGAACAGGAACAGCAAGCGCTTGAACAGCGAAAATAGAGGAGCTAACAACATAGCCTCTCGGCCAAACTCATCAAAGCCGATGCCAGCGATCACATGAGGTCGAGTTGGAGTCAGCAATGGTGGCGATGCTGTGGAAACTCAACTGGCGTTACAGTGAGGGAGAAGAATCATCAGAGCTACCTGATGCCGGTAGGAGAGCTCGTGAGATAAAAAGCCACGGAGAGGGCCCATTGGTCCTGTTGGCGTGTGTAGACAAATCCAGGCGCGACGAGGGTGGAGGTCAGGGTAGGAAGAGAACGGTCTCCACGAGTGATTCCAAATCCGAGAGAATAAATGGAGAGGGTGTTCCTCTCTCCTCTCTCTCTCTCTCTCTCTCTCTCTCTCTCTCTCTGTGCAGGTGTGTGCCTCATTTCTTGCAGGTGCTCATGAGTGGCAGTCAGGAGAGGGAGGTTCAGAGAGAAGATCTGGTCATGGTGAAATCTGAAGGGGGTAGGCGAGATTGAATGCAGCTGCCGAGGAGGAGATCCAGAGGAGGAAGGAACTCCTGAGTGCGCGTCTTGTCCCGCAAAATTCCAGAGAATCCCTTCAACCACCTGAGCGTGGATTCCCCTCCCCTTAGCAATGTGTATGACGTTGGTTTTCTAAAGTAAGTTCTTTAAGGTGTCGATCATATTCAGCAGATCGTCGTAGAGGAACGAATAATTCGTTGGTTATACCGAAAAACTTTAAACAACGTTTTTTTAGGAAAGATAGTTGAGTATGACGCATGATTTCAAGTATCCTGGACTCAGGTTAAGAGAAATACTATAATTGCAAGAGTGCCAACTTAGTCTAATCAACATTTCCGCCTCTTGAGTAAACTTATATCATGACACCAGTTTTCTGAAAACCAAATCACCATCAAATCTCTCAAGGTATTTGGAAATTAACCAATAGTCCTAAATTTATTTTAAATACGACAATTTAGTCATAAACTTTTCAGTGACAATTGGCTAAAATCATTGATATGGCGATCCAGTAATCATGGGCCTCCTACGTGGCAGTCTATCACATCAATGACTCTCAGTGAAAGTTGCCAAAATGAATACATCAATGATTTTTAAAATTGAAAAATTTAGAACTAAATTGATCAAAATAAAAAACTAATTATTTTAGGTATTTAGCGATGCATTTGGTTCACAAAAATGTTCTAATGAAAATTGTCTTTTGTTTTCATCTTCCATTTTCTTGATAATATGGTTGGTGAGTGAAAAATATAGGAGTTTTCAAAGGGAATGAAAATTATAAAAGCATTTTTGGTGTTCTCTATAAAATAAGGTCAACTTTGGTTATTTTTAATGTTAAGGTTTAGAGTTTAGAAAGACAACAACCAAAATTCCCACCAAACGTTTTTCATTGAGAACTTTGGAGATGAAAACAAGAAATTGGAGAATTTCCATCGTATAACCATATTTTGCATGAAAGCTATATCTTTGTAAAGATTCTACCTTGAATAAAATTGAAGTTCTTTACTTTTACTTTTCAGCTTGACAAAAGTAAGGTGCTAATTTTGCTGATGAATTGTGACTGAAGACTTGTAAATTAAGTTGCCCGAATAGCTTTTCCAAGCCCAAGAAGCAACTTAACTTGGTAAAAACTCAACTTTATCATGGTGTAAACTGTCAAGGGATGAAATGAACTTTATAGTAAGAAAGAGGGATAGAACCATCAAATTGAAGTTCTTTGCTTTTGTTTTTGAGCTTCACAAAAGTGAGGTGCTCATTTTGTTGATGAATTATGTGACGAAAGACTTGCAAATTAAGTTGCCCAAATAGCTTTTTTGCACCCAAGAAGCAACTTAACTTGGTATAAACTCAACTTAATCATGATGTCAATTGTCAAGGGATGTAATGAACTCTTATAATAAGAAAGAATGATGGAGTCATCAAATTGAAGTTCGTTACTTTTGTTTTTGGGCTTGATAAAAGTAAGGTGCTCATTTTGCAAATGAATTATACGACTAAAGGCTTGCAAATTAAGTTGCTCGAATAGCATTTTTAAGCCCAAGAAGCAACTTAACTTGGTATAGATTCAACTTGATCATGGTGTCAATTGTCAAGGGATGGAATGAACTCTATAGTAAGAAAGAAGGATAGACTCGTCAAATTGAAGTCCTTTACTTTTTCAAGTCTATGAAGCAACTTAACTTGGTATAGACTCAACTTGATCATGGTGTCAATTTTGCTGATGAATTATGTGACTAAAGACTTGCAAATTAAGTTGCCCAAATAGCTTTTTCAAGCCCAAGAAGCAACTTAACTTGGTATAGACTCAACTTGATTATGATGTCCACAATCAAAGGATGGAATGAACTCTATAATTAGAAAGAAGGATGGAGTCATCAAATTGAAGTTTGTTACTTTTGTTTTTGCGCTTGATGAAAGTGAGGTGCTCATTTTGCTAATGAATTATATGACTAAAGGCTTGCAAATTAAGTTGCTTGAATAGCTTTTTCAAGCCCAAGAAGCAACTTAACTTGGTATAGACTCAACTTGATCATGGTGTCAACTCTCAAGGGATGGAATGAGCTCTATAGTAAGAAAGAGGGATAGAGTCATCACATAGAAGTTTTTACTTTTGTTTTTGGACTTGACAAAAGTGAGGTGCTCATTTTGCTAATGAATTATATGAATAAAGACTTGCAAATTAATTTGCCTAAATAGCTTTTCCAAGCCCAAGGAGCGACTTAACTTGATAAAGACTCAACTTGATCATGATGTCAACTGTCAAGAGATGGAATTACCTCTATAGTAAGAAAGAGGGATGGAGTCATCAAATTGAAGTTCTTTACTTTTGTTTTTGGGCTTGACAAAAGTGAGGTGCTCATTTTGTTGATTAATTATATGAATAAAGCTTGCAAATTAAGTTGCCAAAATAGCTTTTCCAAGCCCAAGAAGCAACTTAACTTGATAAAGACTCAACTTGATTATGTTGTCAACTGTCAAGGGATGGTATGAACTCTATAGCAAGCAAGTGGGACAAAGTCATCAAATTGAAGTTCTTTACTTTTGGTTTTGGGCTTGACAAAAGTGAGGTGCTCATTTTGCTGGTGAATAATATGACTAGAGGCTGCGAATTAAGTTGCCCAATTAGCTTTCCCAAGCCCAAGAAGCAATTTCTCTTGGTAAAGAGCCAACTTGAGCATGGTGTCAACTGTCAAGTGATGGAATGAACTCTATAGTAAGAAAGAGGGATTGAGTCATCAAATTGAAGTTCTTTACTCTTGCTTTTGGGCTTAATAAAAGTGAAGTGTTCATTTTGTTGATGAATTATACAAATAAAGGCTTGCAAACTAAGTTGCCTAAATAGCTTTTCCAAGGCCAAGAAGAAACTTGACTTGGTAAAAACTCAACTTGAACATGGTGTCAACTATCAAGGGATTAAATGAACTCTATAGTAAGAAAGAAGTACAATCATCAAATTGAAGTTCTTTACTTTTGCTTTTGGGCTTGACAAAAGTAAGTGCTCATTTTGTTGATGCATTACGACTAAAGGCTTGCAAATTAAGTTGCCCAAATCGTTTTTCCAAGCCCAAGAAACAACTCAACTTGGTAAAGACCCAACTTGATAATGGTATGCTGTCAAGGGATGGAATGAACTCTATAGTAAGAAGAGAGATAGTGTCATCAAATTGAAGTTCTTTACTTTTGCTTTTTGGGCTTGACAAAAGTGAGTTACTCATTTTATTGATGAATTATATGAGCAAAGGGTTGGAATTAAGTTGCCGGAATAGCTTTTCCAAGCCCAAGAAGCAACTTAACTTGGTAAAGACTCAAGTTGATCATGGTGTCAATTGTCAAGGGATGGAATGAGCTCTATAGGAAGAAAGAGGGACAAAGTCATCTTAAAGTAATAATTCATTACTGGGGACAGAACTTAATGGTCTGTGGTGTTGGAGAAAGCTCCTTTGATGTTTTGAAGTTAACAAAACTTATCCAAGTCTATTATGAAGATTTCCAGACTTCTGTGTCAAAAAGCCTGAAGACTCCCAGACTTTATGTCAAAGTCTGCTCTCTAATAAATTCAAGACTAAACACAAGTGAAGAATGAAGACTTATCTAGACACGGGATTATCTTTCTTTCTTCAAGGATTCGGTTTGTATTGATTATATATGGTCTTCTTAGTTGGAAATATCACCTATGAGATTGAATATCTTTATTGGAATCTATTTAGATACATCAAATCTTTTCGGAAGGCAAGTAAATTTGGAAAGAATCTATTTATGGAAATCAATATCCGATTGTATGGGCGAACAAGATTGACGGGCTTTCATCACAAACTTCAAACGGCTCAAAGATCTCCTTGATTGATTTTGTCCAACGGGTTGATTGGAAGAATTCTTTTGAAAAGTGCCAATGGTTGAGAAGGCATTAAGGAGTATTTAAGGAGGACTCTTCGTGGACATAAAAAAAAAAGGAGGACTCTTCGGTTGTTCAAAAGTGTGCGTGAAAGAGAAATTCCAAAGTCTGAAAACTTCCCATTCTCTTGCTACTTCTTACACCGAGCTCAAAGTTGTACTCAAAAAGAGAGACTTATAGTGTTACTTCGTAAGAGAGTAGTATAGACTCTTCACTGTAAAGTCGAGATCGCAAGATTGTAAATTTTCTTTTGATTCATAGTGGAAACCAGCCAGAAAGCTGTTAGCATGGGAGAGTGGACGTAGGCTTGATCTAGCCGAACCATTATAAATTATGTGATCTTATTCTCTTCTCTGAACTCTTTATTTTGTTCGTATTCTATTTAACTGCTAAAGTCTGAACTTGCTCAAAGTCTATTGTTCTTCAGACTCGGTTTTAAAAATAATTTTTTCACCGATTTTTGCAAAAATTGTTTTCACACTGTTCACCCCCATCTAGGTGTTCATTCTAGCACTTACAATTGATATTAGAACCTATGTGCTTAATTTTTGAAGTGTTTTACTTCTAAGCTAAAGATCCTCTATGGCTAGTATTTTGGCTCCTGGGGTTGGTTGAATGTCGAGCAACACTAGATCTCCTTACTTCAATGGAAATGAGCACAATGTTTGGAAGAACAAGATGAAGGCATTTCTCAAATCCGAGAGATCCTTTGGAGTGGGATGTCGTAGAAAAAGTGATCAATCCTAAAGCTACATGAGCTTCAGACCAAGGAAAAGAAGTCATAGATGCTGACGAAGCAACACGAGCTGAATTTACCAAGAGACAAGCTCTTGATGCAAAAGAAATCTACTCTTTATACTGTGCTTTATCTCCTACTGATGATAACCAAATTTCTTCTTGTAAAATAGCTAAAAAAGTTTGGGACAGGCTACATGTTACCTTTGAAGGAACCGACCGTGTGAAGGAAACCAAAATAAACATTTCTGATGGATAGTATGAAGCCTTCGAATGAAGCTTGGAGAATCTATTACTAATATGTTTAGTCGATTTATAGTAGATTGTAAATAGCCTGGCTTATCAAGGTCAACCAATCTAAAGGACCAATGAAAGTCAACAAGCTGCTACGTGGGCTTTCAAAAGACTAGAATCATGTGAAAACTTCAATTAGAGAAACCCAGAGGGATCATGCCTCTATCAATTGACGAATTGATAGGCACGCTTCAATCATACGAAGTGGAACAAATAAATGGTGAAGAAGATCCCAAAGATAAGAAGTCAATTGCTATAAAGTCTAACATTGATTATGATGATATAGATTCAGATGATGATATGGACGATGAGAAGCTAGTGCTTATGATTAAGAAATTCAAAAACCTAAATAGAAAGGGAAGAAGATTCAATTGGAAGAAGCAAAGCATGCAAAATATCCAGAAGAGATCGACTGAGGACAATGAAACCATCAAGGATGTTATATGCTTTGAATGCAAGAAAAATGGGCATATCAGACTTAACTGTCCTTTGTTGAAGAAGAAGAAAGGAAAAGCTGAGAAGTACAAAAAGCTCTCTAAGCAAAAACTTGGAGTGACACCGAGTGTGAGAAAAGTGAAAAAGAATATGCCAACATATGTATGATGGCTCATTCCAAATCAGACTCAGAATCAGAAACAGACTCTGATTCAGATTCAGACAAAGAAATTGAGGTTAGTGATTTAAAAAGTCAAAGTCTCTAAATACATAGATGAACTTTGTCTCAGTCTCAAATCCTCTCTAAAAAGATTTTTAAACTAAAAATGGAGAATTCTAAGCTCAGGCAACAAGAGAAGTTTCTTAGAAAGAAAATTTTGAAAGTCTAAAAACAAGTTTTGATAACTTGAAAGAAAATTCCGATTCTCTTTCAAAGGAAAATATTTTTGAAAAGTGATATTTCAAATATAACAAAAAAATTTTCAAAAGGATATGAGAATCTAGAAAAAATTCTTTCAGCTCAAATACCCTACTTTAATAAACCCAGTTTGGGTATGACTTCAAAAACCGTTCCATTAATCGATTTTCCCAAAGTAAAAGAAATAATTAAGCAAAGACCTGCCAAGACATTTTATATAAATCATTTCCAAAAGTTTTTGTAAAACCCGTTGGCCATAGTGCACTCAGATGTTCAAAGTGTAACGGCTTAGAACATTTTAAGAAAGAATGTCCCAAGGTTTGGGGACCAATTAAGAAGGATTAGGCTAAGACTGTTTTTAATACTAACTTTCCTAGACCCAAGAAAATTTGGGTAGAAAAGAAAGTTTGAGTTTCTCTTTTGATCGCAGGTCACTATCAAAAGGAAGATCAAATGGTTTTTGGATAGTGGTTGTTCGAGGCATATGACAGGAGACTCAAGCTGCTTTATAAAGCTTGTTAGACTAGATGGAGGAAAAGTATCTTTTGGAGGAAACAACAAAGGAAAAATTGTAAGATGTGGAACCGTGAAGATTGGTAGCGACTATCAACAACATTTTCTTGGTGGAAGGATTGAACTACAATCCACGAGTATAAGTCAGCTTTGCGATACTGGTTTCGAAATAAACTTCCAAGAAGGCACTTGTTAAAGGAACGAGTCAAGACTTCTCTCAATCTTTCACCGGGCGAAGGCATGGCAACATATACCTTATGGATGTAAACTCGAAAGTTCTCAGTGTCTTATTTCTATTCAAGATGAAGCAAGTCTACGATATTGGAAGCTTGGTCATGTTAACATGAAACGGATTGCCAAAATTTCTTCTAAGAAGCTTGTTCGAGGACTTCCTAATGGGCTTACCAGAAAATGAGTTGTGCACTCCTTGTGTTCTGAGAAAATAGGTCAGGAGCTCTTTTAAACCCGTGAATCAAGTTTCTACAAGTCGAGTTCTGCAACTTCTTCATATGGATTTTTTGGGTTCAACCAAAACTCAAAGTATTGGTGGAAATATATTTTGTCTGGTAATCATGGATGATTACTCTCGTTTCACTTGGGTTTACTTTTTGGCAAGTAAGTTTAAAACCTTCCCTTATTTCTCGAAGTTTGCCAAGAAGGTTTAGAATGAAAAGGGTTATGCTATTTCAAGCATACGAATTGACTATTGAGGTGAGTTTGAAAAAATCAAAACTTTGCGAAGTTCTGTGATGAATCTGGTTTTAGCATGTTTTCTCTTCTCCATACACTCCAGAACAAAATGGGGTTGTGAAAAGGAAGAACAGATTCTTACAAAGAGATGGTAGAACTCTCTTGATAGAGAGCAAAATATCCTCTCGATTTTGGGCGGGCGGTTTCAGCTTGTTATGTTATCAACAGAATATTCTTGAGACCTATCTTAGAGAAAACTCCTTATGAAGTATATAAAAGAAAAAGAAGCCAAATGTTTCTTACTTTCATGTCTTTGGCTGTAAATGTTTTATTCTGAAGAATGCGAATAATCAATCTGGAAAGTTCGAGGAGAAATAAGACGAAGGAATCTTCCTTGGCTATTCGACTTCAAGCAAAGCTTACGAGTCTTTAACAAGAAGACTCAATCCATTGAAGAATCTATGAACATCAAGTTTCAGGATAATGTGGAGAATTTACCGTGATCGACTCAACTTGAAGAGTCTAAACTCGCTCGAGACTTTACAAAATCTACTTCCCGAAGAGGTTCGACTTCTAGAGAACAGCAACAAGCAGATCAAGAAGATTCAACTGAAGCAGATAATCAACAAACTTTCAAACCAAATAGCAACTAGAAGCACAAGTCAAGTTATCCCAAAAAACTCATCATTGGCAACATTGATGAAGGAGTTCGCACCAAATCTAAAGGAAGAGAAGAGTCAGTGCTTTAGAACTTGTTTCTAAGATAGAACCAAAAGGAGTAGACGAAGCCTTGTCTAATGAAAGTTGGATAGAAGTTATGCAAGAAGAACTCGTACAATTCAGCATCAATAATGTATGGGAACTAATTCCAAAACCCAAAGGCAAATCCGTTATTGGAACGCAATGGGTTTTCAGGAACAAGATGAATGAGAATGAAAAAGTGGTCAGAAACAAAGTAAGACTCGTGGCAAAAGGATATACAGGAAGAAGGGATAGACTATGACGACCTATGCACCCGGTAGCGAGGTTTAGAAGCAATTAGATTATTACTTATTTTTACTTGTTTGAAAATTTCAGGTTATTCCAGATGGATGTCAAAAGTGCAGTCCTGACTAGATTCATACAAGAAGAAGTTTATGTGGAACAAACCACCAGGATTTGAAGATCCAAGAAAGCGTAGGCTGCGGTCTGCATCGAAAAGGGCATTGTATGGACTAAAGCAAGCACCTCGAGCATGGTATGAAAGGTTGAGTAAGTTTCTAACTCAAAAACGGTTTTGAAAGGGAAAGGTTGATACTACCTTATTTATAAAGAAAGAAGGAAAATACTTTCTACTAGTACAAATTTATGTAGATGATATTATTTTTGGTTCTCCTAATGAAAGTCTCTCCGCAAGAAATTTTCATGATCTATGCAGGATGAATTCAAGATAAGCATGATGGGCTAAGTAGCATCGACACGCGACACGGACACACGACACAACACGACACGTCGACGATTACGTCATTTCTCAAAAAATAGAGAATTCGACACGTTGGGACACGTTGTATATTAAATGAATATTTTAATTTTAATTAATTTGATTCAAATTCATAAATAAATAAATAAATAGCCTACAATGAATTTACACTAATAATATTAATAAATCAATTCATTGGAAATTCGAAAGACATATTCATAATTAATACATATCCATGTTTGGAAATATGTTTTTAATTTTAACAAAAGTTATTGATAAAACCGATTAATAAAAAATTAGAATCAACTTATTTAAATAAATTCATGATTTTTTACAATGATCAAAATTTATCATCATTTAAAATTCAATACTTTTATTTTTAAAATATTTTTTAATCTCATTTATTTATTTTTTTCGACTAAAAAAAAAAGAGTCTCCTCAAGGGGTCCACCACCAGCCCCCACTTCCTTCTTTCCCTCGTCTAATCCCCCCCGCCCTCCCCCCAAAATTTGTTTCAATTTTTTTCCTCCCTCCCCACATCGAGACTTCCCCCCCTGCCTAAATTTATTTCAATTTTTTTGCCCTCCCTTCCCCACGTTAGACTATTTCCCCCATCCCACATTTATTTCACTTTTTTCCACTCCCCACGTGATAGGCTGTCACGTCACCCCAGAGTCCCTCTTTTTTTAATATTTTTGAGTTTCCGAAACCCTAGCTAGCGCCCCCTTCTCTCCTTCTCCTCGCCGCTCGCCGCTCACCGCACGACGCCTTCCTCTCCTCTTCCTCTCCTCTTCCTCCTCCTTCTCCTCGCCACTCGTCGCATGACCCCTTCCTCTCCTCTTCCTCTCGATCCTTCTCCGCCTCCTCGCTGCCGACCCGTTCCTCTCCTCTTCCTCTCGATCCTTCTCCTCCTCCTCCGCCTCGCCTTCAGCCCTTCCTCACTTGCAGTTGCAGCCTCGTCGCCGATCCGCCTCAATCTCTACTCTTTCTCTGGCGGCATCTCGCCATCACGGAGCTCACCGTCACTCGCGGCCTCGTCTTTGCTCCTCGCCGCTTCCATCCGGCACAATTGTCGAAACGTGTTGAAAAAGTTGACCACGTGGCGGATTTTCCAACACGTGTTGACCGCGTGTCTGAGCTTGTCGACGTGTCCGACATTCTCCGACATGTCGACACGCTCCGACACGTGTCCGACACGACACGGAAGCACGTTGCACATGTTCGTGCTTCATAGATGATGGGTGAGTTAACATTTTTTCTAGGATTGCAAGTCGACAATCGAAAAAAGGTATATTCATTCACCAAGAAAAATATACCAAAGATTTCATCAAGAAATTTGGGTTGGAGAATTGCAAGAAAACAGAGATACCAATGTCAAGTTCTTCAAAACTGGACAAGGATGAAGAAGGGAAGAAAATAGATCAGAAGCTATACAGAAGCATGATCGGTTCACTTCTCTACTTTACTGCTTCTAGACCTAATATTCTATTCAGTGTGTGCATTTGTGCTAGATTTCAATCTGATCCCAGAGAATCTCACTTAAGTGCTGTAAAATGCATCATTAAATATGTTGCAACTTCTCCAAAGCTGGATCTGTGGTATCCAAAAGAATGAGACTTTACTCTTCTTGGATATTCAGACATTGATTTAGCAGGTTGTAAAGTCGATAGAAAGAGCACATCTGGCACTTGTCAACTGCTAGGAAATATGTTGGTATCTTGGTTCTCAAGGAAGGAAAGTACTATAACTCTATCAATAGCAGAAGCAGAGTATGTTGCTCTTGGAAGTTGTTGCTCTGAAATCCTATGGATAAGACAACAACTAAGAGACTTTGGGATTGAATAATCGTGTACCAAGATCAGGTGTGATAACACCAGTGCTATTAATTTCACCAAGAACCCAATTCTTCATTCAAGGGTGAAACATATAGAGATTCGATATCACTTTATAATAGATCATGTTCAAAATTGGAAGATTATGATTTAGTTCATTGATTCGAAAAATCAACCGCGGACATCTTCACGTGAGAGCCTTTGGAGAAAAACTTATTTGAGTCTATTCGAAGCAAGCTAAATATTATTTCTCCTCTAGAGTAAAGTCGAAGTTGGTTAGACTCGTAATGTCCATAAGCTACTTCGCAAGAGAATGTCTCTTCAATCCAGGTATTTTAATTTTCATATGTAATTTCCGAACAGGTACATTCGTATTCAAATCATTACTTGCCTTTTTTTTTTTTAGAAGTTATCTTTGTCTTACTAAAATTCGAATTTTGAATTTTTGGCAGTTTTTTATTTTCAATTTATTTCGAAAAGGCAGTTTTCTTTTGATGGTTTGAATACCTCTTTTCATTGTGACCTTTCATTTTCTTTATATACCCTTTTGTATTTCTTTCGAACACGTCTTTTTCCTCTCAAGCTTGTTCTACAAGTTTCCATCTTTTCTTCACTCGAATACGTACGTGAAATCCTCCAAACCCGCAAACATGTCTTACCAAAGGAAATCCTCTTGGATTGCAAGTAAGGGGCCTCGGAATGTGCCAAAAGGGCAGACACATTTCAATCTCACCGAGAAAGATTCTCCATGCAACTCTCCACAGAACTCTCCACAAAACTCTCCGCAGCAATTTACATCAAATCCTCCGCGCCAACCATTGGAAGAGGAAGTCGAGGAAGACGTAAAACCTTTCGTAACCTTGAGACCCCAGGTTCTTTATAAGCATTACACTTATTTGAAGCGGTCATACTCCTATGACTTTTATCACTGATTTTCTAAGAGAAAAATGGTATAAGAACGAGACTCTTTTCTTAAGAAGGATGGAACAGTTGGGTATAGCCGAAAGGGTCGCGGACAAAAGCCTTTCTTAGATCATCCCGAAAACAAGGATGATGATGAGCAGTTTTATTCGAATTTTCAACACAAAATGGGTGTTGCTGCTGATGTTCCTGGAGAGGAAACGAGATTGTTTCGTTCTAAATAGCACAAAAGAGTTTACTACCAAATGCTGAAGAGAGAGGTGATGAACCCTCGAACTGTTGATTTTGACTTCCTAGACTCGATCAAGGTTAACTTTAGGGAAAGGTTAGCATTTCTTCAACTCGAGAATTTTTGTTTTGAGATGGCTATTGCATATCCAGAATTGACAGCATTTTTATATTTGAATATGTCTTTTCTTGACCAGAATCGAATCTAGTTTACTGTGAGTGATAAAGCCTATGAGGTGGATGTTGATACACCGCGACATTATTAGGTGGAAAGGAGTGGTTTTCAACCAATCGGTGTCTCTTTTGGTCAAGCAATGGGATTCTTGTCAAGGACGGATTACTAGAAGGAGGCATCACTTATTCTAGATCACAACTTTGGCCTCAAATGTTCTCGTTGCACAAAATTGTCATTAATTGCATCGAGACCAAAGGTTACATCAAAAACAGATGTTTCCAGATTTGAAGCAAGACTCATGTTTGCTATCTGCAATGGGATATGCTTTTTTGTCCCTCATACTATCCGGATGCACATGTACGGGACAATTATGAAGGACAAAGGATAATTGCCTTATTCGCGCTAGTTACAAAGTTGTTTAGACATTTTCGATCGAGTTTCCGCCTCACTTTGCTCTTGAACCTGCTCCTATGGTAATGGGACTAAAGATGATTTCGAAGATGAGGTTGAAAGATCTCGAACAAGGCTATTGAGTGCTTGAAGAAGGAATCGTCAAGCAAAACCAAGGAAGATTCTGCTGGAAGAAAGAGGAAAGGCAAAGAAGTTGTGCATGAACCTATATTTAAGAGGAGATCACTTATCCCTAGACGAAAAGGATGAAGATGATCTTACAATTTCTGCCATTGCCTTAAAGAATCTTTGAGATTTTGTTGGTTATGAGAAACCATTGGAAAGAGAAGAAAGAGGCGAGGAGAAGAAACAGAGCGGAAGAAGAAGAAGAAAGAGAGAAGGAAGAATCAACAAGAGAAGAAGAAGTAAGAGAGGAAGAAGAAAAAGGTCATGAGGATGACTCTTATGAGGCGACAATTGCAATATCTCTATCTCGAGGATTCGAAGCAACTAGGAGTGGACTAGTAGGAGTACGTACAGAGAAAGAACATCACTCGTTTTGAAAACGAGAAGACACAAGAAGAAGGAATCCTTTCTCCACATGTAGGCACGAAACAAGGGGAGCTATTGAGAAAATATGGACTTCTTCTCCTCTTTTGCGAGTGATAGCATCACGATCTCCCGAACCTAGAAGATGTCTATGCTTCTCAATTTCCCGAAGCTAACATTAAAGAATCTACTCCGAGTCATGGGGCTAGACAAGTTGATGTTCCCTCGTCTCGAACTCTCCACGAATTCAATTCGGCGAAGTTAGTGCATAGACTAAACCAAATGCTGACTATCCAAGAATGATGGAACTCCTTCTGGAAGTTAAAGCTCAGCAATACGCGATGGAGATTGAGATTCAGAATCTTCATACCGTATTGAGATCCTCTTCTCGAATTACACACTCGGAAAGGTACTGGGTCCTTAGATACTTAGGTCTGAGACTTTGAATCAACAAGTATCTCATTGTAGCCAAGAATGATCAAACTATTCAAATTCTCAAGACTGTTCGAGACTCAAGTCGAGAATGTTCATCGCCAATGCCGAAGGTTGAGGAGGCAATGCAGTCCATGGGAGATTTCCAACTAGTTCGAGTTCCTTGACAACCTTGAATCCATTTATCTCTTTTCTATTTTGACTTTCTTTGCTTTTTGCTGTTGACAAAAAGGGGGAGAATATTGTAGATTTGATTTTTTTAACTTAACTTTTGCAGATTTGATTTGAATTTGTTTGATGTTTTGAACACTTATACTGCAACAATTCTTGTGGTAGTGATGCTTATGGATGTGGATGTTTAAATCTTGATCTTGATGTGTGTCTAATTTTTTTTCAAGATTAACAAGTTTTTTGTGGTTGCGTAATCGATGCTATCCAAATCCTTAACTAATTGTTTTTATAAGATATCATGTCTGCTAAGAGTTATTTTGCATGTTATAAATCTTTAAATCTGCGAGAGAAGTTTTGTCACCATAAAAAATGGGGAGATTATTGGAGAAAACTCATTTGATATTTTGAAGTTGACAAAACTTATCCAAAGTCTATTCCGAATATTTCCAAACTTAGGTGTCAAAGTCGAAGACTCCCGCACTTTGTGTCAAAGTCTCCGTCTCTCTCCGACAAATTCCAGATCGAACACAAATGAAGAATGAAGACTTATCTAGACGCGGGATTATCTTTCTTTCTTCAAGGGTTCGGTTCGTATGGATTATATATGGTCTTCTGGTTGGAAATATCGCCTACGAGATTGAATATCTTTATTAGAATAAATTTAGATACATCAAATCTTTTTGGAAGGCAAGTAAATTTGGAAATAATCTACTTATGGAAACCAAGATCCGATTGTATGGGCGAATAAGATTGACGGGCTTTCATCACAAACTTCAAACAGCTCAAGATCTCCTTGATTGATTCTCGGGTCCAACGGGTTGATTGAAAGAATTCCTTTGAAAAGTGTCAATGGTCGAGAAGGCATTAAGGGGTATTTAAGGAGGACTCTTCATTGTTCAAAAGTGTGCATGAAAGAGAAATTCCAAAGTTTGAAGCTTCCCATTCTCTCGTTACTTCTTACACCGAACTTAAAGTTGTACTCAAAAAGAGAGACTTATAGTGTTACTTCGTGAGAGAGTAGTAGAGACTTTTCACTGTGAAGTCGAGATCACAAAATTGTAAATTTTCTTTTGATTCACAGTGGAAACCAACCAAAAGCTGTCGTCGTAGAGAGTGGACGTGACTTGATCTAAGCCAAACCACTATAAATTCTGTGATCTTATTCTCTTCTATGAACTCTTTTATTTTGTTCGTAGTTCTATTTAACTGCTAAAGTCTGAACTTGCTCAAATTCTATTGTTCTTCAGACTTAGTTTTAAAAGTAAATTTTTTTCACCGTTCTTTAAAAAAATTGTTTTCACACCCATTCACCCCCCTCTAGGTGTTCATACTAGCACTTACATGTGGCACTAGAACCTAAGGCTACCTGCCCACTAGTATAGGTCTAGCTTATATTCCTTGAGATAAACTTTTTACATTCAAGCAACCCAAGCACTATGAAGTGGAAAAAAAGAGATGCTTGTTGTAATTATAGAGGCTCACCTTTTAAGGGAGGTACTTGTATATAAGGAAGGAATGGACTCCCCCAAAGGGAAAGTAAAACTCTTTGATAACTAAAATATCTAGCCCAGTTTTGCGTTCTCCCTTATGTTGAAAGACTTTACCAGGAGAGCAAACCAATGACAACGCAACCAAATGAAAAACAAGGGAATTCAAATCATGCAGAACAACCTGAAGCTACATGTTCATTTTCCAACTGAAAAAAAAAAAAAAAAAAAAAAAAAAAATTAGATATGGTCAATGTGGTCTTTAAATATGCTAAAACTTGTATTTTCTCGTGGTTCTTTTCTTTACTTTATCATCGAACAAACATAATCCTGACCTTGGCTAGAAAAAAGAGAGAAGAAATTAATTAGTATGGGAGGTGCTCCAGGTGAGTTATCCCTCAAAAGAGTTATTTCATTGTGCAATTAATATATGTGGCGGATCTTCATCAAATTGTTCTTTTCTGGGACACTCTCAATGTCTGTAAGGAACGTATTAACAAAATGGCTTGAAAAGGTTGCATCTGTTGTCGAAAAATTGGAAGAGGAATTGGATGAACTATATTACCGACCATTGTTGCAATCTGCATTCAAGGGTGATTGGGAATCTGCTAAAAGATTTTTCGAACAATTTTCTGCTTAAATATGGCCAAAATAACAAGCAGATCAGAAATAGGGCTCACACAGCCACTTTGAGTGCCCAAGACCAATTTGTTGAGAACCTAGTTGAGCTCATCTCCATATCTGGAAGCGCTTGAAATGTATGATTGTGATGGCAGACAACCCTCCCCATTGCTGTCCTGTGGAGAAGGATAAGGATGGTCAAGGCATTATTAGTTACAAGTAATCCGAAACGCAACTTCCAGATAATGAAGGACGTGTTCCTTTGGAAATATCTGCTCGGGAAGCTTCTAAGCCCAAGTAGATTCCCTACTTCCTGGTGAAAATACAACAGATGATGGGCCAAGTCATCCCTTCACTAGTCCATCTGCAATTTTCCCAATTTCTGCTCTCGTCATCGCCGGTCATCATGGTAAGATCAGCATCACTCTTTGTTGCAATTCTATCTGTTTTTCCCTTCATTCTACACTTAGCTTTTTCCTGATAAATTTTGCTGGTCAATTCTGACGGATACCGCCCTTTATTTTGTTGGGCGGCACCCTCACTTAATTACCATGAAAAGAAGCGACTTTGATGGATGCTATTCTATACCAAATGCTTTGGCGAGGATGGAGTCTCTCATTCCCAGCGGAATCAGGCTCAGTGTTATGGAAGCATTGATATACAAATGTCAGTAGTTTCTGAACTCGCAAAATGGGTCTAGAATCTTCGATAAAAAAAAAAAAAAAAAAGGGTCTAAAATGCATATTTTAACCTATATATAATGGTATGGGTCATAGATGTATTGTCTTAAGTTTTAAAAACAAGTTTAAGTTGGTCATAAATGAGTCAGTTAACAACTTAGTGGGTCTTAAATGGTTTTAATTGGACTATAAATAGATGAGTTATATAATAATTTTGAGCAAGTTATGGATAGACAAGTCATTTTTCTAGTTCTTTTAATTTTCTGATTTTTCATTTTTTCATTTTTTATCTTTTTCTAGGAAATTTGGCAAGGGTTGTTGGTCACTGCTGATTGTCACTAGTTGCCGGCTATTGATCGTTGCTAGTCGCCAGCTAGTCATTGGTCACTAGTCACCAACTACCACCAGTCGTCACCGGATGCCGCTAATTGCTAGTCCTCGGCAGCTATTACAGCTCCTTGGTCGTCGTCAATCATAGGTCACCACCGACTGACGTCAATTGTCAGTCATTGTTGGCCGTTGGACATAGAAGGAAAAAGAAAGAATAAGAAAAAAAGAAAATATAAAATATAGAAAAAAATCAGAATCTTTTAGAAAACTATAAAAAATTGTCTATAGTATTTTAGCAATATATATTTTAAAAATTTTATAAGAAACAAGTATTTCTAAATTGAGTCGGGTCCGATATTAACCTGACCCATTTATTTGATAGGTCTACCAATCGCCCAAGGGTCAAGGCTTGGTTCTTGTAGCATTATGTACTTTATGGCTCTGTTTGGAAATTGGGATTTTTGGGGGAAAGATAATTTGAGTGGAAAATTTGCAAATTTTTTTTTTCGGTAAGTAGAAAGAGGAGGTAAATTTAAAATTGTGAGTTTTTTTTTTTTTTTTTTGCGCTTTTCATTCTCTCATGCTTCCAAGCATAATGAAATCAAGAGCAAGACATTTGCCATGTGATTGAGGTGTTAATGAAGATAAATACCAATGTTGTTTTTTGTTTCCAATCTATTTGATCAATTTTAGGCATAAATTGCTAATGTGGATGCGATCGCTCTACGTGGTATAACCGGCTAACGTGTACAATTTTTAATAACTTTTTTATAATGTTTTGTCAAATTTTAATTATTTTTCTTTTACATTTTTCCTTTTTTTGTTTCCCATTATGGTCAATGAGGGTTATAGGAGCTCACGAGCCCTGGGCAAGGGCCACGAAGCCCTTGCCGGCCACTAGCGAGGGTTGTGGCCCTCACTTGACCTCATCCAAATTTGTGCGATGCCATCATGGCTGCAGGCAAGGCCGCCTTGCCCAAATCTAGGCAAGTCTAGCCTTGCTAGCTGCAAAAAAAGGCCAGTGAGGCCATGGCCGCCTTCGCCTATAGCTAGTGAGGCTGTTGGCTGTCGGTGAAGGCATCCATGGCCTCACCAGCCGTGGCCAAAGCCGTGCAAGGGCTTTCATGGCCCCGCCCAATGGCCCATGAGCTCCGGCCGACCTCGCTGGCTACAATGGGAAACATAAAAAGAATAAAGGGAAGGAAAACAAGAAAG
The DNA here is from genome assembly GCA_017140395.1 of Eucalyptus lansdowneana. NCBI lineage: Eukaryota > Viridiplantae > Streptophyta > Magnoliopsida > Myrtales > Myrtaceae > Eucalyptus > Eucalyptus lansdowneana. Next base: position 53,316,557 of record CM029485.1, read on the forward strand.
AAAAGAATAATAAAAATTAATAAAAATTTGAAAATATTAAAAATTATCTACATTACCGCCGATCGTGCCATATAAAATCAATTAAATCCACGTCAACAATTTTTAATTAAAAAAGATCAAATGAGTTTAATTTGCAAAATATTTTAAGGTTTAGTACTCAATTGACAAAATTAAAATGTTTAGAATTAAATTAGCTAGATAGGTTTAAAAAAATTTTGACAATTTTCTTGCGGAAGATAGGTAGAAGAGATTGGATATGGAGCCTATGAAACTTGAGAACGTATCTCCCACGAGCAAGGAAGGACCTGCACTCTTTGGAGTTTAGGAGGGTTTTCGGCATAGGAGTTTTTTATGACAAAAAATCAATATTTGTGGGTCCACGCTCCCTAAGCATTTCGGGAGTGACAGAGAATGGGTACTATCTAATTACTTCCCTTATGTCAATTTCAGATGACCCCGGAAGGTAATCATTCTTGTTCTAATCCTCAAGGATATGGGAATTGAATTGTGACTGTTATATGGAAATTTGGTTCATTTGTAATTTTCTTCTCTCCAAACTCAAATGCTCAGTACCGTTGTGTTTTCAAGATCTTGACTTTTGCTAGCATTCAAGCTACTTGCTTTTCAGGTAGTTTCATGAACGAGTCCGTTGCTTGATAATGCTATTTGCCTCATGGTGGACAGATCGTCAAGTGATCCCTGATCGTGCTGTTTCATGCTTTCAACGGGAATGAAAATTATAAAAACAATTTCCATGTCCTGAATAAATAAATTCAATTTTGGTTGTTTTCAGTTTTAATGTTCAAAGTTTAGAAAACACAACAAGCAAATTTCTACCAAACATATTTCCTGGAGAATTTTGGAGATAAAACCGAGAAATTGGATAATTTCCATTATACTATATTTTGCATGAAAGCTGTCTCTTTAGAAAGTTTCTCCTTTAATCAATTGAAGTTCTTTGCTTTTGCTTTTGGGCTTTGAAAGTGAGGTGCTCGTTTTGCTGATAGCTTACACTAAAGGCTTGCCAATTAGGCTGTCTGAGTAGCTGTCCCAAGCCAAAGAGCCATCTTAACTTGGTAAAGACTCAACTTCATCATGTTGTAAAGGGATGGAATGAACTCTATAGTAAGAAACAGGGACAAAGTCATCTTCAAAGTCATCTTAAAGTAATGTTTCCATCATTAAGGAATGAACCTAATGATCTGTAGCACTAGAACCTGAGGCTACTTAACCACCACTACAGATCTAGTTTATAATCTCATGGATAACTTTTTTTTTTTAAACACTCAACTAATCCAACCAGTGTAAAGTGAAAAAAAAAAAAAAAAAAGATGTGCTTGCTTGTTGTAATTGTAGAGGCTCACCTTTACTTCGAGGGAAGTACTTTTATATAAGGAAGGAATTAACTCCCCCTCGGGAGACTAAAACTTTTTATATCTTACCCATTTTAGCATTCTCTGTTTACTTTGTTGTTGAAAGACTCTAACCAGGAGAGCAATCCAATGGCGTCAAAACCAAGTGAGGAACAAGGAAAGTCGAATCATGCAGAACCACCAGCAGGTATCGGCAATATGGTCTTCAAATATGCTGGAACATGTATTTTCTCATATTTCTATTTCTTTGCTTTATCATCGAACAAACATAAACCTGACTTTGGCTACCAAAAAAAAAATTCAGTATGAGAAGGACTTTGTGCTCACTCTTTCTGCTACATTTATTGAAGATGTTCATTTAAGCTTTACATCAGATCCTTCTCAATCCAATGGTGCTCCAGGTGTGTTATCCCTCAAAAGAGTCATTCCATTGTGAAATTAATATTTGGGGCCGATGTTGATGAAATTTCTTTTCTGACGCTTCTGAATTTCTGCAAGAAAAATGTACTAACAAAATGGCCATAATTGTTCGCATCTATAGCAGGAATATCGAAAACGAAGCGGCTGAATACTATTACGAACCATTGTTGCGAGCTGCAATCAAGGGTGATTGGGAATCGGCTAAATCATTTTTCGAACAACATCCAGCTTCAAAGACGGCCAAAATAACAAAGAGATCAGAAACAGTGCTTCACATAGCCGCTTTGAGTGCACAAGACCAATTTGTTGAGAACCTGGTTGAGCTCTTGTCTCCAGAAGCGCTTGAAGAGGTGGATTGTGAAGGCCGCACAGCCCTCCACAATGCTGTCCTGTGTGGAAGGATGAAAATGGTCAAGGCGTTAGTTAGCATTAATCATAGGTTGACGCAACTTGAAGATAACGAAGCACGGATTCCTTTGGAAATATCTGCTTGGGAAGGTTATATGCATAAGGATATTGCCTGGTTCCTGGCGAAAAAAACAACAGACGACGAGCCAAGTCAACTCTTCAGCGGTCCCTTTGCATTTCTCATCATTTATGGTCTCACTGTCGCTGGTCACCATGGTAAGATCACCATCACTCTTTATCTCAATTCCACCTGTTTTTTCCTTCAGTCTAGACTTGGCTTACTTTCGTGATCAACTCTTCTGGTGAATTGGGATAGGTATAACCCTTTATCTAGTTCGGTGGTACCCTCATTTAATGACCTTGAAAAGCTTGTTCATACTGGAGGAGTAGGCGAAGGTGAAGTCTAACTTTCTTAGCGGAACCAGGCTCAGTATTATGAAGGCATTGATATACAAATGTCCGTACTTTCTGCACTGTCATCTCTTCATTACCGATTCCTTCAAGATGATCATACCTCGCTCATGACCTGCTCTTTTGCATCTGAACTGAAGGTATCCCGATGGACTTAAACTCCAAACCAACAAATGAAAATTCGGATCCCGGTAAGGCACAAATTTTGTAGGTGGGCATTATCTAATTTAAGACCTTCCATTACATTTTACTTAAGTCAGATTTCTTATATCGGTTCCCTCCCTACTGGCCAAGGAAACCGAAAATGATTGTTTCTTTGTAGGATATATTCTGGTTCCTTGACCGAGTTTGAATTGAATCGAACTACTTTATAGATTAGCTATCGCATGAGAACCATCTATGATTAACCAAATGCATAAGCATTGTATAACTTATTTAATAGACAATGAAATGAACGAATTACGACGCAACTAGCATGGGAGGAGCTGCAAAACGAAGCACAGCTACACTGATTAATCCATGTGAATGTGAATGTGAATGTGAATGTTGTTTGTTTTGATCTCTGTGACTATCAACCATTGAGATTGTCAAGACACCAGTAATTATAATCTATGTAGCAAAGTGTCTTCATTCCGCCTATGCACAATGATTTCATATCCGCTGATCTGATTCTCTCTGCAACCTAATTGTAGCGTTTCAATGTCTTACAAGATCACTTTGGAATGCCGTCAAAATTGTAGGTACGCTTTCATTTTATGAAGATACCATCTCTTGTCTTTGTCTCTGTTTCTCCCCCCAACTAGAAGTCTATTTCTTGTTTGTTTTTGACTTCTTTTATAAGTAGAAAAAGTTCTAATTAATATTTTGGCTTATTGTCTTTTTAGAAAAATCTTTATATAGTTCTGTCGGATAAGTGATATGTGTGTTTGGAGTTTCATTTCGTTTTTTGTTCAAAAGGAGTTTAGTTTTCTAACTATATTTTCCACATTTAAACCATCCAACAATGAATGTATAACTTATTATGTTGCACCGCATTGGATCTAATAAAGATCTTTATATATATGGTTCTATGATTCTCTATGTCAATGCTTGTATATTTTCAAAGATCTCAGGTATCCACCATTGCAAGAGTCGCAATTTTTCTTTTTTCTTTTTACAGAAAAAGTCAAAAAAAAAATCTTTAAAATTACAATATGAGGCGAGATTTGATGTTAACTTGGGAATTTATCTTGCTTATGCTAATTGAATGAGAGACACATAAACTTGGGACTTCCCCTTCATTTTTTGATTGGTTAAATCATGTTTGCTTCATCAATCTCTATAAAGCATCTAAATCTTTATGATCAAATAAGAACAATTAACCCAAATGTAATTGTTTCCTCCCTTATGGGTGAAGTGCTTAAGCCTAAATATTTTTTTTCTTTGAGTGCTACTTTATCTCAATTCAACACGATATAATACGTTTAGAGAGTGCTGGAATTAGGCCTGGGAACGGGCCAAGCCCTAGCATCATTGACTACAAAATAAGCTTGCAATAGATGAAGGCACGAGTGTATCCTTTAAACGCATTTAATACAGTATATTTACACCTTTATTTGGCAACTTTCGGAAAGGCGTGAAGAATACGAAATGGGGAAGAAAGAGGCAGGAAAAAGCATAATGAATAATACTGTTGTACTAAATCAGTACGTCCATGATGGGGTGCGATGAGGACGCACCGTATCGCCTTGATACGTTACGATGGAAAGACACTCTTTTGAAAAGGTGTGAGTGTGTCATATAAAAGACTCCAGGATGACAATCGTTGGAACGATTGACAGAATGTACGCCAGAATTCTCTCGTCTTGTCCCCTTTCCATCGAGAGAAAAAGAAAGCATTCCATTTTGCCTTTACAAGAATAGTTTGCATCTACACCGTGGAAATCAGGTGTTTTCCTTATGATTACATTTAGACCAACGTGAAGTATTACTGTTCGTGATTCATCTGCAATTCAACATTCGTTCGGGGTTAATTGTTGTTTGCGCATCGGATAAAGGTAAGTCATCTTTCGCCGACTTGAATTCCAACACGGTATCGAGCCCAGCTTGTGATTTCTGCCTTGTTTTTGGTCGAATTTTCTCGTTTACCATTTGATATCGAGATCAAGAGTATGAAATCTACACTATTTGGATGTCTATTGGTCAGAATTGCTATCTGAATTGTCAAAAACGAACCGAAGCAAAGAACGGGTTCGGGGTCTGGTAAACCTGTACGGTTTTGGCCATTTTTCGACATAGTTTTTCAGCCAAAATTAATTTTTAAATATACGGGGTGAAAGTGCACGTCGAGACGAGTCCGACAATGGGTAGAGTGCCACCGGAGGACGCCAAATGCGCCCACACGCGTGGCCAGAAGCTGTTGTGCATAGGCATCACACGCTTGAGGCGCTGGGAATGCCAGTGCACGCGCAACACACACCGGTCGGCGAACCGACGCGTGAGAATCACGCACGCGTTAGCGAAGCGACGCGTGCTGATGTCACAGATAACGTCATCCATGACATCATCCAACGATCGGTAACGCGGGGATGACGCCACCGTCGGCCGCAGCTTGCCCGCCTCGACACGGCCGGCGACCGACTCGACCCGACCCGAGGATGACCAGCGACTCGACCCGGACTCGACTTGGACCCGATCCGACCCGACCGTTGACCGGTCGACAGGTCAGACCAGTCAGCTGGACTGGCCAGGAGCCTTCTCGCTCGCTGGCGCGTGTGTCACACACGTCTCTCACAGCAGCGCATGTGGGCGTGGGAGGTCCGATTGGAGCGTGGTCGGTGGCGTTTGGTTCGTATGGATGTCCCCTACACTGTGGTATAGTTATTTTACATTTTTGAATTTTATAAATGTATGAAAATGTGTAGGAAGCCCTATGTACGCGTATTTTTGGGGGTTTAATGCATAGTTTATTTGTTTATAGCTTGTATTTTCGTATGTTTTAGGAAATACAATAGCTAGCTTGTATGAAAATGATGTCATATATGCTGTGTAGAGCTTGGTTCGATGGTAGCAAGTATATAATTTATATACTTGTAATTTTTCTAGTTTTAAGAAAATTCGAACAATTGTAGGAAATCCTTGTTTTTCCATTATATGTTGAATTGTGTTTTTGCTTGTAGTTACAAAGCATGATTATTATTTGTACATTGATTCACATCATGCTATGCTTTTGTGTTAATAAAAAATTTAGAAATTACATGAAGTAATGTAATTATTTTTCCTAGTGAGAGTTCGTAAGTTGATAGAATTCAAGAAGTTCTTACCTAGAACTTAAAATTTACGCAAATTAAACTAGTTAATGATAATAAAACAATCGTACATAGGAGCTGATTGAGAATAATAGTGAACTTTCATTTATGTGTCTTTTGTTGAATTATCATTAATTTAGTTTGTCTTTGCTGCAAATTAAATGTGTGTTACTCTGAAAAGTGTGCTAGTATTGATTCTGCGTTTATTATATTAATGTGTTATAGCAATTGATTATAGCTTCGGCATCCAAGACCATTGTGGCTGACCTCAATAAGGGTGAGAAGTTGAACGGTGACAATTATGATATTTGGCACCGAAATGTTCAGTACATCCTTGAGGAGCAAGAGGTTTTGGAAACTCTCAACCACACCATGGATGAACCTGAGCATGGAACTTCAGCTCAACACAGGAGAGATCTAGAAGCTTATCAAGCTTGGAAAAAGAAGAATAGCATTGCACGATCACATTGCTAAGCTGTATGCAAGATGATCTCATGCATGAGTTTGAAAGTTATGATAAAGCTCAGACAATGTGGGTTGCCTTGAAAGATAAGTTTGAGGGTACATCCGTCACTAAGCTGAGGAGACTCACCATCAAGTTTGATACATACCAAAAGTGCCCAAATGTAACGATGAGGCAGCATCTTCGGAAATGTCAAATATAATTCGTGTGCTGAAGTCGGTAGGTCACTCCCTTACTTCATGCTGTTATAAGGTCTCTTCCTGATAATTAGGAGCATATGAAGATCAATATGACGCATAATGAGAATATTGTCACTTTTGATGATATAGCACATCATTTTGAATTAGAGGATGAGCGCCTAGAGGCTGCGAGATCCTCTATTCATGCTTATCGAGTTCATGCAAAGTTTTGGCCTTCAAGCTTGAAAATAAATTCTCAATTCAACAATAAAGGGAATAAGACTGATCAAGCATCTAAGAGAGCTAAGACCTTCCAACATAAGAAGCGTGGTGGAAAGAAGGACAAGGTCAAGATGAAGTGTTACAATTGTGGCAAGATGGGTCACTTTGCTTGTGAATGCACTAAGTTGAAAGAGGTACCCTATCACTCAATTACTTTGAGTAATGCTTTTGTTTCTAGCACCGTAATGCTTATTGAATCTCATCCACCGTGGATTATAGACTCAGGAGCAAATGACCATGTAGCTAGAGATCGAGAAGCATTTGTGGAGTATCGTCGGATATAGCCTAGAAGAAAATGGATATATATTGGGAATAACTCAAGAATTGAAGTGAAAGGTATCAGCACATGTAAATTAATTTTACGTGGTGGTCAAAGCCTATTCCTACATGATGTCATCTATACTACGGATATTCGACTTAAACTTGATCTCCGTAGTTGTTCTTCTTAGCCTAGGTTATATATTGAATTTTCATGGTGATTGGGTTGACAATTTGTTTGGAACACTTTATTATGGTTCAGGTCATGTATCGAATGGTTTTATAATGTTAGACATTGACTATGATCAGTACAATATTAATGTCGATAGTTATTTTTCTTTAATTGCATATTCTAGTAATCTTGAGATTGATACAAGTACTTGACATGCTAAATTATGTCACATTGGGTTACAAAGAATGCAAAAATTTGCTAGATAAGGCTTTTTAAGGTCACTCACTAATGTTAATCTACTTGTATGTGAACATTATCTAGCGGGAAAAACAACTAAAAAAACCATTCAGTAAAGGAACTAGAGCCGAATTTTCATTGCAACTCATTCATTCTCGACATTTGTGGTCCTTTGAATGTGAGGGCGAGACATGGAGTCTCATATTTCATCACTTTCATAGATGACTTCACGTGTTTCGGTTATATCTTTCTGATTTCCCATAAATCAAAAGCATTAGACTGCTTTAGACAATATATAATTATGGTAGAGAATTAGTTAAACAAAACAATAAAGGCATTGAGAACTGATCGCAGACGTGAGTATCTATCGGAACAATTTAAGGCCTTTTGTGATTAAAAGGGAATTGTACGATAATTGACTATTTATGGTACTCCACAACAAAATGGGGTAGCTAAGAGAAGGAATATAATCATATTGGAAATGGTTAGGTCTATGATGGCTAAAACAAATTTACCTAACTCCTATTGGGGTGATGCATTATTAATCACGCCTATGTACTTAACCGAGTGCCCTCAAAATCGGTCACTTCCACCCTTATGAATTATGGACTGGTAGGAAACCAGAATTGAGTATTCTACATCCATGGGGATGTGCAACTTATGTTCATAAATCTTCCCATAAATATGGCAAATTAGGCCCTAGAAAGAAGAAATGTATGTTTATAAGATATTCTGAACACTCAAAGGGTACGTGTTCATAGGTGAACAAGCTGATGGGAGTGTGACCGAAATGGAATCACGAGATGTCACGTTCTTGGAGAACGATTTTCCTAGTAGATGTGAGATTAATAATGACTTCCAATTATATGAGATAGAAGCTCCTAATAACACACCCACTAATATTGTAGAGGAAAATGAAGATTTACCTCAACATGCAAGACTTAGTGGGAGTGTTGCATCATCGGCGAATTGAATTCAAGAGAAATTCAATTACGTAAAAATAATCGTAAAAGCATTCCTCGTCATCGTTTTGAGATTGAAGGGGAAGCATTTATGATTACTCAGAAAACGATGCCGAGCCTAAGACTATTCAAGAAGCTCTCTCATCCTCTCGATAAGGAAGAATGGAGAAAAGTTTTGGAAGATGAGATTGAGTCAATGAGGGCAAATCATGTCTAGGACTTGGTTGATCTACCACCCAATCGTAAGGCCATTGGAAACAAATGGGTCTTTAAGATTAAGCAAAAGGCGGATTGATCCATTGAAAAGTATAAGACTCGTTTTGTGGCGAAAGGTTATACTCAATAAGAGGGTATAGATTATGAGGAAACATTTTCACCAGTTATAAGGTTTGTCTCAATACGCTTTATTCTAGCCATCGTTGCACATTTGGACCTTGAATTACATCAAATGGATGTAAAGACAGCATTTCTCAATGGAGAACTAGATGAGGAAATCTATATGAAATAACCAATAGGTTTCATAGCTAAAGGTCAAGAGCATAAAGTTTGCAAACTTCATCGCTCAATATATAGCCTTAAGCAATCTTCTAGACAGTGGTATCTTCGTTTTCATCGAGTCATAACAACTTTTGGTTTCATGATGATCGAAGAAGATCACTGTGTATATGTCAAGCGGTCCGAAGATAAATTTGTGATTTTTATCACTTTATGTGGATGACATTTTGTTGGCTAGAAATGACAAGGTTTTGGTTATCACCATAAAAGAATGATTGTCCTCCAATTTTGAAATGAAAGACATGGGAGAAGCTGCTTATATATTAGGAGTTAAGATCGAAAGAGATTAATCAAGGAAACTCCTTACTTTATCACAAGAGTCTTATATTATGAAGATTCTTGAACCTTTCAATATACAAAAGACCGTAATCCCATTGATACCCCTGTCATGCAAGGTGAAGGCCTAAATACTAAGATGTGTCCTAAGACTCAAAGAGAAATTAAAGTAATAGAAACTATTCCTTACGCTAGTGCGGTCGGGAGTTTGATGTATGCTATGATGTGTACTCGACCCAACATATGTTATGCCGTGGGATTGGTAAGCCGATATCAATCAAATCCCGATTAAGCACACCGGAAAGCAAGAAGAGGATCCTGAGATACTTGAAGGGCACCATGGACTATCGACTTTGTTACCAAGGGAATGATTTACGCCTATTAGGCTATTCAGATGCTGATTTGGGTGGAGACCTAAATAAGCGTAAATCGACTTCTGGATATGTGTTCTTGCTTAATGGAGGTGCGATTTCTTGAATAGCAAGAAACAGACATGCACGGCCTTGTCTACTATGGAGGCAGAATTTATTGCATGTTCTGTCGCAATGCAAGATGTAGTATGGCTAAAACGTTTTTGGAAAATTTAGCCACTATCACCGAGGTTCCAAGACCGGTGATAGTTTATTGCGATAGTCAAGCAGCCATTGCCTATGTAAAAGATCCCAAGTATCATGGAAGGACGAAGCACATTGACATAAAGAACAACTTCATCAAAGATATTATAGTGTAGAAAGAAGTTATCCTACAATACATTTCAACCAATATAATGATTGCTAATCCATTTACGAAGGCTATTCCTAAAGACATATTTTTGACTCATAGGATGTCATTAGGATTACGTAGAATGTAATATGTGTTATTGTAGAGGATCATTGATTTATGTATATGTGGACATATGTACTATACTTGTTTGTTTATTATTGACTTGATGTTTTATCAATAAGTACAAATATATTATGAGACTAGCACATACACACATATATTATTGAAAAGTATGTCAACAGGCAATGATTGGCTCACTCACACGAGCAATCACCTCAAGTGTTATAGTTAGCACGTTGAGATGAGAAGTTATGTACAAATGAATGCTGAAGAGCAAATTTAGTACATAAAATAAGATGTCGCCTTGATTGGAGTTAAGATGAGGTCTGTAACTTGTTTATAATAAGACCGAACATGATAGTCCCACAATCATGTATGCCTAAAGCCGGATGCGAATACTTAATTGGGCTCTATAGAAAGTGAGATGATATAACACTCGAGTTAAATATGAGTATGTGAGGAGCATGTGACTATGTTTAGGCTAAGATCCATATAGTGGATATATTTAGTAAATGACATACGCTCTTATAGAAAGAGAAATCCACTATAGCATGTAATTCATACTACATGTGCATTGTACGACTGACAATGGAAGGTCAGTAAAATTATCCCTATTAACTCATCGTGTGAGCCCTTGAGGCAATTTATAATTTATCTCATTTTGTGCCATATGTTACTTCGGACCATGTTCTCGAAGTGAAAGATCAATGTTGCTACTTTAGCATGTTATCGGCGGCCATGAATGGATATGGTCTTATGGGACGTGTCTAGAGAAGCAGTTGTTCTGAAATGGAGAAATACATGAGTGCGAAGGTGTTGGAGAAATCTTTCCAGAATATTTTGAAGCTGACAAAACATTTCTATCAGTCTAGTCTGGTTATCTGCAAGCCTTATGTTTAGAGTTTGAAGACTTTCAGATCTCAAGACTCAAGACTCAAGACTCAAGACTCAAGACTCAAGACTCAAGACTATTCTCACTGACAGTTTTTCTAATCCAGTGTCAAAGTCAATCCAGAGCGGAAGTATTTGGTTGAGGATTTAGTCTTATCCTCTGGAGAAGATATCTTGGCTGGATAATTATAACGGATTCTTTCATTCGTAATCAAGATCGTTTGAAGATCCGATGGTCAACGAAGTATTCTTGGAAGGTTCTATTCTTGGAAACCAAGATCCTGATTGTATGGGCGAACATGATTGATGGGCTATCGTCAGGTTCCTTTAATAGCTCGAATAATCTTCCTAATTGATTCCGTCCAATGGGTAGATTGGAGGAATTCCTTTGGTAAGTGCCAACGGGTATGATGCATGAAGGAGTATAAAAGGAAGACGTTCTAGTTATTTTAGAATATGATCGATAGAGAAATTCCAGAGTCTGAAGCACCTTGATTATTAGTCGATACATTCTGAGCGAAATTGTACACACAGAGAGTGTCTATACTTAGTGATACCTTGAGCGAGTGTGGTAGATCATCTACACCGAGAAATCAAGGAAGAACATCGCTGTAACATCTCTTTGTTCATAGTGGAATCCAGCCAATAGGCTGTCAGTGCAGAAGAGTGGACATAGGGTTGAAATGCGAACCACTATAAACCGCGTGTTCAATTTTCTCTTCCCTTCTCTCAGTTCTATTTACTTTGATTATTGTTTGACTCAAATCTATCAACTGTCTAGTATTGTGCAATTATCGAGAAAAATCTTTTATATACCTATTCACCCCCCTCTAGGTACTTATTCTAGCCATATCAATTGGTATCAGAGCATTGGTTCTCACTATATTTGAAGTGTTTTACTTCAGAGTAAAAGATCCATGGCTAGTATGCTAGCACCAGGGCTGGTGGAAGGGCAAAGCAATACCAGACCACCCTACTTTGATGGAAAGGATTACAACATCTGGAAGAACAAGATGAAAGCCTTTCTACGATCAAAGGATCCTCTGGAATGGGACGTTGTAGAAAAAGGAATTACTCCTACAATGTGCATCGCCATCGAGTCGAAAGAGGAAAAGAAACCGTTGAGACCAGCGGAATGACTTAGGAAGAGATAATGAAGAGACAAGCACTCGATGCAAAAGCAATTTACTCTTTATATTGTGCTTTGTCACCAACTGAATATAACCGAATATCTTCTTGTGTTACAGCAAAAGAAATTTGGGATAGATTGCATATCACCTATGAAGGAACAGATCGAGTGAAGGAGACCAGAATTAATATTCTCCTCGGTCAATATGAAGCCTTCAAAATGAAACCAGGAGAATCTATAACTGACATGTTTAGCCGTTTTATAGATATTGTCAATGGTCTTGAGAATCAAGGACAAAAAATTTCTGATCCTATGAAGGTAAACAAGATACTGCGTGGGCTCTCCAAGGATTGGAATCACATAAAGACTTCAATAAGAGAGACGCAGAGAATTATGCCACTATCTGTCGACGAGCTGATTGGAACTCTTCAGTCTTATGAAGTGGAACGAATTAATGAAGACGAAGATCCAAAAGGTAAGAAATCCATTGCATTAAAATCAAATGATGATTCTGATGTTACAGATTCTGAAGATGATATGGACGATGAGGAGCTTGCTCTCATGATAAGAAGATTCAGAAAACTGAATAGAAAAGGAAGAAGGTTCAACTCAAGGAAACAAAGTTTTCAAAGACAGCAGACCAAGTTTGTTGATGATGAGGAACCAAACAAAGATGTAGTTTGCTTTGGATGTAAGAAAAGAGGACACATCAAACCCAACTGTCCTCTTCTGAAGAAAAAGAAATGAAAAGCTGAAAAGTCTCGAAAGGCTCTCAAAGCTGAAACCTGGAGTGATACAGAGTGTGAAGAAAGTGAGAATGAATATGCCAACTTATGTCTGATGGCGCAATCAGACTCAGACTCAAACTCTGAATCAGACTCAGACAGTGAATTTGAGGTAAGTAATTTTAAAATTCCTGCCAAAGTTTCTAAATATATAGATGAACTGTGTTTTAGTCTTAAGACTTCTCTCAAAAGGATTTCCGAACTTAAAAAGGAAAACTCGCTCTAAAACAACAGAAAATGTTTTAAAAGAAAAAGTTGAATGTTTAGACAAGAATGTTTTCACTCTTAAAGAAAATGAAGATAGTCTCTTAAAAGAAAATGCTCTTTTAAAAACTGACTTATCAAATATTTCAAAGAAATTTTCAATAGAGTCCGAGAAACTTGACAAAATTCTTTCAGTGCAAAGACCTTACTTCAACAAGTCTGGTCTAGGTATGATGATAAAAACCATTCCCTTGATTGATTTTCCTAAAGTAAAAGAAAGAATCAAGCAAAGACCCTCGAGAGAGGCTTACAAAAATCATTTCAAGAAGGTTTTTGTAAAGTCGTAGGTCGAAATGCCCTCGTGTGTTCTAGTGTAACAGTCCCAGGATCACTTTGAAAAAGAGTGTCCTATGGTTTGGAAACCTGTTAAGTAAGTATGGGCTAATACGTTTATTTTACTAACACCAAAGGACCCAAGAAAATTTGGGTACCAAAGAAAGCTTGAGACTCTCTTTTAAATGCAGGTCTCCATCAAGAAAAAGGTGAAGTGGTATCTTGACAGTGGATGCTCAAGACACATGACAGGAGACTCAAATTGCTTCATAAAGCTTATTCAAGTAAATGGTGGAAAAGTTTCATTTGGAGGAAACAGCAAAAGAAGTATTGTGGGATTTGGAACTGTGAAAATTGGAAATCTCACAATAAGAAATGTTTCCCTAGTGGAAGGACTCAACTACAATCTTCTCAAAGATCGATCAACTGTGTGATACTGGTTTTAAGATCTTCTTCCAAGAAGGAACATGTTCTGGTATCAGCAAAGACTCTACTCAGTCTTTCATGGGTCGACGGCATGGAAACATCTATCTCTTGGATGTAAAACCGAATGAATCGCAATGCTTAATCTCAATTCAAGACGAAGCAAGCTTATGGCACAGAAAGCTTGGTCACATCAACATGAAGCAATTAGCCAAAATCTCTTCAAAGCAGCTTGTTCGAGGTCTACCCAAATTACCATACCAAAAATCTGATCCATGCACTCCATGTATTCTGGGAAAACAGGTAAGAAATTCATTTAAGCCAATAAATCATGTTTCTACTAATCATGTACTGCAGCTGCTGCATATGGATCTCTTCGGACCAACCAGAACCCAGAGCATTGGAGGTAAGAAATATTGCCTAGTAATTGTGGACGATTACTCACGATTTACTTGGGTATATTTCCTTGCAAGTAAATCTGAAACCTTCTCGTATTTTGAGAAATTTGCTAAAAAGGTTCAAAATAAAAAAGGATGTGTTATCTCCAGTATAAGAACAAATCATGGAAGTGAATTTTGAAAATCAAGATTTTACAAAATTTTGTGATGAATCTGTTTTTAAGCATGTGTTCTCCTCTTCATATACTCCTCAGCAAAATGGAGTTGTAGAAAGGAAGAATAGATCTCTTCAAGAAATGGCTAGAACTCTTTTAATTGAAAGTAAGATTTCTTCACGATTTTGGGCTGAAGCAGTTTCAACAGCGTGCTATATAATCAATAGAATCTTCTTAAGACCTATTCTAGAAAAAACCCCTTATGAGTTATTCAAAGGTAAGAAGCCTATTGTTTCATACTTTCATGTATTCGGTTGCAAATGCTTTATATTGAAAAATGCTAAAAATCAAGTTGGTAAGTTTGAAGAAAGATCAGATGAAGGCATCTTTCTTAGATATTCTTCATCAAGCAAAGCCTACAAAGTCTACAACAAGAAGAGTCAGTCTGTGGAGGAGTCAATGAATGTCAAATTTCAAGACTCTATGCAAGATGAATCCAGTCAGACTCATTATGAAGAGTCTGAATCTGCTCTAGACTCTCTAAAGCCTACAACTCAAGAAGCAACTCAGACTCTGGAAGATCAGCATCAAGCTGTTAGTGAAGATTCAAATAAAGAAAGAGATCATCAACCAGACAAATCAACCAACAATTGGAAGCATAAGTACAGTCATCCCAAAGAACTCATCATCGGCGAAATTAATGAAGGAATTCGCACCAGATCCAAAAGGCGTGAAGAGTCTAGTGCTTTGGCTCTCATTTCTGAAATTGAACCAAAAAGCATAGAAGAAGCTTTATCTTATGAAAGCTGGATTGAAGCTATGCAAGAAGAGCTCGAGAGCAGTTCAACATTAATGATGTCCGGGAATTGACATCTAAATCAAAAGGTAAAACTGTTATTGGAGCCAAATGGGTGTTCGTGAACAAGATGAATGAGAAAGGAAAAGTCGTACGAAACAAAGCAAGACTCGTGGCCAAAGGATACACGCAAGAAGAAGGAATAGACTATGATGAGACTTACACTCCAGTAGCAAGGTTAGAAGCTATTCGATTATTACTTGCGTTTGCTTGCTATAAAAATTTCAGGATTATTCCAAATGGACGTCAAAAGTGCCTTCCTAAATGGATTTATCCATGAGGAAGTTTATGTGGAACAACCACCAGGGTTTGAAGACCCAAAGAAGCCAGATTCAGTCTTCAGACTGAAAAAGGCATTATATGGTTCAAAGCAAGCACCTCGAGCTTGGTACGACGATACTAAGTAAGTTCTTAATACAGAATGGTTTTGTCAAAGGTAAAGTAGATACTACTCTATTTATCAAAAAGGAAAACAAAAGCTTTTTACTTGTTCAAATATATGTAGATGATATTATTTTTGGTTCCCCTAATGAAAATCTGTGCAAGAAATTTTCTAAGTCTATGCAGGATGAGTTTGAAATGAGTATGATGGGAGAGTTAACATTCTTTCTTGGACTCCAAATAAAACAATTGAAGGAAGGAACTTTTATTCATCAAGAAAAATATGCTAATGATCTTGTCAAGAAGTTTGGACTGGAAAAATGCAAAAAGACCGACATACCTATGTCAAGTTCTTTGAAGATAGACAAAGATGAAGAAGGGAAGAAAGTTGATCAAAAGCTGTACAGGAGCATCATTGGTTCACTTCTTTATCTTACTGCTTCTAAACCTGACATTTTGTTGAGTGTTTGCATATGTGCTAGGTTTCAATCAGATCCTAGAGAATCCCATCTCAGTGCTGCGAAACGTATTATTAAATACGTTGCTTCATCTTTAAGCATCGGTCTTTGGTATCCTAAGAAGGGAGACTTTAATCTTCTGGGATATTCAGACGCAGATTTGGCCGGTTGCAGAGTTGATAGAAAGAGCACTTGGAACTTGCCGTTGCTTGGAAGCGGGATGTTGTCTTGGTTTTCAAGAAAACAGAGCACCGTGGCTCTCTCAACAATGAAGCCAGAATATGTAGCTCTTGGAAGTTGCTTTGTTCGCAAATTCTATGGATAAAACAATAGCTACAAGACTTTGGAATTGAAGACTCATGCACAGAGATTAGATGTGACAACACCAGCGCAATCAATCTCACTAAAAATCCAATCCTTCACTCAAGAGCAAAGCATATAGAGATTCGACATCATTTCATCAGAGATCATGTTCAAAATGGAGAAATCTCGATTCAATTTGTTGATTCAAAGAGCCAACTAGCGGATATATTCACAAAGCCTTTGGAGAAAAATCAATTCGATTTTATCCGCTCCAGACTCAGTATTTTGAAGCTTGAGGAAGTTAAAAGTCTAAAGACTATCCAACCGTCGCCGACTCGCAGACATTCATGGCTATAGACTGTAAGTTGTTATTATACTCAATCTCGAAAAGGTACGATCATTAGTTCAGTTAATTTATAATTTCCGTAAAAAACGGAATCGTGTCTTTTCAAAAATATTAACTTATTTTTCGGCGCTTATCGATTTCAAAAGAGACGACTGTTCATTTTTCATTTTAAACTGAGTTATATATATACAGCTTTTCCTCGCTTAAACTTCAAAACCCTAAAAAGGCATTCTCCTCCCAATCGTGTTTCTACTTCGTGTTCATCTTCGAGAAAGTTGTCAACTTTTCTTGGGAAAGCGAGTAAAGGAATCTTTCATCGAGAAGGAAGAATGTCTTCTTCGAGAAAGTCATCAAGAATCGCGAACAGGGGACCACAGAGAATGAAGAAGGGGCCTACACATTTCGATCTCACCGAGGAGGAAGAATTACCGAGTCAGCAATAGAGCCCGATTCACTCTCCTCCACGTCAATCTTCACCATCTACCCCACAAGGTGTGGGTCATCAACAGGAGGAAGAAATAATCGAGGACGCAGACCCTGTAAGAGTCTAAAAACCCGCTTTTATTTACAAGCTCTATTGTGCATTTTGAAAAGCATTGGGTCTCCACTGAATGTCGTAGATGAATTTCTTAAAGATAAGAATTATGGGAATGAGTATATTTTTCTGCGGAAAATGGAGGATTTGGGAGTTGCTCCCAAAGGAAAGGCTGAGGAAGCACTTGCGAACATTCCAAGTGACCCTCGTGTACCAGGACAGAATCTGACTGACGGGAACGATGATGATAAGATGTTCCTTGAATTCCAACCTAGAATGGGTGTTGCAGCAAAGGTGAAGGGAAATCGGATGGATTTGTTTAAATCAAAGGATCATGAGAATCTGTTTTTCAGATTGTTGAAAAGAGGGGTGATAAACCCTAGGAGTGTTGATTTCGACTTCTTGGATGCCATCAATGTGAACTTAAGGGAGAAGTTCAATCTGCTTCAACTTGAGCAATTTTGCTCCGATACCACAAACGGTTATGCACAACTGACAGCATACTTCTATTCGAATCTCAGTTTTTTAGATGCGAATAGAATATCCTTCAGTGTTCGAGACCAAGTCTATGTGGTAGATGTGGACATGTTGGCAGACATAGTTGGAGTTGAAAGAGGACGTTATCAACCAATCAAAGTTTCGATTGCTCATACCACACTAGAGCTTGTCAAAGACAGGGATGCAGAGAGAAGAATTACCTACTCAAGAATGAGTGCCATCAACATCGTGCTTCACAAAATTGTGATCAATTGTCTCAGGCCAAAGTCTACATCAAAGACTGACGTGTCTAATTCCGAGGCGAAATTGATGTACGCGATCAATTCAGGGAAGAAGTTCTCTCTCCCTCACACCATTCTCTTTCACATGTACCGAGCAATGGTGAAGGACAAGGGCCAATTGCCTTACATGAAGTCTTGTGACCAAGATCTTCAGACACTTAAACATTGAGCCTCCACATACTCTTTGTGTTCCACCGTGCGACAAAATGGTGGTGGGTTTGAAAATGCTGATAAAAATGCGTCTGAAAGAACTTAGCAAGGCAATGGAGAAGTTCAAAGTGAAGACTCCAGTATCTTCTGCATCAAAGAGAAAAGGGAAAGAGCCCATGAGCGCTCCACCCAAAAAGAAAAGAACTCTTATCTTGGAGGATGAAGATGAAGAAGAAGATCTCTCTATTCCTGCATTGACAAGAACCAGACGTTCTGTACCAGAATCAACAGAACAGAGAGAAAAAGAGGATCAAGCAAAGAACAGAGAAGCAGAGGAGCAACAAGAGAAAGAGAAAGAGGTTGAAGAAGAAGAAGCAGTGAAAGAAAAGTCTGCAGATGAAGCAGGAGAGAAAGGGAATCAAGGCGCTGAAGAGCATGACCATCACTCTTCCCCATTTGAGGTCCCAGAGACAGGGGGAGATGGCGAGCAAGGAAGGACTACACCAAATCCTGTCAACACTGAAGGTGTGAGTCGCTCACCAGCAAATCCAGAAGATTTTCAGGCTTCTCAAATGCCTGAAGAAGGACATGATACGTCAACACCAAATTTGCTCGATTTCACCGAAGATCCATCGTCTGCTTTCACTCCATCTGAGAGAGCAAATGCGGGCACACAGACGGACAATACAGCAGATTTTCGTCGTATCCTTGATGTTCTTCTGGAAATGCGTGGCCAAATCTATGCTCTGGACTGTGAACTTCAAGTCCTGAAGAATGCTGGACAAGCATCTTCTTCTACCCTGGCAGATCAAATGAAAGACCTCGCTCTTCAAATTCAAGCCAATGCCAAAGGAGAAGAGGTGGCTCATCTACGGGAAGACTTGAAGAGGCTGGAAAGCATCGTTCAGTCAATGGGAGAATTCCAGATCGTGCGCATTCCCAAGCAGAATTGACTCTTTTCTCACCTTTTTAATGATGACAAAAATGGGGAGAATTGCAAATTGAACTTTAAAACTTTGACTTTAAATCTCCTTGTGTGTTTGAATGTTTTTTTGAGTATGACTTGGGTGTTGAATTTGACTGACTTGGATGTGGATTTTGATGTTTGATGATTGACTATTTGCATTTATATCAAGTATTGCTATATGGTTTTACTCATGAAAGACTAACTGATTTTCTGTGGATGCAGAGTCTGGTTGTTGATTTTATTAAGCTTTACGAGATAGCCATATTGCTTGAGTAATATTTTGCAGGTCAAAGTTGTTCAAATCTACAGGAAAGTTTTGTCACCATCAAAGAGGGGGAGATTGTTGGAGAAATCTTTCCAGAATATTTTGAAGTTGACAAAACATTTCTATCAGTCTAGTCTGGTTATCTGCAAGCCTTATGTTTAGAGTCTGAAGACTTTCAGATCTCAAGACTCAAGACTCAAGACTCAAGACTATTCTCACTGACAGTTTTTCTAATCCAGTGTCAAAGGCAATCCAGAGCCGAAGTATTTGGTTGAGAATTTAGTCTTATCCTCTGGAGAAGATATCTTGGCTGGATAATTATAACGGATTCTTTCATTCGTAATCAAGATCGTTTGAAGATCCGATGGTCGACGAAGTATTCTTGGAAGGTTCTATTCTTAGAAACCAAGATCCTGATTGTATGGGCGAATAGGATTGATGGGCTATCGTCAGGTTCCTTTAATAGCTCGAATAATCTTCCTAATTGATTCCGTCCAACGGGTAGATTGGAGGAATTCCTTTGGTAAGTGCCAACGGGTATGATGCATGAAGGAGTATAAAAGGAAGACATTCTAGTTATTTTAGAATATGATCGATAGAGAAATTCCAGAGTCTGAAGCACCTTGATTATTACCGAGAAATCAAGGAAGAATATCGCTGTAACATCTCTTTGTTCATAGTGGAATCCAGCCAATAGGCTGTCAGTGCAGAAGAGTGGACGTAGGGTTGAAATAAGCCGAACCACTATAAACCGCGTGTTCAATTTTCTCTTCCCTTCTCTCAGTTCTATTTACTTTGATTATTGTTTGACTCAAATCTATCAACTGTCTAGTATTGTGCAATTATCGAGAAAAATCTTTTATATACCTATTCACCCCCTCTCTAGGTACTTATTCTAGCCATATCAGAAGGAAGACTATTGTTGTTTTACATCTATTACATGTATTTATTGGTCGACTAATTATATCGCATTATGTGGTTGCGGATATAATTGTAAATACATGGTGTTGTGAGAATAGTCAAGTATAGCATTTAAGGAATAGGTATACTTGGATTAATGTAACAAATATGTCTGGGGCACTGTGAGACATCGATTGTTTATTTCTTTTCAGGGTTGTAGCCATTATGTCATCCCTAACATGTGCATAATTTGAGCTCCCAAGTGCAGGTGTACTCACTAGTCGCACGGCTTACTTGCCAGTATGAATTGTTTTGTAAAGTTGATGAATGTTGAATGCCTTATGTTCTTGATAGAGCGCTATCAAGCCCATTATATCCGAGTGGGATGTTGTACTAAATCAGTACGACCATTATGGGGTGCGATGAGGACTCACCGTATCGTCTTGATACGTTACGATGGAAAGACACCCTTTTGAAAGGGTGTGAGTGTGTCATATAAAAGACTCTGAGATGACAACCTGAGATGACAACCGTTGGAACAGTTGGCAGAACATACGCTCAAAATTCTCTCTTTGTCTTGTCCCCTTTCCATCGAGAGAAAAAGAAAGCATTCCATTTCGCCTTTACAAGAACAGTTTGCATTTACGCCGTGGAAATCGGGTGTTTTCCTTGTGATTACATTCAGACCAACGTGAAGTATTATTGTTCGTGATTCATCCGCAATTCAGCGTTCGTTCCGGGGTTAATTGTTGTTTGTGCATCGGATAAAGGTAAGTCGTCTTTTGCCGACTTGAACTCCAACAAATACTGTTAAAAGTAATTATATGTACAAATATTACTGCGATTTACTCTAGTTAGACACGTGTAATTACTAGAACCTACACTATGCGTTTGTAGGGTAGAATCCCGCCCCTCCCCCTTCCCGGAGCCTTCTTCCCCCTAAAAAAAATCAAAATATTTTTCTTGAATGATCAAAAAATATGGTGAATGCGCAGCTGGAGAGCTTTTTCTTTCTCCCTTTTTTTTAAAAAAAAAAAAGTAAAATCCAATTTCCGCCTCTTCTTTATGCAGCTTGTTTTTACTTCTATTTAACTTTTTGTAGTTCCTACAACCAAGAGGATGCACGAGGTGAAGCTGAGACATATGGCGGCCATTGCGTTAGCAGATCAAGTTTGCACTGCGATCTCTTATATGCCAACTACCGAGATGACCGAGTATTTCCGAGAGAAGGATCAGCTTGTTCGAACTATATCCGAGGGAATTCCTGAACTCGTGAAGCTATTAATTCGGTTTTTCCCGGCCGTATTTGGCTTTCGACTGAGGATAAAACATGGAGGACAACTGCTGTGGAGAATCGCCAAGAAAGCATCCTCAGACTCTTTCTGAAGGGAAGTTCAAGCAATGGGTCGTTATTCGTTCCAGCTCCTACATGGAAAGAATCGTTGAGGATGATGACGGCAATAGCAAGGTATAAACCTAATTTGAATGAAGTAACCATTCTCCGGAGCTGCTTTTGAATTGTAAAGAGAACTCCAATGGTTTAAGGTAAGTATCTTTCTTTTCATATACTCAACAACCGCTCTTAATGATAATGATAATATCTTCTTGGAAATTTTTTTAAAATATGATGGCTAGATCTTTATTTGGATAGTTTTGAGAGCATATGTAGGGTGTATTTGTATCGTGGAAAACATTTTTCGGGAAAATATTTTTCTTATTTTTTGACATTCGGTTTGCTTAAGAAAATGAGTTAACAGAAAATATTTTTCTAGTTAACGGAAAAATATTGTTCTACTAGACCTTAAATTTCGAAAAATGATTTTCCCTTTGAAAGAAGTGGAAAATATTTTCCAAAAGGTTTTCCCTTAGGGTCCTTGGTTAATCAAACGCTTGTTCTTATAAAAGTAATTTAAAAGAAAAAATCGATTTTTTTTTTATTTTTGAAAAAAAAAATCGAATTTTTAATTATTTTTAAAAATTTTCATTTATTCATTTATTTATTATTTATTTTCTTTTCTCTTTTCTTTCTTTTCCTTTCTCCTTCTTCCTCCTTGCTCTACCTGCCACATGCCTCGATGACGCTTGGTAGTTTAGCAACCGACCATGACTCAGGCTAGTGAGCTCGAGGCTCGACCAATCCAAGCGAGCTCAAGGTGCCGAGGCCGATAAGCTATGAGCTTGCTAGCCTGACCTTCATTGAGGCCTCTGAGCACACGGCTCGGTCGATCTTAGCAGGCTTGCAGCTCGCTAGATCCAAGTGAGTTGGTGCTTGACCAAGGCTGGCGAGCTCGAGCTTGCCCATGGCCAATGAGCTCGTTGTTGGCCAAATCTAGGTGAGCTCAAGCTCACTTGTAACCATCATCAGCTGGTCGCAATGGAGGAAGGAGGAAAAAAGAAAATGAAAGAAAAAAAAAAAAAATAACAAAAAATTCGAATTTTTTTAAAAGAAGACAAGAAAAAATTAAAAAGAGAAAATTTAAACTTTTGATTTTTTTTTTTTTTTTTGCTTGAGATAAAGTGATGAAGTTGAAATCATTTTCCAATAAGATACAAACATTAGAAAATATCAAATAATGAAAAACTAACCATATTACACGAAAAATGCTTTTCGGGAAAGCATTTTCCTTTATTATTGAGTTTTCCATAAACCAAACGCATCCTAATAACTTTTTTTTTTTCCCTTTTTATATAGCGAGCAAACGATATTTTGGTAAGTTTTTGCACAACTTGATTTGTACTTTTTCCCGATGGATTTTAAGTACACACCATTGTACATCAATACGAGGCACTGAGGATTTTAGTCCTGACATATTCTTAACAAGACATGAATCCAAGACCACTAGGAGAAGAATAAATTCTCTTACCCTTTAAGCCAACAACTTGTTGGTACATAAACTTTTAAAGGACACATGCTAAACATAAATCATTTAAGTAAAGTTGAGAAACGAGGCTATGTCCATAGAACAATTTACGGATAATAAGGGAGACTAATTAGAGAAATTGGGGCGCTAAAAACTGATTGAAAGTCATCATGATTAGATTGTAACTATGATCTACCACTTAATCTACTCCAAACAACTCTTTCACAAATCCGACCGACTCTTTCTATAGGTTTCTCTCACGACGCAATTTGAAGATTATTAAATCAGTTTTGCTTTTGTTTCCAGGATAGCTGTGCTAGCTAAATTGTATAATAATTTGTGTTCAAGGTTTTATTTATTTTGCGGAAAATGTAACATTTATGAAAAATATTTTCTAGAAAACCTATCTAGGAAAATGACAATATTTTTTGGTGTTTGGTTAACACCTAAAAATAAACTGGAAAATAATTTTGTTGTTTGGTTAGGAAAATTCAATTTGATTTTCCTAAATGGACAAACCTTATTTGGATGCTAGTGACTTACGCATGAGTAGTAGAGAAATCAACTAGGGGCACTAGAACCTATGAAGCACGGACACGTTGCCCGTGCTTCCGTGTCGTGTCCGACACGTGTCGGAGCGTGTCGGACACGTTGACACTCTCAGACATGGTCGAACACGCGGTCAACGCATGTCCGATTTTCCGACATGTGGTCAACTTTTGCCTGACACGTTTGGACACGTGTGTCTGGTAGACGAAGGAGGGTGGAAGCGACGGTGAGGGAGCAGAGACAAGGCCGCGAGCGACGGCGAGCCCGCGACGGCGAGAGACAGCGAGAGAAAGAGCATAGATTGAGGCGAGGGCTGCCATTGTGATGCTACAATGGATCCAACAAGGCTGCAGCTACGAGGGAGAAAGGGCTGAACGCGAGAGGAAGAGGAGAGGAAGGGGGTCGTGCGGCGAGCTGTGAGGAGGAGGAGGTAAAGCTAGGGTTTTTGATAGGAAACTCAAAAGTAATTAAAAAAGGGGACTCTGATGGCCATCAAGTATTTTGGGGGGAGGGGAAGTGATAGGACAGTCTGTCCATCACTGTCAGTGGTGGGGAGGGAAAGAAAAATAAAGTGGGGTGAAATGGACGACCGTGGGGAGGGAAAAAAAAAATAAATTTGGGGGGGGGGGATGGACGAGGGAAAGAAGATTTCTTTTTTAATCAAAAATAAATAAATAAATGAGATTAAAAAATAATTTCGAAAAATAAAAATACTGAATTTGAATTAAATTAATTAAAAATAAAAATATTTATTTAATATACAACGTGTCCCAACGTGTCAGAATTCTCTATTTTAAAAACATGACGTGTCATATCGTGTCACGTGTCCGTGTCGCGTGTCGGTGCTACTTAGACTAGGACCCTAGGTTCAACCTTGATGGACCCCAACTCGAGCATGGGTACTTGGATCTCAGACACGAGCACGGGCATCAATCTCAAGTTCGATCTCGCTAGACCTAAGTGCAGGATCTGAGGTCCCGTACCCAACCTTGATGGACCCAGGCCCAAAATCGATGGATAGGCGATAGGGGCATGGCACCAAGTTGACAAGCCTAGCCTTGATGGATTAGGGCGTGGGTGCTAGGTCTGAGACTTGACCTCAATGGGCCCAAGCGTGGGCATCGAGGTCCTAAGCCTCGTCTCAAAAGACACGAGCCCAGCCTCGATGGACCCAGGCATTGGCATTGGGTCTTGGACCAGGCCTCAATGTACTTGGTTTTTGGTACAAGGACATGGTCACTGATGCTAGGGACTCGAGCTTGAGCACCACGGTCCCGAGCCTTGCCTTGATGGACATGAGAGTGGCCTCATGGACATGGACCTAGGCACCAAGGACCCTTGATGGACCCGATTGCAAGAGTAGGGTCTTGAGCCCAAGTGTTGTGGACTTGAGCCTGACCTCAATGGACCCGTGCCTGAGCACTAGGGACCCGAACACGATCATTGGAGTTTTGGACCTAGCCTTTGTGGACCCAAGCCGTGGCATCGGGGAGCCAGGCAATGATATTGAAGTCCTAGGCCAAGCCACTAGCGTTGGTGTCTCGAGCTTTAACTCTATGGAACCAGGGGTCGGGCACCAAGGTTCCAAAACTGGCCTCTTTGCACCTAGGATTGGCCTCGATGGATCTAGTCAAGGCCTCTAGACCTGATTCTACTACCACGAGTTTAGGAACAAGCATTGGTATTCTTGTACCCAAAGGTAGAGTTTCGGTCCAAGAGCCGATATCTAATTATATTTTAGAAAATGATTTTATATTTTTTAAAAAGGAAATCATTTTCTTGAATTTAAGTACAAATTTTTTGCGACTCATCCTAAGTGATCCAATTGTTGAAAAAACGAGAAAATATTTTCCCAAAAATATTTTCCATGAAACAAACAGAGTCGAAGATAATAGCGTAGTTCAAAAATGATTAAATGTATGTAGATGGATAATGATTTAATTGAAATAATATGACATGAATCATTCTTTAAGTGTCGGATAAGTCTTAATCTCTTTG
The DNA here is from genome assembly GCA_017140395.1 of Eucalyptus lansdowneana. NCBI lineage: Eukaryota > Viridiplantae > Streptophyta > Magnoliopsida > Myrtales > Myrtaceae > Eucalyptus > Eucalyptus lansdowneana. The sequence goes on from CM029485.1 coordinate 53,342,328, forward strand.
AGACGTTCCTTCTACGGTTTTTAAAAAAAAAATTCAATAATTTATCCACTTATTATAACTCATATTTTCTACTTTTATTCATAGGCTATAGAAATGTGTGTCACGCCTGATGTAAGAACCGCCAAAAATAAAGGCAAAACATTTCGGGAAATTTCCATCGAGGAGCACGATAAGTTGCGTGGGGATGGAGAGAAGTGGGTGAAGGACACAGCAAATTCATGTATGCTTGTCTCTAGGGGTGAGCAGCGGTCTAGGGTCAACCCTGGACCGACCCTGGACTGGCCCAACCCTGCCGGTCCTGGTCCGGTTCCCAAGGGGACGGGTCGGTCCTTGGTCCTGAAATTCCAGGACCAACACTGTGCGGGTTGGTCCTCGGTCCTGAGAGTTTTGGGTCGGTCCAACCCTGGACCAACCCCCGTATATTATATTATATTATTTATAATTCTTTTATATATTCAAACCTAAGTAAAATGTATGTTATATTATATTATATTGAAATGTTCTATCAATATCATTAATAGTAATTTCAATTTAAAAATTTTGTTGAGTGTTAATTATATGTTGTTTGTTTTGTTTTTAGGTGTTTAGAAATTCAAGTGAATTAACAAGATGTGAAGTTATATATTCATGGTTTATATTAAGTATTTTGAACTTTTTATGATTTAATTTTATTTTACTAATGAATTTCAGCTGTACTTTGCTTTTCAATTTTTTGTCAAATGGTAGAAGTTTTTGAAGAGTAGAGTAGTACTGCAGTTGCTACGGTGATTTGCTAGTCAGGTAGTGTGAAGCTCATTTTTTGGTTGAGTGGACTCTACATGATCAAATGCAGGAAAACGCTTTTGCATATGGTGTTATGAATATTAAAGATAGATGATTACAAGAACTTTTCATCTTGTCCCATATCTTGATGAGCGGTTAGCAAGTACGAAATTTCTATTATTGTGTTATCTTAAATTTGCTAAATATGTATTGGTATTTATAATTTAGTTGCATAATGCCGCATTGTCGATGGATGTGTGATTTGAATTTGTAGGTTTGCTTTTTTTTAGGGAGTATAAAAAATAAGACAAAAAAATTATCGATCGGTCCAAAGTTGACCCGGAACGGACCGAACCCATTGGGTCAGTCCGGTCCTTGGTCCCAGGCTTAATAGGGTCTGTCCTCGGTCCTAAAAATTGAGAACCGACACTGTACGGGTTGGTCCTAGAGTTAGGGGGTGGCCCGGACCAACCCGGACCATGCTCACCCCTACTTGTCTCCACTCTAATTGCCACAGTATTGTTCGCTACTACTTTCATACCTGGAGGCAATGACAACAATTCTGGCGTCCCATTATAGTTAGGAAGGGACTCTCTTCTGATTTTTGCAATTTCGGATGCTTTGGGTTTGTTCTCCTCCGTGATGACTATCATGTCATTCCTAGCTATCTTAACTTCGCGATATGAGTGGGAAGATTTTCTTAAATCATTGCCTAAAAAGATCATAATGGGGCTTTCTTCTCTCTTTATCTCCTTGGCTTTCATGTTGGTGGCCTTTACTGCAACTCTCACAATTATGCTGGACAAGAGACTGGAGTTGAATTTCATTCCCATCACTTTGCTGGCCTCTGTGACATTGTTTATATTCTTAAGACTACAGCTTCCCTTGCTACTCCAAATGGTTAAATCCACCTATGGGACTAGCATTTTTCGTCGGTGAGCATTCAAAAAAATGAGGCATAATTATTGGACGACATCATGTGATTGATGGACTTGATTTGAGAATATGGGCCTTCATTACAGTTGGTTGTACCAGGGCCAATGGGATACTTAATGTAATTGATGAAAGCATATGAACCATTACTATGCACAATTATGTTACTAAACATCTACTGATCGAGTGATCCGATCAGTTTCATGTGTCAGCGATAAATATTTAAAAATAAAATATATAAATACATGAAATATTGCTTTAAACATTTACTACCATGTATTCTTAGTCATGGACTGTAACTTTTCCACAAGTTCAGTTTCTTTTTTTCCTTGTTATTTAGAGGCAGGAATTTTTTCCATCAACTTAAATATTCAACCTCCAGGTATTTCAAAACAGAATCTCTATGGTATAGAAACAAATGTTTGCAACATTATTACCAAATATGCACAAGTCGCAGTATATAACTTTTTAAAAAATTATTTTTTTCCTTTTGTAGCGTAAAGGCATGAATTTGTTCCATCAACATTAAAGTTCAACCTTAATTCTTTTTTTTTTTTAAAGAAATACCCTTATTCTTTCGTAGATATTTCACAATAGACCTCTATATACATAAACAATTACTCTAAACAATTTATTGCCGTAATACACGCAATCACGGATTATAAATTTCCTCATGTAATATTTTTTTAAAACATTTAATTTTTCTAATAGATGCTCTTGAGATAAACAATTTCATAAAAGAGACTAAGGGCTTAGTATCGGTCTAGGGTAGACCCTAGAACCATATTGAACCAAACCTATCTAGTTGATTCTAGTCATGTTCCGGTGTCTATAGGATAGGTTCTAAGTTCAAAAATTGAGAATCGATCTCGGCAAGATAGGTTCCAAGGTCCAAGTCTGGAACGATCCATTCTAGAACCGTTCGCTCCTAATTTGTGTGACTTTCATAATTATCTAAGGGAAGTTCTTGCACATTCGGGATAATGCTTATTTGTCCTATAATACTGAAAGTGACAATCGCTTGCCCTGCTGAAGGTGTGCTCCGCAGCTTCCGGCGGCATTCAATTTGTCTCCAGATTAGTGAATGCATACACATCAGGCAGAACATGCATTGTTTGATCTCCACTTTCTTCAAATATTTCAATTCTTTCAAGCCGTCAATAATTCTCAACACTCCACAATAATGTAGCTAAAGATGTTAGATTTTTTCCCATCTTTTTTGGATTGTTGCTTTTCATATATGGTAATTTTTGTTGTTACTTTAACTTTCATTTTGCTTGATTAAAGGATGTGTTTGACACTTCCCAACTAGTTTATAAATATATCTGTTTGGTACTATATTTCTCATCGTTTTGTGGCCGTACTACTTTGCTGTAATTTCTATTTGTCTCAATTGTAAATTTGGGGATATTTTACTTAAGCTTGTCTTCTTAAGAAATAAAGAGGAATTGGTCGGCTCCTAGGTAGACCATGGAGCTAGGCTAAACCGATAGGGTCGATTCCATGGTCTATAAGGGAGGTTTTAGGTTTAAAAAACTGGGAACCGGTCCCAATAGAATAGATTTTAGGTTCTAGGTTCCCGATTTGGAATCTTCCCACCTTTGAACTCCATTGATAAAAATTATACAAGATGTAGGCCTTTATTCTTATGAACTATAAAGCAATTGAAATTTTGCTAGATATGAGACTTTGTTCGCATTAACTGTATAATAGATGGAATTCTACCTACTATAAATCTTTGACCATTAGTTCAATATTGATCTTTCATAATATAATCTATATATCATGAGGACTTTTAACCATTTATTGGCTTAATATGCACATATGACTTTTCTTTTTATAACCTGGATGCAGGAATTTGTTCCACTAGCTTAAAAATGCAACTTTATTTTATATAGATAACTCAAAATAGATTATATGTATACGTATAAAAAATTACTTTAAACACTTATTACCAAAATGTGGGCAATCGTGGGATATAATTTTTTTTTTTAAATTTAATTTTTCTTTATCGTTGCTCTTGAGATGAATAGTCTGATAATTAAAATAATCTATATGTAAAGAATATCGATGATAGACATGATACCAGATGTATGACTTTATTCTTAAGAACTATAAAATTGAAAATAAAATCAGCTATAGGATTTAGTTCACATAAATTGTGGAGCACATGAAATCATACCTATCATAGATGTTTGATATCTAACTAAATATATAGATATTTCAAAATTGAGTCCAGAAATACATAAACAATTAAGTAGAATTTATGTATACATAAATAATTTCTTTAAACATTTATTACTTGTAAATCGATAGAAATTTATTGTCAAAGTATCCGTAAGAATTAGATATTTGCTTAGAGTAGACATCCGCTAGCTTTGAGGTTTTGCTAAACTGCCATCAAAAGCAAATCATTACATAAAGCTCACACATGAGCATGCCACATGAGTCAATATCATAGGAGTTTTTTTTTTTTTTTTTTTTTGAGCAAGCAATATCATAGGAGTTTACCTACGTTTATATGTATTGACTAACAGATAGATACTAAACTCACGTTGAAACTTCTATATTAGCATGGTTTATTTGAATAAGCTCATCTCAACATTAGAACTCTGTGAGCAAGTATGTTTATGGTAAGCTTTCTAATAAGACATCATTCGCCCAACACCTAAGTACATGTCGAACGAACATAGCCACCTTTGCGAGGAAAACACATGATGAAATCAAAACCAAAGGATCTAAACTAAATAATGCTTATACTTAATAACTCGAAATAAGTATATTAGAAGTTATAAAACTCATTACGAAAGTACGATTGAGTTCTAAAACTATTAAAAAGTGCAATCAAGTCATAAAATTTGTTAAATTGGTATAATTAAGTAATTCCATTAACTTCGCCCAATTAGACTAAGGAAAAATGCTGCTGATGTGACCTTTTTTTTATTATTATTTTCTTTCCTACGTGGCACTGACTTACTAAAACATGAATAATAAGATTAAAACGACTTTGTTTTGGTCAAAATCCTATTTTTTAAAACTAAATTCTTAATTAGATTAGATCAAAAAATAAAGAAGGCTAATTTGGAAAAATATCACAATAAAGCAAAAAAGCCAAGGGCCGCAAGCCGCCACTGCCGCCCCACCTCGAACGTCTTTTTGGTTTCAATGGATCTTCGGCAAAAGGCTAGGGAAAAGTCATATCAATTGATCTTTTTTAAAGGACAGAACTAAGAAATGACCAAATAAATCTACGTCCCAACTACTTTGCTGAGCAAAAGTTATGACCGTCCTAGGCGAACGGTTGAAGTGATTTATATCCGAAGTACCTTGGCAGCTACCTTTCTATCGCTTAATTAATACATTAATTTGTTGTCGAAACCACCCACTGGCCATGGGGGATATTTGTGATGTGGATCCTCAACTAAGTGCTGTTAGGACAATTTATGACAATTGAAGTCTAGCTACCCCGCTGTACTTTTGTTTTGGGGTATCACGGGCTGTAAATGTACCTTTTATCCAACTTAAATTATTGGCGATTTGGTGGTTGCAAGTGTGCCACGTTTCATTGTGTTATTTGACGTTTATTTTTGCTGTCGTATTTCAATGTATCTGATCTGCTTTTGCTATAAATATTGCAGGGTGAGATAATTACGGATGTGGCCCATGCACTGGTCAGCCCCCTCGTGTTTCATGCTAGCAAGGACAAGCTCAAGGGAAAATTTGGAAAATTTTCGAAGTTGGATGATTTCTATAACTGTTGGCAAATTTTAAATGGTCTTGGTGGAAAAAGTATGGTCAGTAACTTAATCATCCGGTATTTTGCGAATAACTTTATTTCGTGAATAATTTACCAATAAATACTATTTAGAATGTACTCACTTCCAAATGACTTCTCAGCACATAACTTCCTTTGTATTCCTGTCAGTCAACCTGGCACACATTCACACGAGCGCTCTGTGTTTGTTCTTTTCTTGCGTATTCACATAGCACAACGAACTCAACTTCCTTAGTGTCTTTATATTATTTGTTGGCAAGCGTCTGCTCCTTTATACTGCATCTTCCCATGCTTTCAGGAAGGGGAAGATAACTCCTCTTTTCATTGAGGCAGGGGGCCGGATGGAGGAAACCTGAATAAGGGTGGATTAAGCTTAAATCAGACAAAGCAATTAATGTCCGTAGAGAACGGAGAAGCAGGTACTGGAGGTCTCTCGAGAGACCACCCGCGAAACTAGATAGCTGGTTTCCTGTCGAAACACAGGTAGAACGTATGCTTTCGTAGCTGAGATTTGGACGTTAGGAGACGGAATTCAACTTATTATTGCGAATTGGGATATTTATTTACATTGTTAGAGATAATTAGAGTACGAATTAGTTTCAGGAGTGGGTTTCGACTTCCACGCCCGCATGAGGTAAAACAAAAGTTTGAGAGTGAGAGTTAGAGTGGGAATAGAATAGACTAATCAAAAAAAAAAAAAGAAAGAGATACTTAGAGATTTCTTTAAGACAATTTCTTATGTTAGAAATATTTTGGTAATTTTATTCATTTTTTGCATCTCTCAAAATTGCACGTATATCTCACTTTAATTATACATATATTGATTGATATATTATTTTAGATAATCATTTAATAAAGCCTATAAATAAGCTCATATATCATATTTCAAGATACATTTTTTGTCAAACTTCAAGATACATTGAAATATGCTGAAAATTCCACAAATCTTTCTTTCACTTTATTATTCCAACATTGAATTAGATGCTTTAGTAGTATTCATGCTCTTAAGAGTGAACAATCTCACAATCTTCTTATAGAGCCTCTTCTTCTCAGAGTGTTTGAACTTGCAGGAAGAAATGCAGGCGTAAATATTGATTGATCAAATTTCAAAAGAGAATATAATATGTGAATGAAGGTGAAAATGAAAGGGGTTCTTGAAATGTGGTGGAACGGTCACTGACCATGTGACCATTCGACCACTTAATTTCTCTTTGAAAATATCATTGACCAAACGGTCACGAGGAGGCCCCCTCGATTAAGAAATATAACTCTTCACAAATGAAAGCAAAATTAGTCATTTAAACGCTGGCGGAAAATTTTGACACGTAAAAACATTAAGACAACAATAGAGATAAGAGAAATGAAGATTAAGCAAACAATAGTATATGGTCTTGTTTCACCATTACAAAGAAATCAAACACTTCCTAAGTGACTCCTGCAATTTAGCAATCTATATTTACAAATGGTTGTTTAGCAACAAACGACTTCACTGCTCGACCTTTGTTTCTTTACCCTTTCATGATTACCATCATCAATTATTCTCCCATAGAGGAAAATTCATTATTAATTAAAGCTTGATCAAAATTTTCACCCTTTTCTTTGGTCCTTGCTTTAAATGATATGGGGATTCAAGGAGCTAACAAACTTTCTTTTTTCTTGGCTAGGAAGATTAAAGCCCTTAGGTTGCACCACGTAGATTTCTTCTCCTAAATTATTAATTAGAAGAGTTTCTTTAACATCCATTTGATGAATGTTGACACCTAACTTTTCTTTTCCTCAAATGCATAATTTTAAAAATTATTAAAAAAATATTAAAAAATAATTAATTAAAAAATAAAAAAAATTGAAATTGAGAGAGGCCGGGTCTGGCCGGATCAAACCCGGCCCGACCGGCCTCTTTTCTTTTGTCCCTACACAGCCCAAGCCTTCTCCCTTTAGCCCAGCCCACGCCCAACTGTCTTCCTCATCAGCGCGCGACCTGCAACAAAGGAAAAAGCATAACAAAAGCAAAAGGCAAGAGGGAGGAGAGAGGGAGAGAGAGCAGAGGACGCAGGGAGAGCTCGAGAGAGAGGGAGAGACCTCGAGGGAGAGAGTGACGAGAGTGGGCTGCCGGTCTCCTCGTGCCACCGCCGCTCCACCCGAGTCGGTCGTCGTCCCACCAGCCGCCGGAGGTCCTCCTCGCCTGTAAGCTCGCACCACCACTTCACCTGCGAGCTCGCGTCACCACCATGCCAGTGCCGCCTAACGCCGGCAGCTGAGCCATCGTCTATGCTCGCAGCACCGCCCATTACTGGCTACCCCCCGCATCAGTCACCGCGTCAGCCATCGCCACTCGACCCCTCGAAGCTGTTGCTGCCTCGCCGCACCAACCGCACCGCTTGTCCCTCCCCCCCCGCCGAAGCCTCCGCCACCTTGCTGCTCCGCCCGAGCTCCGTCGCCGACGCTAGCATTCGCGAACAACCCTCCACCGAGCCGCTCCGCCTTCTGCTGCAGCACCTCCATCCCTACCTTTGCAGCACCTGCCGCCGCTATCACCTAACCGTCGCCACCAAACCACCTAGGACCGCACCATCACTACCCATTCTCGTAGACCCCAACGTAGTGGTCGCTACCCGCCGCGTCACCGCTTCCACCCGCCGCATCGCTGCCGCTATCAAGCCCGTCACCATTGTCATTAGCGCCGCCAAGAAACCCTAGGGTTTCGGCCAAAAACCGGGTTGAGCACAGGTTGCAAACCGAGTAGGGTTTTGATCTTCGGGCAGGCCGCGTCTAGGCCGAAGTAAGGCCTTTGGGCTGGTTTAATATTAGTTTTTCCTTTTGTGTTGGGCTGGGCTTAATTTACTTAGGTTTCTTCTTTTTTAGGTGGGCTCACTTTTGAGCTGGACTGGGCCTGTCGTTTAGGCCCAATCCTATTGGGGCCTACCAAATTTGGCTCTCCCCCGACCGTGCCGACCAAGCTAAACCTGGGTCGGGTCGACTAGGCCCGAACCGGTTCGCCCATTTTTTAAAATTTAAAATATTAATAATTAATTTTTTAAAGAAAAATTAAAATTTAATTAAAAAATTTTAATTCAAAAATTCAAAAATTAAAAAAACGTAAGATTTGGTTGGGAATTGTCATGTCTTGCATTTTTAATGTAATTAGGCATTTATTTGCTCGTATTAATTATATTGCATGTTTAACTCGGCATATTTAATTATGTTTAATTGCACGTGTTCAATTTCACCGCAATTAGGATTTTGGTTGCAAATTGTTACTTTGATGATTACGCACATGCATGATCACCTCACATGTTAGTGGATAGATATAAAATCAATCCAAACTGCCTGACAAAAATCTTTTCTTATAAAATGAACAAGATTAGGTATCGAAAGGGCACTAATTGGTTAATTAGTATAATCAAGTCCTCGACTTTAGATTCTCTAGTTGCGTAGGAAGTGAGGCATGCGAGGGGTAGGTTGCGACAGCTTGGCGATTCCACTGGGGACTTGGTTTTAAACCTTAGAGGATTTAGGCCAAAATTAATCTTGTTCAAAAATATTTTTGTTTGGCAACGAGAATTCCAGGTACCCCCCTAACATTAAAGGTGTTAAATGTTTTTGCAGTTAGGAGTTATAAGGAGAGGAATGATTGTTAACCCATTGTCTTACAAGTGTGGAGTTGTGAATAAATGTTCATGTTTTGAATTTATGAAATGTTGCTTGCCTATAAATTGTCATGCCTACGTTTCCTACATTGTACTACACCATGGCACACACTACCTGCCGCCGGACTTGGGCCGCATAGGATCACCTAGGATGGTGTTGAGGTGGATACCGCTCCGACTACAACCATGTAGTACGAGTCGTCCATCTCAACCCCGAAATTTCTTTATTGATGTCAAAGGTCCCCACCCTGGTTTACAACCACGCGACATGGGTCGATTCTTTGACCAAACCGGAGTCATGGGTAACACGACCTAGCTACGATCTTGCTGATTTGGTTTGGTGATCTTATGGCTCCATTTTGAGCCGTATAGATTAGAAATCGAATCACATCCCATGTTATGTCTATGCAATTAAAAAAAGAAGAAGAGAGGAAAGTTGTCCCCCACTATAAGTATTATTCTTCTTTTTATTCGCTTTTTTTTTCAATTGAATTTCATTTAAAAATTCGCGGAGACCAATCGAATGTCCTAGTTATGTAGGCTTATAATTGAACAAAGATTAGTAATCACTCTTAATAAGTGAACATTGAATACAAGTTTTAAACACTTTGATTTGGCCCCGTTGAACACATGGTTTTGTTTAAATTTCTAGTTATGGGCTCAAAATCACATTTTTAAAAAAAAAAAAAAAAAAAAAAAAAAAAAGCTTTCAAGTTGTGATTATATATTGGGGCACAAGAATTGAAATTGCATTTTTAATTAAATTCTCTCATTCTCACGTTATGGGACTGAAATGCAAATCATAGTTGGTGTACAAATTCCTCAAAATAGAAGTCATTTCTTTCAAAAATCAATGTCACTTTTGCATATGAAACTTTTGGAGTAGAGTGGACATTCGATTGATAGCCGTCGATCGATCTTTTAATGATACCCCTTCTCTTATGACTAATCTTGGTGAAAATACTAAAACCCCGTAATAAAGAGTATGGGGCATGTACAGCCGCCTCAATTTTGTTATAAGAAGCGACCTCATTGAGAGATCAATTTCTCATTCACATACTGACATTGTTGCCTTTTTGCAGGTTATGCATGATGCTCCTTGATATTCTCGTGTTTGACCACATGGAGAAGTGAATTCTAGAGCTAGGACGAGTTGATTTTCTCTTAACTATGCAAGAGTTTCTTGTATTTTATCATTATTTTATTCTTGTTAAGAATCATGTTTTCCATTGTGGGTTTTAATTGTTAATCCAATTGTTGCTTTTGTAAATCATGTGACTCATATTTTTTAATGATGGAATTTAGTTTCATGAAAATCATCATTTAAAAAAAAAAAAAACAAATTTAGAAGTGTTTCAAGCTAACCTTTACGTCTACCTTCCAAAATGAATTTCAAGAAAACTTTGCTTAATGCCCTCTCTTCACATGGTCACTTTCTCAGGTAGGATGAGGAGTTTATGCCGCCCATTCTAAAAGATAAAAATGTAGGCTTATGGAACTCGAGGAGCAAGCATGTGTCGAGGCCTCGTCGGCGCCAATCTTCCAATAGAGGCGAAACGAGGTTGAATTCCGTTCCAAGAAGTTTCTATATCTAGAGATGCCTTAGGTGCCAATATAGCCCATCGATCTCGTTCACTTTGCATGATGAGACAAATGAAGGGAGTTGCCAAGTATCCAAAAAGGCAAATTCGAAGGAAGAGTAAATTGTATCGATTCCATTTATTAATTTCTGATACCATTTCTAACATGACTTTCTTTTCATTGGCAATAAGGCATCAAGAGTACCAAGTTTTGTAACATTCTAAAGAATGTGATGGAGCATTATTAAGTCCTGTTCATCTTAAACAAAGAAAGATTCAAATGAAACAGATGGGCAATATTATCCCTTCCTCAATAAGAGATACTTGGGATGTTGATCGCCTGACTTTGGAAAATGATGTATTTCGTTCCTAAACTTGATTCTCTTAAGCATAAAGGAATGACATATCATTTTCTTTGGTACAAGACAGACTCGGACAAAACAAAGGTTTGTCAAATAAAGAGTGGGAAAGCAACGTTTGATTTAGAGAAAAATCGCTCCTTCACCCATCAATGAAGTGTACTTAAACAACATTGTCAAATTCATCAAGAAGGATGTATCGTTCCTCAGTTGAACCTAACTAAGAATGGAGATAACTCATTTCATCTCCCCTTCTTACAGGGTGACAAATGGAAAAAAATAAAAAAAGTTGCACCTTGACCGTAGAAGCGACGCCTTCTACCAAGGAATCATGAAAACATCAAACACTTAAAGGTGAATGCAAGGGAAGGGTATTGTCGAGTTACCAAATATCCATGAAGGTGAATCCAAGAGATATTAGCGCCCAAATGATGAAAGCGAATGAAGGGGTTATCGAGTCACCATGCCGTAGGTAAGTACCCTTCTTCTCAAAATTCAAAAAAAAAAAAAAAACGGAGAATTTCCATTACAAAAAAAGAACCTTTGGCGCTTTCCTAGATACAAGCACAAAAATGAATATTGAGAAAAAAATTTCTACAAAATTTTTTAGCATTATTTTTATCTCAAAATTGTTTTCTCGGTTTGTGGGTTATTCATTTTGAATTAAATTTCCCTATGGAGATTGATCTACTCAGATGATCTCGACTAAAGGTGGCAAATGGGTGCGTCGGGTCGGATATGGGTCGAGTCGAAAATGGGTCGACTCATATTTGACCAACTTAACCCGTTTTGACTCATATTCTTATAGTGTAAATCTAGTGACCCATACCCGACCCGACCAAAGACCCGATCCATACCCGACCCGACCCGTAGTGCTAAAACCTATTAATATTCTAGGAAAATCCACTTCTACTTATGCTAATTGGATTAAAACTTCAAATTAAATTCAAAATAGTAAATAAAATATAATAAAATAAACCTATAAATTGAAATATTTATAAAGAATTAGACTATGCACATGCTTCTCTTATTTGAAGTGAACATACCATTGAATAACTAAAAACCGTAACATGAAAACTTTTTAACTAAACCTAAAAAAGCTCATTTTTTGATTTTTTTTTATAAAAAAAAGTATTGTTAAAACATTTTTATGCAATACAAATTTTTAACAATTTTTATGCAATACAAATCTAATGAAAAAATTTTATAATTCTTTTTAAAATATTTTTAAAAATTGAATTTTTAATTTTAAAATATATTTTTTTAATTTTTTTTAATTTTTTAAAATATATATTTTATATTTTTATTTTTTAAAGTATAATTTTTAATTTTTAATAATTATGTTTTTTCTCTTTCTTTTTTATTTTTCTTGCCTACCGGGCCACGACGACGGCGGCGATCGCCACAAAGCGAGATCGAGCTCGCTAGCGTCGGGCAAGGCTTGATCTCGCCGAACCGGCGAGGCCGAGGCATCGCCTGACGCCAGCAAGCTCAAGTCTCGCTAGTTGTCGACGAGGTCAAGCCTTGCCCGACGCTGGCGAGCTCGAGCGTCGCTAGTCGTCGGCGAGGCTCAGCCTCGCCGAATCTGGCAAGATCGAGCTCGCCGGTGTCGGGCGAGGCTCAATCTCGCTGATCTGGCGAGGCCGAGGCCCCACCCGACATCGGCGAGCTCAAGCCTCGCTAGTTGTCAACGGCCTGCCAGCGAGGTTCGGTGCCGGCGAGCTTGAGCCTCGCCTAGCTTGACGCCGGCCGGTGGTCGGCCGTCACCCTGCCGGCGATCGGCTAAGGGATGAAGAAAAAAAAAAAAAATATAAAAAATAATTATAATATCAATTTTAAAATTAAAGAAGGCCATCGCCCATGGGTTGAAAGTGGGTCTAAATGGGTTATTACTAATAACCCATTTAAACCCATTTATTTTTGTGATTTACTTTCTCAAACCCATTTTTGACCCATATTTAACTTTCACTTGATTCATATATGACCCATTTAACTAAAAATGGGTCATAATATGGGTTTATGACCCATATTGCCACCTCTAATCTCGGCAGAGAGAAATGGAGATGTTAACCATGCAAAATAAAAAGTGCTTAGGATGAAGAAAGGCAAGACATTTCCAAACACATCCTTCAAACACTTTCGAGAGTTGAGTGAAAAGCGACCTTCTCTTAGGATGAATGATTCATTTGCATTGAGCGCAAAGATCGAAATGATAAAGGCGTTTCCTTTATCAATCCCAAGCAATGCACTTATCTCTTGTTATCCCTTTGGGCCAAATAAAGATGATCCTCCAAAGTACCCCTATCAAGAACGACCCTACATTGGGGCAGCATAGGAGATTACAATCGTTTTGTGGAGTGAAAGATTGAGAAAGATTTTATTACTTTCACTAGCACCAATCTTCTGGAAATAGCTTCAAGGAATTCTCATCAGAGCATGACTCATCCCAAGGTGAAGAATAGCATTTCTTTCTCTATCCAAACACTGATACCCGTTGCTTTAACCAATTTGGGTCTAATTGTTCATTTCTGAGTAGTGATCATCTCCCTTTACTTGGGCAATACATTAGGATTGACCACATACAATTGACATTTACGAGAAAACATGAAAAAACATCTCAAAAGTCATAAGAGCTCCAAAAGTTCAAAGAGCAAAAAGTTCGACAAAATTAGGGGGCATGAAAAAGCGGTGTGCCTAGTAAAAGTAAGACCAATGCCCGTTAAAAAAAAAAAAAAAAAAGCCAAAAGACTACATCTTATGTGAAAGAAAAGTTATCAAAGTCCAAGTGCCTGCGTAAAAAATCATTGCAAGAGCAAAGGAAATTAGAGAAATGAGCAAAGCTCCCATGCAATAATGATTAGTCAAGGGACTTTTGAGATGTGTTGTGTTTCAGAAACCAAATGCCTTCAAAAGATCAAGTGACCTAGTCACGATGCCATGATGACCACCGACACTTAAAAACCCTCTTGAAAATTTTAAGCCTTTCGAGCCTCTCCCGAGCCAACATTACAACCCTCTTTCGAAGTCTCTTAAGTTTGGGATGGTTTGAGTGAAAATAAACATCCCAAAGAAGCTATTGCTTGAAGGAGTAGAAGTAATTCTATCTTGTCTTGTCTTCCAAGTTCTCGACTTGTAAACCCGATGAAGATAGCGACAAAATGTTCCTTTATTAGCCTTGAAACAATAATCCCTTTGTGTAAGCCCATGACCAAATCTTTATTGCGATTCTTTCAAAAGACCTTTTTGATCGATCAGATTGTGCTCAACGCGAATGTTTCTGAAAGCCTTTGACGTGGGTTATAGGAGATACCCTCAAGAATCAGTTACTTCACACGCGAATGGATGGGATCAAACAGCCATTTTATCGAAAATGTGTGAGAAACATTTTCTGACTAAGAAGCTCTAGTTTGGCATGCCTAATGAGCCTTTTTCACAAGTTGTAGCCATTCTGATAAGAACTTGACTCCTCGAGAATTTGATGATTAATGATACATCCCCAAGCAAGATGACAATTTTGCGCTACATGATGTTGATTGACATCAAATGTTTTTTTTTTAAGTAGTCGAACTTAACTTGATTAACTTGTTCAATTAATGTTGTAATATTGCCAATACGTCTCTTGATGACATCCCTAGTGACATTTGCTCAAGTTGAGTTTGACGGGATTTCTCAATGAAGCCATGCAGTTTTCAAGGGGTTAGCGGATGCTTCCCTAAAGACTACAAGGTTCATGATCAACCTTAAACCATACCGTCTCCAAAGGTTTGTGGGTCATCCTTAAACCACACGGTTAGTGGGTCTATCCTTAAACCACATGGTTAGTAGGTCATTCTTAAATCACAAGATTCCTGAGTCTATCCATAAACCACACAGTTAGTGGGTCTATCCTCAAACCACATGATTAGTGGGTTATTCTTAAACCACAAGGTTTGTGGGTCTATCCTTAAACCACACGGTTAGTGGGTCTATCTTTAAATCACACGGTTAGTAGGCCATCCTTAAACCACAAGATTCGTGGGTCTATCCTTAAACCACACTGTTAGTGGGTCTTTCCTTAAACCACACGGTTTGTGGATCTATTCTTAAACCACATGGTTAGTGGGTCATCCTTAAACCACAAGGTTCATGGGTCTATCCTTAAACCACACGGTTAGTGGGTCTTTCTTAAACCACAAGGTTCGTGGATCTATCCTTAAATCACATGGTTCGTGGGACCACATGATTAGTGGGTTTATGCTTAAACTACACGGTTAGTAGGTTATCCTTAAACCACAAGGTTCGTGGGTCTATCCTTAAACCACATAGTTAGTGGGTCTTCCTTAAACCGCAAGGTTAGTGGGTCTATCATTAAACCACACGGTTCGTGGGTCTATCCTTAAACCACATAGTTAGTGGGTCATCCTTAAACCACAAGGTTCGTGGGTCTATCCTTAAACCACATGGTTAGTGAGTCTATCCTTAAACCACAAGGTTAGTGGGTCTATCCTTAAATCACACGGTTAATGGGTCCATCCTTAAACCACACAGTTTGTGGGTCAATCTTTAAACTACACGGCTCGTGGGTCCATCCTTAAATCACATAGTTTGTGGGTCTATTCTTAAACCACAAGATTTGTGGGTCATCCTTAAACCATAAGGTTCGTGAGTCTATCATTAAACCATGCTTTTAAAAAGTTTATGAGTTTATCTTCAAACTACGATTTTCAAAAGGTTCATGGTCAACCTTAAACCATGTCATCTACAAAGGTTCATTGGTTTTCCTCAAATCATGTATTTTCAACTCGGTCAAAACCCGTTGTTACACGGTGAGACTTCATCTCTTCCTCTCTTCTTATGACACGGTGAGCTTCCGTAACCCAGAGTCTTCCTTCTTCTTATGACACAGTGAGCTTCCGTAGCCCGGAGTCTTCCTCTTTTCTTATGACACGGTAAACTTCGATAACCCAGAGTCTTCCTCTCTTCTTATGACACGGTGAGATCCGTAGCCTGGAGTCTTAATTCTTCTTATGACACGGTGAGCTTCTATAGCCTGGGGTCTTCCTCTCTTCTTATGACACGATGAGCTTCTGTAGCCCGGAGTCTTCCTCTCTTCTTATGACACGGCAAGCTTCTATAGCCCTGGAGTCTCTCTTTCTTCTTATGACACAGCGTGCTTCTGTAGCCCGAGGTCTTCCTTCTTCCTATGACATGGAGTTCTTTTGTAACTCGGAGACTCTCTTTCTCCCTATGACAAGCTATTGTCCGTACTTCCGTGTCGTGTCCGACACATGTCGGAACGTGTCGGACATGTCGACACACTCGGACACGTTTGGACTCGCGTGTCCGAAAGACGATAGAGGGTGGAGGTGAGGGCGAGGGAGTAGAGATGAGGCCGCAAGCGACGGCGAGTCCACGACGGTGAGTAGAACCAATCCTCCTCAAGCAAAAGTCCCTCGAGGCAAAAGTATATCCCCACGACTTCTTCCAACTTCCGCTTCTTCAACTCATCTTCCGGGCAGCAGTGCTTCTCCTTCTCGGTCACTATGGTGGCGGCGGTGGCGATGGTGTGGCGCTCCTTCTTCCTGCCTCAACCCCGAACCCGCGGCCTGGCCGAATTAGAGAGAGAAAGCCTCTGAGTGCTTGTGTCATTTGTGGGTCTTTGTCCACGTCCTTGTGGACGTCAAAACTCCAATCGGAGGAGGAGAAGAAGAGGAGAGGAAGGAGGGTCGTGCGGCAACGAGGAGGAGAAGAAAAGGGCGCACTAGGGTTTTGAGAAGGAACTAAAAGAATAAAAAAAAAAGGGACTTGCTTGTTGGAGGGAGGGGGAAGTGACGGGAGGGAGGGGGAAGTGACCGTGATGACCCGTCGGGGAAAGAAAAGGGCAAAAAGATTTGGGGGTGCGGGGAAAGATACAAGGGAGGATTTTTTTGGGGGAACACTCGGGGACTTTTTATTTTCAATTTTGGGGGATAAAATTAAAAAGTAATTTTGAAAAATAAAGTACCAAATGTTGAATGATTAGTGTAAATTCATTTTAGGTTCTTTTTTTTTTGAAATTATTTATTTATTTATAAATTTGAATCAAATTAATTAAAAATAAAAATATTTATTTAATATACAACGTGTCCCAACGTATCAGAATTTTCTATTTTTAAGAAATGACGTGTCGACGTGTCGTGTCGTATCGCGTGTCCATGTCGCGTGTTCGTGCTACCTAGATGACACGGAGTTCTTTTGTAGCCTAGAGTCTCTCTTTCTTCTTATGACACGGCGTGCTTCTGTAGCCTGGAGTCTTCCTTCTTCCTATGACACGGAGTGCTTTTATAGCATGGAATCTCTCTTTCTTCTTATGACACGGCGTGTTTCTATAGCCCAGGGTCTTCCTTCTTCCTATGACACGGAGTGCTTTTGTAGCCCGGAGTCTTTTTTTCTCCCTATGACACAGAGTGCTTTTGTAGCCCGGAGTCTTTCTTTCTTCTTATGATACGGCGTGCTTCTGTAGCCTGGGGTCTTCCTTCTTCCTATGACACAAAGTGCTTTTGTAACCTGGAGCCTTTCTTTCTTCTTATGACACGGCGTGCTTCTGTAGCCCAGGATCTTCCTTCTTCCTATGACATAGAGTGCTTTTGTAGCTCGGAGTCTCTCTTTCTCCTTATGATACGGAGTGCTTTTGTAGCCTGGAATCTCTCTTTCTTCTTATGAGACAGCGTGCTTCTATAGCCCGGGGTATTTCTTCTTCTTATAACATGGCATGCTTCTGTAGTTCAAAGTCTCTCTTTCTTTTTATAACACGGCATGCTTCTGTAGTTCAGAGTCTCTCTTTCTTTTTATGACACGGCGTGCTTTTGTAGTCCGGAGTCTCTCTTTCTTCCTATGACACGACATGCTTTTGTAGCCTAGGGTCTCTCTTTCTTCCTATGACACAGCATGCTTCTATAGCCCGGGGTCTTATTTCTTCTTATGACACGGCGTGCTTCTGTAGCCTGGAGTCTCTCTTTCTTTTTATGCCACAACGTGCTTCTGTAACATGGGGCATTTCTTCCTCTTATTAACAAGACATGCTTCCATAGTTATAAGTCATTTCCGTCGACCTAACGAGTGCCTATGCACCTAGGGTCTCTCTACCATCGAAATAATTTAGGTGTCTTCTATATTTGAATGCAACATCTTCAAGGCTACATTCAAAGAGGGGCAACTCGTTGACACCTAACTTTTCTTTTCCTAAAATGCATAATTTTTAAAAATATTAAAAATTTATAAAAAAATTTAAAAAATTATAAAAATTGAAATTGAGAGAGGTCGGGTTGGGTCGGATCAAACCTTGGCTCGACCCGCCTCTTTTCTTTTTGTCCCTACACGGCCCAAGCCTTCTCCCTTTAGCCCAGCCCACGCCCAATTGTCTTCCTCATCAGCACGCGACCTGCAATAGAGGAAAAAGCAAAACAAAAGCAAAAGGCAAGAGGGAGGAGAGAGGGGGAGAGAGTAGAGGATGCAAGGAGAGCTTGAGAGAGAGGGAGAGAGCTCGAGGGAGAGAGTGACGAGAATGGGACGCCGGTCTCCTCGCGCCACCACTGCTCCGCTCGAGTTGGTCGTCATCCCGCCAACCGTCGGAGGTCCTCCTTGCCCGTGAGCTCGCGCCACCGCTTCACCTGCGAGCTTGTGTCACCACCGTGCCAGTGCCGGCTAACGCCGGCAACCGAGCCATCTTCTCCACCCGCAGCATCGCCAATTACTAGCTACCCCCCACACCAGTCATCGCGTCAGCCACCGCCACTTAACCCCTCGCGACACCAGCAACCCGTGAAGCCACCGCCCCCTCGCCGCACCAGCCGCGATCCGCTCGTCCCCCCTCATGAAGCCTCCGCCATCTCGCTACTTCGCCCGAGCTCCATCACCGACACTAGCATTCGCTTACAACCCTCCGCCGAGCTGCTTCACCTTCTGCTGCAACGCCTCTATCCCTACCTTTGCAGCACTTACCGCTGCTATCACTCAACCGTCGCCACCGAACCACCTAGGACCGCATCGTCGCTACCTGTCCTCGTAGACCCCGACTTAGTCGCGGTCGCCCGCCGCGTCGCCACTGTCGTCAAGCTCGTCATCGCCGTCGCTAGCATCGCCAAGAAGCCCTAGGGTTTAAGCTAAAAACCGAGTCGGGTGCAGGTCGCAAACCGAATAGGGTTTTGATCTTTGGCCAAGCCGTGTCTGGGCCAAAGCAAGGCCTTTGGGCCGATTTAATATTAGTTTTTCCGTTTTTGTTAGGCCGGGCTTAATTTACATAGGTTTCTTTTTTTTAGGTGGGCTCATTTTTTAGGTAGACTGGGCTTGTCATTCAGGCCCAGTCCTATTGGGGCTTGCCAAATTTGGCCCTCCCCCGACCAAGCTGGATTCGGTCAAACCAGACACAACCCGTGCCAACCAGGTTAAACCTAGGTTGGGTTAAACCGAACCCGACCCGATTCGCCCATTTTTTTAAAAATAAATAATAAAAAAATTAATTTTTTAAGAAAAAAAATTAATTGAAAATATATTTTATAAAAGAATAAAAAATTAACAAAAATAAAAAAAAAAATAGTAAAAAAATTCGAAAATTAAAAAAAAAAAAATGTAGGGTTTGGTTAGGAATTGCTATATTTTGCATTTTTAGTATAATTAGGCATTTTTTTGCTCGTATATTAATTATATTGCATGTTTAACTGGTATATTTAATTATTTTTAATTGCACGTGCTTAATTTTATTGCAATTTGGATTTTGGTTACAAATTGTTGCTTTTATGATTGCGCACCCGCATGATCACCTCATATGTTAGTGGATATGTATAAAATCAATCCAAATTGCCTGACAAAAATCTTTTCTTATAAAATGAACAAGATTATGTACCAAAATGACACTAATTGGTCAATTAGTGTAATAAAGTCCCCGACCCTAGATTCTCTGGTTGCGTAGGAAGTGAGGCACGCTCCTATACTTCACTTGGTTTCTAGCCGACCCCAATAGGCTAGTGGTGACTCCTTTTTACAAAATTCTCAAAAATACCAAATTGTCACGCGAGGTATGGCTTGGGAGAGCCCGCGCCTAATCGTGGACCATAGGCCCGTCATTTAAGCAATACCCCTAAACCTGCTCCCTCCCCCCGAGGGGTAGGTCGCAAAATATAACCTATATAAAAAAATCTATATCTTCAATGTTTATTACCAAAATACACACAATCATGTAATATATCTTTCATCATGGAAAGGGAGATGAACAATTATTTATAGAAAAAATCTATACATATGAAATTTTGTTGATAAGAATGATACCAAATGTAGACTTTATTCTTGTGAACTATAAAGTAATTGGAATCATACCAGTGATGATACTTTGTTTGTATATTGTGAAATAGATGGAATAAAGCCTACCATAAATTGGCCATTGTTGACACCTAAATTTTGATTAAATATTTAGATATTTATTGCATAAAAAATTATACACAAATTTGGTGCTTAAAAAGGCAATCCTCACCATCAAGGTGACTAGAGATACCTCCAACTCCCTGGCAACAATTCGTTGCTCCAACGAGCAACCGGAGAGATGTTTGAGTCCTAAAAAAGTAGCTCCCTTGTGTCATCAAATAAAATGATACCCTAGTATTTGCCAAAAAATTGGGTTTACTCTCCATATCACTCATTCACAATAAGTAATTACAAGTATCTTCTTATCCATCTTAGTATGTATTATGCATAGGACACTTGGTCCCAAGTAAGATATTATCTACTGCATATGCATGAACAAAATTTAGATATCAATTCATATTTGAATGCAACATTTGCAAGTTCATCTTCAAAGAGAGGCAACAATTGATACCTAAAATTTGATTAAATATTTAGATATTGATTGCATAGATATTAGGTAGGGGTGTCAAAAATTGAACCGAACCGAATCGAAAAATTCAATTTTTTCAGTTCAGTTCTCATTAAAAACCAAAACTTTTTTAACTAGTTCGATTAACCAAACCAACCCATAAAATCTAAATTTTTTTTTTTTTTATTTTATCTAAAAAAATATTTTTTATTCTTTTCTTTTCTTTTTCCTTTTCGTCTTCTTCATTGGCTAGTTGCCAACCACGATGGCGGCCATGCGACCAGCTAGAGGCGAGCTCAAGCCTAGTCACAAGCTGGCGAGGCTCCGCCTCGCATGATCTAGCGAAGCCAAGTTCGCCGACACCGGCAAGCTCGAGCCCCACTAGATCTGGCCACATAGGCGAGGCTCGAGCCTCACTAAAGGTTGCCAGATGTCGGTGAGGCTTTGGCAACCTCCAGTGAGGCTCGAGCCTTGCCTAGCTCGCCAAATCTGGTGGGGCTTGAGCTTGCTGGTGAGCCTCGCCAACCTATGGCAACACTCGAGCTTGCCTCTGGTCGGTCGCGTGGCCACCACCGTGGCCGCGACTGACCAATGAAGAAGAAGAAAAAGAAAGAAAAGGAAAAAAAAGAATTAAAAATATTTTAAAAAAATAAAAAAATTTATAGAAATGGGTGTATGTAGAAAAAAACACACAAAAATAAAAACCGAAAAATCGAACGAATTTGAACATAACCGAATCAGGATTTCGATTCTGTTTGGTTTCGGTTCGATTGGATTTTGGTTTGATTCAATAAATTTTTTTATCAATTCGATTCTTTCGCTTTTCCAAAAAAAAAAAAGGGAAATGAATCGAGCCATTTACACCTCTAAAATTAGAGACCAATTTCGCCTAACAAAAATGATTTTTGTATCACCTAGGCATTGATATTATTTGCATCTATGAAGATTTAATTTTATTTTATTTCCCTTTATTTTACCCTATAGATATAAGACTATATTTATAAAAAAAAATTGAAAAGGAAAAGGGGCAAAAAGGCTCTGGGGCTGGGCCTGAGTCCAGCCCCCTTTTTCTTTTCTTCTATCTTCACCAAGGACTGGGCCCAACTCCCCCCTCACGGCCCATCCTCCTTCCTTCCTTCTTCCTTTTCCCTCCCTGCAACTCCCGTGGGCGGCTCTCCCTTCTCTCATTCTCTTCTCCCTTGCTCATGCAACTCTCGTAGAAGTGCACTCATTATGTATCATTATCTAAGTTTTCTTATACAAATAATCTCATAATGTAAATATAAACCTATTTATAACATAAAGTTACATGCGAAAAATAAAATTTGATTACATATCATAAAATTTGTTTATGCAAAAAAAAAAAAAAATTGTCACCATTGTACAATATAAAAGCACTTTTAAGCGGATATATAATAAGGAAAATTCCAAATAAGGGCCTGAAGTGTACTTATTTTCTTAAATAAGGGTTGGAAATGGCCACATCAATCTCAAAGAATGACCTAGAATGATTATATTTGTTTAAAATAAGGGCTTTTAGCCTCACAGGTTCATCGGTTGGCAAGAAACTCTAGCAAACTAATGGTATTTTCGTCAAAACACAATTTCAATTTATATCAAATTTGCTAATAATTAAAAAACTTAAACTTTAAAATAAAAATAAAAAAAACAAAGGCCAGAGGAGACATCCCTCCCGTCTCTATTCTTTTTTTAAAAAAAATAGTTTGTTTTTTATGGAAAAAGTAAAAAAAAAATGAAAATTTTAAAAGACAAAATTTTTCTTAAGAAATAGTGAGTTGAAAGCCCTTATTTGAAACAAAGTTTTCTTCATATCTTTATTTGAGAAAATAAAGACACTTCAAACCCTTATTTGAGAAAATGAGAGCACTTTAAGTTCTTATTTGGAATGTTCCCTATTTAATAGGAACAAGGTCATTGTAAGTCTTTTTTACACAAATAATCTTAGATGAAAACATAATCTGTTTATGAAATATATCTACATGCTAGAAGTAGAAATTGAATATGTGTGATTCTATGAAAACCAGCTTATGTAAAGAAACTGTGACAATGTTAGTGCGCTGATTTAAAATTTCATTAACATATGTCGTTTGGAAAGAAGAGGATGGTGGAAGAAAATTGAAGTAGGGGATAAAAGTAAGGGCAATGCTGTGATTTTGGCACTTTTGAGTGGCCAATTCCACAAGTTTTCCACTAACAGGAGTGATCCAGCAGCATTGATAGCACGCAATCCTCGAACGGCTGATACTAAACCACTTGAATCCAACGGCTGAGGAGAAACATGACAAAGGGGTCAAGCGCAAAAGCCCGGGATTGCAGAAATGGCCTTCGCTATACTTTTTTATTGGCTTCCAAGCAATTATATCATCAACGAATCATCATATATATCTTCATCAATTATTTGTGGGTACGTCCATTAAATAACTAGTAAGTTCGGCTCTCAAGACTATATATGTTATTTCCATATATCTTTATTCATTAATGGCCACAAAAGAGGTGGCCTCATTGCGAAGGCCCTCGCCTACAGCTATCAATAGCCTCCCCTAGGGCCTTCACGATTCTGCTAGCCAAGGGTGAGGCCTTTGCAACCGGTGCACAAAATATATATAAACAAAAAAAAAATTCAAAAATTTAGAAAAATTCAATTTTTTCAAAAATGCAAAAAAAAAAATCCATATAGAACGTTTTGCCAAAAGTGACACTCAAATGATTGATTTTATTCCGATGTACTACTTAATTAAGCAAAAAATAAAAATAAAAAATTAAGGCATTCAAGTGATCGTATATACGAAAGTTATGTTTGTTCTATCCTAAGAGAATAGTCGTTAGAGTTGGTTGTATTGAGTTTTATATTCTAAGATGCAAAATTATTCGGAAGGACGATACTTCCATGTCTCAAATGGTATATCTCATTTTATATTCTCCAACTTCTTTTTTTACAACAATAATAACTTACCAACACTATTAAGAATACTAACTTCCAAATAAGTTACTGGATTATCAAATCTTTAGAAAAATTTTGCAAGCATCATAAGTAGATCATCATCACTATAATATACATGTCAACATTTTAGTAATATGTTTTTACCCAAAAAAAAAAAAAAAAAAACATTTTAGTAATATGTTAATTTATCAACTTCTTTGAAGTGCTACCCCTAACATCGCAGCAAGCTTTAGAACGTTCAATGATAGTAGCATTTCCACTTGAAATGGACCAAAATAATCATCACTAGCATGACCTTGAGGCATTTGAGCCTTCCTTTGATATAGGTAAAAATTGAAGCAAGGGTGTAAACAAAGGAAAGGGTGTAAACCGGACCCAGACTTTCCTCTTGAGAATGTAAGCAATGACGTCATAGGAACTTTGGAAGACGGAAGAATGTCACGACATTTCGGGGAAGGAACTATGGCAGCATCCTTGACTTCAATGACATATTTGAGTCGCCCAATGTTGGGTCAAAAAGGTGTTGTCCAAAAGACGTCCTTTGCGTCACATGTGTACGGTTAGCAGAAGACACGTGAACGTCACATCAGTTCGGGGGAGGAGCTTTGGCAGATCCTGGACTTCAATGACATCTTTGGGGCGCGTTTGCAGAACGATTCTCCCTTAGAATCGCTTTTCGACCGTAAATGATTATTTCGATCTGTTCTAACCGATCTCGAAAGTAAAAAAAACGCGTTTGTAGAATAAATAAAATTTCTGATTCTACGGAATGAAAAAGAATAGAAACGCGTTTGGAACTATATAAAATTTCTATTCCAATTCTTTTTTAATTACCTTTTTAGATTAAAATAAATTTGATATTGAATTTTCATAAACCATTCACTGATTAATTATATTTTTATACTAAGTAATAAAAATATTAACTAATCAATTTTTATTATATAGTAAATAATAAACCATAGTATAAACTATACTAATATCCCTACAATATGTAATAAATAAAAATACTAAATTATAACATAAAATTAAATATGTATTCTATATACAACAAATATATATTTTATACTAGGAAGAAATAAAAATAAAATATAGAAATAAATTTTTTTTTTTAATTTAAGACTTTTGATTCTCTTTTTTGATTTCGGACGGAGAATCATATTTTTCCGATTCTCAATTTTGTCCAAAACTGATTTGGGAGTAAATTTGTTCCTAATCAGCTTTTGACAAAAAATTTACCAAACGCGATTTTTCTAAACCGATTTTAACAAAAAATCGAATCGACATGTTTGGATGGTTGCAAAGCAAACAGGGCCTAAGTCGCCCAATCTTGGGTCAAAAAGGTGTCGCGCAAGAGACGTCCTTTGCGTCACATGTGCACAGGAAGAAATGGTACTCAATAATTTCATACATTATTGCACTTTTATGTCTCTGTACCACAATGCATGTGAAAAACGTTCCATCTTTTTTATTTTTAATTATGAGCTAATTTCATTAACTAACTTTCTGTCTAAATTTGTATCCTCCCCTTTTCCTGCTTTTTTTTTTTTTTTTTCCAAAGATAACATACATTCCATACTTGGGAATTATTTTTTCTTAGAAAAAATTTGTGATATTAAGCTTTTGAGAATACCCACGTCAAGCTAAATGCGTATAAAATTTTTTATTGATTGAGCATCACGGTGTTATAATTTTATGAGGTAAAATTAAAGATGTCAATGTATCTTTTCTAACGAGAAGGGAATATATTTTGAATTGGGGATGAGAAGCAAAGAAAAAAGAGGAGAAGAGAAAAATTGTCCCACATTGCTTAGAAAGTACGGATCTAATGACAGCGGATAAAAATATTACAGATGTATATGTATATTACATACATCGACATCATAAAAGTTTTCTTATACAAATAATCTCATAATGTAAATATAAACCTATTTATAACATACTTTACCAAAAAAAAAAACTAGTTATAACATAAAGTTACATGCAAAAAATAAAATTTGATTACGTATCATTATCTAGAATTTGTTTGTGCAAAAAAAAAATTGTATCACCATTGTACAATATAAAAGCACTTTCAAGAGGATATATAATAAGGAAAATTCTAAATAAGAGCTCGAAATGTATTCATTTTCTCAAATAAGAATCAAGTAGTCACATCAATCTCAAAAAAGAACCTAAAGTGATTATATTTGTTTCAAATAAAGGCTTAACCTCACGGGTCATCAGTAGGCAAAGAATTCCAACCGACTAGAGGTAATTTCGTCAAAACACAATTTACATTTATATCAAATTAGATCTTTTTTGCTAATAATTAAAAAATTTGAACCAAGAAAAAAAAATAGCCGAGATGGAGCCCTCCCTCCCGTCTCTGTTCTTTTCTTTTAAAAACTTAGTTTGTTTTTTATGGGAAAAAAAAAGAGACAATAAAAGACAAAATTGCCCTTATGAAATAGTGAGTTGAAAGCCTTTATTCAAAACAAAGTTCACTTCATATCCTTATTGAAAAAATAAAGACTTCAAGACCTTATTCAAAACAAAGTTCACTTCATATCCTTATTTGAAAAAAATAAAGCAAGACTTCAAGACCTTATTTGAGAAAATGAAATTTTTGCCCCTTATTTGGAATTTTCCCCACATAATAGATACAAGGTCATTGCAAGTCTTTTTTATACAAATAATCTTAGATGAAAACATAACCTGTTTATGAAATATATCTACATGCTAGAAGTAGAAATTGAATATGTGTGATTCTATGAAAACCAGCTTATGTAAAGAAACTGTGACAATGTTAGTGCGCTGATTAAAAATTTCATTAACATATGTCGTTTGGAAATGGTGGAAGAAAAATTGAAGTAGGGGATAAAAGGAAGGGCAATGCTGTGATTTTGGCACTTTTGAGTGGCCAATTCCACAAGTTTTCCACTAACAGGAGTGATCCAGAAGCATTGATAGCACGCAATCCTCGAACGGCTGACACTAAACCACTTGAATCCAATGGCTGAGGAGAAACATGACAAAGTGATCAAGCGCAAAAGCCCGGGATTGCAGAAATGGCCCTTGCTATACTTTTTTCTTGGCTTCCAAACAATTATATCATCAACGAATCATCGTCGGACATAAAATTTCAGACGTGGAAAACTGAATATTAGAAAATGCAAAAATATCTATTTTATAAGTCATTGTATGTGTTATAATCGTGTGCAGGTTACCAAACCCTATTCTCTCACTCACGATTTAAAGAGAACTTTTGTAAGTTAGAAAGAGAAATGGCCAATTTCATTTATATAAACACACACATATATATCTTCATCAATTATTTTTGGGTACGTCCATTAAATGACTATTAACATTGGCTCTCAAGACTAATATGTTATTTCCATATATCTTTATTCGTTAATGGCCATAAAGGAGGTGGCCTCACTACGAAAGCCCTCGCCTGCAACTATCAATGGCCTCACCTAGGGCCTTCACGGTCCTACTGGCAATGGGTGAGGCGGTGAGGCCTTTGTAGCTGATGCACAAAAAAAAGGAAAATAAAAATATAAACTAAAAAAATTAAAAATTTTAGAAAGATTCAATTTTTTCAAAAATGCAAAAAAAAAAAAAAATTAATATGGGACGATTTGTTGGAGGTGGCACTCAAATGATTGATTTTACTCTGATGTAGCGCTTAAGTAAAAAAAAAAAAAAAGTTAAGGCATTCAAGTGATTGTTATATGAAAGTTATGACACTCTTGCTGCACTTGCCCCAATTTGTAATAGTTTTCAATTTAATGCAAGAATTAATGATAGAAAAATGGCTTTCTCTTTCATTTTTACTTACTCCAAACATAATTCAAGAAACACATACAAAAGCAAGAACATCTTTACTCTTCTTTTTAATTTTCATTTCTTTGTTGGGTTTAGCATACAAATTTGTTGTTCATGTTCCCTCTATTATTTAGTGCAGAGTAAAGAGCAATGTTTGTTCTATCCCGAGAGGATAGTCGTTAGAGTTGGTTGTACTAAGTTTTATACTTCGAGATGCAGAATTATCCGAAAGGACGATGCTTCCATGTCTAAAACGGTATATCTCATTTTATATTCTCCAACTTTTTTTTTTTACAATAGTAATAACTTACCAACACTATTAAGAATTTACTAACTTCCAAATAAGTTGCTAGATTATCAAATCTTTAGAAAAATTTTGCAAGCATAGTAAGTAGACCATCATCACTATAGTATACATGTCAACATTTTAGTAATTTGTTAATTTATCAACTTCTTTGAAGTGTTACCCTCACATCACAGCAAGCTTTAGAATGTTAAGTGATAATAGCATTCCCACTTTGAATGGACCAAAAAAAATCATCACCATGACCTTGAGGCATTTGAGCCTTCCTCTGATACTAGGTAAAAATTGACGCAAGGGTATAAACAAAGGAAACGGTGTAAACCAAAATTTTCAATACACATCCAGTTTAATTGTTGACAAAACATAAAATTTTCTCGAGGGGTTACCGAGGCCACATACACCATATCTCACTTTGGATGTCCAAATTTGGTGGACCGAAAATGAGCCGACTCTCTCTCTGACACACAGAAAAACAACCCTCGAGGTCCATAAACAATTATTGGGGTGCCATTGTTGGGCTAGTCGAAAGGTTTAAGACAATTACTGGGGTGCCATTGTTGGTCCCTTCAGATGCCTTGTCCCTATCTCTTTCATCTTTTCATGCGAGACGCCTAGCAACCGTCAGAATCCATGTCAGGACACGACACAGGCTTTCCTGTTGATAATGTAAGCAATGACGTCGTACGAACCTTGGAGCAGATGCAAAAATGTCACATCATTGTGGGGGAGGAACTTTGGCAGAATCCTTCAACGACATCTTCAAGTCGCTCATGCGAGGCCAAAACGGTGTCGTAGAAAGGACATCCTTTACTCAATTTCATAATTGCACATTTTCGGACATGTCCGTGAGTGTACGTTCCATCTCTATTTTTAAAATATGAGCTGATTTCATCCATTAACTTTCAATGTAAATTTTTATCCGCTCCATTTTCCTAGCCTTTTCAGAAATAACATAAATTTCATATCCGGTCACTTATCTTTTCCTAGAAAAAAATGTTTGATGTTAACCTTTTGAGAATACCTTGTCAAGCTACATGTAAATAAAAATCTTATTGATTGTGGCTGCCGATGTTCTAATTTAAGGAGGTAAAATAAAAAATGTCAATGTATGTTTCTCAACGAGAAGGGCCCACCAATGCTATTTAGATTCAAATTATATCGATAAGACGTATTGAATTGGCGATGAGAAATAAAGAAAGATTTCCCTCTGCTGCTTAGAAAGTACTGCTTTAAGGCAGTAAATAAAAATATTACGGATATAAATATATATGTATGTAATATACATACGTCATCATAAAAAAAATATACATAATGATCTCATGATGCATACAAACCTATTTATAAATTATAGTTACATGCAAAAAATAAATGTTAATTATGTATCGTTATCTAAAACCTATTTGTGCGAAGAAATTTTTATTTTGCCAATGTACGAAATAAAAGCATTTTAAAGAGGATAAATGTTTTTTTTTTTTTTTGTTAGATACATGGTCTGTATAAGTCTTCTTTTTGCCTCGACGGCAAACGACGTACGATAAGGACGGCGGACGACGAGGACGGGCAGCGGGGAAATGTCGCGCGGTACGACCGGCCTGGGCAAAGCTGGCAGCAGCTGGCGACGCTGCTTAAAAGGGAGGAGAGGTTGGACCAAGAGGGGGTGTTCTTCGGCTGAAAAATCCACAGAGAGAGGGAGAGATCCGACGAGAGAGCGAGTGAAGAGAGTCGGCGGGACAAACCGCCGGCCACCGCGCCTGAATCGCCGCCGACTACCCGCCACCGTGCCTTCTTTCCCGCACCGAAGCTCCGGTAAGCCTCGACCCCATTTTGGCCCCGTTTTCGGGCGTGCCCGGGCGGAGTTCACGGTCGTCCGGCTCACGCGAGCTCCGGCCCCGCCCATCCTTTCTCCAGCTACCGTGTGTCGTTGTTTGTTTGTCGAGAGTTCCGTCGAGAATCCCGGTTGAAGTTGAGCCGAAATCCTCATGATTCGCGAGCCCCCTTCACCCGTTCGACGAAATGCTTGGCGAGATCTAGTTTTCATCCTCCCATTTTTGGCCGAAATCGAGTCGTCCGCGTACGCCGTGATCTCGGCCGGCGGCGGGGAGGTCGGCCGACTAGTGGCGTTCGGAGTGGACGACGCTGGGTGGTAGCTCGGCGGTGTCCTGAGCGCCGGCGAGGGCTTGTCTAAGTGGCGGCGGTTCGGGTGAGGAGCTTAGGTGAAGAAGAGCGCAAGGGGGAGGCGTGCTTCGGGAAGGAGAGACCAGGGATAAGAAGAGAAAATAGAAAAAAAAAGAAAAAAAGAATTAAAATAATGAATTAAAAATATTTTAAAAATTAGTTTTTAATTTGAAGTGGGTCATATCCCGGTAGGCGGATTGGGTTATCGGGTCGGACTGGGTTTACGGCTCGAATCCCTTTTTTCGAATATAATAATAATAACAATAATAATAATAATAATAATAAATTTTAATTAAAAAGTTAGTTTAAAATATATGGTTGCTATTCATTTTTATGTGGGTCCCATCCACTGTGAGAGAATCGTTACCGACCACAGTCGGCTCCGGTCGGTAGTGGACATAGAGGGAGGAGAGAGGCAAGCACGAAAGAACTCAAACAATTTCTCTATTTTTTATTTTTTTATACTATAAAAATCTAAAATTTATAAATTTGTGCCATATTTAACTTAAATAATTTTCATTTAACCAGAGTTATATTTCTCTAGTGCTGACAGAATTTTCATTAAAAAGAATCACTTGGTATGATAGGCACCTGCAACTTAAGCCGATTGACATCAGAGCTTCCTTTTCTAGGAAAGTCGAAAGTCTCTTTTGCATTGTCCATTTACTTTGTTGTTGAAAGACTGCAACCAGGAGAGCAGCCCAATGGCGAGGCAATCAAGTGAAGAACAAGGAAATTCGATTCAGGCAGAACCAGCAGCAGGTACATGTTCCAAGTTCCAACTGAGAAAAAATATGGCATAGTTGATGGAGTCCCAAATATGTTGGAATTTGTATTTTCTCATGGTTCTTTTTATTTTCTTTATCACCAAACAAACATAATGCTGACCTTGGCTAGAAAAAAGCGGAAAAAAAAAAGTATGCGAAGCACTTAGTGCTCACTCTTTTCACCTACAGATATTGAAAATGTTTTAGCAAGCGTTGGATTAGTTCCTTCCCTATCTAGAGGTGTTTCAGGTGCGTTATCCCCCACAAGAGTTATTTTCAGTGTGAGATTAGTATCTGGGGCGGATCTTCATGAAATTGTTCTTTTCTGGAACACTTCTCGAAGTCAGCAAGGATAAAAGTACTAACTGAATGATCTGAAAAGTTTGCGTCTAGTGCAGAAAATTCCGAACGCCGATACCGACCATTGTTGCGAGCTGCATGCAATGGCGATTGGGAATCTGCTATTAGATTTTTCAAACAAGATGCTGATTCAAAGACCGCCACAATAACAAGCAGATCAGAAACAGTGCTTCATGTGGCCGCTTTGAGTACTCATGACCAATTTTTGGAGAACCTGGTTCAGCTCTTGTCTCTGAATCAAAAAGCGCTTGAAATGGTTGATTGTGATGGCCGCACAGCCCTCCACATTGCTGTCCGATGTGGAAGGATGAGGATGGTGAAGGCATTAGTTAAAAGTAATTATAAGTTGACGCAATTTGCGGATAAGGAAGGACGTGTTCCTTTGGAAATATCTGCTCTGGAAGCTTCTATGCATAAAGAGATTGTGTGGTTCCTGGCTAGAAGTACGACCGACGATGGGCCAAGTCATCCCTTCAGCAATTCCTCTACGATTGAAATTATTTTATGTCTCACCCTCAATGGTTATCATGGTACGATTACTCTTACTCTTATCTCAATTCCATCTGTTCTTTCCTTCATTTTTGACTTATCTTAATTTC
This sequence comes from Eucalyptus lansdowneana, assembly GCA_017140395.1. Lineage (NCBI taxonomy): Eukaryota > Viridiplantae > Streptophyta > Magnoliopsida > Myrtales > Myrtaceae > Eucalyptus > Eucalyptus lansdowneana. Next base: position 53,374,181 of record CM029485.1, read on the forward strand.
CTGATCAACTTTGCTGGTGAATTTGGACAGATATCACCCTATATCTAGTGGAGCGGTATCCTCACTTAATTACCATGAGAAGTAGAGAGCATGCTAATCATTTTTACATACTGGACGTGTTGGCGAGGAATGAGTCTCACTTTCCCAGCGGAGCCGGGCTGAGTGCTTTGGAAGCATTGATATACAAATGTCTGTACTTTCTACACTCGCATCTCTTCATTACTGATTCCCTTCAAGATGATCATACCTGGCTCATCACCTGCTCTTTTGCTTCTGAACTGAAGGTATTCCGGTGGGCTTGAACTGCGGACCAACAAATAAAAATTCCGAGCCGGGTAGGTATGCATTTTTGTTCTTGGGCGTTATCTTAGGAACTTTCATGATTTTGAACTTTTAAGTCATTTTCCTTAGATACTCTGTACTAGCAAAAGAAACTGGAAATGATTGTTTCTTTGTAGGATATAATTCTGATTTCTTGACCTAGTTTTACTTGAATAATGGCTTGAAATCTAACTACTTTGTGGATCAACTATCCCCTGTGAACCACATATGATTTAACCAAGTGCATAAGTGTCGTAGAATTTGATTGGACAATGTGACAAACAAATTATGAGGTGTTACAATGAAATCATATCCAATGACTAGGTTTTCTTTGCAAATTGATTGTAGCGCTTCAATGTCTTACAAGGTCACTTTGGAATGCCGCCAAAATTACAGGTATGAGATACCGTCTCTATCTCTGTTCTCTCCGTCCAACTAAAATTCTTTGGCCTGTTTGCTTTTTACTTCTTTTGTAAGTATCAAGTAGAAAAAGCTCCCAATTAATTCTTTGGCACAATTTGGAAAATAATTTGTGTTAGGCCCACTGCTTATGTAAAAAAAAACCGTTACACATTCATCAATGGGTAACATCCATGTTTGAAGTTAATTTTGTAATTATATTTTTCCGCATACCATCCAAATTATTTATACTGTCAATTGATTTAATAAAAATCCTTCAAAAAATTATTCAAATTCAAACGAAGTTATTTATAAATTTTCTGTGTTAATATTTTTATATTTTGAAAGATTTTGAGTATTCACCAACTTCTAATTGCAAGAAGTCTAAAAAGAATGATTAAAATTGCAAATTGAGGCGAGATATGATGTTAACCTAGGAATTTCTTGCTTATGGCTAACTGATCTAAGCAGAAGATATGGAATAGAGTTACGGAAACCTAGCAATTCTCCGTCAATCTCGATTGGCGAAATCATGTTCGCTTTGTTATCTCTCTCAAGTATTGGGCATGGGACTAGAGGTGTTAAATGGGTTCACAACCCATTTATGGACCCACGTTTGCTTAAATGGGTTGTTAATGGGTTATGCTTTATTTCCCAAAACACCCATGATGGGTTTTAAAAATAAAAGGACTAAAATATATGGGTCTTAAATGGGTCTACTCTGTACCCATTTAAGACCCATTAAAAATACCCACTATCTAGTCTACCCTATTAGAGGTGGTAAAATTATAATTATTTTTTTAATTTTCTTTTCTTTTCGTTTTTCTTTTTTCTTTCCTTTTTTTTTCTTTCTTCTTCCTCCGATGGCCGGCACGGCGGTGGCCGGGTGACCGGCTAGGTGAGCCTCGAGCTCGCCGGATCGGGCGAGCGGAGGCCTTGCCGACGCGCCGGCGAGACTCGAACTCGCCGATGTTGGGCAAGGCTTGAGGCTTGTTGGATCTGGTGAGGGGCAAGCTCGAGCTCGCCGGTGTCGGGCAAGGCTCGAGCCTCGCCGATCTGGCGAGCCTCGAGCTTGCCGGCATTGGTGAGCTAGGTGAGCTCGAGGCTCACTAGGTGGCCGTCACGGTCATTTTTGTCATCATGGCCAGTGGCCGGCCAAGAAGAAGAAGAAGAACAAAGAAAAAAAGAAAAATATATTTAAAAATAAAAATAAAAATAATTAAAAAAATTCAATTTTTAAAAAATAAAAAATAATTAAAAATTCAATTTTTTAAAATAATTATTTTAAAAATTATAAAAATTGTCCATTAAATTTGTGTTGTATAAAACTATTTTAGCAATACCATTTTTAATATATATATATATATATATATATATATATATATATATATAAATAAGCTTAGAAGTATTTTAGTAATATAATAAAAAAAAAAAACATAGGAATAAGTTTTTCTAAATTTGGTTAAATATGAAATTTTTTTATTAATATGGATTGGGTCGGGTATGGATTGGGTATGCGTCGGGTCGGGTATGAGTCGGAAAATTTATATTAGACATAAATGGGCCATAAATGGTTTAATGGGTCAATTTGGGTCGGATTATTAATGACCCGACCCACCTGTTTAACAGCTCTACATGGGACTGAGGGCAAACCCCTAGCATCATCGACTCCAAAATAATGTTACAATAGATGATGGCATGGGTTTATCGTAATATCATATTAACATAGTAAATTTACACTTTTGTTTGGCAACTTTAAAAAGTCGTGAAAGAATAGTAATAGGAGCAGGAGGGAAAAATCAAAATAACTTGTTCCGGAGGGCTTGGAATAGAAGAATATTTCAATGGGAGCGAGTTGCGTGGGTCCCAACAAAATTGTGCATCCAAGAATTCCACCCTAAGTTATATATTCTGTACCAACAAGCTATGCTCCTCTTCTTATGATCTTGTATGTCAGATTTGTTGGAAGCACTCCAAAAAATAAGATCCTGAATACATTATGCCAATATGGAAGAATGCACTCTTAAATTACCCGAGATTGAGAAGGTGGACCATTCAAAGTGTGCAAAAATGAGCCCAAACACCACCTCACTACTAAAAAAAAAAAAAAAAAATACTACAGTTCACAAAACTTATTCACGACTTTTGCCCGTAGTTGCATTTGTCACCTTGACCCAACTTTTGGATGCACCCGAAATGCTCTTTAGCCTTGTCCCTAATTCTTCTATTTTTGTCAAAGAACAAAAAGGAAACAGAAGTATAGTGTTGTTGCGTATTTTTATTAATCGGAAGTTCAAGTTAACTCTACTCACTATGTCATTTAGGTGTAACAAGTAAACTCGAACTTCACGCAACAGTATGTGACCTCATGTAGAAGTTCTGATTTTGTTAAGAGACAGAAAATGGAGAAAGAAAAAAAAAAATTGCTCTTGTGCTGAGCATGACTAACAATACAATGGATTGTACGAGTAACATGATATTTTATTACTAGCTGCTATGCATATTTGAAGATTTAATATCTAAAATAATCCTATATATGCAAAGACTACTATGATTTGCTCTAGCTGGACAGATGTCGCGTGGTTATTTTCAGAGCTATTCCATCAGGTTAACTCTCATAATTATATTCTCTTAATTATGATTAACATTATAGAGCCTCATTTGAACTTCAAGGAAGATCACTTTCTTCAGTAGCCCTCTAATCACTTCTACTTTCTTCACAACCAATTTTTTTTCATCCAGACATGATATAAACCTTTTCTTGGAAAATTCCAAAATGACTTTATGCCTTTTTAGTACTTTGCATCAGCAATTACTAAACGTCACACTTTGCATTTGAGGACTGAACCAATGGAGAAAAAAATATCAAAATAGCTTTTCTAAAAGAGTAAAAAAAATTAAATATAATGAGATCGTTTTCCCAATCACCCGCCAACTTAAACCGATGTGGTAGGGGCTTTTGTGAGAAAATACGACAAATAGTAAACTGTTGTGTCCGATAACAAAAATTGGGATGCAAAGCTGGACTACTCCTTTTTTTATTATTATTATAAATAAATCCAAGAGCCGCCGCTTCATCATTCGTTTTCATTTTGTCTTTAACATTTTCTAGTCCCTATAATCAAGAGGATTCACGAGATGAAGCTGGAACACGTGGCGGCAATTGAGTTGGCAAAACAAGTTTGCGATGCGATCTCTCGTGAGAAAACCACTGATATCGTCGATTTTTTCCAAGAGGAACGCTCGTTAGTTGAAGCTACAGTAAGGGGAATCACTGAAATCATCAAGCTATGTGTTCAATTTTTTCCAGAGGTTATTTGGAGTCGGCATAATAGAGAGGGGTAGGAGACAGAAGCTGTGAGGTATCGCCAAGAAAGGACTCTCAAAACTCTTTTTGAAGGTAAGCTCAACCAATAAGTTGTCCTTAATTGAAGGACCCACAGAGGTCCAATCGAAGGAAATGATGAAGGCAGCAGCAACCTACTATCCAGCAGAGTACCGCCATAATTTCGGTGCAGTAACTGAGGTAGCCGGGGCAGCGTTTCAAATGCAAAGAGAACTCCAATGGTATAAGGTAAGTAGCTTTCTTTTCATATAATTATTTTGGTCAAATTCTTTTCATCTATTTAATAACCACACTTAATGATAATTATTATCTTATAATATCTTTTTGACAAAATTCTTAAAATATGATGGCTAGAACTTCATTTGGATAGTTTCTTTACCAAAAAAAACTTCATTTGGATAGTTTTGAGAATATACAAAGAACATTTTTTTTGTCAGCTATTTTTAGGGAAAATTGACCAAAATGATTACATTAGAATTTCTTGTAAAATTTTAATATTCAATTGGCAAAAATGAAAAGTTTAGGATTGAATTGATATCTATACAGTAAGTTTATGATAGATTGAGTAATTTTCCCAATATGAATATGAAGCAAGTACCATAGTTGAACAAAGCATCCTAAGTGGAGAAACATTGCACTTTTTCTTTTTCTTTTTTTCAATATGTCTCAAGCCGATAGATGAAGTCTTTTGAGATGTCGAATTTGACATTGAAATCATAAGAATCGCCAATCCTTCAAAGATGGCACAATGGAGCCTCCTCACTAGTTGCGTTGGGACTAACATCACGAAAGAGGTAATCTCCTCTTTGTTGTCTTCTTCTTTAGGGTCGTAGTGGGGATCGTCACGTCACAATAATTGAAATTTTCCCGGTTATTCTTGAAGTTGTTGTACATTTCTACTCAAATCTTCTAGTTCGACATCATGATGAGCACCATTGAGTCCACAATAAAGACAACTAGCCATATCTTAGGTTCTGACACCAACTCATACTAGAGGGATCGGAGATTAGAAGGTAACACAAGTACAATAAGAGAAATGCTTTCTCCCTAAAGAATCCTCTCAAGATACAAGACATATGACAGGATAAATGCTCACTGCTTAAGGAATCCAACTGAGAATATATGGCGCATAAAGAGTAAATGCTCAGTACCTAAGGAATCCACCTCAAGGTATGAAGTATGTAATTCACCATTCAATGGAATCTATCAAAGAGATAAAGAGTTAACGAAACTCTAATCCAATTGTTTACTTCCAAAAATTCAGAAAACATTCACTCACTGTTAATGGAGCCTTAGAGGGGTTTGTCTACGTTTACAACTCGAAACAAACTTCTAAGTACAGGCAAATCCCAAGACATTTACCTTTTATTTCCAAGAAAAGACCAACAACCCTAGACATATCATAAATGCTACCATTGACTCATGACTCAAAGGACTTTAGAAACAAATTACGATGCACAGGGTTCAATAAAGCGCGTAGAAGTACTAAAAGACTCAATCTCAGATTTCTTGACTAGCTCTTAATATTTTTTGAAATAATTATCCAAAAAGACCTAAATCTTTTATACGATAGTCAATTTAGTCATAAATATTTTTATTATGTCAATTTAGTTCTAAACCTTTTGATCATCTGCCATTTTAGTTCTAAACTTTTTAATTATATCAATTTAATTTTGATCTTTGATGATTTGCCAATTTTAAGTATTCTAGCCAATTTTGATCGACAATCGTTGACATGGACGCTAGTGCTAACGTATATAATTTTTTATTTTTTTTATCTTTTTAATTTTTTTGAATTATTGCTTTTGCTTTTTTTTTTTTTTTTTTTTTTTTTTTTTGGGTTGGCAAGGTCATTGGCCAACCCTTGCTGGCCATAGGCAAGGGCCACGACACCCTTGCATGTGGCAGGCAAGCGCATAGAGGCCCTCGCCTATAAAAGCAAGGGCCGCAACGCCCTCACCCAAACCAAGCAAGCATCAGTTGGCGACCTTGCCAACCTAGAGTCCAAAATTTTAAAAAATAAAATAAAATAAAAATAAAAATAATAAAAATAAAAAATAAAAAATTGAAAAATTTGTTCGTGTCTACACCAGCAATACCATATAGGACCATCCACGCTGGCTAGATCTCATTTTAGTGACTTTCAGGGCTAAGATTGGTCAAAAAGACTAAATTGGCATATCGTCAAAAGTTTTAAGACTAAATTAGCACAATTGAAACATTTGAGATTGAATTGGCCATTGCACAAGTGATTTAGGATTTTTTGGACAATTTTCCCAATATTTTTTCCATAAATTCTTCTTGAAGACTCCATATTCCATGAAACTTGATTCTTTAGAAAGTAGAAACATAGTGCTTTCCATGTATATATTATTTGACTAAATGAAGCACAAAATCATCATGGAAGCTCCGAAGAAAGTGACCTTTGAAATTCTGCCAGCAAAGATGAACTTTACTTCTAAGAAAATTTCGCATCAAGTATTGGATACGTCCTAATCTCCTTGAGATGTGCCCTCATTAATTTTTTTTTTTTTGAAAATTTTCATTACACTGTCCACTTATCGAAACTCCTATTTGTGGGTTTTATGCATAAGGCTGCGGAAAGCTGGGTTATCCCTTACATGGCATCTGTCAACAATGATGGGATCACATATTGGAATGAATTCAAGCAGCACCACAAAGAGTTGATTGAGAAAGGAGAGAAGTGGGTGAAGGACACAGCAAATTCATGTACGCTCGTCTCAACTCTAATTGCCACAGTATTGTTCGCAGCTGCTTTCACTGTGCCAGGAGGAAATGATGATAAAACTGGAGTGCCATTGTTGTTAGGACATGATGCTTTCCATATTTTTGCAATTTCAGACACGTTAGGTTTGTTCTCCTCTGTGACGGTCATCTTGCTATTCCTAGCCAATTCAACTTCACGTTATGAGGCACAAGATTTTCTCTACTCGTTGCCTATGAAGATCATAATGGGCCTTATTTTAATCTTCCTCTCCTTGGTTTTCATGTTGGCGGCCTTTGTTGCAACTCTCACAATAGTGCTTGATGAGAGACTTGAGTGGGCTGTCATTCCTGTCACTCTGCTGGCCTTTGTCCCTGTGGCTTTGTACTCAGTACTACAACTTCCTCTGCTATTCCAAATGGTTAAATCCACTTTTGGACCCAGCATCTTTCGTCCCGAGGGCATTTAGATGGAGTCAAATCTACATAAAAGATCAGGGATTGGTGAATTTGATTTGAGGGTGTATGTCTTCATTATAGTTGGTTGTTTGTAGTGGAGCCAATGCAATACTAAATGTATTTCCTCAAAGTATTTGAACAATTAGCGTGCATTATGTTTCCCTGCCTCGTTACCAAAGATTTATTTATAGAATGATTCAATCAATTTAAAAATTTAGCTATAGATACTTCAAAATTCAATCTGCACATACAAAACAATTTTTCTTAACATTCAAGACCAAAGTATGCTCAATCTTGGAATATAACCTTTTTAAAATTAGTTTTTTTTATTAGCTTTTTGTTTTATAATTTAGATCCAGAATTTTTTTTTCCTTCAGCTTAAACATTCAGCCTCAAGGTATTTCAAAATATAATGTATATTGTCAATGTTTATTATCAAAATACACGCAATCATGTACTATATCTTTCATCATGAAAATAGAGATGAATAATTATTTATAGAAAAAATATATAGATACAAAATTTCGTGGTAAGAATGATACCAAATGTAGACTTTATTCTCGTAAACTATAAAGCAATTGGAATCATATGAGTTATGATACTTTGTTTGTATCAATTGTGAAATAAATAAAATAGAACCTATCATATATCTTTGTCCCAAAAGCTATCGTTGATATCTAAATTTTGGTTAAATATTTAAATATATATTGCATAGAAAATTAGATACCAATTTGGTCTGGGAAAGCAATCCTCACCATCAAGGCGACCGGAGATAGCTATGGCTCCTTGGCGACAATTCATTACTCCAACAGGCAACCGGTCAAAGAAGCAGCTCCTTACGTCATCGGGTAAGATGATACCTTGGTATTTGCCAAAAACTTGAGGTTCAAGTCCTGTATTACTCATTACTAGTAAGTAATTATAGGTATCTTCTTATTTGTCTTAGTATGTATTATGTTATATTGCCCTTTTTACATAGAACACCTAATCCCAAATAAAATATTATTTACTATATATGCATGGACAAAATTTAGATATTGATTTATTTTTGAATGCAATTTTGTAAGCTCACTTTCAAAGATGAAAGAATGTTGACATTTAAATTTTAATTAAATATTTAGGTATATATTGCATAGAAAATTAGGGACCAATTTGGCCCAAAAAATAATTTTCTCATCACCTAGGCGTTAATATTATTTGCATCTACTAAGATTCATTTTTATTTTATTTTCCCTTTATTTTACCCTATAGAGATATAAAACTATACTTTTTAAAAAAAAAAAAAAAAGAGGAAATGGAGCGAAAGGCTTTGGGGCTAGGCTCCCCTTTTTCTTTTCTCCTGTCTTCACCTAGGAGCGGGCCCAGCTCCCCCCTCATGGCCCGGCCCGGCTCGGCCCGGCCCGGCCCCTCCTTCTTCCTCCTCCTTCCTTCCTCATTCCTTCTCCCTCCCTGCAACTTATGTGGGCGGGGTGGGCGGCTCTCCCTTCTCTCCTTCTCCTCTCCTTCTCCTCTCCCTTTCTCGCGCAACAAGGACAGCGTGGTGCGGAAAAGAAGGAGCAGAGCACGTGGAAGTAATGACTAATGGGACGTCGGTTCAGTGGGGGGAGGCCGGTCAGCGTGACAAGGACCGGCGGGCGGAAGCCTCCGTCGACCGGCCTCCTCGGCCTATAAATAGGACAGCGTGAGCTCAATAGAAGGGGGAGCCAAAGAGAGAAAAGAAGGGTGGAGGAGAGAGAGCGGAGGGGTTTCTTCGAAGAGACATTCAAGAAGCCCGAGAGACTGAGTGGAGGGGGTGAAGGTAGAGGGAGAGCACCGAGAGGGCGGAGTGAGCTCAATAGAAGGGGGAGCCAAAGAGAGAAAAGAAGGGTGGAGGAGAGAGAGCGGAGGGGTTTCTTCGAAGAGACATTCAAGAAGCCCGAGAGACTGAGTGGAGGGGGTGAAGGTAGAGGGAGAGCACCAAGAGGGCGGAGGTCGAAGAGGAGATCTGAGAGAGAGAGAGAGAGAGAGAGAGAGAGAGAGAGAGAGCCCTCTCTCGGCCAAGCCACAGAGACCCAGGCCGCACGAGACCTACGCCGTGTTGCAGCCGACGGTCATTACTGGCACGACACCACTGCCAGCTGCTTCACCGATCTGCCACCGATCCTGCTCGCTGCGCCACTGCGACCAAGAATACTGGGCTAGCCGCCGTTGCTCGCCGCGGCCATCTCTGTCCGGGTTCGCGGTGGGGCAGCAGAGGAGGCTACGAACTAGGTTGGGTGCGGGTCATATTCGGGTAGAGTTTCGGTTGTCCGAGCTGGCTGGGTCTGGGTGTGCATGGGCTTGCAAGTCGTGGGCCTAGCTTTTCTTTCAAGTGAAATTTGGGCCTGATAAGAATTAATTTGAACTGGGCTCTTGATAGAGCCCTATCCGGCCAAACTCAAGCCCGAGATAGGACTCCTCCGTCCGCTTAGTCCAGCCTCTGTGCGTGCGATGGATGAGCTCCGTATCTCTCGGGGAAAGTGCTCAAAGTCTATGGTTGTCGTCCGCTGAGAATAACATCCGGCGAACTTCGAATTGATGTCCTTTTCGACAAAAAAAAAAAAAAAAAAACTTTGAATTGATGGACTTAAGGTGAGAGAGAAAAAAATCGTCAGGATTCTATATTCCGTTGGATGAAGCTCGGGGGATTATTGATTTTAAAGCTTAAATGGGTTGGGGATAACATTTCCATGTCGTAATCCCTAATTTTTGAATTAATTTTTATCGGCGAAATTCTAATGTCAAGTAACTCAATTGGTAAAATCAGAAAGTTTATGTTTGAATTGGCCTCCTTACTATAAGTTTAGAACTGACTTTACAACTCTCCCTAAATATCTTATTTCAACATTTATTTCTTCTAAATTGGTAATAATTTATTAAAAAAGTTCTCATTAGTATTAGATATCCAAAATTTAGATATTTGCTAGAATTCGACATCTTCTAGCATTAGAGGTTTGCTAACTGGCTTCAAAAGCAAATCAGTGCATGGAGCTCGCACAAGAGTGTGCCACTTGAGTCACTGCGAGTTTTACCCCTTTTTATATCCATGGATAGATAGATTGAGATTGAAATGCTAGCATCATTTCCTTGAATTACCTCATCTCACCTTGAAATTTCATGAGCAACTACATTTATTATAAACTTTCCAATAAGATATCATTCACCTGATACCCTTGTTGGCCTCAAATCGAATAGCCACCTTTTTGGAGAAAACACATGATCAAATAAATACCCAAGGATCTAAATTAAACAATACTTAAACCTAATGATAGTGAGTCGAGCTTTCAGGCGGCATTAGAGTTGCAAGAATCCAAAAATCGATTTAAAAGGTCATTGTTTCGAAATTTTATGATCTTATGGTCAAACAACTAATTAAACGCTACACTTCAACAATTTTAAGGCACATTGAGTCGTGTAGAAGGAAAAAAAATCTTAAATGTACCTGATGCATATGAGCCCATCTCACATGTATCATTGGATGAAGTGGGCCCCATATGGAACCCATTGATCTAATGGTAGCGTGAGTTAGATTTACATGATCCAAACGCATCCATTACTGGCTCATTGTACAAGTGATTCTGACAAGATTCTAGTGTATTTAGAAAATATGAAACAAGTCCAAAGCTAGGCTCTAAAACAGAACAAATGACAATCCTCCATAATTAAGTCGTGTAGAAAAGTTCGGACCAATGAATTGGTCTAGTTGGCCTTGTACAATACTAAATGAATGTATACCACCCCATGTGGTGGCGGCGTTGGTTTAGGCTTTATCCTCCTTACGACGGGGACAAGTTCCAATCCAGCGTCGTCATTTGTGGACTTACCCGTGGCGTCAGGGTGGTGGTTTCCTTGGCGTCACCCTAGGGTTTACTTGCCGGCTACCGGCTATACCGGGTTCTCTGAGTCACCCAAAAAAAAAAAAAATACTAAATGAATGTATTGAATGTGTTGGCATGACGCGCCATTACTAATAATACTTTGATTGGGTCAAAAACATGGCACGATGTGAGCCGTCATTATATGAATGTAATGCCAATCATTAGTTTATCCCTTTGTAGATAGGATTCAAATTCTATTGTAATCTCATCTATAATGGGTGGATGATATTACTACATCACTTGACTTGTCAAGCATATTTTTTCTGATATGAACATTAGCTCTCAAAGAATTGATGAAGCAACATACTTCTATTCATCTACTCAAAATTCGACGAAGAGAGAGAGCCGTTTTGCTCCATTGTCTGAACAGAACAACAAGTTAGCAAGCACTAAAAATCAAATCTCCACTCCAACGACTCACTTCCCCACACTAGCAAACCAAATACAACCTCACAAGAAAAATCCATGGAAAGCCATTGATGACGAGCATATAAGCCGAATTATTATTTCCTTTCATTTTTTTTTGAAGAGGCTTGAAAAGGTGGTGATTGTTAATGGATGGATTCTCGACGAAAATGAAATTAGCCACTTAGCCAGTGCCACCAAGAACGCCCTTGAGCTTCTTGACCTGAGCATCATCAAGGAAAGAGGTGGCCTCCACCAACTCAGAAAGAAAATTATTAGTGAACAAAGCAAAGTTCAAGATTTGAAGCCCTGGGCTCGAACTGTTGAAGCTGACTATTGCAAGTGCTGGACTTTTACCAGCATTCAATTGGAAGTGCAATAGGCCGAGGGAAAGTCACGCTATCCCCTTTGTTGAGGTTCTTCAAGTAGATGGTGTTCCCTGATGACGAGATGAACTCGGCACAGATCGACCCTTGGAGGACAAGGAGGATCTCTGAGGCGCCCGAGTGCATGTGCGTCAGGATGACCCTGCCAGGGGGCCATATAGAAATTAGTGGTTGCAACCAATTTGTATATGATGGGGACCATAAAGCTCCTGGGCATTTTCACAATTTATTTTAAAGGTGGCAAAGAATGTTCATAAAATGTTCATAAGTTTTATTTTAGAAGTTTACTTAACTATAATTAAGCACTACATCACCAATAAACCAATAAGTACATAGGATACATCACTTGTCACTCATAATGCTTCTCTATCTCTAATTAAAGGAATTTCTCCTCCTGTCAGTATGTATGTGGTGGGTTTTTTTCATTAATTTTGCGCAAGATATTTCATCCATTTTGATAAAACCACAAATGAAAGTCTTATCCATTTGATAAAAACACAAATAAAACTTATCTCTCTCTCGTTGCGACCTAAATTTTCGTCAGCAAATCAAGCATGCATTTTTGTTAAAAATAAGAAATATGTGAAAATAATAAAAACATACTAAATGAAATCGCGGCGCATCTCACGGCAGCCTCGCGTCCACATATACGTATTTCTAACATATACGCATTCGGCGGGGTAGAATAAAGCAGAGAGAACGCACGTACACGGTGCTCAGCAAATTCTGTCTCGTATCGTCAATTTCCAGGAGCTTCTAGGTGCGATTCCCTCTTCATACTCGGCCCCTCCAGTCCACCGGTAGCCGCTGTTCGTCTCCTACCGCCGACCACCATAGTCTTTTCGCATTTAAACCCCAGAGAATAGAACAGAGAGTACAGGGAAGGAATTCTTATGTTTATTTGTGATTCTCTCTTGCTGTCCTCTATGAATCCTCACCTCTCTCTGTCACTGATTGCCTTCGCAGGCTACTTCCCCAACACCACCAGCTTCGCAGCCACAGCAAGTGCTCTGTTTTCCCCTAATTCGCATGCTCTGTTTCTGCTGAAGGTAGGGGCCGAGTGCTCGATTACACCGGCATGAAATCCGGTCGCGTTCAAGCCTTAGAGATAAATTTAGATATGATCCCTCTCTTATTTTTGCATCTAGATCCTTTGGCCGTTTGATAAAATTCCTGAACTAGACCAGTGCGTTTTTCGATTTAGATTCTGACTTAGGGCTTTCCTTTGGTTAGTCGATTCATCATTTTCGTCATATAAACTTTACCTTTGTTTCATTTCCTTTCATTTCAGAATTTAGTTGCTATATGTTTTAGGATTTGTTCTTGGAGTTCTCGGATTAGATGCATATCCAGTGTGTACGCAAGATGAATCTGATACTGACTACTCCAGAACTTGACCGAGGGCCCCTTAAACGAAAATGAATTGATCCATGCACGTTTACTTCTTATACTTCACTATATGTCGTTCTGTGTTTATTGTGTTGAATTGGAAACATATTACGAAAAAATGTTGCTGGTTAGCTCTCTGTAAGTGTTGAAATCGCAAGTTTATTGAGCGAACGCTACCATCTCGAATACCGAGTGCATGTGCGAGAGCATTGAGTTGCTGCTCTAGTCATCGTATGCGCATTCATTTGGGTGCGCTGTGACTGATTGGTTCATCAGCTATATGCCCATTTCGAATATGTTTGAGTTGTTGACGTGGTTACCGTGTTGTGTTCGTACCGACGTGGTGAGTTACGGAATATGTCTATTCTGAGCGTGCTGGCTATTTGTATGTTCTGGTATGCGTAATCATGTAATTGGGTCATTGATGTGCTGTTCTTTGATGCTAAGTACTTGCTGTCCAGATCTTCTCTTTCATTTTTTTCTGTTCTAGTTTAGTGCGTTTCTTTCATTACTGAGGTTGACTAACATTATTGGAACCTCTAGTGCCGTGCTTCTAACTGAAGGATTCAGAGTTACAACGGCCCAATATGATGAGACGATTATTCAAATTCTTTTAGGGCACATTTGGTAACGATTCTGTTCCCAAGAACAGATTCTGACAAGAAATGATTATTTTTTATTTTGTTCCCGGGAACTGATTTTGAGTAAAATAATGTGTTTGGTAACCGTCCAAAATTTCTGATTTTGGAATAGAATTGCGTTTGGTACCGTATTAATTAATTTTGTTCCAAATCGTTTCTTTTAATTTTTAAATATTTTTTAATATTTTTTCCATTTTTTTCTTTTCCTTTTTTCCTTTTTTCATTTTTTTTCCTTTTTTTTTCTTTTTCTCCTATTCTTCTTCTTCTTCAGGTCGGTCGCCGACCAAACGAGGGCCGATGACCTCACCGGAGCGTCCCTGGCCCTCGGCGAGGCCGAGCCCCGTCGGCTGAGCCTTGCCGGCAGCTAGGCGAGGCTCGGCCTCGCCAGATCTAGCGAGGTTGGGCGAGGCCCGCTTGGCCACCGACGGGGTTGGGCGAGCCTCACGCTCGTCGGTGGCCACGTGGGCCTCGCCGAGGCTGGGCAAGGCCCGCCTGGCCATCAACGGGGCTAGGCGAGCCTCGGCCAGCCCTAGTGAGGCTCACCTGGCCACCGGTGAGCCTTCGGTGAACTTGCCAAACCTCGCCCTGGCCTAGCGAGCCTCCGGCGAGTTTGCCGGACCAGTTGGTGGCGATTGGCGGCGGCGGAGGGCGGCGACCAGCGATGGTGGATGGCAGCAGACGGCAGCGAGCGACAGTCGCGGGATGGCGATCGATGAAGAAGAAGAAAAGAGAAGAAGAAGAGTTTTGATTCTCAATTTTGTTTCCAGAACAAAAATCAACTTTTTTTTTTTTTTTTAATCCTTGATTCTCTTCCCAATCTATTCTCGGGAAACAAAAATTTTACCAAACGCGATTCTCGTCCCAAACTGATTCTAGGAACTAAAAATCAGAATCAGGCACTGTTTGGATGGTTAGGCCATGTTTGGTAACTATCCAAACATGGCCAAATTTTGATTTTTTGTTCCGAGAATCGTTTGGGCCCGTAATCGCGTTTGGTAAACTTTTTGTTCTCAGGAACAGATTGGGAGTAGAATTAAGAATAACAAAAAATGTGATTCTTGTTCCAAAATCAGAAAATAGAATCAAAACCAACAATTGTCTTCTATGTTCTTCTTCTTCTCTTTTCTTTCTTCTTCAATTGCGTGGTTGATGTCTGCCACCGTCTGTCGCCGCCGGTCCGGTGAGCTCGCCAGGCCAGGGCGAGGTTCGACGAGCTCGCCAGGCCAGGGCAAGGTCCGGTGAGCTCGCCGGAGGCAAGCTCAGCCATTGGCGAGGCTGAGCCTCACTGGGGCTGGGCGTCATGACTTGCCTAGCCCCACCAGTGGCCAGGCGGGCCTCGCTCAGCCCTGGCAAGGCTCGCCCAGCCCCGGCGAGGCCGGCCTGGCCATCGGAGAGGCTAAGCCTCAATAGGGCTGGGCAAGCCTGGCCTAGCTGCCAGCGAGGCTCGGTCAACGAGGGCCGGCAACACTCCGGTGAGGTTGACGGCCCTCATTTGGCCGGCCGCGATCCGACGACCAGCTGAAGAAGAAGAAGAAGAAGAAGAAGAAGAATAGGATAAAAAAGAAAAAGAAAAAAAAAAGAAAAAAAGGAAAAAAAGAAAAGAAAAAAGTATAAAAGTATAAAAATTATTTAAAAATTAAAAAAATTAATTTGGAACAAAATCAATGAGTATGGTACCAAACACAATTTTATTCCAGATTAAAAAATTTTGGATAGTTATCAAACGGCTAAAAATGCTTAGAATCAATTTCCGTAAAACAGAATAAAAAAGAATTTTTCTAATCAAAATCTCCTCCCAGGAACAAAATCGTTACCAAATGCGCCCTTACCAAATAGTGCCTTAGGCTACGTTTTTTTTTTTTTTTTTTTTTTTTTTTGCAAAACAGAAATAGTTTGAATAATATTTTCCAAAAAATAATCTTTGTATCAATTGAAATAATTAGTTAATAAAAAATAATTTCAATATTGACAATAATTTATATCTAAATATTTTCATGAACTATTCATTTTCGTAAGCGATACAAGCAATCATTTTATATAAAATGATTTACAAATCATTCATTTTTTGCAAAGCAAAAATAATCACTTATTTCTCTTACAAAAATAAACAAATGAAAATATTCTAAATGTCCACGAAAATATTAGAAAATTTAGAAAAAAATTTCCATGTTAACATTGGTCGTATCACGTAGGATGCACAACATCCGTGTGAGTAATTTTTTGACTATCTTGACCAATCGTTAAAAGGTTTATGACTCAATTGGTATAATTAAAAGATTAACAATTAAATTGGCACAAATATAATAAATTTAAGAGTTTTTTGGTACTTTTCCCTTGGATAATTGGTGTGGTATGGAACAATTAATATATGCTAGTTGGCTCTCCTCGGATGAAGGTATTAGCTTTATGTTGCACAATCCCAACAGTTGTTTATCAAGTTCAATTGGGCTAACTGACCATGTTTGCACAAGAACAATTGCAGATCATAATCAGATATGTTCCGGCCAGTAGGAACCTGCTTAATAAGTGTTTGCCCAACAACAGTTTCTCCATGCGATGCTTGTGTTGTCTGTGCTAGCCAGGAGTTTAATCGCGCTCAAACGACTGCTTGCAGTGTTCTTCGAAGATAACTTCCTTTGCATTCCTCTCCATCAACCCCAGACACATTCACACGAGCACTCTGTTTTTGTTCTATTCTAGCGTACTCACATAACACGAAGGCAACTTCCTTTTCGTCTTTATATGACTTGTCTGCATGCGTCTGCTTCTTCATTCTATATTTGCCCATGCCTTTAGGAAGAGGAAAATAACTCTTCTTTTCATCAAGGCAGGGAATGGAATGGAGGGAACCTGAATAATGGGAAATTAAGCTTAACTCCGACAGAGCAATTAATGTCTGTGGAGAACAGAGAAGCAGGAACGAGAGTTCTTTCGAGAAACCATCAGGGGAGCCGGATAGCCAGTTTTCCTCGAAACACAGGAAGAACGAATGCTTTTATTGCTGAGATTTGGACGTTAGGAGGCAAAATTAGACCTAGTGTTTCGAATAGTGCTATTCATTTGCATAACGAATTAGATGCTTTAGCCGTTATTCATGCTCTTGAGAACAAACAGTCTCACTATCTTCTCATAGAACCTCTCCTTGTGAGTGCAGGAACTTGCAAGGAAAGAATGCAGGCATACCGTGAATTGAGCATTATATATACAGAGAAGCAAACGGATGCACCGCATGCTCTGGCTAGTTTGGGAAAGGAGTAGCATATGCAGTTTACTATTTCCACAAGTATTCCAAACGTTATCGAAGATTCTTTGTGTAAGGATGCACTTGACAGTATTTCGACTACGAGTGATGTAACTTGACTGGTTTAATTTCTGAACGATGGTCTTCGTTTCACCAAATGAAAAAGAAAACTTAACCCACATTGGGTTTAACTGAATATGGTCCAGACCATCATGAAATGGCCGAACTCATAAGTCCAACAATTTGGATAGTGGGCCTTAAATCTGAAACATTTCTGAGTTAGGTCTATGAAGATGTTTGTAATTTCCAATATGTACATATCCGTAATATTTTTATTCACCACCTTTGACAAGTACTTTCTGAGCACCATGGCAAAAATCTTTGTTTTTACCTCTTTTTTCTTGTCTTTTCATCGACAACTAAAAAAACCATCCAAAAGTGTGGCTTGAGCTAATGTAACCTTTGCGTAAAAGAGATACATGAACATCTTTAAACTTATCTCATAAATTGAGAACATCATCATCCTTAGTTATTAATTTTTTTTATATGTATTTAGCTTAATGTGAGTATTTTCAAAAGCTCAATATCAGAATTTTTTTCTTAAAAAAATAATTAACTGAATAGGGAAATTATTTAGTCATTGAGAAAGTAAGGAAAATGGGGAGGATATAGATTTAGATGGAAAGTCAATCACTGAAATTAGCTCATATTTGCAAAAAACATAAAATAAAGATGGAACGTTTTTCGTGTGCCCCGTGGGACGAGGGCTCTTCTCAAGTTGTGCACGTCACGAAAGAGAGGAAAGAAAGGAAAGAGATTTCTGGAGAGTGTGGATATGGCCGTTGACTCTTGGTCATCTCTTATCCACTGATCCTCCAAAATTTCACATTTCTAGATTCCTGCACAAATCAATCATTTCAACCTTTATGCACCGACCAAAAAAAAAAAAAAAAAAAAAAAACCTTCATGGATTTTTTCACACTTCAATTTGATATCACCAAAGCCCCACTCTTCAACCCAAGTCACTTTTCAACACGTGGATATGGGAGAAAGTTGGTCCGTAATAATGCAGATTTTTAGGGCCTATTTGGTAACTATCCAAACAATGCCTGATTTTGATTTTTTGTTTTCGAGAACAGTTTGAGAATAAAATTGTGTTTGGTAAAATTTTTGTTCCCAGGAACAAATTTCTATTTTTTTTTATTGTTCCCGGAAGTAGATTTGGAACAGAATCAAGAATAAAAAAAAGTTAATTCTTGTCCCGTGAACAAATCTAAGAATCAAGCCATATTCTCTTCTTCTTCCTTTTTCTTCTTCTTCATCTGTTGCCACCGCGTGTTCCCGCGCCGGTCGCGCGCCTATTGCCGCCGGTTGCCGGTAACCAGTTCAGCAAGCTTGCCGAGGTAAGACCAGCCATCGGCAAGGTGGGCCTCGCCTAGCCCCGCCGGTGGCTTGCTTGGCCATCGACGAGGCTGGGCGAGCCTCGCCCCTCGCCCCACCCCAGTGAGGCTCACCTAGCCTCGCCGGTGGCCAAGCGGGCCTCGCCCAGCCCCAACGAGGGCTGCCTAGCCACCAGCGAGGCTTGGCCGATGAGGGCCGGCCTTGCCAAGGGCTGGCGATGCTCTGGTGAGGTTGCCAGCTATCATGTGACCGGCCACTTGAAGAAGAAGAATAGGAGAGAGAAAGGAAAAAAAGAAAAAAAAAGGAAAAAAGTAAAAAAAATTATTTAAAAATTAAAAAAAATGATTTTGAGTAGAAATTTTGAGCACAGTACCAAACGTAATTCTATTCCAAAATTAGAAATTTTGGATAGTTACCAAACGGTTTAAAATGCTTAGAAATTATTTCTGGGAACAGAATTAAAAAAAAAAATCATTTCTAATCAGAAATTGTTCCCGGAAATAGAATCGTTACTAAACGCGCCTTTAGATGACCAAATAATAGTCAACAAAAAGAGAGAAGAAAATTTTCAAATCTAACCAATGAATGGACTTGATCAATGCAGCCCAAGTCCGAGACAGATGGAAACATCAAATAATTTTCATTAAAAAATAATAAAACATGTGCATGCTACCCAGCTACTTTTCTTTTGCTAAAAGCAAAAGATGGCTACTTAAAATCATAACAACCGATCAATTTGAGGCTTCTCTTTCTTCTTCTTCTTCTTGTTTTTTTTAGCCATTCTAGCCTTTTATGGTGGCTCAAGAAAAAAGTGACTCTTTTATCATTCGTTTATAAACCGACGATGAACAATTGGTCTTTCATATAGACATGATACAGTATTATATACATTTACATCCATATAAACATAGATATATATGTACCCTTCAAGCCTTAATTAAATTGGAACTAGAATTATCAAGTCACTTAGGTTTAATAGTTTTTGTTCACAATTTACTTATGATAATGCAAACGCATGGGCTGTGCTGAAAGATTATAAACGAGTGGAATCCTAATGATGAGCAAAATGGTGATAAGAGCTATCTAGATTCACTCTTCTCTGAGGTCTATATATATGCAAGCGTACTTCTGACTTCTAAGATTATATTGCTCTAAGAAAAAAAATAATAATAGCCATTGTTATAGTGATTATTGAGTTGCTGTGCAAAAATTACAATAATATTCATAGTTACAGTGAATAAGGTAAGTTTACTATGTTTGGCTTGAAAGAGATGAGATGATCCATAAAGCCACAGGGGGCCAACAAGAATTATCGTATTTGTTCAATTAAGGGGACCAAAAATAAATAATTAGTCACTAAAAAATCTAAAATTTTCGAATGGAGACCTATAAACGAACCAGTTTGGTCTGTGTATACAAGCTGAGGGGCCGTATCAGCTGACCAGGGGAATTTGCTGGATTTGCACCTTGTTTGGTTACCTTTTTTCCACTCATATCTGCTGGGTTGAGTTTAAAGTGAGTCAATTCAATTTTATGAATGGATTAAAATTAGTAGTAAGAAACAAAGACAGAGTAAAAATGGGTGTAAAAGGATATGACTGAGACTCAACGGCGATGGAGATGAAATAAAACAAATACGAGCACTACCTCCATCAGATTAGTCATGCGCCTAGAAATTAGCTTGGGGAGTCATCCCGGGCTATGTCTTGCTTTCAAGGAAAACCGTTGCCTCACTGCTTGTTCAAGCTTTCTTGGAGCGCCATTTCATATTATGGGCCCGTTTGGTTCAACTTTGGGAAAATGCCTTGGGAGAATGCAAATACCTTTGAGGTAAAGGGTTTTCCAAAATGCTAGACCGTTTGCAGTAAACTCAGAATCGAAAAGCCCTTTAGGGAAATGCAAAACTGTTTGGTAAACATGTATTTGAAAAGCCCTTTGGTGAGACCAAATTAAGTTTTTTAGTTTTAGTATTTTTAAAATTGTAAAAAAGAAACAATGGCTATATAACATTTACATTTTCATGTTGAGAATAATATAAAAGATACATATTAATATGGAAACCGAAAGCGTTTCGTGGTTCAAAAATGCTTAAAAGAATTTGATTATAGATTAGATGCAAAGCTCAACTTTTGGCTAAGGATTTTTTTAAGTTTATTTTCAACTTTGAATAATTTTTTTAATTATTAAAATATTAATCATTTTCATTAATTAATGATCATTCTAGTATATTAATAAAAATTTGGGCTATTGATTGTCAAAAAATAAAAATGATATAGCAAAAAAAAAAGGTGAACTTATTTGGTGAATAATAAAGCGACCGATTGTGGATGTTATTTTTTAAGTAAGCATCGCATATAAAAAGGGAAGGACTCTGAGCGGAAATAGATTGTTCCATAAGTGATGTTTCGTTGAATATTCACATATATTTTAAGATATTTTGTTGGCAATCATTGCAATTGGTAGATAGTATAAAAAATTAAGTGATATATTATGTCAGCTCCGTGTTCATTAGTTAGTTTTGTGTTAACATCGTTGATTTGGCATCATATAGATGTGTTGTATTGTGTCGTGTCGGTTCAATAATTTTCAAATCGTGTTTATGTCAAGTAAGTTGACATGATCAATTAATCATGTAAGTACGAACGACATGAATGGACACTCATAATCGTGAGCTCTATTTCATGCTTACAAAGAAGAGCAAAGGAAGCATAACATTGATTGCTCCAAATTTTACCATGGGTAATCCATGAGGCCAAGATTATTAGCCGTGACATGAGACTTCTAAATTTTGGCAGTATATAAATTAATTAATTAATTAAAAACGAGAAAGACTTGAATTATTAAAAAGAAGAAGCAAATCCATAGTTATGATTAGGGAAGAAGCAACGTAGAAGCAAGGGGGAATAAAATAAAACAAAAAGAAAATAAAGAAAAAGAAGGGGAAAAAATCCCAGAAAAATAGGCTCAAATTCCCCCTCGAGTCGATTTGGCTGTTCGAGTCTTCTAACCATCCAAACCCGCACCAATGAACTTTATCCTGCAATGATTATCAAAAGATTAAGCGAGAACCATCTTATGTTATATTGCCATAGGATTGATGCTCGCATGGCCTGGTGGGAACCGGCTTGGCAATAGAATTCGCATTGACAGAATAGTTCTATCGTAGTCGAAACAATTTCATCGGGTCTTGCTGTTCGGAAGCTTCCGCTATATCACTAGTGCTTCCGATGATGGCGGCTTAAATGGCGCAGACTTGATGAACCCCCCAGCTCTTTCCCATGGCTTAGGAGGAGGACCATTTGTTGCGGAAACAGGGAATGAATGTGACAAACTAATGCAAACAAACAAGGAGGACGGATGGTTGGGGTCGATTTTACATAGTGGCCTGACTTTGCACCAGCTGCCTCAAGACTAATCACTCTAAGGGCAACACCCAACATGAGAATCCCTGTTCAATTATCACTACAAAACACAGATCATTCAAGCAGATAAAGAGTTAAGAGACACCAACCGACGATTGCCCTTAAAGATACACAAACGGCGAGACCCAATAGACGGAAAAAGCAGCTAAGCTCGTAAAGAAAAAAACCCAGAATGCAGAGTCCACACACAACGGAATTAAACCAAAAAAGATAGAAACTTCAATTACGACTCCCACCAAATTCGGCTACGAGAATAAAGCCCCTCCTTTTTCAGCACGCGACCACAAAACTTAAAGCGAATGGGAACCCAAATCGAGAAGACAAAGAGCACTTGATTCAGCCAGACGTCACCCATAATTGCATCAAGAACGGAAACGAACGAGCAAGAACGAAAGACAAGAAAGGAGTGAACCCAACGCGCCACATCGGAGTCCATGGCGGGATAGGAGAGAGCTCCGAACCCGATGAAGCACCCCGTTATGCCTAATTCACGCGCGAAGCCTCCTTGGACCTTGGGCGGAGAGCCGAAGCCGTCGCCGTCGCAGAAGCGAAGCCGTCGTCGTCGCCGTCGCAGAAGCGGAGCCGTCGCCGATCCGCGAGAGGAGGACCTCCGAGTGGTGCTCGGATTGCTCGGATCTCGGATCTCGCTTGCTCGTGCGACAAACTTCGGCCTTGATGGAGTGGTGCTTGGATTCAAATCGGGATGGAGTGGTGCGAGTTGTAGGGAGAGGAACGCTGCGAGAGAGAGCCGCGTCGATGGAGAACGCTGCAAAGAGAGACGAGAAGAGAACCGGTCGATGGAGAAAGAGAGGAAAACGTGGAAAGAGCTAGGGTTTTGTTTAGAATGGGCAAAAGTGGACTTCTAATAAAATTTTAAGGGCACAATAGGCAATCGGGAAAAATTCATTAATTCCCTACCTCAGCATGCCGAAAATGCTGAAATGCCCAAAGCAGGTGGGGACCTGCTTTGGGCTTTCAGCATTCCAAAGGCAAGCATTTTGCCAAGTAGCCTTCAAATGTCGAACCAAACGCCCTCTATATATCGATGACTCGAAACGAAGTGCTTGCAAAATGCTCCATTTGTTGTAAATCTTGATGCCAAATCTGATGATACTTAGGATGAAAATAGTTCAGCCAATTTCTTCTTGAGTCACCAAATATTAGGGATTGCATAAACGAAAATGAGCATTATTTCAGCTCTGGCTTTTAACTGCATATGATAGATAATATTTTTATGTGCAAGATGAAAATGATGAGTGCATAAAATGTATAAACAACGTACCTTTTACTGATATACTTCTTCAGTTTCTTATGAAAATAGGATGTTTGAAACATAAGCTTAAATATGGCATCGTGAAATAGATTATAATTGAATGCACGGTAAACAGGCGAAGTACAAGATCATGAATTGAAGAAAAAAATGGCATGTAATATAGAAATTTTCAAGAACTCAAATTCTCTCTCTCTCTTTTTTTTTTTTTTTGGCATGAAATAGAAAAAACTATTTTTGTTCCGGAGAACAATTTTTGACCAGAAAAACGTGTTTGGTAAACTTGTTCCGGGGAATAAAAAAGAACTCGAAACACGTTTGGTAAATTTTTGTGTTCTTTTTTTGTTTCTTTTAATTTTTTTAAATATTTTTATTTTATTTTTCCTTTTTTTCTTTTTTCTTCTTTTGGCCGATTGCTTGGCCTTGCCGAAGAGGGTTGGCAGCCTCGCCTCGGTTGGGTGAGCTCGGGCTCGCCCAGATCCAGCGAGGCCGAGCTTGCCCAGCCACTGATTGCCTGGCGGTGGCCCGGTGAGGCGGAGCTCGCCCAGCCACCGATCACCTGGTGGTGGCTCGGCGAGGCCGAGCCTCGTCGGTGGTTGGGTGAGCTCGGCCTTGTCGGGGGCCGGCAACGCTCCGGCGAGGTCGTCGGCCCTCAATGGCGACGCCGGCCCTAGATGGCCGGTCGCCAGTCATGGCCGAGGCCGGCGACCGGCCAAAGAAAAAAGAAGAAGAAAAAAAAGAAAAGAAAAAAATAGGAGAGAGAAAATTTGTTCTTAAAAATTGTTCTAGAAACAAGAAACAAGTTTTTTTTTTTTTCTTGTTTCTGTTCTAAATGTGCTCCCGGGAAAAAAAAATAGATTTGGAATAAAAACACAAACAAACGTGTTTCTGTTTTTTTTCCCTAGAACAAAAAAACAGGAATTGTGTTGATTAAAAAAAAAAAAAAAGAACACAAACATGCATGCCCTAAGACTCGGGAAAAGAGGAACACACAGGATGCACTTATCATCAATTGAAAGTCCACTTTCTCATTCTATCAAATGTTTGCAGCCTATTTAATATAACAAGCCACATAATGAATTCAAATTTCCGGAGGTTTGGAGTAAACCGGATAATCTTATGCCAAACTATCTTTTGCTTCTTTTCTCGTACCTATTTCCAACATAAGCATCACCTGCGTAAACTGACCAGAAGAATTTCTTGTGAAAAGAACTCTATCCTCAGAACTTCAAAGAGAGGGTATCCCACAAAGGCTGCATGAATCTGGACTATAGATAATACTAAAGAAAGACCGACCCTTTGCCTCTTTTTGGGTGCTTTCTTTTGTCCTCTCATTAAGTCGAGTCTTGCTTTATTTAAGATGGTCAAATCTGGTAAAGAGATAATAATAAAGAAAGACCTGAATGAAGTTGAAGCCGACCCACATAATCTTTATAATTACACAAAGGAATCTT
Source organism: Eucalyptus lansdowneana (assembly GCA_017140395.1). Classification (NCBI taxonomy): domain Eukaryota; kingdom Viridiplantae; phylum Streptophyta; class Magnoliopsida; order Myrtales; family Myrtaceae; genus Eucalyptus; species Eucalyptus lansdowneana. The sequence goes on from CM029485.1 coordinate 53,398,935, forward strand.
CATGTTCGTGCGATTTAAGAGATTATCTTCCCTCATCAACGGCTGGTCTGTTGATTACTGTCACCATCTGGTGGTCCAACAAGAATGGTCTGATACTGAGGGAGCGTTTGATCTATGATGGTTCCAGTATAAAGAATGGAACAACTCCAGAGAGGCCTTTTACTTGTCATGCTTCCAAAAAGCACATAAAAACACTGCAATGCTTTCTATTCCAAAGCAGTTGACGTCCACAGTTACGTACAATTTGATCAAGCAATGCACAAAAACAAACTCGTAGTTCATTCCGAAGACATTATTCAGCAATATTTGTACATGCGTTAGGCTACATTGTAATGTCTGTTCACTCATTGCAGCAAACTCAATTATAAGAATAGTTAAAAAGAACTCTAGAGGTGTGGCGTGATATTTGTCTCATATATTTGTCCCCAAAAATTAATCCAAATTGGTCTCTTATGACCCATTTATTAAAACTAATTTTCATTTGATAGAAAAGATCCAAAATTGATAACCCATAACACATTTACCCCAAATCAATCTTGGTTAGCAATTTGGAATATAATGTGGAGGGTAAAATTATATCAAAAGTACTAGTTTGAGATTTTTCATAAGACGAACATTAGTTTGGATAGAAATCTAATTTGGAGTAAATATGTCATAAATTATCAGTTTGAAGTTTTCAGTGATATAAATCCTTTCTTGAAATGCTTATAGCTTCCATTGACATATTCATAATTAATTTGGCCCAACTGAGAAACTATAATTACTCAGTGCATAGACAGTAAAATCAACATTTTTTTTCGCCGAGTAAACAATTTTCCCTCCTTCGGGAAAACTCGTTCGTACTCGTAGTCTCGTAGTATATAATCCAAACGATGCGAACCCCAAATTGCCCGGGTACCGCCATCATTTTTTACTGTCATTGCTGCGAACTTCATCCCCATTTTTTACTTCGCCATTCCACCACAGTTGTATAGGCGCCAACAGAGTCCTCTTCTAGTTTCGAAGGTATGCTGTACACTCTTATCGCTTGTTTTGATGCGAATTGTGAGGTTAATTTGACAGATGCAGAGCAGCTCAGTTCATGTCAAGGCACCCAGAAACCGACTCCACATGGACTGTGTTATCTCCAAAGATGTGTCGGATTAGTGATGAGTGTCGAATTCTCGATTTTGAGAGTTGGGTCTTGAGTGAAACGCGTTGGCGATTTTTGTATGGTGGGAAAGAACTGTTCTTTATTGATTTTTTGCACTGTTGGGAGCTTGAACATGGAGAACAGTCCAGCCGGCGAAGAACCCACCTCGTGGGACGAACGGTACAACATAAATTTGATGCCCTCCGAGTTGTTCCTCAAGTTTCGGAAAGAAATTCACGGAATCCGAGTCGGTGTTAATCTGGAGGCGTTTCTTCTGATGTGCCTAAATTTTGCTTGCCTTTGTGTTGCCACGTATTTGAAGTTTGGTCTCTAGCAGATATGATTGGCCTGGGTGAATGAAAAAGGATGATCTGGTGGCTTAATTTTGTTGAGAGAGCTGTGGAAAGATGAGCCAAACCATTTTCGGCAAAGGCTTGAAAGGAATGAATGAAATGTTTCGTTTTGAGGTCATCTGCATAGGGTATCTGAAGCTTGGGTCAATCTTAATGTTAATAACTTGTTCGTTCTTATTTTAATTTTCATGTTGCTGACCTGGATTAGGTATGCATATTGGATGTGGTTCCTGTCTAATTTGATATGGCATACTCTGTTCTTTGGTCCTGAAGACAAGTGCTGGATATTTCAGTGTGCGGATGGCACAACTTCGCTGTTTAATTAACGTCAGAGATTGCGGCACTGGTTCCTATATTACTGACCACTCTTCTAACATGCATGAGGGAGAGAATTTGAAATGTTAAAGGAATTTTAGTGATGCTTCTGTCTAGTTTAAGTTTGCACATAGATTGACATGAAAAATTGACTTGGCAACTTGCCATTGGCAACTTCATGAGTTATACATACTCGAGGCCCTCTCGTTTGCTTCCGTGCATTGAAGTCCATTTTAGGGCTCTGTGTTAAGTCAATATGTCAGTTCACATGTCAGGAAGAATCCAGAGAGTGTTGAACTATTCAGATATCAATCCATGCTCTCATGGGAGATAAAAGAGGTTTTGTTACAGTTTTCACTGATGTTTGATTAGTGAAGATGTTAGAAGTTGAGTAGATTAACGGGAGCACTTTTATGTTTTTTTTCTTTCAGTGATCTCCATAAGGTTGAACCTCACTTGGTTGAGCATGTTGATCAGACTTTTATAAGATCTGGCATGCAGGATGTTACAGCCTTATAGTCATTTGCATAGATTCCATTGACATATGCTAATCAATATAATTTCCGTAAATTCATTGCCTGGCTTGGCTTTGTGTTCACTGTTTCGTCTTTATTGACCTAATACAGCTTCTGTCAGTAACAGTCGCATAATGAAGTAGATGAACATAGACTTTCTTTTTCTTGTTGTCTCTTTTGTTCTTCTATAAGCTCTGACTGCGATTTTAATTCATCAGATATTTTGATTTTTGTGTCCTCATTCACCATACTTCAGCTTAAGTGGAACAATTAAGAATATATTTGTGTTTAATGTTTGTATATTCATGGTCCTCAAAACTTTGGGTCTGTCTTATAGTGCTCCAACGATTGGCCATTGAGCAAAATTTTTGTTGGAGCCTTTAAGGCCTGGTGTAATTCTGCTTTTTCAGTTAATGCAGTTATGAATATAGCTTCATTATGACATCTTGATTTGATATTTTGATTCAGTTTTACAATGCTCCAAGGAATGATTTTCAAGCGAAGCTTGTGTTCAAGCCTCTCTCCCCAGACCGTCTGTGGAAGTTTGTCTATGAACCTATACATCAAGATGTGCGCATTCTCTCGAAAAAGATTCCTTTCACAAAATTCTTAAATCTCCAGGTTTGAGGCTTCTTTGATTTCACCTCTGTTTTGTGATGGCGTGGCCAAATATTCTCAATCATCAATAAGTCTGTTAACTTCTGTGGGTATTGAGCGGTAATTGGTAAACCTTTTGGGGAGTCAGCTTGGTGTGCTTTGAAAATTACAGGTTGGCGTAGGCCACAATTTTCAGTTAAATGCAATTAGTTGGAAATGGAAGCTCACCGCATGTTTGGTGAAGACGGTGTATCTCAAATTAGAAATAAGACCACTCTTGGACTTTGTCCAGGTGTAGATTTTCGGTTTGGGTGGAGGGCTGATTACGTTCTTCCAGAAATCACAGGGTAAGTTTCTTCCTTCTCAACTACAATATATTTTGCTCTTGGAAGAAACTAGATGGGCCATATATCAAAACAGTTCTAATTGTATCAACTATTCGGTGTCACGAATTAAAATTTTGCTATTACAAAGCATGATGTTTATAACATACAGTGAACTTACAGGTGTGGGTCATGTGCTTCCGTGATTTATGTCACTCTGTTTTATTAATTTTTTCTGGGGTTCAAGTTGTGTGTTTCATGTAACAGGGGTCTTGGTACTGATGAGCCACTATTCAACATGAACTCTGGGCAGTTGCAAGCATCGCTAGATAGAGTGGAAGCCATTTTAAGCTATCCAGATACTGTTTAGAGGATATTGGTGAAGAGATGTTATGTTAATTGGTTGGTTCCTTTGAACTGCGTTGAGATGACAACTACTGGCATCTAATGTGCACAGGATGATGCTTTGACAAGAAAATTTTGAACATGGCTGAGCAAAAAATCGTTTTGCTTTTGAGTGTTCATGTTGGCCTCAGAAGTTGCTTGTTTCTCATTGTTTCTCGGCACATGTTCATATTTAATTGCAGCATCAATTGTTTGCCTGAATTTCATATTCAACTGGAGAAGCGGGAATATGGGAAGGGATGACGAGGTTCAGTGGTGCAGTGAAGAATGAGCATTGAAGCCTTTGAATATCATCAATTTTGTCGGACAATGTTGTTGTACGTAAGGGAAGTGGTGGAGTGGTAAAATACATGCAGTCTGTTTCATCAGTTGTTTTAACTCTTCATTTTTCACTTCCATTCCCTTTCTTTACATTTACTGAATATTCAGTCATCTACCAGATATTTATAGAAACGAAGGTCCAGTCATCATCAATGGGATTAATTTTGTGTCAAGGCAGATGATTTGGAACGATGATAAGGCATTTCTCATGACATCCTATCAAGCAATATCCATGTGCATTTCATACACAACTTTGATCATGTAATTGAGCAATCCCTACTCTGTTTTCAAAATTGCTGCCCAACGGTATATTCTCTCTAAGGAACTTTTTCCCTTTTGGTTTTTGTTTATGGGTGTGGCATTTGCTAGAGTAGGGAGATGCCCTAGACATGCTAGCGAAAATCCCTAGGGATGTACCACCAGAGGTGAATCATAGAGCGCCTGATGCTTTGGCCCTGATTAATTAATCTACTTTACAATGCGTTCTCAAAGTTACAACTACATATCCAAGTGAACCAGAAAATGGAGCTCAAAACATTTTCTTGACTATATGCATTTTTATGAATAGTATTTTTGACATATACTTGTAAGTAGTAGGCCGTATTTTGTTCTCTCATTGTTTCAATTTCCTCTCTCTCAAAACATTTTCTTGACTATATGCATTTTTATGAATAGTATTTTTGACATATACTTGTAAGTAGTAGGCAGTATTTTGTTCTCTCATTGTTTCAATTTCCTCTCTCTCTCTCTCTCTCTCTCTCTACAATTCACATGTAATTTTGGCTTTTGAAACACTTGGGATAGAGTGATGCCTACCCATTGCGCCACCCAAGACAGAGAGTAATAAATGTAAAGGCGGTGCCCTCTCCAACCTGTGTCCTAGCCGTTGAACTTGAAACTTTGCCTTCTTTCAATTTCAAATTCTCCCCTCTTGATGCATATAAAGACAAACACCCAAATAGACTCCCCAAAATCAAAAAGAAAATGCCTGCCGTAAAGTTGAGAAGTTCTTATTCATTCCCGAGTCTCCTGCTCTCTTGCTTACGATTCATTCTTTTCATGCTTCTGCGGCGTCTTTTGCTCCCTCGGTCCTCCTCAAAATTCCCCCAACTTTGCTCGGTTTCGCTTTCCCCATAATGTCGTCCATTTTATTCGTCTCCTATTTCGTGGGCTTCTATTCCCAGCTCACCCGCTTTTGCTTCATGACCCACTTCTTGATCCTCCTCGCTTTGCTGTCCACACACGTGCTCACCATCCGCGTGCTCTTCACCAAAGAAACGTCGAGACTTTCGCTGCTGAGATCGCTGAGACTCGAAAGAGGCTAAAGTCCCGGTGAGGCTGGAGTGCGGGGTTTTGATGGCTATGTGCTACTGGAGTTAGTGGTGTTGGCGCTGACGTGCATCGTGCACAATTGCTGGGTGAGGGAGTGCGAAGGGCTGGGAAAAAAAAGGGACGCGGTGGAGAAGAAGCGGAGCATGAGGATCGCCATAGTGCAGGAGGAATATATGGCCAACACAGCTAAGACCGTGGAGGTCAAAGCCAAAGGGCAGTGGTTTAACAATGATTTCGCCACCCGAGCTTCCATTAAACTGAAATTGTTTTTTTTTTTTTTTTTTTTTTTTTTTCCTAGGCTCTGACTGTGATTTTAATTCATCTGTCATTTAAATTTCTGTTTCCTCGTTCACCGTACTTGAGCTTAAGCGGAACAATTAAGAATATATTTGCGTAAATTTTTATGTACGAATTTATGACTCTTCATGATTCGTGTTTCTCGACACTTTGGGTCTATCTTATAGTGCTCCACGGTGGAAAAAAGTAACAAAAAATAGCAAATCTATTTCATTGGATTGGCACCTTTTAATTGGATCAATTTTGTCATAATTTTTTTTGCATTAGTACCTATTGAGTCAATCCCTTTAATTTTTATTAAAAATCATTTACATGGAGACCAACTATCTTATGTGGCATGATCGGCATTTACGTAGACAGTTTTAATAATATTTTAGTATTTTTTTAACTTTTTAATAATTTTTTTAAAAATTTTTGATTTTATTTTTGTCTCTGAGAGCCGGCAAGGGCTGCCGGCACTGGGCGAGGGCCGCCATGCCCCATCCCGGCTCTGGCAAGGGCCACCACGCCCTCACCAGCCAAAGCGAGGGCATGTGGCCCCTTGCCTAGGTCTAGCAAGTAACCCAACTTCGCTCGGCCTTGTGTTCCTCATAATACCGTCCACCCGTCTCATATTCCTAGCTCACTCTTTTCTGCTTCAGGACCCTCGTCTTGATCCTCCTTACTTCGATGTCCAGCCAGGTGCTTAGCGTCCTGGCGTAAACGTCAAGCCTTTCGCTTATGAGATCACAGAGAGACCTGAAAGAGGGTAGAGTCCTGGTGAGACTGGAGTGCTGGGTTTTGATGGCTATGTGCTTCTGGAGTTGGTGGTGTTGGTGCGGACATGCACCGTGCACCGTTGCTCGGTGAGGGAGTACGAAGGGTTGGGTGCACAAAAAGAACGCGATGGAGACGAACCGGAGCATAAGGAGAGCGAAAGTGCCAGAGGAACCGATGACCAACGCGGCTAGGTTCATGGAGGTCGAAGCCAAAGACTTGGATGAGAGGATGAGGTTCAAGTATGGGCAGTGGGACGACTGGTTTTGAAGGCTGAGCTTCCATTGAACTGAAATTATTGTTTGCTCCGCTTGCTGCATCGGAAGTTACTTGTGTTGGGCCGCTAGTTGGGTGGCCATTGTAGAGAATTTGTCTGGATCTTTGCTTTTGTTTGACTGGATGAAACCCATTGAATGTTTGACGATCATGTTGCTGATTCTCTGAAAATTGGGCTCACCTTGTACAAGAATGAGCAATGAAGTAATTGCTCACGGTTTGGGGGGAAACAATCCCATAACACATTGTGGCAAGGTGTGCACTTGACAGCAAACGCTAACCTTTAGTACAAGTATTGTTGATGTTACACTTCGAGTCTTTAAAATGAGTGTACATTGACATTCGCATCACACACAGTAAGAAGTGCTAAGAAAGATGACATTACGGATGTCTTTTTCTAACAATAGCAGAGATTATTTCCAAATTTTAATGGGACGGTAGAGGGGAGGCCAGCCGGTGGATTCAACCATTTCAACGTACAAGGGAAGCTGTAGGATTGCAAACAATATGATAGGGATGGCGGCAAACAAAGTAATTGGGATGTAGATCCACTCTAATCGTTCCCTTAAGACGAACGTAAGAGCAAAACCAAATGCTACCATCATAAAGGCCAAAGAGAGGAAGAGAAAAGTGAGGCCTAGTATCATTTTTCTCGGCAGTGAGTGGACGAAATCTTCAATGGCATAGCGTGAAGTTAGGATAGCCAAGAACATCAAGGTGGCAGTGAGAGAGGAGAAGAGAGCGAGAGCGTTTGCAATCGCAAATACAATAAACGAGCTCTCCTCCAGAAAGATCGGGATCCCCGTGCTCTCTTTGTTGCCTCCAGGTGTCGTAAAAGCAGCAGCAAAAGCTACTGTAATGATGAGAGTCGAGACGACACTATAGGATGATGATGTATTCTTCATCCATTGTCCAGCCTCTTTGAGCAAATCTTGGCGTTGTTCTACAAAAACTTCCCAATATGTTTTCCCTCTCCTTTCTTCTGTTTCTTCCAATTTTAGACTTTTGAAAGAAGGATCGCTCCCATCTTCCTCTTTCGATACCTTCACAAAAATAAAGGGCGCCTATTAATGTAAGTGTACATTACAGCTCACGTAAGGGTGGCAAACAAATAAGGTGAACTCACCTTAAACTTCAGACGTTTTAAAGAAGGATCGCTCATATCTTCCACCACCTTCACAAAAATTAAGGACACCTATCATTATAGATGTATATTAAAAAGCACGAAATTGTCGTAGGCGAATAAGGTCAACCGACCTTAAACCACTGAAGTTCCCTCTGTATAAGAAAAGCTGCTCCAGAAACATCTGCCGATACACATCTTGGTGACCATTCTACTACTGCCTCCATCAGGCTACCTCTTGTCAACTCGTCATCAGTCAAATATGGAGTTGTGTGCGCTCAGTCGTCTAAACAACTCGACATGCCGTCCCTTCACAACTTCTCTGATCAGTTCTTTTGTGAAAATTTTTTCCCACATCAACTCCGGGAAACACATCAAACATAATTGGACAACGTCAGAGATTCCACGAGATGCAGCGTCAATGACAATGTTTGAAGTCAATAAAAACTCCAGTATTGTGGGAATATCCATAGTAATTATCTTTTTGACAAGAGCTAGATTTCCAAATTTGTGCCTCGACTTCGATTCTACAATCCTTTTGATGAAAGAATCTGCACGTATTATTAGATAAGCAATTTAATATAACAAGGAAGAATCAAAGGCCAAACATATTAATGATGAATTTGGGCTGTTTTGTTACATCTACATAGTAGTTTAGAAGAAAATGATGGATGTAAGATATTAATCAAGAAAACAAATTTCATATAGCTTGAAAATAAAAATGCATGCATGAGAGACTAGGCGAATGCATTGATGAACACACACAACTTTACGGAAAAAAGGTTTTTTTTTTTTTTTTTAAATTATTTATGAAAAATGGGATGATTCAATAATGGATCAATAGCTCTATCTTGGATAGAGTATTTTTACAGATTCATGTAAAGGATATATATCATTTAGACTTGGAATTAAACTAAACTGAATCATATCTTCATATACTAATTGAGTTCCGGTCCATCTCAATACCTATGATCTCCAGGGATACTGAAATATCAATTTACACTTAAATTTAAGGATCTCTACCTATGATGAAATGAGGTCATTTTTCCTATAAATACCGTGGTAATTTCATGTACCTAGTTTTGTGGTAAGATTCAAGAGTGATATCATGAATTGCTTTGCTATAGCCACGAAGAGGAGAGAACAATCATGTCAGCAAGTTAGGAATTGATGATTAACAAAAGGATACATATCACACTTATGAATCGAAAATTGCACATGCAATGAAGTTTAATAATGCTTGAATATGTTAGAAAACAACTTGGACTGATCAACCTCTAGATGTAATCCAAGTCTACAGTTCTCAATAATTCTACCTGGAAATTTGACATTGAATAAGACGTCTTGCCTTACTTTACAACAGTTATATATGACTTTAATTTGTGACCTACCTCATGATTTGGATATATTGTATACATAGATGTAGTCATTGTCCCTTCAATTTTTTATCGATAGGATCTATGAATGATATGCTTTTTGTCATGGTAGTCCATCAATTAAGCAGATTCACAGAAATACCTTTAGGCAACTTCATTTCTTCATAGTTGCCAAATGATGTATTGACCAAGCATGGTGGGATATCTAAAAATCATAACAGATAAAGTGAATACCATGCGGAAAAAGTTGTTTGAATTGTACATATTTAACAAAGGAAGTGCAAGAAGCACCTACATTTGTAAATAATTTTTTCCCAAAAGTTGAGTCTATCTCTACTACGGAAGTAAGACATCATAGGCACCAAGTATTTCAACGTTCTATCGTGTTTAGTATCTTCAATTGCCGCTTGCCTGGAATTTTGGTTTTCTAAAAAGAAGACTATGTCATTTGGAACACAAGAACAAAAAAGTTAGTTCAAGAAAACAGCGAAGGAAATGAAATAAGATGAGTAAGTATTAAATCCTACACTATGACCGGCCATAGTAAGGCTGCTGATGATATCATCATCTGGGGCGGATATTTTTTTGGCCAGGTACCAAATAACGTCCTTTTGAATAGGAGCCCATGAAATAGCAGTCGATAAGGCACGGGCTACACTTTCACGTCCCAAATCAATTTTGCCTACTAATAATGCCTTTACCATCCTTATTCTTCCACCCCGAGCAGCATTGCAGAGAGCCCTACTTAAAATTAAATTTTCATATCTTGAGGGCAACAGCTCAACTAGGTTCTCGACCAATTGATCTTGTGTGGCAATAACCGCAACATCAAGCACAGTAACGGATTCATGTTCTACAGTCATAACTTCGGCCATCATTGCTTCTTTATTTTGAGAAACCTCTTTCTGGACATATGTCCAATCTCCTACGAGTGCAGCTCCAAACAATGGTCGATGGTTGTCATGGACCACCGCTGTTGGCATGACTGCAAAAATTACATATTAAAAGTCCTCAGGCTTATGCACTCCTTGGTTTTTAGGTCAAGTGTAATTATTGCACTTGCTCAAAGTTCCCATGAAATGCAAATGCAAGCCAAGGGGCAGTCGTTTACTCAACGCACATTTTTCTATAAGCCTGTTTATTTACTCCTTGAAAGTAAAAAACAATATTTTTTTTTTTGGGCTTTCTCAATTATAATTCAAGATATTGTTCAGATTTCAAAAAGTATGGAGATTATATTTGAAGTTATATGTCAGCATTTGCATGCTTAAAATTTAAAATATTATTAACAAAAAAATGTCAAAATGCATGAAACACAAATTTATAGAAAAATGAAAATAAAAGTACGTCGGTTGTCATTGTGCCTTCTGAATTCCCTTCTTCCTTAGCCACTTTGTTAACAAAAAGAGAGATGAACATAAATAACCTTAGAAAATTTTATACCGTTTATGCTTTAAATCATCAACACATTATTAGCGTTAGGCTCAGTCGTTGCATAGAATTTTCTATATAAAAATTAAAATTTTAAACAAAAAACATTTTAACCTTAAACTTAACATAGATTATGAGTTTTTTTTCGAGATAGTATTGTATCATAAATCAGTTTTATGGGAACTTTACCTTCTTATCTTGTACAATGTGTTTTTTAGTAATTTTTTTATTTATCGTCACCATTGATTTTATCTGTGATATCATTCATAAATTAAGTAGACAAAATTGTATCTAACTTCACAATTTCACATAATAATCATGAAATAGTTATACATAAAAAACATAAATGGATGAACTTAAATCACATCAATTCCATCAATTGATACAATAAATTTATAAGTCACAATTGATATAAGATACATGTTTATAAGATTATTACTATGATCATAGCAATGAATTGCATGGACTTTTTCACTAAGGGTCCGTTTGTTTCGCAGAAAATAGACCATTTTAAAATATTTTTTAGAAGTCATTTTCCAGGAAAATGACAATATTTTCTAGTGTTTGGCTAAAACTTGAAAATGTTTTGGAAAATATTTTCCGGTGTTCGGTAAGGAAAATATTTTCCACTCCCTAGATTGGCGAGCTTGAGCGTTAAGCTCAAGGCTCGCTAGATTGATGACGCGAGTTTTAGATCGACGAGCTTGAGGTTCACACTGGTCGATGACTAGGCAAGAAAGAAATTAAAAATAATTTGAATTAAAAAAGAAAACGAAAATTAAAAAAAATAATTCAAATAAAAAAGAAGAAGAAGAAGAAGAAGAAGAAAGGAATGGGGAAGTGAGAATTTGTAGAGGTGTGAGGTAAGAGAGATCGAGTGAGGAAAATGTTTTCCACTTTTCAAAAGTGAAAAACATTTTCCCCTATTTTAAAAGACTTTTTTCCTTTGATGGAAAACATTTCTCCAAGGAAAACGAACGCCGGAAAATTTGACAAACGTTTTCTCGAAAATTATTTTCCGTGAAACGAACGGAGCCTAAGTGTTTAGCTTAAACTTTGTACTTGATGGTTGGGAAAAATAATTGATCTAATTTTTCTTACAAAATCCATATTACTTTTTCTTGTTACTGTGGCAAGAACACTTCAACGTCCGTGTCCCTTGGACAATGTGTTTATTAATGGATTTTCTTCTTTAATGTTATCTTTATACTTTGTGACAACCATTTCCTTTGACCAGTTTACTTTTGGCTTAGGGCTACATTACATGATTTCTTTATGGAGATGACTATAGTGAATTGACTAGTTCGAGTATCATCACTTCAAAAGTTTAGTCTCATGTAGTCCCTTAACGATAGATAATTAACTATTCAGAATCCATTCATTTTGCGTTCTGCCCTTGATGAAATTGCTTTGCAGGACAATCAGCTGCCAATTTCAATTTGTATATTAGACGAACATAGAAATAATTAGTTGTAATGAGGTAATTTTTGGGACAATGCTTTCTTATAAGAGGAAATATTCTGGTAATTAATTTTAATGAATTGATCATTGAGTGCTTGTAAGTAACGAAACTAGGACTGACAAAAAGCAACGGTATCATGATTAACAACTAGGAGGGAAGTTGTGGAGCCAAGTCAAACCAAATTAGGAGACTTGACTTTAAGTAATACATTTGGCGTGTTCGCTGTTTACTTGAAAAGAATAATTATGTACTTAGGCCCGTTAAAATGAATTAATCAGCTGTACTTGGTGGCCACACATTCCTTTTGCGATTTTAGTTAAGGGAAATTGAAATTTTTCGGTCCCTGTAGGTTGGGAAATCTCACTTTACTCTCTATTTTGTTTTGTTATGAAAAAAGAACACCATAAATATCATAATTTTTGTATGGCGCTCACTTAAGGCCATAACTATTTTTCTGATTACTTGAATGTCACAACTTATGTATGAAGTTCACTTGAGAGTTATAACTTTTTTTGATTGCTTGAGTGTCATATAATCTTTCAATCGATCACTTGAGTGCCATAACTCTTTTTTAAATGTTCACAATAAGTGCTATGGCACTTCGGATTTTTTACACTAGAGTTAACATTTTTTTTTTTTAAATTGACACTTAAAAAATCAATTAAAAGTTATGACACTCAAGTGAACGTTTCTTAAAAGTTATAGCACTTAAATTATTGAAGAAAAAAGTTATATCACTCAAGTGAATACTATACAAAAGTTATGACATTTGTGATGCTTATATCCCGCTTTGTTACAATTCCCATCCTTATACAGTTCTATGGTGACAATTAAGTCACTTTATCAAAATTACAGGGACAAAACATGTTATTTGCTGAATAATTTTAAAGTAAGTCTTTTTCTAAAAAGAATAAAATTGATTTCTAATGATTTAGTTGAACTTTCCAAATTTTTAGGAAATCATTTTCCGTTGGTGTAGTTTTCCAAAGCAATCCTGGTACGAAATTATGTCAATTTTGGTCTTTTTCATTTTTCATAATTTCGGTCTTTTTCATTTTTAAGGTTCAAACTTTGAAAACAAGAAAACCAAAATTTCTACCAAACGCATTATCATCGAGAATTTTTTAGAATGAAAACAAGAAATTGCAGAATTTCCTTGTACCGAATATTCCCCTAGGATCCAGCATAATATTTTTATTTCACACTCTCTCCTTATTTCACAAGGATTTTATAAAAAGAAAATTGTCCGGACACTTATTACGTAACATAATAAAGAAATACTACGATTTTCAATATATTTAGATCATGTTTGGTAAATTTTATTTATGTTGCCCAAAACAACTATTTCTATTCTTTTGTTTAGGAAATGAAGAAAGAATAGAAATTTGTTTGGTAAAATTTTTGTTCCTGGGGAATAGATTTAGAATAGAAACAAGAAGTAAAAAAAAAATAGTTTCTTATTCCCGAAACAATTTTTAGAATCTATTTTTTTTTTCCCTATTCTCTCTTCTTCTCTTTCTTTTCTTCTTCTTCTTCTTCCTTTTGGCCGGCGACCTGGCCAGAGAGTCGCCAACCCCTGGAGACGCCGAGGCTCATTGACTTGAGCCTCGCCACCTTGCTAGGTCACCTCTAGTACGGCATCGCTTGGCGGTGGCTCAGGGAGGCCAAGCCTCATCGGTGGCTAGGTGAGCTCAACCTCGCCCAACCAAGGTGAGGCCCAGCTCGCCTAGCCACCGTGAGGCTCGGCCTCCCCAGTCGACGCGAGGCTTGGCCTCACTAAGCTAGGGCGAGGTCGACCTCATGCTGCTTGGGCGAGGCTGAGGCTCGCCGAGCCTTCAGTCTCGCCTAAATGCTGGTGAGGCTAAGCCTCGCCATGGCCGGATGGCCTTTGACGAGCTCGCCAAACCTCGCCCAACTCGTCAACGCCAAAAAGAAAAAGAAAAAAAAAAAAAAGAAAATATAATAAAAGAATTTAAAAAATTAAAAGAAATAAAAATATTTAAGGATCCTACCAAAAGTATTTCTATCCTAGAATTTCTCATTGTCATCGATCTTTCTGCAATATGATTCATTTATTAAGTATGCACAAAATTTTATCTATCTTCACAATTTTACACAATAATCATAACATAACTTTTATAAAAATGAAAATGATTGAATTAGGCGTATCGATTTTATCAACTAATGCATTTAATTTATAAATTACAATTGATATAGGATACAAGTTGATACCATTGTGACTATATCATACCAATCTATTGCAAAATTTTTTTCTTAAATAAAGTATATTGATTATACTTTATCAATAGACTTAACAATTTGAGGAAAAATGATCTAATTTTCTTACAAAATCCTTATTATTTTTTCTTGTTTTTGTGGCAAGAACATTCCACTATTTATATTGAGAACCATGATCTTGGACAATGTGTTTGTGAGTGAATTTTCTTCTCTAATATTATCTTTGCACTTTGTCATAATAATGATATTGACAAGTTTTTTTTTTGGCTCAGAACAACCTTACATGATAAGTTTAACTATTTTGTATTGCCCTATACTCTTGATGAAATTGCTTAGAAGAACAAGAAATTGCTTAGAAGAACAATCAGCTGCAAATTCAATTTTCATAGTAAGTAAACATAGAAAATAATTAGCCCTCACGAGGTAATTGTTTTGACAAAAATCTGTGGTAGGAGGAAATATTTTGTGATCAATTAACAAACTGGTCATTGAATGCTTGTAAGTAATGAACCAGGATTGACAAAAAGCAATTGTATCACCATCCACGACTATAGGGGAACTTGTGGTGCCAAGCCATACCAAATTAGGAGATTTGACTTTTTTTTTTTTTTTTTGTCAAAGGAGATTTGACTTTGAGTAATACATTTTGCGTGTTTACTGTTTACTTGAAAGGAATAATCAAACGCATGGGCCCCAGAGAAATTAATTAATTTTTTTGGGTCCCGCAAGATGGGAAATCTCACTGTACTCCTTGTACTTTGTTTGGTTATAATTCCAGTCCTTATACTGTTATGTGGCGACAATTTATGTCACATTGTCAATTACAAAAACAAAAGTCTTCTTTCCCGAATAATTTCAAAGCAATTTTCTTTTCAAAAAATAATTTTAATTTCTAATTGTTTAATAGGACTTTCCAAATTATTAAGAAGTCAATTTCTGATGGTGTAGTTTTTTAAAAGCAACCCTTGTACAAAATAACGTCAAGTTTGGTCATTGTCAGTTTTAAAGTTCAATTTTTCAAAACACAGCAACCAAAATTTCTATCAATGGACCCTCATTGAGAATTTTGGAAAGGGAAATAAGAAATTGGAAAATTTCCTCACCAAGCATGCCCTGAGGTTTCGCGCTAATTATCATCTATCACTGTCTCTCCTTTATTTTTTAATAAGGATTTTGTAAAAAGCGTCTGTACACTTGTTAAGCAATAAATAAAGAAGCGTGCAACTTTCAGTGCATTATCAGTCCATGATATTGTTCATGATACTGGTTATATTACTTTGAAATTAACACAGAAAAAACGAAACTTTTACAATTTTTCCATCGCCTTATGAGATCAAATCAGAACAAAAAAGGAAAGAATGGAACATACCGGGCGGTGGATGCAATGGTGGCAATGAAATCGAAGTTGTTTCCATCTCTTTTTTGTAAGGATCCTTTGCTGTGCTGTCACACAAGCAGGCAAAAATCTAAAGCAGGGAAGTATTCTTGCCTGGTTGAGGCCGAAGTTGTTTTCTGTTCTCATGGATCTTCTCTTATTATATATCGAGTTGCGGATGGAGCCAGAGTTCCTGCTGTAGATGTCATATTTAAAAAAGAAGGATGGTACGTCTTTCATGCGCATTGCGGGAACAACACTTTCTTCTGTTGACTACTTTCTCTTTTTGAATTGTTCACATATTACGCAAGGAACAACACCCTTTCTCTTTTCCTAAATGATGATTTTAGGATGCATTTTTTCGCCGAAAATGAGTGATTTAGAAAATATTTTTTAAAAAATAATTGCTTACAAAAATAAATGAATGGAAAATTTTTTCATTGCCCCGTGAAAATAGTTGGGCATAGATTATTATCGATGATGAAACAATTTTTTGTTAACTAATTTTTCTAAACGATATAAGTAATCGTCTTTCAGAAAATGATTTTCCAAATCACTCATTTTTTAAACGAACAAGCTCATTCTCAAAATTTTATGAAACCAACGAATTAATGGAAATTCCTTTTATTTACTGAAGTGTAAATTTAAAAATTTTACGAAAAGAAGATGCAAGTGTCGCGTAATTGTGTTTTCCTTTTCTTCTACCATCCCCTACTTCGCAAATAACGCATTCCAATGGATTTTTTTTTTTTTTTTGGTAAAGCATTCCAATGGATTTTTATTCATTGCACTAGCGAAGTAAAAATTTCTTTACATAAGCAGCTTATACAACTTTTTTATTTTTAGCATGTAGATTTACTCCGTAAACAGGTTTTTGTTTCCATTCCAAACTGCTCGTGCGAAAGACTTTGCCACTAATGGTTTGTGGAATATAAATCTTGTTTTGACGGGCTTTTATTCTGTACAATGACGGTGCAAACTTTTGTTCCGACAAACAGGTTTTAGATAAGAGGCAAGGCATCGGCATGGAAGAGATCAGAGAGAGAGAGAGAGAGAGGAGGGGGGGTTGTTCATCTTTGAGCTTTGTTGCATGGACCGACAATACAGTGAAAACATGTCTACTCCCTAACAAAGGCACCCCAGTAAAACTTATGAACTTCGAGGGTGGTTTTTTTTGGTGAGAAAGAGTCGTATCATTTTCGGTCCACCGAATTCGGACCATGTAGTCCTTTTCCTTTCATGTCTGGCGTGATCTGTGGTTGCCAGCCAGCAAAAGCCAAAAAAAAAAAGGTGTTCTGTGGTTAACAGTGACAAAGTAAAAGGCGCAAAAGTAGGACAAAGGAATATATTAACAAAGGAAGAAGAAGACTGACAGAGCTTATCATAGAAATTAATTTAAATTATCACAGGTTGGCAAAGCAATTCGAATATATAAATCTATGGTAGAGATTTTTGTAAAATCATAAATTTGTGGATCTTTGTAGATAACAATTTTGACCACTGTTTAATTACATGGTTATTATTCACTAATTTTCAGTTATGGATATTTTTCTAAATATTGGGCCGCGGTCGAGAATGGTATAGCATTACTTTATAATGTGGAGATGGTGCACTGCCAAAAGAGTGAGGTGTTGATAGTTTCGGATAAGGAGAAATTTCATTTGACAAATGAGAGAAAGCCTTGCCCGTCTTTAGAAATTATGCTTGAATATCTGAAAAAGAACTTATATCAACCTGCACAACATAGAAATCCAACTTTACTAGTTCTCCTGCCTACATTTGGCAATATAATTTTTACTAAGGACATGCTTTCCTCATCGTTGGTCGGAAAAAGTGTCCTCCTATCAGTTCATGTGGGTGTTACATGCTTGAACGATACCCGTACACAACTCTAAAATATAACGAAAAATAAAGAAAGGGAATAGAGAAAACCAAAATCAGCCCACCCGCTCTTTCTTCCTTTCTTTCTACTTGTTCAACCAGGCTGCAGCACTATCACCTTACTCCACCTTGTCATCTCCGGCGCTTGGATCGCTGCATCCACTGGTGTCTCTACTGTGGTTCCACTGTGGTTCCATCGCAGCAAAATCGTTACCGACCAGGCGCCAGTGGAAACATTGGTAACAGTGAACGGCGGGCTCAAAAGAACAACTATAATGAATTCAGACAATTTCTCTATTTTCGAAAGACCGAAGCAATTATCGATTATCTCGTATATAGCATCATAATTAAAATAAAGATATAAGATATTGTAAGCGGGTTAATGAAATCAAAAGTGCTAAATTTTTACGAATTATCTATTGTGCATAATCATCTTTTTGATCAAATGGATTCCTATATTATTTACTTTTTTTATTAATCAGATAATGAAAATCAAAGGCTCTGATTTTTTACCAATCATTTGACATCGTCCTTAAACTCTTTTTATTGATTGGATTTGTGAATGATATGTTTTTCCTGTTCATGGTAGTTTTATATTTACAAAATAAGTGCGAACGCTGAAACGGTAATCAAGTTATCACTATATGTCAAGTTGACACCCCATGTGGCTACTAAAAACTTAAGAAATAAGAGGAGATATATATATATATATATATATATAATTTTAAAAAATAAGGACGAAAGGATTTTTTTTTTTGGGTCAAAAAAGCAAAGGTTTTGGCAATGAAAAAAATAAAAATAGAAGGGTGGCCCCATCAACCAGCCAATGCTGAGGGTTGCCGGACCCTTCTCCGGCTAGCTACATCACGCACTCAAGAGAGCGCATGCACAGGCGGTTACGTATGCGTAGTGCCGAAGGCTGGTGCCTTGCAAGTTCCAAGAAGAGATTATTTTGGAAATACAAATTCCAAGAAGGAAACTATTCTCGGGTGTATTTTGGAAATAGAGACGACAATAATTTATTTATTTTTTTGGTTCATTTGTAATTTTATTTCGAGAAATTAAAATTCCGAAAGGTAAATTTTATTTTTTCTCGTTTTTATTTGCATATATTTTAATTCTAAAAAATAAACCTGAAGAGATATAATCCATTATCAGTTTGAGACCGTGGGTGGTGAAATTAAACACTTTAAACAATAGTATCTATTCACGAACAAAATCGCTAATTCCAGTTTGTGCTTTTCTTTCTTCATCTCGAATTCTCCAGTATCAAGCATTTTTATTTTTGGTCATAAACTGATTGACTTCAATTTAATTTGAAAACGTAGGGCCCATAAACAGGCTTCCTTACAAAGTAAATCCAGACGGATTTGGGGAGGGGAAGAAATCCAGTCCTCGGCAAAGTTTTTTGGCGCTGAGCTTTGTGGCCCAGTCCGCAATGAAATTGACTTCAAGATGGCAAGAAATGATACGCAGCTGTGAGAAGCTGGACAACAGACCAATGCATTGGGAGATAATAGCGTGTGCATCCCATGGAATAAGGCCTGGATTCTCCATAGGTTTAACAAAAGTCAGATTGTCTGACTCTAACTCGAGGGGATCGTGTCTTCGAGGAAGTAAGAACTTTAGGGTTTCCGAGAGAGCCACATGTTCCGCTTGAGAGGCACAGGAGACATGGTTCTGTTTTGCAAAGCCATCCCCAAGCGTCCCCTCTAAGTTTCGAATAATGCAGGTGGTTACTCCTTCTATAGAGTTTTCGATGAAGCATCCATAAATATTGACCTTTAAAGATCCGACCTTTGGGGGTTTCCAGTTCTTAGAAGAGGTAGGAGCGTCAAGGTTTGCTTTTGCTTTGAATTCCATCTCCTGTAAGAGAAGTTAGAGCTCCCTGTCGTGCTTGAACTGGCTTTGAATTCCATCTCCTGCAGTACCAAGTATGCGTGCTCAAGTAGTGGTGAAAATTCTACAGGAAAAGTAGGAAATAAAGTGACGCCTAAAAAGAGGAAAGCTGTCCGTGTGATTATCTCCGGCCAAGCAAGGCCGTCGAAGATTGAGGATCAAGCAGCAACTATTGGTAGATTGACCGCGTTTCCCGTTTTGTGATTACACTCCGAAACAAGAACAATGTCCATGAATGTAAAGTTCATGGGACCGACTAATGATGAGGACCAACTGACAAATGATGAGTTTGTGCTAATAATTATGATCCGAATAGTGTCAAGCATGATCACTAGGATTACTTTAGCGGTCACTCTTCTTATTTGGGAAAGGAGAAGTGAGGAGCTCGATTCCCCACCTCATGGGACTGGAGTAAGGACGTGTAAGTGATAGAGCAAGGTTTTGTCATCTGCGCACAACATATAACACACATGATGACTTGTAAAACAGATAAAGTTGGGCTTCGATTATGGAAAGAATAAAGTTTAGATCCCAATTTCATATGTCCTACCCCGTGAAACTTGAGCCCGGGCAGGAGGCATCTTCCTGTCTTCGGAGAAGTAAAACGATGCAATACAGTCCAAACCTATACGTATCACGCTCGTGCTACCCAAATGGCTGGCCGAAATAAGGCCCGCGATGATCGTGTAGGGCAAGGACGTACCAAACAGGGCTTCTAGCAGGGCAGCGACAACACAATTAGCACCTTATATTACATCTTTTATAGCATCATTGGATGGAAATTTTAGTAGGGTGAAAATTAGGACCTGCACTTAAATTTGTGATTGTTACAAGATAAAAAAAGGAAAAAAAAAAGGAAAAGGGTAAGGGCCAGAATTGAAATCGAAGCTAAAATTACTGTTTTTTTTTTTTTTTTTTTTTTTCGGATAAAAAAATTTGAGCCAAAACTAAAATCCAAACTAAAGTTAATACTTATTAAGAGAATTAGGCCTGGAAAATCATAAATACTCCAGCAAAAAAAAATCTTTTTATTTTTTTTTTTTTTTGCCGACCAAGTAACTTTCCTTTTCTTCGGAGAAACTCGTTCGTACTCACGGAACGCATAATCAAACCAACGCAAACCGCAAATGCCCAGGCACCACCACCTTCGTCATTCGACAACAGTTCAATAGGCGCCAAAAGAGTCTTGTTTTTCTATTTTCGAAGGCATGTGTGGTGACCTCCCTTTTGGCGCCCTACACGCGGGTGCGTACGGAGGCTGATAATTCGCTAAACATTAGGCTTAGTAAACCCATCAGATCATGACTTATGATTTGAGTTTTTAATTTGTAAGTCAATTTCATATAGCTGTAGAGGATAATATCTCTCCCAAATCCATCAATTCATGACTTATCATTCAAATTTTTCACTAGCAAGTCAATTTCGAAGGCATGTGTCTTAACCTCCCTTTTGGTGCCCAACAAGCGTATGCTTGCAAAGACTAGTACCTCGCTAAACATTAGACTTAACATGGACTCTCCCAAACCTACTAATTTACAACTTATGATTCGAGCCTTTAACTTGCAAGCCAATTTTATTTATGAGTCACCACTAATCAACATAAGATGGGTTGATTAGAGATCCAAATAAAATATTGAGGGAAAATATTTTATTCCCGCACAACTAGAGAAAATTAGAATTAGGGATTTGATTATACTAGTTAATTAACTCATGCATTTTCAGTACTTAATTTGGTTTAAACCTTGAGGTTTGATTTTTTTTTTTTTGGATTTTCATGTATTAGAAAGAATACTAAAAAAAATACATTTTAGGCCTTTCCCTAATTTCAGAAAATTTTAAAGGATTTTTCATTTATTTTTAAGAGAAAAATTCTCAAAATTAATTTTAGGCTTTTCCTTTAAGAAAAGATTTTTTTTTTTTTTTACTTTTTTGATTTTTACGATTTTTAATTAAAAATATCTAAAAATTATAATATAATAATATAATAAACTGACCTAGGTCGGCCAGACGCTGCCGCCGGCCCATTCTGGTCTGGCCCGACTGACTCGGGTCTCACGCGCCTCCCCTTTGTTTTAAACATTTCTCCCTCTCTCCCCAGTTTTTCTCACTGCACGCCGACAGACTTCCATTTTTTTATTTTTTTATTTCTGGTTTTCTTTAACTTATCTTTCTCTTCCTTCTTTTCTCTGTCTTCTTTCTCCACCCCCACGACTCGGAGAGGCCTCCCCAGCACAAACGCACGCATCCTTCTCCGTGAGGCCTGAGACAAACGGCCATGAGCCAGCTCGCCTCCGGCCCTCGCTCAACCGTAGGACCGTCCGCCGACCTTGTGGACCAAGCCAGCACCGTTGGCCACATCTGAACCCCGCTTTCATCACCGCCCGCCACGACACACACGACATGCAAAGAAGCCGTGCACTATTCCACGGATGGGAACGAAGGTCCACAAACATGTCAAATGATCAACAAGCGCTCAAAACCAAACGAATCACGGGAAATCCATACGAGCTTGGTTCAGCCATTAAAGCGAACACATGAAGGGCGTCGGCTAAGGGGAAGCTTTAGACTTGCTCGGCACGCGAACTCGGACCAAAACCAACTTCAACATGGGGACGATTCGTTTACGTCCAATATAAATATGAGATTCAGCAAGCTTCGGCCATAAACGGAGGACACAAACGGGCGCCTAACTCGAGCATTTCAGCAAACAAATAATATTCGCAAACCAAGGAGTGAAAAACGGGGACGACCGAGCCCGAGGTCGAGCGGGGACTCACAGCGATCAACACGCTAGGCCCCGAGACCACAGTACGTACACGAATGAAGCAGGAAACTCGCACGAACTGGACAACGGCTGCCCGGTCCGGCGAGCCCGAAACAGAGCATGGGCATGAAGAAAAAAGGGCGGTCGGCCGAGGGTTCCTACCCGGCTCACGGCGTCGGACAGCGGACGAGCTCAAAGATGGGGCTATGTCCGTCCGCCGCGCTCCCCCGAGCCGGGATCCTTAGGATGCCGACCCCGAGACGAGACGATGAGAGAGAGAGAGAGAGAGAGAGAGAGAGAGAGAGAGAGAGAGAGAGAAGAGATATGGCACGCGACCCACCGTCCGTCGGTTCGGGAAAGTAGGGGGCACCGCGAGACGTCTGCGAGACGTCCCCTTCGTCGTCGGTCTACCCTCGTTCCTCCGCCTAGGTCTCCTGCGCGCGTGGTGTGCAGCGCGAGGAAGGAAGGAGGAAGAAGAAGAAGGAGAGGGCCGGGCCGCGGGGTGAAGCTCGGGGTGAGACGGGCCCTTGGCCCGCGTGGCTGGGAAGAAACAGGCAAAAAGTGGGGGCTGGGGCGAAAGCCCAGCTCCCTAGCCCTTTCGAGCTCTTTTTTTTTTTTTTTTTTTGATATAATTAATTTATCCGAAAATAGTTAAAGAAAATGATATTAATACCTAAGTCATGCAAAGGGAATATTTTTATTAGAGCCAAATTAGTCCCTAATTTTCTATGCATTTTAAATATAAATATTTAATTAAAATTTAGGTGTTAACAACACACTTTAGACTCTTTATCACTTGTTTTGATGCGCATTGTGAAGTTAATTTGACAAATGCACCGCAACTTTGTTCATGTCAAGGAATGCAAAAACTGACCCCGCATGGACTGTATTACCTCCTTAGAAGAGCTGGGTAAGTGATGAGTATCGAATTCTCAATTTATAGAATTGGGTGTTGAGTGAAATGCGCTGGCCATTTTTGCATAGCAAAATTATCTAAAAAGTCCTAAAACCTATTATACATGGCCAATTCGATTATAAACATTTCAATTGTATCAATTTAGTCTTAGATTTTTTTGACAATTTACAATCTTTTGTTAATGTTAATTTAGTTTTTTCAACTAATTTTAATGGAAAATAGCTAACAGGTTTTCATTTTCTGATTTTTCTTTTTTCATTTTTCTTTTCCTTTAACAGGCCATCGCCAGGCCTTGGTGATGAATGATGAATTACTTTTGTTCTGAAGTCATTAGTATGCGATATGTGACTCTTGGATCAAATTCATAAGATCAAATGTCAATATATTCGTTCGAAATTTGGTTATTAAGTTGCAGACTTGGATTGGTTGGGCATAGTGGATTTGGTTCCTGTCTAATTTTTTTTTTTTTTTTTTTTTTGAGAGAAGGAGGAAGAGGGGGGGGGGGGGGGGGGGCGGGGGGGGGGGGGTGGGGTGGTTTCAGAAAGTTTCGGTCTTGAAGACGAGTGGCGGATATTTTAGTTTGCGGATGTCACAACTTCACTGTTTAATCAATGTCAACAGATTATGGCACTGGCTTATCGAATTACTAACGAGGCACGCGCGAGAGAATTTCAAATTTAAAAGATTTATAGTGATGCTTCCGTCTAGTTTATGTTTTCAGATAGCTTGACCTGAAAAATTTCATTTCAGGTCAGACAAATCACGGTAGCAAAGGTGTTCGGTCTAAACATGATTGACCTATCCTAGCAATGTTCAATTCTCATGAAAATTTTATATGTTGTTCAAAAGGATGCAAAAAGCAATTTCCATGAAGAAGCCATTTCTAGATTCACAACATATGATTTTATAAAAATTGAGGAATCAGTGCAATACAATCAACCGAGCAAAAATTCAGGAATGAGCACAGACATTCTAAACACGATCGACCTAAATAAATGAATTTCAATCATCACGAAATTTATATATGATATAGATCTGAACCTAATGAACAGCTTTCATTAAGACACTGACTTAATAATCTGACCACAAAAAATCGTATGAAGATGGCAAACATCAAAGGTCACCGACGGTCTTGTAAAAATGGTTAGACCTAGTAAATGACGGCCAAATCATGCAAACTAGGTGCCAAAAGAAAACTCATGAAATCTCCTATGAATCCTTAGAAAGCCACAAACACAATTGAAAACATCTTTCAGCTCAAATGAAGACATTTAGCAAAGAGAACTTTTTTGAAACGGGACTTTACAGATCATGAACGCAAAGTTTAACAAGAGATAAACCTAAACAAATGAATTGTGAATTTCATACAATTTTTATATAATCTAGAATCAAATGTCGTGATCAACTTTCATTCAGACATCCAATCCAAAATCATTATACAAAAAATCAAGAAAAATCATAAAGCCGAATAGGTTGGTTAACCATAACATAACAGCAGAACATCCAAAATCCAGAATCAACATTGAAGTTGTGACAGCAATCGACAAAGCAAATGAAGTCCGAATCATGCATATGATACCTCGTTGGAAAGCTTGTGAAATCATCGTTGAATCATATGCAGACATTAACATCAAACGAGATCGTTTTCCAGCTCATTTGAAGACATTAATCAAATCAGTCCAAACTAGTTACGATTTTTCCAGAAATGGTAATCGTACTCAATCAAGCCACCAATTAATCATTGATCATCTTACGCTCATTCTAAACCATATATATCATCTATATGAATATATATATTTTTTTTTTTTGTCAAATCTCTATATGAATATGATAAAGTATCTTATGTTCGAATTTTAGCCCTAGCTATCTAGTATAGCCTCGCTTCATAGGATTCAAGTATGAGAATATTTACCTTGATCTTCCTTTGTGTAAAGCTCAATCGAGCTAATCAAGCTTCACTTCGGGGACGGGGACATGTCTAAGGACGTCAACACCAGCCGAAGGACTCCAACGGACCACCAATGGACGCTGGAATGGCCAGCAAAGTCGCTAGATGTCATCGTCATCACCGAGCACGTTTATTGAGTCGATTGGGAAGAGAGTGTCGGTTTGAGGTGTTCCGAGGAAAGTTTAGCTAAAGCAAGGCCACGATCACCTCAACGACAGGTGGATGATGAACGTCGCAAATTGAGGAACACCACAGGAGGACCACCGGACGTTGAATTGAAAGCCCAAGTCGCCAGATACAACATCGGCGGCGAGCAGAGTCTTCGGACTCAATCAAAAATGGCTTCCGATCAAGGCTCTCTGACAACCGTCTTTGAGGGTGGATGTTGCGACTAAAGAAAGTACGCCGAGGGGAGGTTGATGAGGTGGTAAATCACCGGAAAAGGCACTGGCAAGCGGTGGTTGGTGGCAAGATGAGCTCCGATCGAGAGAGCTAGGGGAGAGGGGGGAGAGTGAAGAGAGAGAAATTGGATCTGAAAAATGAACCCCCTTGATTTTGGGGGGAAAATTCAACCTATACCGAGCCCTCAAATCAAATTTGGGCCCTGGATTGATCCAAGGGCTCAAATTGATCTTCCACAATGACTTCATTGTGATAATCAATACAGTACAAACCTAGCTCCAGGATTGATGGGATCATTTAAAGAGCACGATATTGACGGAACACCCTTAACGGGTAATACGATGTTAGACCCGCTAACCCCACAAGGGGAAATAGGTCGTCAACTCCACTAATAAGGCGTACCTCGGGAATCCCAAGCCATTGAACATGCCATTGGATTAAGTTTGGGGTGAGTTTTTTGAGGAAATGGAACCACATAGAGAAGGACCACGATGGAAATAATTCATTTCTTTGGTGATACCTAAGAATGGGATGATGATGTTTTGTGACATCAACGATCCTCATACAAGGGGCAAATTGTTTGATGCGAGAAACGAGCCAAATTTGGAGAAGTCCTAATGAGGCTTTAAGAGTTCCTCGTCCATTTGCTTTAAATTGATTAAGGGATACAAAGGTTTCTGCGAGAATCATGTGTGTAAAATGACTAAAGGCACATACTTGGTTAACAATGTGAGTGACTAAAGGATTTATTATTTTTCAAGTATGTAGGAATATCACAAAACCGAAAAATAAGAGAAGAAAGACATTGGGAAGTTAATTTCCAAACTTAGGTTCGAGACTAAAGAGATGTTGCTCGAGAAAAGTATAAAGCATGAAATTCAAATTTCCTTAAGAATAGCTCTAATTTTGTCGGAACGGATATTTAGGAATTGGCTTAGAAGAGAGATTGGGTTTTGACCAATAGGAGAAGTGGCGAAACCTAGGGAAGCCCTACCTAAACCAATGGCTATCTCGAACTCCTCAATTTTAAGGGTCAACTCGTATCGGTTAAACACGAAGGTGGAGGTCACGGTTTTCCAAAAATGGACTAATGCTTTCACCATCGTGATTCAAGGCTTGACCTTTAGTAAGGTCAGGAGGAAACTGATGCATTTCTCCACCTATTCCTGATGCCTCAGGTTAAGATTATCACATATGCTCCTCAGGCTCCTCGGCTTGTGGTCACATCAATCTCGAGCTTGCCCATCTAAGCCTAAACCTAAATGGGCATTCACGATTAAAGACGTATTGTCATTAAAATATAAGGCATGTAATTAAAATTTGGAAATTAAGAAGGATAATAACGATAAGAAAAGAACGATGTTTTACCAACCAAACTCATGGCAAGTGCAAATCACAAATTGCATGAGGAATTGTAAGGTTTCAATGCCTAAGGTGAGGATGCTAAAGGCTCAAGGTCCACATCCCCAAAGATAAAAGTAGTTTACCCACCACTACTATTGTTGGCCAATGCACTTTTATCAATCAGGACAAGCGGATTTATGGTAGTATGTATTATCACGAGTGTTCACTCGCGGATTCCACCCATATCTTCTAAAGGATCTACATTTGACGATTGGGATTTTAGACCGTGGTTATGTGCAGGATGTAGTGTTAAAGCTTGTAAACATGCATTTAAATTTAAACATCCAGCACTTTAATATAACCCAATTACACATTCATACATCCTTACTCCACCTGCAAGACAAAGGGTTTACATACACTCACCCCTTATATCTCCAATCTACAAGACCACTTAATACTTAGTTAGTGACTTACTTCATTTTTCACGCGACTTTGACATGTAGATGTCCCTACACAAAATATGTTAGCTAACATGACAACCATTTTTAAACTGCTTCAAGTCCTCTTATTTTAGTAACCAGTCTCTAGTGAAGTTGCCAAGCCTGTCACAACCCAACCTCGACCTCGAGAAAGGAGGGTGAAAACTCAAGTTTAGAGATACTTGACCACGAGAGCTCCCTCACGGTTCACATTCCACAAAGGTGTCATCACCTCGCCTTTTAGGACTAACCATTTGTGAGTTCGCTCAATCGTGGTCACAAGCTCTCCCAAACTCGTGTCTCGCAAGATAGCGGAAGGTGTCGCAACTCGCACCCACATAGATGGTACACCTTAGGAGAAGAGGTCAGGTGTGAATATCAGATTTTGAGGTATTTTTATTACAATAACTCTCTTGATCATATATTTCAACCATAATGATGGCATCACTTCATCTTATGGGGTACTGCCATATCAAGTATGCTAAATCGATGTGGGCCTCATCGAGACCCATACCCTTCGTGACGGGTTGATTTTAAAACTAGTTATCTAAACAATCTAATAAAGGATGTGAGTCACCACTAGCCTTGTTTTTGGTGATTAGCGAAAAAACCTAATCGAGCAATGCAACTAGATATCTAGGTTCAGGGATTTGAGTTACGCTAATAAGTGCCATTTTGGTACCTAATAATATGTCGTGTTACCTAAGATGATCATGCATGTCTTTTCACTCTTTCGGGTCAATGATCCTAAACTAAGTGATCACACGTGGATGGACATTTTTGTGTTATTCTATTTATAGAAAAAAGAAAAGAAAACACACATTTGAATTTAAAAGACAAGACGGTAAGTAAACAAGCAATTGAATAGTTAATGGAAAAGCAGTAAATCTAACATGCATCCTAACAATGAACAAAAATCAAGCACAAGAAATAAAACCCGCATCTCGTCGGGTGTTTACACAACTAACAAACTCGAAACATATATTGGGAAAATGAATACAAAAATTACGGTCGGGATGGACATCGACCTTCCATCATCTTCGAGTCTTGATCATACTCCACCTGTGGGACCTAATCTAGCCCTAACCTAAACCTAAGCTAGGTATATACAAAGGAAAGAAACACTCATTCATGGCAAAACAATCAAAAGCACGACATAGAATCAAGCTCAAATGATCAAGTGGAGCAAGGTTCAAAATTGAGTAAATTTGGGCCTTGGGGTTGGCTTTTTGCATAGGTCTCTCTAGACACCCACCCAGTTCATTTTATGACTTATAGCCATTATCGATGATCATTCGTGTTCTCGCATAGTCAATAAAGCTTGTAAGTCCCTTAAAAGATGTTGTAGGTGATTCCCAAGATCTACCCATGATAGCAGGCATCACACATACATGTAAAATCCACATGCATAATCACGAATTAAAAGCACAGGCAAGCCCTTGAGCCTTATTTCTCAAACAATCAAACAATTGAGTGAACCATTGGTAGGTCACTTATTCAATAGTCATGCGCCAAGCAAAAGCAGAAGCATTTATAATGAATGGCATGGTTTCGTTTATGAGCAATCCATGTGACACTTCAAAGATGAGTTTGAAATTTTGAGAAAGGAAAACAAGATTTTTGGACAAAGGATCGTCTTGATTGTAGAATGTATTTAATTGCCAAGACTAATTTGGTGCACATATCATGCATTGATGCAAGCCTAGGGTAGGCGTTCTCAAACAATAGGATCGGGAGAGTGACTCACGCACAAGAAACGGGACAAACAGAAATTTTAGCACTGCGCAAGCTCAGGAGAACAGTCGTATCTTTGTTGATACAGATTGCATCAACCTGATTCCAAAGGCAAATGAACAAAGACTTCTGGATCTACAATTTCTCTGTTTTGGGTTTTCTGAAATAAGCACTGTGGGATAGTCGAAATTGGGTTGGAAGTAACGAACAGAACAGGAAAAGATAGGAACTTCGTTGGCTGCTCTTCTAGGCCTCCAAGGAAGTTGAAAGGGACACCGATTCTTCTAGATCGATGACTGCAACTCTTCAAGGATGCAGGTTTCGAAAAGCTCCGACTCTATAAGGACGGAGTGAAAACTCTTCTAGGTTTTCAAGGATATGAACTAGAAACTAGTAAAAGCATAACGTCTTCATGGCTCCCAAGGTGTCTTCTTTCAAACTTCTGGAATGGACTCAAGATATCATTATGGCTTCTCGGTTTTGTCGAGCTTGAATGTGGGCCGATCTTCTTGGTCGAGAGAGCCGGTCTTCAATGTGGGCTGCATCATGCACTCACAAATATCGCAAGCATTTTATATACGACCTAAACTTTGATAATCTCAATGAATCAAATATTGGAAAGATTTTGAAATGTTTGAGACAAGGAATGTCTTGATTATAGAACGCACTTAAATGTCTAAGTCTAGGGCTCACATAGCATGCACCCATAGACCACATAGACAATTTAGACACAGTCTAAAACCATGACAATTCCTATGCCAAATCAGGAACGTTTAAAAGATTCTAATTGATCAATGTCAGAAGCATCACATGTACCAAATTACTTTGATGTGCAAAATTGAGATTTCAAAGCAACTTTGAAGAAAACACGATCAAAAGATCATTTTATTAATGGAAAGTTTTTGACAATGAAGATCAAGGCATATGAAACAAACTTCATGAAGACAATGAGTTCTAATTTCGCACGCAAGCTATCCTAAAAACCTAGATAGGCAATCACAATAAAGACTTACAACAGAACATTTTAGACCAAGCAATACAAACTGGCAAAATTGGAAAGGACCCATCGATTAATTGTTCTTAAGAAAATTATACAGCATGCGTGACATCACAAGGAACAACTTTTGTGAAGAAAGTTTCCTAAAAAGTGCTAAACATTAATTTAAAAAAATCTGACAATGCACCTCATCGCATCAAGAAATTGACAAATCAGCAGGATATTTGGTCATTGCGATTGAGATTTGAACTATCAAACAGGGTCTAAAAATCATGAAAATTTACCACGACATAGTCCAAAAAGGGAGAAACAAATAGGGTTTAACTCAAGAATCCCTACACAAAAGATCACACAAAAACGGCAAAAGACTGACTAAATAGGGGTAAAAACAGGGTTCCGAATTTAATCTAAGTTCAAATTCTGACCTATCTTAGAAAAAAATGACAAGTGGGTCTAACGACAAGCAAATCGCATAAAACCAATGGCATTTGAAAGGTCTAAACGAATCTTAAGATTTCATACGAAGGTCTGAGTCCAATCGAGGTCATTTTGGTGCTCAAAAGTTGGGGTTTGTTAAGGTATGTGCCTCAGTCATTATCAAATCAGAACATAATACACATTGATGAGTCTCAAAATCACTTAAACAATGCATGAGCGGCATGAAATTTACAAGCGATAAAGGATTTGCTGTGGCAAATGATTTAGGTAAATATCTAACCCTAAGCCAATATGCAAAAGAATCAAGCGAGTCAATGACAATGCAAAATGACTTAAAACTAAAGTGACGTGCTTGATGATTTCGAGGTACAACTAACCTAGTTGAGGCATAACATTCACATACCAAATGACACTCAATCATGACATATCACATATGGACACAAAGCTCGTGATGCACACTTTAATAGTTGAGAAGGCATTATCATGAGATTTGGTATTTAAGAGATGCAAATGAGCATGGTAAAGTGCATAAATGATAAGCCCTTAATCTAATTTCAACATCACAGAATATGCTTGATTTTGGTTAACTAAGGATATGTAAAAATCTAATGAAAAATCTGACATACAGAACACATCGCGATGAACATTTCTCATTGAGAACTCAAAGCCTAGTTGAGATCATACAAACCTTGATGAAAATGGCAAAATAGATGTGCAACATGCAACTTCCTAATTGCAGCAGAACCCTAAAGTGTTTGAACATACAAATGATATACCGAATGTTGAGCAAATCATGCGAGACATACATCGTTGGAGCACACATAACATGTATTTCAAGTCCAATGAAGATCTTAAGGTCAAAAGGATTCATTTACATGCTCAATTTTACCAAAATGCAGCTCGGAATAGTGTAGGGCAGATTGACATATGCTCAATTTTAGACAATTTTGACCCACCAAAACTGATCCGAAAAATCTATAAAAAATACGTAACGTGCTCGAGACAATTGGGACAAAACGTGTGAAGACAACTTTATCAAAAATCAATTACAAAAATTGGTACGAAAATAGCAAATTCCAATATCGGAACCAAAACAGAACAAAAATTTAACCACAAAACTGCATAATTGAGCATATTGCGAGATGTTTTTCGAGCGTCAAACATAGCCCGTTTGAGATGTGCAACCTATCAAATCGAAGGTCTTGGAACACACTTTCTATGTCTAGAAGGCTCGAGATCAAATAAGGTTATCTAATGTCTCGTTTTAGGCCAAACAATAAGCCACTTAGAGATGCACTAAAATTGCAGATTAGCATAAATCTC
Organism: Eucalyptus lansdowneana; assembly: GCA_017140395.1. Lineage (NCBI taxonomy): Eukaryota > Viridiplantae > Streptophyta > Magnoliopsida > Myrtales > Myrtaceae > Eucalyptus > Eucalyptus lansdowneana. The sequence goes on from CM029485.1 coordinate 53,430,687, forward strand.
ATCCAATCCACCACAAGTGCAATCTCAGTTATCCTCAAACTCAGCAAATCATCAATCTAACTCATCATCATCAGATCTAAGTATGTTCCATAAATCTAATCTTGAACCCTAGCCCCGATCGGATATGCTAACCTCGTTTTATCGGGTTTGGATTTGAGATTGTTACCTTTTTGCATTTTCTTCGAGTTTGATCTGCAATTGAACAAAGGAATTGTAGCCGGAGCATGATCGAATCACCAATGAACATATTAGGATACCAAGGGACTGCCAAGGAGGCGGCTGGACTGCCAGTTCAGCTTGCAACAAGACCAGTCCACTTGGACCGATCTTTGGACCGCTAGAGAAAATAAAGGTCATCGGAGATATTCCAGTGATTGATTGGCCAAGCCTCAGCCATGACCAGGTCAGGGATGGCCTAGGGACTGGATTGGACAAGATTCGGTGGCAGTTGAGCCACCGCTGGCCACCTGTTTGAGTGGCCAAAGGGAATGGTCCAAGTCGGACCGATTTGGGGACACCAGGGAAGAATGGACACGATCAAAATGGACCTGATCACCATCCGCCAAGATGGTTGCGGGGGACTCGAGGATGGAGAGTGGACAGCCATGGGGGCCTAGGCGGTGATCGGTGAGCCATTGGCGTGAGGCTGGTGGGCCTAAACCAATAGTGAATCGGTTCGGTTATGGAGAGAGAAGAGGGAGGAGAGAGAGGCAAGAAAGAGAGAGTGATGAGAGAGAATTTTCTGTAAAGAGTGTGTATTTTTGACAAATGAGTTCCTTTCAAAAATGGAGGGAAAAACCTTTTATACGAGTCTCAAATCGGTCGATCTTGATTGCTGGTTCAATTCGATGGTCAACATCTTGATCAAATGGTCAAATCAAATTTTTAAAAGGCTAAACATCATTACGAAGTGTTGGGAGGCTGATCGGATGGGTTCGATTTGCTAAAATTTGAGTTTAAAACAAAAATTGAACTCAAGAGCCTAATTAGGATCAAATTGCAAATTGAAAAAGTGAGGGCATGGGAGTAAAATTGATACGACGAGGAACCTAGAACCGGTCATAGGAAGTCCAGAATCGGCCAGCAAGGGGCCGAATCAGCCTACCTTGCTAGCGGTCGGTTAGGACCGGTTAGACCGATTCAGTCGGTTTGATCGATTCTTGACCGATTCTTGACTAATTTTGGTCGGCTCCAGCTTGGATTCAAGATTTATACAATTGAAAAGAAAACTTGCACGATTTGAAGAGAAATTATCCTATTTTGATCCAATTAAGCCAATTAAATTCCGTAGATGCGATATATAAGTATTCTATTAGATTAGTTGAGTGATTATCACGAGAAACGATGGACCTAAACCGTGACATCCTCGTTCTAATCCGATTTTCAGAACAAAATTGTATTGGCAAGCGATCATTGAACAGGATTACCTTGAGGATTGATAAACTACGAAGGCATCGAAAAATGCCACTTTAGGCCAAAAACTCAATTTTTCATCGGTGAAGCGTAAAAGTTCAGAAAAGAGGAAACGGGCTACAGGGGAGGACCCAAGTGAGCCCAAGCCCAAGTGAGTGAACCAAGGCCACACGCCCAACGGGTAGGCAACCAAGGGAGGCCCATGGGCTCTTCAAGTCTATCAAGCCATCATTTCACAAATCCTGCTATTTAATGCATTCAAGTACGTGAATAGTGCACAATCTTAGTGAACTGACCGAAGTGCCTTCCATTGGATTAAGGACAAAATGGTAAAGTTGGGAAATAGCCAAGGGAGGGGCGGCACAAGCATTGGCAACGATGAGGAGGGAGATGGAAGACCTATCTAGCCACCTAGTCTAGCTAGCTTAATCTAGCCTTAACCTATCTACTCAAGTGCTTTTATTTTCTCATTAATGCATGGATCTTGCTTCTTGAAGAAGTCACCTTTGATGGGCATTAATGGGATTTGATCTCTCTCTTACTCTCTCTCCTCTCTTCCTCTCTCCACCACTGGCCACCTTCTCTCTCACTCTCACTTTCTCTCGTTTTTACTCACTTACAACTTTCAAACACACACACTCTCTCTCTCCCACCACCACTAGCCGAACCCCCTCACCCATTTGCATCTCTTTTGCAAGCTTGTTCTTTCATTTTCCTCTTGTTTTCCCTCACTAGCAATCATCCATTGCACCCCCGATGTTGGACTGCCTTTCGTGCTGCCATACCACCGCTCAAGCCAACCGACCAGCCCTCCTCAAGAGCTACTTGATGCTGTTCAGCCCATGCCGGCTCCCCCTCTCTCATTTCTTCATTGGTTTGGTCCCTCGAGATGCCCGGAGGCTATCATCGCCAACCGGCCACTATCCCACCATTGTTCAACCACCATCCACCTCCAATGTGCACTGTGGAGGTGCGACCAGTAGCTTTCTAGCCTTGCCACAACATCCCTGATGCTTTACGAAGCTTAGATTCATTTGTGATTGACTTTCTAGCCTTTGATTACGGTTATCATTGCACTTAGGGAGTAGTTTAGGGCTTGTTTATGGTTAAATGATGATTTATTAGTGTGATAAGTGATTGTTGGGTTTAGATAAGCTATTGAACTTTTACTAATAAGTTATCAAGGTTAAAGCGATATATTATCAGACTTTTATGTGATAGGTTATTGGATTGTAAGCGATAAGCTATCGGGTTATGTTAAGTGAAGTTGATACATTGTTTTATTATGCCACAATAGGATGGTATATTATTATGTGATATATGTGTTATATGGGGTATAGATTATATGTTACACATGCTATATAGGTTATGAGTTGTACGTGCTAATGGATTATAGGTATTATGTGTTGCATGTGTTTGGAGTGTCATATGTGTTATGCATATTATGTGAGTCATACGTGAGATAGCTAGTATAAGCACCTAGAGGGGGGTGAATAGGTGTAAAAACAATTTATCGAGATACGACAGCGATACTAGGCAGACGATAGAAATGAAGTTCTTTTTTGATTAACAAAATGAATTACGATCAAAGTAAAGTAAAGAGTAGGGAAGAGAAAATTAAACACAAGGTTTATAGTGGTTCGGCTTATTCCAAGCCTATGTCCACTCTTTCGCACTGACAGCCCACCGGCTGGATTTTACTATGAACAAAAGAGATGTTACAGCATAGTTCTCCCTTGATTCCACAGTGTAGATATTCTACCACACTTCCTCAAGGTTTCTCACGAATATAAACACTCTTTTGCGTACAAGATTTTGCTCAAATGAATTGACTAAAAACAAGGAGCTTCAGACTTTGGAATTCTTCTATCATGCACACCCTTGAACAACTAGAACGTCTTCCTTATATCTATCGTGCACACCCTTGAACAACTAGAACGTCTTCCTTATATACTCCTTTATGCCATCATACCCGTTGCCACTTACCAAAAGAATTCCTCCAATTTACCCGTTGGACGGAATCAATTAGGAAAATCATTGGAGCTACAAAAGGAACATGTCAATAGCCCATCAATCCTATTCGCCTATACAATCAAGATATCGGTTTCCATAAGTAGAACCTTCCAAGAATATTTTGCCAATCATCGGATCCTTAATCTCCGAATCAATCACGATCAAATAAAGGATTCTGTTATGTCATATCCAGCCAAGTGATCTTCTCTAGTCGATAAGGTCATATCCTTAATGAAACATCCAGTTCCGGATAGCCTTTCTTCAACGGATTAGAAACTGTCAATGAGAATAGACTTTGAGTCTTGAGTCTGGCTGTCCGGAGGTATTCAAACTTTAAATAGCAGAGTCTGCAGACCTTCGACTAGATCGATGGAAACGTTTTGTCGGCTTCAAAACACTTCAAGAAGATTTCTCCAACAATCTCCCCCTTTTTGATGGTGACAAAACTTTCCCCGCAGATTTGGATAACTTTGACTCGCAAAACATTACTCAAACAAATATGCATATCTTATAAAGATAAATGGCTTAATGAATGATAACACTAGAATCTACAACCACAGAAAATAGGTTAGACTTGTATGTGATAAAGCCATCCATAAGATATAAATAGTCAAATCCAAATCCAAATTCAGTCCTTATCCAGACACAAAAGTAAAGTCAAACATCAAAACAATCCAAGTCAAACAATCCAAATGATTAAAAAGTTCAAAGTTTCAAATCTTGCATCTCTCCCCCTTTTTGTCAGCATAAAAAAAGGTTGAGATAAAAATGGAATAGAGTCAAGATTGCTTGGGAACACGAACAAACTGGAAATCTCCCATTGACTGAACGATGTATTCCAGCCTTTTCAAGTCTTCCTTCAATTGTGCAACCTCCTCACCCTTAGCAGTAGCCTGAATCTGAAGAGAAAGGGCTTTGATCTGATCATTCAAGGAACCTGAAGAAGCTTGACCTGCATTCTGCAAATTCTGAACTTCGCATCCCAGAGTATAAATCTGACCTCGCATTTCCAAGAGAACATCTAGAATTCTGCGAAAATCTACTGAATTATCGGTCTGCGTACTGGCTTTGGCACGATATGATGGAGTAAAGGCAGACGATGGCAGATCGGCATAATCATGCAGATTTGGCGATGAAACATCATGTCCTTCCTCAGGAAATTGAGAGGCATAAATGTCCTCTGGATCTGATAGAGAGCGACTGACTCCCTCACTAGTAGCAGGATATGAGGACGTTCCTCTTTTCTCTTGGTCTCCCCCTATTTCCATGCCTTCAGGTGGAGAATAGTGTTCCTCATGTTCTCCTTCCTCTTGATCTCTTTTCTCTTCTTCATCTTCTTCTTCAACTCTTTCCTTCTCAGCATCTCTTTCTTCAGCTTCTCTCTTCTCTGTTTCTTTCTCCTCTGCTTCTTTTTCTTCTCTTTCCCGAGTCCTCTGTTCTGAGTTTTTCTCTAGAGCAGAACGGCTCAGGTTCTTCAATGCCATTGCAGAAATGGTGATATCTTCATCATCATCTTCATCTTCAACGATGAGAGCTCTTCTTTTCTTGGATGGAGCAACCATGGGCTCATTCCCTTTTCTTTTTGCTACAGAAAAGATTTGATGAGATTTGACAGGAGTCTTCTCCTTGAATTTCTCCAACGCCTTGCTTAGTTCCTTCAGATGCATTTTAGTCACTATTTTCAGTTCTACCACCATGTGATCACACGATCGAACACAGAGAATTTGTGGAGGCTGAATATTCATATGTCTGAATAACTTCGTCACAAGACTTGGATAAGGAAGTTGACCTCTGTCCTTCACCACTACTCTATACATGTGGAACATAATAGTGTGAGGAAGAGAAAACTTTTTCCCAGTGATGATGGCATACATCAGCTTTGCCTCTAAAACTTGAAACACCAGTCTTGGAAGTTGATTTCGGTCTGAGACAATTGATCACAATTTTGTGAAGCAAAATGTTAAACGCACTCATCCTCAAGTAGGAAATCTTTTCCTCTGTTCTTCTATCCTTAACAAGTTCCAATGTAGCACGAACAATAGAAACATTGATCGGTTGATATCTTCCTCTCTCAACCCCTATCACATCCGCCAAAGATATCCATATCCACCACAAAGTCCCGATCTCGAACACCGAAAGAGATTCTATTCGCATCCAAGAAGCTAAGATTCGAATAAAAATATGCAATTAATTCAGCATGGGCTTCGTGGTGTCGTAATGTAACTTCTCAAGTTGAAGAAAACTAAACTTTTCCCTCAAATTGACATTTACAGCATCAATGAAATCAAAATCCACACTTCTAGGGTTTATCACCCCACGCTTTAGCAATTTTGAGTATAGAACATTCTGTTCCTTTGATCTAAACAACTCTTCCCTTTTTCCTCGAATTTTCACTGCAACACCCATTTTCAGTTGAAATTGGCTGTACAATTTGTCATCATCATTCCCATCTATCGGATTAAATCCCCCAATACGCGGATCACTTGGGATATTTGCAAGGGTTTCTTCTGCCACCCCTTTAAGAGCAATTCCCAAACTTTCCATTTTTCGTAAAAAGATGTACTCATTCCCATATCCTTTGTCCTTAAGAAACTCATCGACGTAGTTCAATGGAGTACCAGTCTTCTTTAAAGCACGGTAAAGCTTATAAATAAAAGAGGGCCTTTGAATTCTTATAGGATCTGCATCTTCAACAATTTCTTCCTCTTGTTGATGACCAGCACCCTGTGGACTAGTTGGTGGAGAATGATGCTGCTGAGAATGTTGTGGGCTCTGTTGCTGATTTGGAGACTCTTCTTCCTCGGTGAGATCGAAGTGCGTAGGCCCCTCACTCATTCGCCGTGGTCCCCTACTTGCGATTCTCGAAGACTTTCTTGAAGACGACATCTTTCTCAGTCTTTGAAAGATTCCTTGATTGACTTTCCCAAGAAAGATGACAACTTTTTTAAAGATTAAACAAGGGAAGAAAACATAAATGGAAGATCAGTGCTTTCTTAGGGTTTTTGGAGAGTAAAGCGAAGAAGAAACAACAGTGCATAACCAATTAAAAAGAGGCATACGGAACGTCATAAAGGAAAATAAAAAGATGCATTTTCAAAAAATAACTGCCTTTTTCGAGAAAATAGTCATTTAAAAAATAACTTCTTTTTCGAAAAGGAAACGTTGCAATAATCACGTCAATTAAAGATAGCAATAATAGAACACGGTTGATAATCGTACCTTTTCAAGATGAGATTCGAGAGAGAGAATAACTTACAGTCAAAGTCTTGTTTGTCTAAGTCTGAGAGTCTCTAGACTTTAACTTCTTCAAACCTCAAAATGTTGAGTCTGGAACGGATAATTTCAAATTGATTTTTCTCCAAAGACTTTGTGAATATATCCGCCAGTTGGTTCTTTGAGTCAACAAACTAAATCGAAACTTCTCCATTTTGAACATGATCTCTAATGAAGTGATGTCAAATCTCTATATGCTTTGCTATTGAGTGAAAAAATTGGATTTTTAGTAAGATTGATTGCACTTTCGGTATTGTCGCAGTTAATCTCCGTGCATGAATCTTCAATTCCAAAGTCTCTTAGCTGTTGTTTTATCCACAAAATTTGTGAACAACAACTTTCGAGAGCTACATGCTCTGCTTCTACTGTAGAAAGAGCTACTGTAGTTTGCTTCCTTGAAGACCAAGACACTGTCCTGCCTCCAAGTAGTGTACAGGTACCCGAGGTGCTCTTTCTATCAACTCTGCATCCGGCTAGATCTGCGTCTAAGTATCCAAGAAGAGTAAAGTCTCCCTTTTTAGGATACCAAAGGCCGATGCTTGAAGTTGAAGCAATGTATTTGATAATACGCTTTGTAGCACTTAAATGAGATTCTTTAAGGTTTGCTTGAAATCTGGCACAAATGCAAACACTAAACAAAATGTTAGGTCTAGAAGCAGTAAGATAAAGAAGTGAGCCAATGATACTCCTATATAGCTTCTGGTCGACTTTCTTTCCTCCTTCATCTTTGTCTATCTTCAAGGAACTTGACATTGGTATTTCAGCCTTTTTGCAATTGTCCAGTCCAAACTTTTTTACGAGATCATTAGCATATTTTTCTTGATGAATAAAAGTTCATTCCTTTAGTTGTTTCACTTGAAGCCTGAGAAAGAACGTTAACTCACCCATCATGCTCTTTTCAAATTCATCCTGCATAGTCTTAGAGAATTTCTTGCACAGACTTTCATTAGGAGATCCGAATATAATATCATCGACATATATTTGAACTAGCACAAAACTTTTGCTTTCTCTTTTGATAAACAGAGTAGTGTCTACTTTACCTTTCACAAAACCGTTTTGAATTAAAAACTTACTCAACTTGTCGTACCAAGCTCAATGTGCTTGTTTTAAACCATATAAGGCCTTTTTAAGTCTGAATACTGAGTCCGGTTTCCTTGGGTCTTCAAACTCAGGTGGTTGTTCCACATAGACTTCCTCATGAATGAATCCATTTAGGAAAGCACTTTTGACATCCATTTGGAATAACCTAAAATTTTTATGACAAGCAAATGCAAGTAATAAACGAATTGCTTCTAACCTTGCTACTATTACGTAAGTCTCGTCATAGTCTATCCCTTCTTCTTGCGTATACTTGGCCACGAGTCTTGCTTTGTTTCATATGACTTTTCCTTTCTCGTCCATCTTGTTCCCGAAAACCCATTTAGCACCAATAATAGATTTCCCTTTTGATTTAGGAGTTAACTCCCAAACATCATTAATGCTGAATTGCCTGAGTTCTTCTTGCATAGCTTCAATCCAGCTTTCATCAATCAAAGCTTCTTCTATACTTTTGGGTTCTATTTCAGAGATAGGAGCCACAGCACTAGACTCTTCGCGCCTTTTGGATCTTGTGCAAATTCTTTCATTGATGTCGCCAATAATAAGATCTTTGGGATGATTTGGACTTATGCTTCCGATTGCTGGTTAATTTGTCGATTGATGGTCATTTCCTTCACTTGAATCTTCAAGTCATTTGTTCTTTGGTCCTTCAAAGTCTGAGCTGCTTCCTGAGATTTAGACTTTGTAGAGTCTGGAGCAGGTTCAGGCTCTTCAAGATGAGTATGAATAGATTCATTTTGCATAGAATCTTGGAATTTGACATTCATTGATTCCTCCATAGATTAACTCTTCTTGTTATAGACTCGTAGACTTTGCTTGAGGTTGAATATTCAAGGAAGATGCCTTCATCTGATTTTTCTTCAAACTTGCCAACTCGATCATTTGCATTTTTCAATATAAAACATTTGCATCCAAACACATGAAAATATGAAACAATAGGCTTCTTTTCTTTGAATAATTCATAGGGGTTTTTTTCTAGAATAGGCCTTAGAAAAACTCTATTGATAATATAATAAGCTGTAGAAACTACTCCAGCCCAAAATCGTGAAGAGATGTTGCTTTCAATTAAAAGAGTTCTAGCCATTTCTTGAAGCGATCTATTCTTTCTTTCCACAACTCCATTTTGCTCTGGAGTATATGGAGAAGAGAACACATGCTGAAAACCAGATTCATCACAAAATTTTGTAAAATCTTGATTTTCAAATTCACCTCCATGGTTTGTTCTTATACTTGAAATAACATACCCTTTTTCATTTTGAACCTTTTTAGCAAATTTTTCAAAATAAGAGAAGATTTCAGACTTACTTGCTAGGAAATATACCAAAGTAAATCGTGAGTAGTCATCCACAATTACTAGGCAATATTTCTTACCTCCAATGCTCTATGTTTTGGTTGGTCCAAAGAGATCCATATGCAGAAGCTGCAGTACACGGTTAGTGGAAACTTGATTTATTGGTTTAAAGGAATTTCTTACTTGTTTTCCTAATATACATGGTGTACATAGATCAGACTTTTGGTATGATAAATTGGGTAGACCACAAACAAGCTTCTTTGCTGAGATTTTGGCTATCTGCTTCATATTTATGTGCCCAAGCTTTCTGTGACATAAGTTTGCTTCGTCTTGAATTGAAATCAGACATTGCGATTCCTCCGGTTTCACATCTAAGAGGTAGATATTTCCATATCTTCGACCCATGAATGACTGAGTATAATCTTTACTGGTTCCTGAACATATTCCCTCTTGAAAGTAGATTTTGAAATCGGTATCACACACCGACCGACATCGAGCAGATTGTAGTTGAGTCCTTATACTAAAGAAATATTGCTTATTGTGAAATTTCCAATCTTTACTGTTCCAAATCCCACTATTTTTCCTTTGCTGTTTCCTCCAAATGAGACTTTTCCACCATTTACTCGAACAAGCTTTATGAAGCAATTTGAGTCTCTTGTCATGTGTCTTGAGCATCCACTATCCAGATACCATTTTACCTTTTTCTTGAAAGTGACCTGCATTTAAAAAAGAAACTCAAACTTTCTTTGGTACCCATATTTTCTTGGGTCCATTGGTGTTAGTATGATATGCGGTTTTTGACCATATCTTTTAATGTGTTTCCAAACCATAGAACATTCTTTTTCAAAATGATTTGCACTATTGCACTTTGAGCATCCGAGAGCATTGCAACCTACTGGTTTTACAAAGGTCCTTTTAAAATGATTTTTGTAAGCATCTCTTGTGGGTCTTTGTTTGATTCTTTTCTTTACTTTAGGAAAATCAATTAAAGGAATGGTTTCAATGATCATTCCCAAACCAGATTTATTGAAATAAGGTCTTTGAACGAAAGAATTTTTTTTTTCCATTTTTTTCAGATCCTTTAGAAATTTTTTTAGAAATATTTGAGATATCATTTTTCAATAATGCATTTTCTTTTGAAAGATTATCTTCACTTTCTCTAAGAGAAGAAACATTCATGTCTAAACATTTCACATTTTCTTTCAAAACATTTTCTTGATATTTTAGAGCAGAATTTTCTCTTTTGAGTTTGGAAATCTTTTTAAGAGAAGTTTTAAGACTAAAACACAACTCATCAATGTATTTAGAAACTTTAATAGGGATTTTGAAGTTACTCACCTTAAATTCATTGTCCGAATCGATTGTCTCGGAGTTTGAATCTGAATCTGATTGTGCCATTAGACATATATTGACATAATCATCATCACTTTCTTCACACTTTGTATTACTCCAGGTTTCTGCTTTAAGAGCATTTCGATACTTTTCAGCTTTTACTTTCTTCTTCCTCAGAAGAGGATAGTTGGGTCTGATGTGTCCCTTTTTCTTACATTCAAAGCAAACTCATCTTCGTTTGATTCATCATCCTCAACAGACTTAGTCTGTTGCTTTTGAAAACTTTGTTTCTTTGGATTGAATCTTCTTCCTTTTCTGTTCAGCTTTCTGAATCTTCTTATTATGAGAGCAAGCTCCTCATCATCCATATCGTCTTCAGAATCTGTAACATCAGAATCATCATTGGATTTTAATGCAATGGATTTCTTACCTTTCGGGTCTTCGTCTTCATTGATTCGTTCCACTTCATAAGACTGAAGAGTCCGAACCAACTCATAACAAATAGTGGCATGATTCTTTGGGTCTCTCTGATTGAGGTCTTTATGTGATTCCAATCCTTGGAGAGTCCACGCAGTAGCTTGTTTACCTTCATGGAATCAGAAATTGATTGACCTTGATTTTCAAGACCATTCACGATTTCTGTAAAATGACTAAACATGTCAGTTATAGATTCTCCCAATTTCATTATGAAGGCTTCGTATTTACTGAGGAGAATGTTGATTCTAGTTTCTTTTACTTGATCGGTTCCTTCATAGGTAATATGTAATCTATCCCAGACTTCTTTAGCTGTAACACAAGAAGATATTCTATTATATTCAGAGGAAATAAAACATAATATAAAGAATAAATTGCTTTTGCATCAAGAGCTTGTCTCTTGATTATCTCTTCCGAGTCATTTCACTAGACTCCACAAGTATCTTTTTCTCTCTCGAGACAAGCTTTAGGAATGATTCCTTTTTCTACAATGTCCCATTCCAAAGGATCCTTTGATCTTAGGAATGCCTTCATCTTGTTTTTCCATATGTTGTAATCATTTCCATCAAAGTAAGGTGGTCTGGTATTGCTTTGCCCTTCTACCAGCCCTGGAGCCAACATACTAGCCATGGATCTTTAACTCTGAAGTAAAACACTTCAAACAAAGTGAGTACACAGGCTCTGATACCAATTGAGATAGCTAGTATAAGCACCTAGAGGGGGGTGAATAGGTGTAAAAACAATTTCTCGAGATACGACAGCGATACTAGGCAGACGATAGAAAGTAAGTTATCTTTTGATTAACAAAATGAATTACGATCAAAGTAAAGTAAAGAGTAGGGAAGAGAAAATTAAACACAAGGTTTATAGTGGTTTGGCTTATTCCAAGTCTACGTCCACTCTTCCGCATTGACAGCCCACCGGCTGGATTTCACTATGAACAAAAGAGATGTTACAGCACATTTCTCCCTTGATTCCACAGTGTAGATATTCTACCACACTTCCTCAAGGTTTCTCACGAATATAAACACTCTTTTGCGTACAAGATTTCGCTCAAATGAATTGACTAAAAACAAGGAGCTTCAGACTTTGGAATTCTTCTATCGTGCACAGCCTCGAACAACTAGAACGTCTTCCTTATATACTCCTTTATGCCATCATACCCGTTGGCACTTACCAAAGGAATTCCTCAAATCTACCCGTTGGGCGGAATCAATTAGGAAAATCATTCGAGCTATAAAATGACCATGTCGATAGCCCATCAATCCTATTCGGCCATACAATCAGGATCTCGGTTTCCATAAGTAGAACCTTCCAAGAATATTTTGCCAATCATCGGATCCTTAATCTCTGAATCAATCACGATCAAATAAAGGATTCCGTTATGTCATATCCAACCAAGTGATCTTCTCCAGTCGATAAGGTCACATCCTTAATGAAACATCCAGTTCCGGATAGCCTTTCTTCAACGGATTAGAAACTGTCAATGAGAATAGACTTTGAGTCTTGAGTCTGGCTGTTCGGAGGTCTTCAGACTTTAAATAGCAGAGTCTGCAGACCTTCAGACTAGACTGATGGAAACTTTTTGTCAGCTTTAAAACACTTCAAGAAGATTTCTCCAACAATACGTATACGCATGGTATATTAATTAAAAGATGAATTATGTGATAGGGTATAATCGTTGCAGCTGACTGACAGCTCAATCGGGTGACAGTCAAGAACAAATATCCGTTGCTGAGGATAGATGACCTGTTTGATCAACTTTGAAGAGCTTCGGTATTCTCAAAGTAGACCTGAGAAAGAGCTATCATTAGCCGAGGATCAAGAATGAGGATATACCAAAGACTGCATTTTGGATACGATACGGCCACTATGAGTTTATGGTGATGACATTCAGGTCAACTAATGCCCAGTTGCTTTCATGGACTTAATGAACTGGGTGTTCAAGGCATATTTGGACTAGTTTGTCATAGTTCTCATCGATGACACATTGGTGTACTTGAGAAGCCTCGAAAAGCATGAGTAGCATTTGAAGATGGTATTACTGACCCTCTAAGAACACTCACTTTACGCTAAGTTTAGTAAATGCGAGTTATGGCTTAACCAAGTAGCATTTATGGGTCATGTGATATCAAGCAATGGAATTTTAGTGGATCCGACAAAGATAGAAATGATCATGAATTGGCCAAGACCTACGACGGTGATCGAAGTTTGAAGTTTTCTAGGACTGGCTAGCTATTACCAACGATTTATGGAAAAGTTCTCTAGAATAGCGACGCTCCTAATGCGATTATTAAAGAATGAAGTGAAGTTCAAATGGATGAACAAGTGCCATAAAAGTTTTCAAGAACTAAAGCATAAGCTAACAACTGCCCTAGTGTTGACAATACCATCTAGTCCTGAAGGATATGCGATCTACAATGGCGCTTCGTTTATGGGATTGGGTTGCATCTTGATGCAACATGGAAGGGTTGTAGCCTATGTGTCTAGGCAAATGAGGCCTCACGAGCAGAATTATTCGACGCACAACCTAGATTGGTAGCGATTATCTTCATTTTAAAGATTTGGAGGCACTACCTATGTGGGGAAAAGTTCATGGTCTACACCGACCATCAAAGTTTGAAGTACTTATTCTCACAAAAGGAGTTGAATATGAGACAAAGGCACTAGATGGATTTTCTCGAGGACTATGACTATGACATCTTATACTATCCTGGGAAGGCCAACAAGGTAGTGAATGCACTGAGTCGAAAGTCACCAATTGTGCAAATGATGGTACGAGAGTGGATACTTCTCGAAGGTGTACGAGATTCGGATTTCAAGTTCGATGTAGGCCATCTTTCTAGTCTTATGGCTAACCTTCGAATTGAACCAGAAGTGTAAACTAGGATTAAAGCCTTGCAATTGATAGATCCATCAATCCAAAAGATTGTACAAGGAAGCCCTGAGAAGAAGAACCTAGATTTCTAAGTGACGGATGATGGGATCTTGAAGTTCCGAGGACGATTGTGTGTACCTGACAATGCAAAACTCAAAGAAGAGATATTATCGGATGCCTATCGAAGCAACTATAATATCCATCCAGGTAGTATGAAGATGTACAGAAACCTTCGATAGTATTATTAGTGGAATGGCATAAAGGTTGACGTAGCGAGACACATAGCAAAGTATTAGACATGCCAACAAATGAAAGCCCAACACTGCAAACCTGGTGGACTGCTACAATCGTTGGAGTACTGGAGTAGAAATGGGAGCATATCACAATTCGTGATGAGATTGTCAAGGGGTCAGAGAGGTAATGATTCTATTTAGGTTGTGGTGGACCGACTGACCAAGTTAGCCCTCTTCATTGCAGTACGAAAGGATTATGCTATAGATAGGTATGTCGAGCTATACGTGAGACAAATAATTCGGCTAAATGGGGTTCCAATGACCATCACTTCAGATTGTGATCCCAATTTCACCGCCGCATTTTGGAAAAGCTTACAGATGGCTATGGGAACAAAGCTGCAATTCAGCACAGCTTATCATTCGTGGACTGATGGACAATCTGAGAGAACGGTCCAAACTCTCAAAGATATGTTACAATCCTGTGTCATAGATTTCAAAGGAGGATGGGAATACCAACTACATCTCGTCGAATTCACATGCAACAACAAATATCAATAGAGCATTGGAATGGTACAATTTGAGTCATTATACGGTTGTGCCTATAGAATGCCCATCTATTGGGATGAGGTCAAAGAAAGGAAAATTATGGGTCTCGAGCTAGTACAGTAATCCACAGATGTAGTCCAAATCATCCGAGAAAGGTTAAAGACAGCCTAGAGCCACCATAAAAGCTATGCAAATAAACGACGAAGACCTCTGGAGTTCTAAGTTGGAGATCATGTGTTCCTTAAAATATTGCCATTGAGAGGTACGTCTCATTTTGGCAAGAAAGGGAAGTTAAGGCCCACGTTCGTTGGACCTTTTGAAATTCTGGAACAAATTAGGATTTTAGCCTACTGTTTAGCACTGCCACCAAATCTTACCCAGATTCTAAACGTGTTCCATGTATCCATGTTGATAAAGTATGAACCAGACCCGATACATGTACTAAGTTATGAGGAGATAAAAGTGGACAACAAAGTGACATACGTCGAAAAACCAGTACGAGTCGTTGACAAAAAAAAAAAAAAAACGAGTATTGTGCAATAAGGTCATTCTCCTGGTCAAAGTCATTTGGTAGCATCACGGCACCGAGGGAGTGACGTGGGAAAGAGATGACATTATGAAGAGCTAGTACCCCCATTTGTTCGAAGAAGTGACTTATCCTGTAAAGTTCAAGGACGGAATTTTTTTAGGAAAGATTTATGACATCCTCGTTCCAACCCTATTTTCAAAACGGAATTGTATCGGCAAGCGATCATTAAATGAGATTACATTGAGGATTGATAAACCATGAAGGCATCGAAAAAGGCCACTTTGAGGCGAAAACTCGATTTTTCATTGACGATGTGTAAAAGTTCAGAAAAGAGGAAACAGGCCAAAGCAATGACCCAAGTGGGCCCAAGCCCAAGCGGGTGGCCTAAGGCCACACGCCCAAGGGATGGGCAACCAAGGGGGACCCATAGGCCCTTCAAGCCCATCAAGCCATCATTCCACAAATCTTGGCATTTAATATATTCAAGTATGTGAATAGTGCATGAATAGTGCACAATCTTGGCGAATTGACCAAAGTGCCATTCCATTGGACTAGAACAAAAGGGCGAAGTTGGGAAATGGCCAAAGGAGGGGCAGCATAAGCATTGGGTGGCAATGAGGAGGGAAATGGAAGACTTATCTAGCCACCTAGTCTAGCTAGCCTAATCTAGCCTTAACCTATCCACTCAAGTGCTTTTATCTTCTCATTAATGCATGGATCTTGCTTCTTGAAGAAGTCACCTTTGATGGGCATTAATGGAACTTGATCTCTCTCTGACTCTCTCTCCTCTCTTCCTCTCTCCACCGCTGGCCACCTTCTCCCCTCACTCTCACTTTCTCTCTTTTTTACTCACTCACAACTTTCACACATACACTCTCTCCCCCCTCACCACTAGCCGAACCCCCTCACCCATTTGCATCTCTTTTGCAAGCTTGTTCTTTCATTTTCCTCTTGTTTTCCCTCACCAGTGATTGTTCGTCGCACCCTCGATGCTGGACCGCCCTTCGCCCCGCCGTACCGCCGCTCAAGCTGACCAACTAGCCCTCCTCAAGAGCTACTTGGTGTTGTTCAGCCCTTGTTGGTGCTCCCTCTCTCTCATTTCTTTGTCGGTTTGGTACCCTCAGGAAGTTCGGAAGGCCATCGCCGTCAACTAGCCGCCTACCCACCATCATTCAGCCATCATCCAGCCTCCCATGTGCACTATGGAGGTGCGACCAGTAGCTGTCCGACCTTGCCGCACCATCCCCGACACTTTACAAAGCTTGGATTCGTTTGTGAATGGCTTTCGACCCTTTAATTAGGGTTATAGTTGCACTTAAGAAGTAGTTTAGGGCTTGTTTATGGTTAAATGATGATTTATTAGTGTGATAAGTGGATGATGTGTGATAAGTGATTGTTTGGTTTAGATAGACTATCGAACTTTTACCGATAAGTTATCGAGGTTAAAGTGATAGATTATCAGACTTTTGGGTGATACGTTATCGGATTGTAGGTGATACGCTATTGGATTATGTTAAGCAAAGTTGATACATTGTTTTATTATGCCATAATATGATGGGAGACTATTATATGATATATGTGTTATATGGGGTACGGATTATATGTTACAAATGCTACATGGGTTATGAAATGTACGTGCCAATGGGTTATAGGTATTATGTGTTGCATGTGTTTATAGTGTCATATGTATTATATGTATATACGCATGGTACATTAATTGAAAGATGAATTATGTGATGAGGTATGATGGCACGCAATAAATGATTTGGACATATTATGGGTTATGATGGCACGTAATAAATGATTTTGAAATATTATGATAACTTTACTCTATTTTGATAAGTGACCTATATGCCATGAGTTTATGAATTAAATGATGCAACTATGTATATTGTATGATATGATGCACGTGTGTAACATAACGGCATATGACAAAGGTTGTGGTATATTGCATGGGCATTATATGGATTAATGAGAAAGATTAGAAAAAATAAATTATATGATGGTATGTTCATGTGATCACCTAAAAACCCTGATGTGTTTTACGCAGGGTGTGAACCCGTCCTGATGCGTTTTACGTGGGATGATGCCTGATTCAGTTCGGATGCGCCCAAGTCAACCAGATGCTATTCACAAATGGATTTCGAAATGAAGCTCCTAACAGGAATGACTGTCTCGATGCATTTACATGGGACAATACCGTTCTTGATGGGGCAAGATGATACCTGGTTATGCTGGATGATTGAGAACCTTCGAGTTGGCCTTGGGTCCTAAGTGGTCGTAATAATTTGGACATATTTGTATGGAAAGTGCATGAGATTCATATGTGTTCAGGTCCGGATTATTGCATGGCATGAGTGCATGATTTAGCTATATTGTGCATTCGTATGTTCGGCTCAGGAGCATGGAGGATATGATGGAATTTGCCTATGTATTTTTATTTATGGCCTTGAATAATAGATTCATTTTTATGTAAATAGTTAGGGTAAAGTGAGAGGAGCTTTGTTATGTTCCGTCATTGATAGATAATTGCATGTTTATGGTGTTTCCGAGGTGATCGGCTTCTCTACACGAGGTCTAGGAAGTTCATTCATTAAGTTTATCTCATGGTTGTTTGTTGAATGTTTAAAAGCCCTAGAAATGGCTGAGCCTTTCCACCAAATCTGATTCGGCCTCCTCGTAAAGCACAGCCAGGAGGTGACAGAGTATTTTGTAGAGGGGGCTGACATGCATTACATGCGCTACATCACGACCATCTAAGTCAACGAGGGGCTACCTCACCTTGTGCCTCACCGATTCATGGCTCGGTAATTCTAGGTGGGCAATGAGAGCCACAGTCCCATATGCAGCTTCGATGGTCCATCGGGTGTCAGAGGTTCAAGGAGAGGCATCAACTGGGATGCCAAGGATGGGGACTTTCCTAATGGAGAAGTGTTTGACCTTGAGCTCGATCCCAAGTTGATTGCCAAGTTGGAGCCATGGATTGCGGAGCCCATAGAGGGTTAGGTAGTAGTGGTATTGATGATACTTTTTAAATTGGCCTCGTATTATTAGACGTGTTAGGTGTACCCCGGGCCCCTTTTTATCGGAGGTTGTAGCAACGCCGTAGGGCTAATTGGATTGATGATCACCTAATGCATTCAAATTGACTTTGAATTGAAATCACGAGACTTAGACCAAAAATGAGTCAAGGTCTAATATGAAAATTGGACCTTGATTCGTGAATTTGAACTATAGTCTTGAATGGTTCAACTTGAATTTCTTCAATTGAAGCTTAATTGTTTGACTTTCTTATATTTAAGAGAGAAAAGTTCCTCAAACTGGGAAGCCCTTGAACGAATTTTTCAAAATGGACCTCGAATTTGGACTTATCTAAAAAAAGAGTGAAACACAATCGTCCATTTACAAATCATGAAGATTCGATTTTGACCCCTAAAGGCTTAAAATGGCAATTCGTCTTTGACATGACAATTCCCGAAATTGAATGAACGAGTGGATTAAAAATAGTCCCTAGACCAAATATCATAAAAGGAACTACACCCAATTATAACTAAAACAAAAATAATTTTATTTTTGGTAAATTTAAAATCTAAAACCGAAAAAATCGAAAAATAAGGTTCTCAATCGAATTTTGTGAAATTTTTTTGACACACAAATCAAATTGACACTTAAACAAAGTGTTTTGAGGATTTTTTATCTTAAAAATTTTTTGGTCAAAATTTAATTAAAAATCAACTATTTAGTTGACTTTTCATCAAAGGTTATTTTTTGGTCAAATCTTCAAATTTTTGAAAAATTAATTTAAGAAAAGTGAAATTAAAGCTAATTAACATATTTTTATGTGAAAGGCCAATTTTTTACCGGAATTGACTTTTTGTTAGAGGGTTGACCAAAAAGTCAACCTGAAAGTCAATCATTTGACTTTTCGGGTTTTTTTTTTTTTTGAAAATGAATAGAAAAATGCATAAAAGTGACAATGTAAAAGAAATAAATGAAAAACAACACCTCCTTTTGTCGAGAAACGGGCTTAGTCACGATCGAAAATCCAAATCTCGATTTTTTTTTACCTTTTTGGAAGCGTCGGCTAAATGCCTAGTGTCAACATACGCCTCAACCAAATATTAGGCTAATTGGACATTTGAGTATAATATGGTGGAGCCATGAAGTTGCTTACTCATCAGCTTTGAGTTATAGCAAATCATGAGCTGGGTTTTGGCAGTTGGTTTAAGTGCCTTAATCCATCAATTTAGCTGATTATTTTTTTGCATGTGTAGTACTTTAACCCCTAGCCAGATTTTGCAAGTTACTTTTCCCAATTTTGCAAAAACAAATCCCTCGAAATTGGTCATTTTCTTGCTTGAGAATGCCCAATTTATTTCAATTTGGTCATTTTGACTTGATATGCTCAACTTGACTCGACTTAAGTTCAATTTGTGAAAGCTAGTACGAGCACCTAGAGGGGGTGAATAGGTGTAAAAACAAATTTCCCCGAGTGAAGTGTGCAACTCTAATCAGTAATAGATTATGAAAAGAAAATTTGACTTTTGTAAACAAATTGAGTTACGATCAAGGTAAAAGAGTGTAGGGAAGATAATAAGAACACAGAGTTTAAAGTGGTTCGGCTTAATCCAAGTCTACATCCACTCTTCTGCACTGACAGTCCACTGGCTAGATTTCATTATGAATAAAAAAAGTTGTTACAGTAAAGCTCTTCCTTGATTCCACAGTGTAGAGACTCTGCTACACTTCCTCAAGATCTCACAAAGATATAAACTCTCTTTTACGTATAAGATTTCGCCCAACAATTGAATTGACTAAGAACAAGGAGCTTCAGACTTTGGAATTCTTCTATCGCGCACACACTCAAACAATTGGAACGTCTTTCTTATATACTCCTTCATTCCATCACACCCATTGGCACTTACCAAAGGAATCCTTCCAATCTACTCGTTGGACAGAATCAATTAAGAAGATTTCGAGTTATTTAAGGAATATGACGATAGCCCACCAATCATGCTCGTCCATACAATCAGGATCTAGATTTCCATAAGTAGAACCTTCCAAGTATACTTTGCCAATCAACGGATCCAAAATCCCTGAATCAATCTCAATTTGAATAATGGATTTCAACATGTTGTATCCAGTCAAGAGATCTTCTTCAGTCGATAGAATCAAATCCTCAATGAAACACTCAGTTCTGGATAAGCCTTCTTCAACAGTATAGAAACTGTCAATGAGGATAGACTTTGGGTCTTGAGTCTGGCAGTCCGGAGGTCTTCAGACTTTGATGGAAGAGTCTGCAAGTTTTCAGACTAGACTAATGGAAACTTTTTGTCAACTTCAAAACATTAAAGGAAGTTTTCTCCAATAATCTCCTCATTTTTTTATGGTGACAAAACTTTCCTGCAAATTTAGATAATTATGACCTACAAAACAATACTCAAGCAAACATGGATATTTCACAAAAGATAATTGGCTTAGTAAAGTAGGTAAGTCATGTAAATGAGCAACTATCTTTGCCATGAAATACCAGTAGTGCTTAAGATAAACAAACGTTTAAACAGTCAAATCCAAATCCAATCCAAATCCAAATAGCCAAACATAAAAGTAAAGTCAATCAAACATAAACGTCACAAAAGTCAAGGGTTCAAGAGTTTAAATCTCAAATCTGCACCACACCTCTCCCCCTTTTTGTCAGCATTAAAAAGGTAGAGATGAAAAGAGAATGGAATTATAATTACTTGGGAACACGAACAAGCTGAAAATCTCCCATTGACTGGACAATCCCTTCCAGCTTTTTCAAATCCTCCTTCAGTTGAGCCACATCTTCACCCTTAGCATTTGCTTGAACTTGAAGAGCAAGGGCATGGATTTGATCATGCAAAGAAACTGAAGAGGCTTGGCTTGCATTTTGCAAGTTCTGTACTTCGCATCCCAAAACATAAATTTGGCCTCGCATCTCCAAGAGAACATCAAGCACTCTGCGAAAGTTTGCTGAATTGTTAGTCTTAGTACTGGCTTCTACACGATCAGATGGTGTATTGGCATATGATGGCAAGTCAGCACGAACACGCAGATTGGGCGATGAAACCTCATGGCCTTCCTCAGCAAATTGAGAGGCATAGATGTCTTCTGGATCTGCTGGAGAACAACTTACTCCTTCACTGGTGGCAACAATTGAGGATGTACCTATTTTCTCAGGATCTCCCCTTGTTTCAATGCCTTCAAGCGATGAGAAGTACTCCTCATGCTCTGCTTCTGCTTGTTCTCCTCTTCCCTCTTCTTCCTCTTCCTCAATCCTTTCCTCCTCAGCTTCTTTCTCCAATGATTCTCACTCTCCAATCCTCTGTTCAATCTCGTCCTTGTCTTGTTCCTGTCTCTCATTTGTCTCTGGAATAGAACGACTTAAGTTCTTCAATGCAAGAGCAAAAATTATGATATCATCCTCATCCTCTTTATCCTCCAAGATGAGTGCTCTTCTTTTCTTGGATGGAGCAACCATGGGCTCCTACCCTTTCTGCTTTGCAGCTAAAGAGACTGAGTGAGTCTTGACAGGGGTTTTAACCTTGAATTGCTCCAAAGCCTTGTTAAGTTCCTTCAGACGCATTTTAGAGACCATTTTTAGTCCCACCACCATTTGATCGCATGTTTGAACACAAAGAATCCGGGGAGGCTGAATGTTCAAATGTCTGAATAACTTGGTGACAAGTGCTAAGTAAGGAAGTTGACCCTTGTCCTTCACCATCGTTCTGTACATGTGGAACATAATAGTGTGTGGAGAAGAGAACTTCTTGCCAACACTAATGGCATACATCAGCTTTGCCTCTGAATTTGAAACATCGTTTTTCAAAGTTGATTTGGGTCTGAGGAAATTGATTACTATCTTGTAAAGCAAAATATTTGAGGCATTCATCTTCAAATATGAAATCTTTCCTTCTGTCGTTCTATCCTGAACAAGCTCTATCGTCGCACGACCAATAGACATACTGATAGGTTGATATTTCTCTCTTTCAACCCCAATCACATCAGCCAATGTATTATGTCAACCACACAGTCCTAATCTCGAATACTGAAAGAGAATCTATTAGCATCGAAGAAACTAAGATTCGAATAGAAATAAGCAGTAAGTTCAGCATGAGCCTCTGTCGTTTTAGAATAAAACCGTTTGAGTTGAAGAAGATTGAATTTCTCTTGCAGATTAACATTCAAAGAATCAAGAAAATCAAAGTCCACACTTCTAGGATTAATCACACCACGCTTTAGCAACTTTGAGTACAGTTGCTTGTGTTTCTCCGAGCGAAACAAATCTGTCCTTTTGCTTCGGATTTTCGCCGCAACACGCATTCTAGGTTTAAACTAACTGTACATCTTATCATCATCATTCCCATCAGGTTGACTCAGCCCTCCAACACGTGGATTGCTTGGGATATTTGCCAATGCTTCTTCCGCTAACCCCGTAGGGGCAATTCCCAATCGTTCCATTGTGCGTAAAAAGTAGGTTTCATTTCTATACCCTTTGTCTTTCATAAATTCATAAATATAGTTCAACGGAGTACCACTCCTCTTCAAAGCACAGTCAAGCTTAAAGGTAAAAGCAGGCTTATGAGTTCTTACAGGTTCTGCATCTTCGACGATTTCTTCCTCTTCTCGATGTTCAATATTCTGAGGTCTAGATGGAGGAGATGGACGCTGCTGAGAATGTTGTGGGCTCTGCCGCTGTCTAAGAGATTCTTCTTCCTCGGTGAGATCAAAATGCGTAGGTCCCTCACGTATTTGCTGTGGTCCCCTGTTCGTGATCCTCGAAGACTTTCTTTGGGACAACATTTTTCATAGTCTTTGAGAGATTCCAAGCTTGTTTCGCAAGAAAGATGAAAACTTTTCGAGGATTAAACAAGAGAAGAAGACAGAAGTGGAAGATCTATGCTCTCTTAGGGTTTTTGTGAGTAAAATGAAGAAGAACCAACAATATATAAGGTAGCCGAAGCGAGGCATATGGAACGTCGTAAAAAGAAAATATAAAAATGCCTTTTAAAAAATAACTGCCTTTTCAAAAATTAGATAATTTTCATTTAAAAAATAACTTCTTTTTCGAAAAGGAAAAATTGCAATAATCACGAAAACTAGGAAATAACATCAATGAATTACGGATGGATGATCGTACCTTTTCAAGATTTGATCCGAGAGATAAGTTTCTAAAATAGAAATAACTTACAGTCATGAATCTTGATCATCCGAGTCTGCGAGTGTCTTTAGACTTTCAGTCCTAAGTCTAAACTTCCTCGACTTTAAGATATTGAATTTGGAACGAATAACTTCAAATTAATTTTTCTCCAAAGGCTTTGTAAATATATCCGCCAGTTGATTCTTTGAATTAATAAACTGAATCGAAACTTCTCCATTTTGAACATGATCTCTAATGAAATGATGTCGAATCTCTATATGTTTTGCTCTTGAGTGAAGAATCGGATTCTTGGTGAGATTGATTGCGCTAGTGTTGTCACATTTGATCTTAGTGCATGAATCTTTAATTTCAAAGTCTCTTAGTTGTTGTTTTATTCATAGAATTTGTGAACAATGATTTCCAAGAGCTACATACTCTGCTTCTGCCGTAAAAAGAGCTACGGTACTTTGCTTCCTTAAAAACCAATACACTATCCTGTTTCCAAGTAGTTGATAGGTGCCCGAGGTGCTCTTTCTATCAACTTTGCATCTAGCTAAGTCTGCGTCTGAGTATCCAAGAAGAGTGAAGTCTCTTTCTTTAGGATACCAGAGACCTAAATTTGAAATTAAGGCAATGTATTTGATAACAAGCTTTGTAGCACTTAAATGAGATTCTTTAGGGTCTATTTGAAATCCGGCACAAATACAAACATTAAACAAAATGTCAGGTCTAAAAGCAGTAAGATAAAGAAGTGAACCAATGATACTCCTATACAGCTTCCGATCAACTTTATTTCCTTCTTCATCTTTGTCCAGCTTCAAAGAACTTGACATTAGTATATTAGTTTTTTTGCAATTCTCCAGTCCAAACTTTTTGACAAGTTCTTTAGCATATTTTTCTTGATGAATAAAGGTTCCTCCTTCAGTTGCTTCACTTGAAGCCCAAGAAAGAACGTTAGTTCACCCATCATGCTCATTTCAAATTCATCCTACATAGACTT
This sequence comes from Eucalyptus lansdowneana, assembly GCA_017140395.1. Classification (NCBI taxonomy): domain Eukaryota; kingdom Viridiplantae; phylum Streptophyta; class Magnoliopsida; order Myrtales; family Myrtaceae; genus Eucalyptus; species Eucalyptus lansdowneana. The sequence goes on from CM029485.1 coordinate 53,454,928, forward strand.
AAAGAATTTCTCGTATAGATTTTCATTAGAAAATCCAAAAATAATATCATCAACATAAATTTGAACAAGTAAAAAAATTTTGCTTTCTCTTTTGATAAACAATGTAGTATCTACTTTACCTTTGACAAAGTCATTTTGAATTAAAAACATACTTAATATGTCGTACCAAGCTCAAGATGCTCGCTTTAAACCATATAGAGCCTTTTTTAGTCTGAATACATAGTCTAGTTTCCTTGGGTCTTCAAAACCGGGTGGTTGTTCCACATAGACTTCCTCATGGATAAATCCATTTAGGAAGGCACTTTTGACGTCCATTTGGAATAACCTGAAATTCTTATGACAAGCAAAAGCAAGTAATAATCTAATTGCTTCTAACCTTGCTACTGGCGCGTATGTCTCATCATAGTCTATCCCTTCTTCTTGCGTATATCCTTTGGTCACGAGTCTTGCTTTGTTTCTCATGACTTTTCCTTTCTCATTCATCTTGTTTCTGAAAACCCATTTAGCTCCAATGATGGATTTACCTTTCAGGTTTAGCATCAACTTTGTTTACTAATGCCTCTACCATTTTTTTCCTTCCTGTTGAGGCAGCTTTCTTAAGGGAAAAACTGAAATCGAAATCTGTTCGAGAGAAGTGCTTGATCAGGTTCTTGACCAATTGATCTTGTGAGGCCAGGATCGCAACATCGAGCACCCTAACGGGTTCATTATCTACAGTCATAATTACGACCGTCATTGCTTCGTGATGTTCATCGAGGAATTTCTTAGCACTTTTCCAATCACCTTTCTGTGCAGCAACAAGCAATGCTTGATAACCTTCTGTGACCACTGGTGTAGGCATATCTGCAAAAATGGCACATCAAAAGTCCTCAGACTTTCGTACTTCTATGACCATCGCACCAGCTCAAGTTCTTAATGAAACGCAAATGCAAGCAAAGGGACTGTTGTTTACTCAGTATACCTTTTCCTATTAGCACGTCCGTTTAATCTTTGATAGTGAAAAGTGTAAAATTATGAAAAAAAAAAAAAAAAAAAAAAAACATCATATGTGAATTGCAATGTCAGCATTTCTATACTGTGAAATTTAACATGTTTATTTAAAAAATTCAAAATGCACGAAACACGAGATTTAGGAAGAACGAAAATTAAAATTTCAAAGTGACAAACCTTCAGTTGGTGTTCCTCGATCCTGGGAAGCTGTATCTGCTATCCTGCCTTCTGAACTTATGTCTACACGAGTCTCTGTCACAAAAAGAGAAGTGATCATAAATAACCTCGGAAATATAATCATACTTTGTATGCTTCATCTCATGATTTTTTTTTTTTTTTTTTTTTTTTGTTAAGCTTAAATGGTAAACTTTAAAACCAAAATAAAAAATAAAAATGTTAACGTTAACCTTTAGCTTTTGATTGATTCTTGATTATCAGGTACGCTTCAAACATAGTTGGTCTGCGACCACCTTGAGTAGCTTTATCAATTGAATAGTTCGAGGATCGTGTCTTCAAAGATTAGTCTCGTGCACTTTCTTAATGACAAGTAATTGACTATTCAAAACCATTTGTTTTGCGCTCAGTCCTTAAGATATGATTGTTTGGGTAAAACTCCCTAATAAGAGGAAATCTTCTGGTACTTAATTTTAATGAACTGGATTTTAAGTGAGGAAAATTACACAATTAGTTTTAAACTTATTGTATGAATACCAATTCAATCTTAAACTTTTCATTTTTTTTTTTCAATTTAGTCCTAGGTCTTTACACAAATTTCCAATTTAATCATTCCAATCAATTTTAGCCAACAATTGTTGATATGATAATCTAATCATTGTCGGCCGCCCAATCTGGTACACTACTATGTTAGCATTTTCGATGAAAATTGGTATGAATGACTATTTAAATTTTATGCCAAGGTTGAGGACTAAATTGGAAAAATTGAATGGTTTAGAATTAAATTGACATTAATATAATAGATTTAGGACTGATTTGATAATTTCCTCACATTAAGTGCTCGTAAGTAACAAAACTGTGATTGACAAAAAGCAGTTGTATCATCATCAACAACTATAAGGGAACTTGTGGAGCCAAGTCAATACCAAATTAGGAGAATCTGACTTTGAGTAATACATTTTGCGTGTTTACTGTTTACTGGAAAGGAATAGTCATGCCATGGGCCCGAGAAAATGAATTAATTGGCCACACGTTGCTTCTACATATTTAGTTTGGAGAAATTAAATTATCTCAGTCCCTGTAGGTAGGAAATATCACTTTAGTCTCTGTATTTTTTGGTTATAATTCCAGTCCTTATACTGGCCTGTGGTGACAATTGTGTCACTTGTCAAAATCACGGGGACAGAAAGTGTTATTTGCCTGAATAATTTAAAGTAATTTTTTTAAAAGGATAGTTTTAATTTCTGATGATTTAGTTGGAATTTCCAAATTATTTAAAAGTCATTTGTTTGTTGGCGCACCCTTTTAAAGCAATCCCTGTACAGAATAATGTCATTTTGGTTATTTTCAGTTTTAAGGTTCAAATTTTTTAAAACATGGCAACCAAAATCTCTAACAAAAGTATTTCGATTAAGTACTTTGGAAATAAAAACAAGAAATTGGAAGATTTCCTCGTACCAGAAATTATCTTAGGTTCAACTTTGTTAAGCAATGAAATGAAGAAATATTGTAATTTTAAACAATTTAATTTCGAAATTAAAACACAAAAAGAGAAACTTTCCCAATTTTCCCATTGCCTTATGGGATCAAATTAGAACAACAAAGGAAAGAACAGAACAAACCTGCTAATTGTCCCCAAACCGAACTGTCTTGGGAATCCATAGTGGAATCTTTGCCGTCCAGAGAAGTATTTTATGGGGTTGAAGTCGAAGTTGAGTTTTATTCTCGTGGATCTTCTCTATTTATACATGGGCTCGTGGACGGAGCCAAGTTCCAGCTGTCGATGATGTACCATTCTCTTTTTCCGGAATGACGTCTTCATTTCCCAATATTATGACATCATAAATTTTATGAAAATTCATTTGATTCACAAAAGTGTAAATTTGGAATTTTAACTTGAAAAAAAAAAAAAAAAAAAACAAGTGTCACAGTATTTCTTTTTTCTTTTCTTCCACCATCCCCTGTTTTGCAAATAACATATTTATAAGGGTTTTTTTTTTCCAAGTGCACTAACGGTATAAAAATTTCTCTACATAAGCAGGTTTTATAAAATGACACATATACAATCTTATTTTCAGTATGTAGGGTGTGTTTGTTTTGCAAAAAACAATTTCCGGGAAAACGTTTTCCTCATTTTCCAGCGTTTAGTTCATTTAGGAAAATGAGTCAATGGAAAATATTTTCCTAGTCAACAGAAAATGTTTTCCTTCCAAAGCTTAAATTTAGGAAAACGATTTCCCTTTTGAAAGAACAACATTTTCCAAAATGTTTTAAGGTCCTTGCTTGATGAAAAATCTATTATTAAAAATAAATTTTAATTAAAAATTTTGAATTTGTTATTATTATATCTTTTCTTTTCTTTCTTCTTTTTTTTTTTTCTTGTTTTCTCTTTTCTTTCTTTGCTTGTGAACGTAAACCCTAATTCCTCCTCCCCTCTCTCTTTCTCCTTTGCCCCCTCCTTTTCGTCACCACCACCTCCTCCAACCCTAGCCCCTCCTGCGCTCCCGTTGGCTTCGCTCCCTCCTCTTCCTCTTCGTCGGCGTCTTCTATACCTTTAATCATTTTTCAAATGCAATTCAAACACCAGCAAATATTTTCAGTCACATATCACCGAACAAAGGAATAGTTTTCCTTGAAAATGGTTTCCCGGAAAACATTTTCCAAAAATGTTAAGTTTTCCATGAAACAAACACACCCATAGATTCATTCCATGAACAGATTTATATCTCCATTCCATGACTATTTGTGTAAAAAAGGGGAAAAAAAGGCTTTTACACCAACGGTGTATGTAGCATGAATCTATTTCAAAAAGCTTTATTCTACACAATGGCGATGTACAATTTCTTCATAGAGGCAGGTTTTAGCTAATGACACTTAACCAATTATTTTGCATGTAACTCTATTCCATTCACAGGTTTATATTTCCATTCTAGGACTGTTTATGTAAAAAAAAAAGCTTTTACAAATCACGATGTAGGTAATATATATCTATAAAAAAAAAAAAATTTCACTGTCGTTAGGTCCGTACTTTCTAAATAACACGGGGAAAATCATTCTTTGCACCTCTTTTTTCTTTATTTTTTTATCGCCAACTCAAAAAAGTCTTCCAAACATAATTTGAGTCCGTTTGTGCTAATACGTCCTTCTTATAAAGGTGATACATTAACATATTTAAGTTTACCTTGAAAAATGAGAAAAGCTTTATCTTCACTTAATTAAACTTTTTTTTATATATTCATTTAGCTTAATGTGTGTTCTCTCAATAGATTATCAGAATTTCTTCTAACAAAAGAATAATGAACCGAATATGGAATTCATTTCATCATCGGAAAAATAAGGAATGAAGAGGAAACATTTAAATGGAAAGTCAATTAATGGAATTAGTAAAAACAAAGAGGAAACGTTTTTCATCTGCACTATGAGACGAGCACGTTTGAAAGTGTGAAATCGTGTATGAAATTATTGAGGACTCTTCTTGAATTGTATACATGTCCCGCAAGAGCAAAAAGAGAAAAGTGATCTAGAAGATCATTAGTATATGGCAATTGACTCTTAGTCAACTATTATATTGGCAGAAGTTAATCTTATATATTTAGGATTTTCCAAACTTTTACATGATCCAATAATAGCGAGCGTATTTCACCAAAAAAAAAATAATAGCGAGCGTTCATAGAATGCTTTACAGATAGGTACGATGTAACTAGCTAAAAGTAATGGCCCTTAAAAATAAAAGAGCACAATAATACAAGCCGAATGGCCGACAGAAGATGTCATTGGAGTGGAGAATGCTGCCAAAGTTCCTCACCAGAAGGATGTGACACTCTTGCTTCTTTCCGAAACAAAGAATAGTGAAAGTGCCATAACTTTTGAAAGACGCTCACTTGAGTGTCATGACTCTTTTCTCTATTTAAGTGTTATAAATTTGAAAAATTGATCACTTAAATACCATTGGCGATTTGCCTCGCAAAAAAAATCCGATATGGATGTCGGCCGTCTTACGTGGTACTTGTAGGCATCAATATGTACAATTTTTGTAATTTTTTTTACTCGCTACCACAGATTTGAGAAATTGATAACTAAAATTCCACAAATTTGAAGAGTCAATCACTTCATGTCCTCGCTTATGGCTGGCGAGGACACCATGGCCCTAGGTGAGGCCATTGTGGCCTCATCACAAAGGCCCTTTGTTGGAGAAATTTTTCCAGAATATTTTGAAGCTGACAAAACGTTTCTATCAGTCTAGTCTGGATAATTGCAGACCTTTTGTTTAGAGTCTAAAGACTTTCAAATCACCAAACTCAGCACTCAAGACTCAAGACTCAAGACTATTCTCATTGACAGTTTTTCTAATCCAGTGACAAAGGCAATCAAGAGCCGAAGTATTTGGTTAAGGATTTAGTCCTATCCTCTGGAGAAGATCTCTTGGCTGGATAAATATAACGGATTCTTTTATCTGTAATCAAGATCGTTTGAAGATCCGATGGTCGACGAAATATTCTTGGAAGGTTCTATTCTTGAAAACCAAGATCCTGATTGTATGGGCGAACAGGATTGATGGGCTATCGTCAGGTTCCTTTAATAGCTCGAATGATCTTCTTGATTGATTCCATCCAACGGGTAGATTGGAGGAATTCCTTTGGTAAGTGCCAACGGGTATGATGGCATAAAGGAGTATAAAAGGAAGAAGTTCTAGTTACTTTAGTGCATGATCGATAGAGAAATTCCAGAGTCTGAAGCACCTTGATTATTAGTCAATACATTTTGAGCAAAGCTGTATACACACAGAGTGTCTATACTTAGTGATACCTTGAGCTAGTGTGGTAGATCATCTACACCGAGAAATCAAGGGAGAACAACGCTGTAACATCTCTTTGTTCATAGTGGAATCCAGCCAATAGGCTGTCAGTGTAGAAGAGTGGACGTAGGCTTGAAATAAACCGAACCACTATAAACCGCGTGTTCAATTTTCTCTTCCCTTCTCTCAGTCTTACTCTAATTATTGTTTGTCTCAAATCTATCAACTGTCTAGTATTGTGCAATTATTGAGAAAAATCTTTTATATACCTATTCACCCCCTTCTAGGTACTTATTCTAGCTATATCAATTGGTATCAGAGCTCATGTACTCACTTTATTTGAAGTGTTTTACTTCAGAGAAAAGATCCATGGCTAGTATGCTAGCACCAGGGCTGGTGGAAGGGCAAAGCAATACTAGACCACCCTACTTTGATGGAAGAACAAGATGAAAGCTTTCCTACGATCAAAGGATCCTCTGGAATGGGACGTTGTAGAAAAATGAATTAATCCTACAGCTGCATCAGTCTCTGAAAAAGGGAAAGAAACCGTTGAGATTAGCGGAATGACTCAAGAAGAGATACTGAAGAGACAAGTACTCGATGCAAAAGCAATTTACTTTTTATATTGTGCTTTGTCACCAACTGAATATAACAGAATATCTTCTTGTGTTATAGCAAAAGAAGTTTGGGACAGATTACATATCACCTATAAAGGAATAGATTGAGTGAAGGAAACCAGAATTAACATTCTCCTCGGTCAATATGAAGCCTTCAAAATGAAACCAAGAGAATCTATAACTAACATGTTTAGCCGTTTTACAGATATTGTCAATGGTCTTGAGAATCAAGGACAAAAAATTTCTGATCTCATGAAGGTAAACAAGCTACTGTGCGGACTCTCCAAGGATTGGAATCACATAAAGACTTCAATAAGAGAGACGCAAAAAATTATGCCACTATCTGTCGACGAGCTGATTGGAACTCTTCAGTCTTATGAAGTGGAACGAATTAATGAAGACGAAGATCCAAAAAGTAAGAAATCCATTGCATTAAAATCAAATGATGATTCTGATGTTACAGATTCTGAAGATGATATGGACGATGAGGAGCTTGCTCTCATGATAAGAAGATTCAGAAAACTGAATAGAAAAGCAAGAAGGTTCAACTCAAAGAAACAAAGCTTTCAAAGATAGCAGACCAAGTTTGTTGGTGATAATGAATCAAACAAAGATATAGTTTGCTTTGGATGTAAGAAAAGGGGACACATCAAACCCAACTGTCCTCTTCTGAAGAAGAAGAAAGGAAAAGCTGAAAAATCTCGAAAGGCTCTCAAAGCCGAAACCTGGACTGATACAGAGTGTGAAGAAAATGATGATGAATATGCCAACTTATGTCCGATGGCGCAATCGACTCGGACTCAAACTCGGATGAAACTCGACAGTGAATTTGAGGTAAGAGATTTTAAAATTCCTTTCAAAGTTTCTAAATATATTGATGAACCGTGTTTTAGTCTAAAGACTTCTTTCAAAAGAATTTCCGAACTTAAAAAGGAAAACTCAGCTATAAAACAAAAGGATAACGTTTTAGAAGAAATAGTTAAAAGTTTAGACTTGAATGTTTCCGCTTTTAAAGAAAATGAAGATAGTCTTTTGAAAGAAAATGCTCTTTTAAAAACTGACTTATCAAATATTTCAAAGAAATTTTCAATAGGGTCCAAAAAACTTGAAAAAATTCTTTCAGCTCAAAGACCTTATTTCAATAAGTCTGGTCTAGGTATGACAGCAGAAACTATTCCCTTGATTGATTTTCCTAAAGTAAAAGAAATAATCAAGCAAAGACCCTCGAGAGAGGCTTACAAAAATCATTTCAAAAAGATTTTTGTAAAGTCTGTAGGTCGAAATGCCCTCAGATGTTCAAAGTGCAACAGTCCGGATCACTTTGAAAAAGAGTGTCCTATGGTTTGGAAACCTGTTAAGAAAGTATGGGCTAATACTGTTTATCTTACTAACACCAAATAACCCAAGAAAATTTGGATACCGAAGAAAGCTTGAGACTCTCTTTTAAATGCAGGTCTCCGTCAAAAAAAGGGTAAAGTGGTATCTTGACAGTGGATGCTTAAGACACATGACAGGAGACTCAAATTGCTTCGTAAAGGTTGTTCAAGTAAATGGTGAAAAAGTTTCATTTGGAGGAAACAACAAAGGAAGTATTGTGGGATTTGGAACTGTGAAAATTGGAAATCTCACAATAAGTAATGTTTCCCTAGTGGAAGGACTTAATTACAATCTTCTCAGCATCAGTCAACTGTGTGATACTGGTTTTAAGATCTTCTTTCAAGAAGGAATATGTTCTGGAACCAGTAAAGACTCTACTCAGTCTTTCATGGGTCGAAGGCATGGAAACATCTATCTCTTGGATGTGAAACCGGATGAATCACAATGCTTAATCTCAATTCAAGACGAAGCAAGCTTATGACACAGAAAGCTTGGTCACATTAACATGAAGCAATTAGCCAAAATCTCTACAAAACAGCTTGTTCAAGGTCTACCCAAATTACCATACCAAAAGTCTGATCCATGCACTCCATGTATTCTGGGAAAGCAAGTAAGAAATTCATTTAAGCCAATAAATCATGTCTCTACTAATCATGTACTACAGTTGCTGCATATGGATCTCTTCGGACCAACCAGAACCCAGAGCATTGGAGGTAAGAAATATTGCCTAGTAATTGTGGACGATTACTCCCGATTTACTTGGGTATATTTCCTTGCAAGTAAGTCTGAAATCTTCTCATATTTTGAGAAATTTGCTAAAAAGGTTCAAAATGAAAAAGGATGCGTTATCTCTAGTATAAGAACAAATCATGGAAGTGAATTTGAAAATCAAGATTTTACAAAATTTTGTAATAAATCTGGTTTTAAGCATGTGTTCTCCTCTCCATATACTCCTCAGCAAAATGGAGTTGTAGAAAGAAAGAATAGATCTCTTCAAAAAATGGCTAGAACTCTTTTAATTGAAAGTAAGATTTCTTCACGATTTTGGGCTGAAGCTGTTTCAACAGCGTGCTATATCATCAATATAGTCTTCTTAAGACCTATTCTAGAGAAAACCCCTTATGAGTTATTCAAAGGTAAGAAGCCTATTGTTTCATACTTTCATATATTCGGTTGCAAATGCTTTATATTGAAAAATGCTAAAGATCGAGTTGGTAAGTTTGAAGAAAGATCAGATGAAGGCATCTTCCTTGGATATTCTACATCAAGCAAAGCCTACAGAGTCTATAACAAGAAGAGCCAGTCTATGGAGGAGTCAATGAATGTCAAATTTCAAGACTCTACGCAAGATGAATCCAGTCAGACTCATCATGAAGAGTCTGAACCTGCTTCAGACCCTCCAAAGCTTACAACTCAAGAAGCATCTCAGACTCTGGAAGACCAACATCAAGCTGTTCGTGAAGATTTAAATAAAGAAAGAGATCATCAACCAGTCAAATCAACCAGTAATTGGAAGCATAAGTCCAGTCATCCCAAAGATCTCATTATCGGCGAAATTAATGAAGGAATTCGCACCAAATTCAAAAGGCGTGAAGAGTCTAGTGCTGTGGCTCTCATTTATGAAATTGAACCAAAGAGCATAGAAGAAGCTTTATCTGATGAAAGCTGGATTGAAGCTATGTAAGAAGAGCTCAGACAGTTCAACATTAATGATGTCTAGGAATTGACATCTAAACCAAAAGGTAAAACTGTTATTGGAGCTAAATGGGTGTTCAAGAACAAGATGAATGAGAAAGGAAAAGTTGTACGAAACAAAGCAAGACTCGTGGCCAAGGGATATACACAAGAAGAAGGAATAGACTATGATGAGACTTACGCACCAGTAACAAGGTTAGAAGCTATTCGTCTATTACTTACATTTGCTTGTTATAAAAATTTCAGGTTATTCCAAATGGACGTCAAAAGTGCATTCCTAAATGGATTTATCCATGAGGAAGTTTATGTGGAACAACCACCAGGGTTTGAAGACCCAAAGAAACCAGACTCAGTCTTCAGACTGAAAAATGCCTTGTATGGTTTAAAGCAAGCACCTCGAGTTTGGTACGACAGACTAAGTAAGTTCTTAATACAGAATGGTTTTGTCAAATGTAAAGTAGATACTACTTTATTTATCAAAAAGGAAAACAAAAGCTTTTTACTTGTTCAAATATATGTGGATGATATTATTTTTGGATCCTCTAATGAAAGTCTATGCAAGAAATTTTCTAAGTCTATGTAGGATGAGTTTGAAATGAGTATGATGGGAGAGTTAACATTCTTTCTTGGACTCCAAATAAAAAAATTAAAGAAAGGAACTTTTATTCATCAAGAAAAATATGCTAATGATCTTGTCAAAAAGTTTGGAATGGAAAAGTGTAAAAAGACCGACATACCAATGTCAAGTTCTCCGAAGATAGACAAAGATGAAGAAGGGAAGAAAGTTGATCAAAAGCTGTACAGGAGCATCATTGGTTCACTTCTTTATCTCACTGCTTCTAGACTTGACATATTGTTGAGTGTTTACATCTGTGCTAGGTTTCAATCAGATCCTAGAGAATCCCATCTCAGTGCTGCGAAACGTATTATCAAATACGTTGCTTCATCTTCAAGCATAGGTCTTTGGTATCCTAAGAAGGGAGACTTTAATCTTCTGGGATATTCAGACGCAGATCTGGCCGGTTGCAGAGTTGATAGAAAGAGCACTTCGAGAACTTGCCAGTTGCTTGGAAGAAGGACAGTGTCTTGGTTTTCAAGGAAACAAAGCACTGTGGCTCTCTCAACAACAGAAGCAGAGTATGTAGCTCTTGGAAGTTGCTATTCGCAAATTCTATGGATAAAACAATGGCTACAAGACTTTGGAATTGAAGACTCATGCACAGAGATTAGATGTGACAACACCAGCGCAATCAATCTCACTAAAAATCCAATCCTTCACTCAAGAGCAAAGCATATAGAGATTCGACATCATTTCATTAGAGATCATGTTTAAAATGAAGAAATCTTGATTTAATTTATTGATTCAAAGAGCCAACTAGCAGATATTTTCACAAAGCCGTTGGAGAAAAATCAATTCGATTTTATCCGTTCCAGACTCAACATTTTGAAGCTTAAGGAAGTCAAAGTCTAAAGACTCTCAAACCCTCGGACTCGAGACATTCATGGCTATAGGCGTAAGTTGTTATTATATTCAATCTCGAAAAGGTACGATTATTAGTTCAGTTAATTTATAATTTCCGCGAAAAACAGAATCTTGTCTTTTCAAAAAGATTAACTTATATTTGGTTTTTTCCTTTTAAACTGAGTTATATATATATAGTTTTCCTCGCTCAAACTTGAAAACCCTAAAAAGGCATTCTCCTCCCAATCCCGTCTCTACTTCGTGTTCATCTTTGAGAAAGTTGTCATCTTTTCTTGGGAAAGCAAGTAAAGGAATCTTTCAACGACAAGGAAGGATGTCTTCTTCGAGAAAGTCTTCAAGAATCGTGAGCAGGGGACCACAGAGAATGAAGGAGGGGCCTACCCATTTCGATCTCACTGAAGAGGAAGATTTATCGAGTTAGCAACAGAGCCCGATTCACTCTCCACCACGTCACTCTTCATCATCTACCCCACAAGGTGCGGGTCAACAACCGGAGGAAGAAATAATCGAGGACGCAGACCTTGTAAGAGTTCAAAAACCCTATTTTATTTACAAGCTCTATCGTGCGTTGAAAAGCACTGGGACTCCGCTGAACTACATAGATGATTTCCTTAAAGATAAGAATTATGGGAATGAGTACATCTTTTTGCGACGAATGGAGGATTTGGGAATTGTTCCCAAAGGAAAGGCTGAGGAAGCACTTGCGAACATTCCAAGTGACCCTCGTGTATCGGGACTGAATCCGACTGACAGGAACGATGATGATAAAATGTTCAGTGAATTTCAACCTAGAATGGGTGTTGCTGCGAAGGTGAAGGGAAAAAGGATGGATTTGTTTAAATCGAAGGAACAGGAGAATCTGTTCTTCAGACTGTTGAAACGAGGGGTGATAAACCCTAGGAGTGTTGATTTCGATTTCTTGGATGCCATTAATGTGAACTTAAGGGAGAAGTTCAATCTGCTTCAACTTGAGCAATTTTACTCCGATACTACAAACGGTTATGCGCAATTGACAGCATACTTCTATTCGAATCTTATCTTTTTAGATGTGAATAGAATATCCTTCAGTGTTCGAGACCACGACTATGTGGTAGATGTGGATATGTTGGCAGATATAATTGGAGTTGAAAGAGAACGCTATCAACCGATCAAAGTTTCAATTGCTCGTGCCACACTAGAGCTTGTCAAAGATAGGAATATAGAGGGAAGAATTACCTACACAAGAATGCGTGCCATCAACATTTTACTTCACAAAATTGTGATCAACTGTATCAGGCCAAAGTCTACATCCAAGACTGATGTGTCTAACTCCGAAGCGAAATTGATGTATGCGATCAATTCAGGGAAGAAGTTCTCTCTTCCTCACACCATTCTCTTTCACATGTACAGAGCAATGGTGAAGGACAAGGGCCAATTGCCTTACCTAGGTCTTGTGATCAAGATCTTCAAACACTTGAACATTGAACCTCCACATACTCTTTGTGTTCGACCATGCGACAAAATGGTGGTGGGTTTGAAAATGCTGACAAAAATGCGTCTGAAAGAGATTAATAAGGCAATGGAGAAGTTCAAAGTGAAGACTCCAGTATCTTCTGCATCAAAGAGAAAAGGGAAGGAGCCCATGGGTGCTCCATCCAAAAAGAAAAGAACTCTTATCTTGGAGGATGAAGAGGAAGAGAAAGATCTCACTATCTCTGCATTGAAAAGGACCAGACGTTTTGTACCTGAATTAACAGAACGACAGATGAAAGGAAAAGAAGCAGAGAAAAAAGAACAGAGAGAAGAAGAGGGACAAGCAAAGAACAGAGAAGCAAAGGAGCAACAAGAGAAAGAGAAAGAAGCTGAAGAAGAAGGAGAAGCAGTGAAAGAAAAGTCTGTAGATGAAGCAGGAGAGAAAGGGAATCAAGACGCTAAAGAGCATTACCATCACTCTTCCCCAATTGAGGTCCTAGAGACAGGGGGAGATGGCGAGTAAGGAAGGACTACATCACATGTTGTCAACAGTGAAGGTGTGAGTCGCTCACCAGCAAATCCAGAAGATTTTCAGGCTTCTCAAATGCCTGAGGAAGGACATGATACGTCAACACCAAATCTGCTCAATTACACCGAAGTTCCATCGTCTGCCTTCAGTCCATTGAGAAAGCAAATGCGAGCACACAGACAGACAATACAACAGATTTTCGTCGCATCTTGATGTTCTTCTAGAAATGCAGGGTCAAATCTATGCTCTAGACTGTGAACTTCAAGTTCTGAAGAATGCTGGACAAGCATCTTCTATTACCCAGGCGGATCAAATGAAAGACCTCACTCTTCAAATTCAAGCCAATGCCAAAGGAGAAGAGGTGGCTCATCTACGGGAAGACTTGAAGAGGCTGGAAGGCATCGTACAGTGATGGGAGATTTCCAGATTGTGCGCATTCCCAAGCAGACTTGACTCTTTTATCACTTTTTTAATGATGACAAAAAGGGGGAGAATTGCAATTTGAACTCTTTAAACTTTGACTTTAAATTTCTTTTGTGTGTTTGAATGTTTGTTTTTGAGTATGACTTGGGTGTGAACTTAAATTTGACTGACTTAGGTGTGGATTTTGATGCTTGATTGTTGGCATTTATATCAAGTGTTGCTGTATGGTTTTACTCATGAAAGACTAACCAATTTTCTGTGGATGCAGAGTCTGGTTGAATTTATTAATCTTTATGAGATAGCCATATTGCTTGAGTAATGTTTTGCAAGTCAAAGTTGTTCAAATCTACAGGAAAGTTTTGTCACCATAAAAAATGGGGAGATTGTTGGAGAAATTTTTTCAGAATATTTTGAAGTTAACAAAACGTTTCTATCAGTCTAGTCTGGATAATTGCAGACCTTCTGTTTAGAGTCTAAAGACTTTCAGATCACCAGACTCAGCACTCAAGACTATTCTCATTGACAGTTTTTCTAATCCAGTGACGAAGGCAATCCAGAGCCGAAGTATTTGGTTAATGATTTAGTCCTATTCTCTGGAGAAGATCTCTTGGCTGGATAAATATAACGAATTATTTTATCCGTAATCAAGATCGTTTGAAGATCCGATGGTCGAAGAAATATTCTTGGAAGATTCTATTCTTGGAAACCAAGATCCTGATTGTATGGGCGAACAAGATTGATGGGCTATCATCAGGTTCCTTTAATAGCTCGAATGATCTTCTTGATTGATTCAATCCAACGGGTAGATTGGAGGAATTCTTTTGGTAAGTGCCAACGGGTATGATGGCATAAAGGAGTATAAAAGGAAGACGTTCTAGTTACTTTAGTGCATGATCGATAGAGAAATTCCAGAGTCTGAAGCACCTTAATTATTAGTCGATACATTTTGAGCAAAGCTGTATACACAGAGTGTCTATACTTAGTGATACCTTGAGCTAATGTGGTAGATTATCTACATCGAGAAATCAAGGGAGAACAACGCTGTAACATCTTTTTTTAAAAGTGGAATCCAGCCAATAGGCTGTCAGTGTAGAAGAGTGGATGTAGGCTTGAAATAAGCCAAACCACTATAAACCGCGTGTTCAATTTTCTCTTCCCTTCTCTCAGTCTTACTCTGATTATTGTTTGTCTCAAATCTATCAATTGTCTAGTATTGTGCAATTATTGAGAAAAATCTTTTATATACCTATTCACCCCCTCTAGGTACTTATTCTAGCTATATCACCCTTGCCCGCAACCGACCATGGCCTCGCCTAGGACCTTTGTGGCCCTACTAGCTAAGAGCAAGGCCATTGCGGCGGCACAAAAAAAAATTCAAAGAAAAATAAGAAAAATAAAAAATTCAAAAATAATAAAAAATCAATTTTTTTAAAATTGTAAAAAATCCACACTTGACTATTTGTCAAAAGTGGCACTCAAATAATCGATTAGTACTTAAGCGAATGAAAAAAAAAAAAAGTTATAGCACTAAAATATGCACTATATGAAAGTTATGGCACTCCTGTTATACTTGTCCCCTTCTTTTGAAATCTAAAGCAGAGAAGTACTTTCACATGGATAGAGACTTGAAGTAAATTTCAAATCTAACGGAAAATTAATTAATGGAATTAGTAAAAATAAAGAGGAATCATTTTTAGCTACACCATGAGACATGAGAACTTTTTTTTTTTGGTCGAAGGTGAAACTTCATTCAAGATAAAGTAATATTACACCCGTAGCTATTGCATCTGATACAATAAGGTCCAACAAAATAGGAGGAGGATTGGCTGCCCAATTGGGAGGTAAAGACTCGTGGAGATGGGCCTTGGCAGCCCAGTTTGCTACAGAGTTAGCTTCACACCTTCAAAACCTAATCTGGAGCTGAGAGAAACAGGGTAGGATTGCAGCAACTTTAGCTAGTAGACTCCGAACCTCCCATGGCGTCGTGGGCGGATCATTGATAACGTCAACCATCGTTTGGCAATCAGAATCAATGATCACTTTATCATTGGCCTTGCCTCGCTTCAGAAGGTGGTTCAAAGCTAGGGTTAGCACCTAGATTTCAACCTGCAGAGCTGAGGAAGCGTCTACAGCACAGGTAAAGCCTTCTATCATGTTGCCATTGTGATCTCGGCAAATATGAGCCATAGATCCCGAACTGTTGCTACTCTGAAAGGCCCCGTCTATGTTGATCTGTAGACCGTTTGGATCCGGAGGCGTCCAAAGTGAATCGGAACCAGCGGTTTTTTGCACTGAACCTGCCATGGCAGAGGTAGTGTTTTATGCCGTACGAACCTGGAGTAGACCTTTTTTGATGGCGTACGTTGGATTTGGCCATTGATGACAGAAGATAAACCGATTCCGCGCCTTCTAGATTTGCCATAAGAGTGCACCTACAATTTCTATACCAGGTGAGCTCTGCTTCTGAGTGAGTCTGTCTGTTATCCAAGCATCTATACGGTGAATTTCTGTTGGTATGATACGAATGTCGATTTGTTGGTGAGACCAGACCTTTAAAGTCCATGGCATAGAAGACACAGATGTTCCAGCGTTTCTAGCATGTGGTTAGCGCATAATGCACATACTGGGTCTGGGCTGATATGTCTCTGAAAAAGGTTATCTCTGGTAGGAAGAGCGTTTTGGCAGAAAGACCATAGGAAAATCCTAATTTTGGGTGGGAGATGAAGCTTCCATATGCTTTTCCAGAGTAGGTTAGGTGGTTGAAAGGACGATGAGGCTCTATTCTCATTAGTGGTAGAGGTTGCTCGGCTTATAGCATGATAGCCTCGCTTGAATGAGTACTATCCGTGTGGATCTTCTGTGCAAACCAATTGATCTGCTGTATGATGGGGCCTAATTGGGATTTCTTGGATTTTTTTTGTTGTCTCAATGTCAAAAAAACAATGCGGTAAGGAAACATGCCATTGGTTATGTTCTGGTTCAATCAGTTCAGCTAACATCTTAGGTTCATCTCTAGCAGCAGGTCCGACTAGTTTTCCCCTCGATAACCAACGATCCTCATGAATTCTGATCTTTGTCCCATCACCAACTGACCATTGCAACTTTGATAAAATGGAGTCCCATCCCAGTAGAATGCTTTGCCAACCCCAGGAAGGCCAAGCTCCTCTGGCAGTGCATAGAAAATCTTGCGAATGAAAATATAGACCTTTGAAGATTTGAGTCCACAGAGATGAAGGTTGCTGGAGCAAGCGCTAGGCTTGTTTGCCTAGCATTGCTCTATTGAAAGCAATGAGGTCTCTAAAACCAAGACCTCCCAACTCTGTCCTATTTTTAAGAAGGTTCCAGTCTTTCCAATGTATGCCCTGCCTTTGTCTATCGTTCTACCACCAGAATCTTGCTATCTTTTTTTTTTCAATGGACTGACAAAAGGAGTGAGGGATTTTAAAGATAGACATAGCATAATGTGGGATCACCTGAACGACTGCCTTGATGAGAGTCTCCTTTCCTCCTTTCGAAATCAGGTTTTCTTTCCATCCTTTTAGTTTTTTATTCACTCTTGCCAGTATCCAGGCAAACATATCTCTCTTGGAACGTCCCCAATCCGACGGGATTCCTAGACATGAGAATGTTTGAAAGTATAAAATCATTTATGAAAATATCGAGAACTCTTCTCGAATTGTATACATGTCACGCAAGACCAAAGAGAGAAGAGATTTGGAAGATCATCGATATATGGCAATTGACTCTTAGTCAACTCTTATTCTACTTTTGGCAGAAATTAATCTTATGTAGTGTGGATTGAGGATATTCCAAACTTTTACATGATCCAATAATAGTGAGCATCTATAGAATGCTTTACAGATAGGTAAGATGTAACTAGATAAAAGTAATGGCCCATAAAACTAAAAAGAGCACAATAATACAAGCCAAATGAGGACAAAAGGGAGAAAATATTAAGTGTGTTTAATATGCCACATGGGATATGTATTGATCCCGGCCCACACGCCAAATTATTCATCACTCAAAATATTTGGTAGACCTCACTTTCCTCCCCCCTGGTTAAGCTTCAATATACGACGGAAAAAAAATTGCCATGTGGATTGCAGCATCACCGGCCAGCCATGGATGACCTGCTCATGAGCATGCCAACGCTAATCCATGGCCATCGTGTGTGTCATTCGAGCATGCTATTAATGTTAGCTATTTTTAAGGTGTTAAGAATATGTGTGATAAGTTTATAGTTATGTTGAATCTTTAAACTATTCCTGATCGATGGAGCATTGAGAGAATATTAATGATCCTGGTGAGACTGATATGTTCTCAAGCTTCACCACTCAGTATAGGATACCTGAGAGGATGATGAGTCACAAGCCATTGGGTATTGTGATCTTCAAGCTAGATCACAGGTGCTTGTCTTGGACAAGTTTATTGAACGTGACATACATAGAACAAAATTAGTGACCAGAAAGCTTTTAGCGGGGTCAATGACTAATCGTTCATGCCTTGGTTAGGTGTAAGATCCTTAAACCTAAGGCACAATACCAACTTTTATGTTGGATGGCTATGATTCATAAGTGTGCTATTGACACTTCGTCATCTTTGTACTTGATGGTCATAGTTCGTTCACATACGAAGGCACATCCGTGCGCAATATGGAATATGTCTTCATCTATACAAGATTGATGTCCTATGCAATCTAATTGTGACTTTGTATTGAAATCCTTGGTTGGGGTTGTAACCGAGAATGAATGATTCATGTCTCGTAGAATACATGTCAATTAGATTTGGACATATGATCAAATTGGTGGCTTGACCAATAATTCCATGGTCTCTGTTCAATTGGGACATGGTGAGACAAAAGGATCAAATTTCACGGTCATCAAGGTTTATAGGTTTAGTTAGCCATGATATATTACTAGATATCATTCATGATTTGCAGGAATAAGAGATTGATATGGACAATCGGTTATTTTGGTTGTGCTAATGTATTAGTATAAATCTTATTCCCAACTCAATGATTAACTTAGGGATGTCACACACCATAATTAATTAGAATAACATTTGAAAGAGAGAGACAATATTGCAAATGTGTCTGTAATTGAGCCAATCAAATTGAGTTGAACAAAAAATAAGAAATCTGAAAGGGGCTTCAAACTTTACAAAGATCTTAAGTGGATTTCGGACTTTATGGCCGAATCAAAGATTTGAAGCTCATTTAGATTCAATGACCATACTAATAATCCGAAGTGAGTTCGGAACTAATAGCCATATTAATGATCTGAAGTAAGTTCAGAATCAATGGAATCATTAATAATCTAAAGTGAGTTCAGAATCAATAGTCAAATTAATGATCTACAACGGTTTTAGACTTAATGGCTAAATTAAAAATCTGAAACGGTTTCGGATTTAACGGTAACATTAATATTCAGAAACAGTTTCAGACTTAATGGCCATATTAATGATTTAAAACAGTTTCGGACTTAACGGTCACATTAATTATCTAAAATGGTTTCAGAATCAATTTGACAGTTTAATGATCTAAAACGACTTCAGATTCAAATGATCAATTAATGTTCATAAATGGTTCCAAACGTAACAGTCAAATTAAATATTTGTAACAGTTACGAAGTTAATGCCTAGAATAAAGTCTTGCAATGGTTACAAACTAATGCATGGAATAATGCTCTGTAATGGTTATGGAATTAATGCCCAAATTAATGTCTGAAACGGTCTCAGAATTTACATCCATTAGATGTTACGGTCGAATTAATTCTCTGATATGGCTTTAGAGTTAATGAGCCGGTTTAATGTGATTTAGGACTAGTTGTAAAAGGATAGTTGAGAGAGTAGATCACAAGATGATCAATAATCGACAATTGAGAGTGTTGATAGTAACCAACTAAGTCATTCATACATGAGAACAATTGCTTGCACAATTGTAGTGGTGAGATCTCTCAATTTCTCTCTACCATTCGACGTGAGATTGGTGGTGTGTCTGAACTAGGGGCTCGACACTTGTGGGGTTAGATCTAAAGAGCATCAAAACTTGCGTTATGAGGAGATCGGACGTTTGTGGTCTAGTTCTAAAGAACATTAGAATTGGTATTATCAGAAGACATCAAATGTTTGTGGCTAGAATTCCAAGAATGTTAGAGTCAATGTTACCAGGAAGTCAAACGTTCATAGTTAGAATCCGAAAAATGTCAGAACCAACACTGCAAGGACATTAGAAATTCATGGTCAGAATATGAAGAATGTGAGAACCAAAATTTTTAGAGCATGGTACAAGGGTAATGCAATTAGCCCCTTTATCACTTCTAGGTGCTTTTATTAAAATTGCACAAACAATGCTATGGAAATACATGTATAGGCTTTTTTTTTTTTTTTTTTAACTTCCACTGTGATTATAATTTGATTCTAATTTACCTATGCATGTATTATTGTTTATCGAAATAAACACCATCAATGGTATCAAAGCCAATCCTTAGACATTTTTGTACTTTTAATTGTTGATTGGTTCATGTTGTTTGTATGATCTAATTATCAATTCTGATTTGTGAAGAGATTTTTTTCAAAGTGGCCTTCAGATTTTTAATTCATATGCATATTAATCGGTTAATATGTAAAGTGAGATAGTAGATAACAAAGAAAATCTCCTTATTTGTGATGTTAAGTTTTAACGGGTGTTTGAGCTCGTGGCCTACCATTGCCGTGGTTTGTTCCTATGTTCAGATGGTTGATCGCCCGATTATGGATTCATTGGGGTCAATTGCTATTCAAGAATATAGGACCACTCTATTAAACATCCGATGGTGCAAGGTTTAGGCCGAATGATTTCCAATAACCGTTTGGTGATAAATCATTTGTGTTATAAATACTTGCATGAAATGATGGGATGGACTTAACTATGATCATGAAGCCAATAACCATAAGGTGAGGCTTTCATGATCTATAGGCTGAAGTATGATTAAGACTCACATGTGATCCACTCACTAAGTTCACAGGACACCAATAACTATTAGGTGAGGTGGATTATAAATTGGTGAGACTTCAAGCCCCACTAGTGATCTTTTCCCAATGAAGATTACCAGTTCCCACCCTAAAGAGTATGGAATCCAAAAAGAATAGTGGTATAATATTTCATTCAAAGGCCAAAATGAAATATTTGTTGAAATTCAATGGCTAACAATTTATTTTTCTACACAGATAATTTTAAAAATTTGAAAATTGTTACGACAAACCCAGTTGCTTCTATTCTTGATAAAAAAAATTTTGTCTAATGGGACCCAACTATATTGATTAGGTAAGGAATTTGAGAATTGTTTTCAATTTCAAGAAAATCGTGCTTGATTAGAACTTGCCAGGAGGCTTTCCAGGTGGTACCTAAGAAGAATGAGAAACTCATGGAAAGTGGCACAAAGATTACCTAAAAGTTATGTCATATATGCTTGCTTTTATGAATAATGAGTTTCAGAAGAAGTATGAGAACAAGGAAAGTGCTTACTCGATCATCGTGCATCTGAAATACTTTTTTGATGAGAATGGCCAAATCACTAGATATGAGATATCTAATGGATTGTACCATATAAGAGTGGCTGAGGGATCATCGGTGAATAATCATGTTTTGAAGATGATTTGGCACATTGAGGAGTTAGCTAGGCTAAATCTTATTATGAATAATGAATTAGCCATGGATCTAATATTCCAATCTTTGCCCGATTTCTTCTCTAGATTTGTCGAGAACTTCCACATGCATAAGATGAAAAAAACTCTTACCGAGTTACATGGTATGCTAGTGGTTTGTGAGAAGGAAATGCATAATACAACGTGTGACATACGGATTTTCCCCTATAGCCAATATTATTATTTAGGATAATTTCCTCAACTAGATCACTAGGAGTCAAAGGCAATAGAATAAAGTTGATAGTTGGATGTGTGAGTTGGTTGTGTGAAGCGATAATGTTGAATTCGCACCAAATATTTGGTAGAATTAGGCCAATATGTTCATAACTTTATGTTTGAAGATATTCGAGTTTTAAATTTATTATCTTGGGATTTTCCTATTTTATATATCTTTCATATATTATTTCGTGACATCCAGATTTTCGGGTTCTGATTTCGATTAGATAAATTGGGCATTTCATCGGTGCGACTACAATGTTTTTCTCTGAGTTGGCTACTCATGAGATAACTAGACTAGCTAGGTAAGCTATTAAGGACTTTAAGGCAAATAGATTTGAGAATTCGACCAGGAATCGACTTCTTGACCGTGCTCATCTTTGGAGATCATTATGACATAGTATAAAATCGATTTGAAATCAGAGATAAGTCGGTTTGAGTGAGATGAGTGACCGATCGTGGGTGACTCCACTAAATTGGAAAACTCTCATCGACTAGCACTAATTTGATTTTACTATCGTTTTGGTACCTTGTGTTCATATTTGAATCATCGAGATTTTCACGACAACCGAGAATTGCCAATGGGTCGAGTGGGTTCATCGTGGCTCGAAGAAAATTGACCACGGGTCATTTGTCTAAAAAAGTTATGAAAACTACCTGATAGCCTAGATCACACTAAAGACGCGCCCGAGTGAAATTAACTGCAAATCCGAGTCCGATTTCAGAAATTGAAGATTCTGTTTTGTCACAATAAATTTTAGGAATGTCGACTCAATCTCAGAAATTTTTTTCTAACAACCGAGACTTTCTGGGAAAAAGTCGGTGCATGGCCATTTCCATTCGTTGAAGCCGATGATTAATTTCGGCTATGAAATTAGGAAGCGTGAGGGATTCTTGGATGAGGAAAGTAATCATTTTGATGAGTGAGATATCAATTGTTTTTATAAAAGTCTTTTGAGAGAAATTCAAAGGGAAATTAGATGTAGAAATGCAAAAGGGGACCGAGAACTCTAGTTTGGAATTTCTTTGGGATTAATTGAGCTTATTCAAAAGAAATAAAATAAGAATTTTCTATTTGAGGAAATTCTTTTCTTTTGAATTTAT
This sequence comes from Eucalyptus lansdowneana, assembly GCA_017140395.1. NCBI lineage: Eukaryota > Viridiplantae > Streptophyta > Magnoliopsida > Myrtales > Myrtaceae > Eucalyptus > Eucalyptus lansdowneana. The sequence goes on from CM029485.1 coordinate 53,477,466, forward strand.
TCTCATTTCCCTTTCCCTATTTGGCCAAACACCTTTTTCCCTTTGCCCACAAGTTTCTCTCTCTTTCTTTCTTTTTCTTTTTCTCTCTCTCTCTCCCTCTCTCTTTTCCCCTCGTGTGAAATGCCCCCACCAACTGCCCCCTTGCTGTCTTCCACTTTGCTTCCTCCACTTTTCTACTTTTTGACTTTTCAACACTTATCTTCTCTCTATTGTCTTCTTCTTCTTCTTCTTCTTCTTCTTCTTCTTCTTCTTCTCTCTCTCTCTCTCTCTCTCTCTCTCTCTCTCTCTCTCTCGGTAACCTCATCCACTCGACACCCTCCCTCTTCCTCTCCCTCTCAGCTTGTTTGAAGATAGCAAACGCAGAAGCAGCAACCTTGTCCCGCCGAAACTAGAGCCAAGACCGTCGTTGCCGCCTCACGCCGCATGTGTCGCAGCTCTGCGGCCGCCCAGCCGCGCCGTCCACCCCCGTCCAGTCAAGCTGCCGTCCACGACCCTGCCTAGCCAGCAGCTGTTCAGTGGTCATGAGGGACGATAGAGGCTCGCTGGAAATTCAATCGGGATGGTTGGTAACCAGAATTTCATTTTGATTGTCGTGGTGCAGTTCGTTTATTTAATTAAGCTCCACGTTGTGTTTAATTGAATTGATTGTGCAGTTTGAGGAATTGTTCTTTAATTGTTTGCAATTGAATGAAATTGAATGATTGATTGGTAGATGGCCGAGTATGTTTATTTAGCAATTATAATAGTTTGATGAGTTGTAAAGTGGATGGAATCTTGAGAGTGAATTGGCGTGTAATCGGCTAGGTCGATTTGATCGATGCTTCGATCAGTGATGTGCATAGGCAGTCCTAAAATGTATTAGTTTACTAATCGAGTCTTAGGGGGTAGAACTTGCTGAGACGTTGTCTCAGTGGTTATTGAATAACCATTTCAAGACCCGGATAAGGAGCCTAAGGAGGAGGAATCTAACGAGGAGAACCTTGATGAGGAACCCGAAGAGGAGTACCTAGAGGAGGACCCCGAGGATGACCACGAGTACAACCTGGATGAGGACTGAGATCCCATCCTATCTTGTCAGACCCTGTCTGCATGTGAATAAAAGTTAGATCAGACTTACGTATATATAGTATTGATGAATTCTATGAGATGCATGTAAAAAGGTGCAGTTGTGAATTTTCAGTATGAAAAATATGTCCCTGCTTTTCTATCCCATCGTTTTATTGTCTGGGGATTTATAACTGGTTCCGCATGTGCTATTAAAAGTGAAAGGGTCGACGATACTTAGTCCTGGGATATCGCATTCTAAAATTAACCAAGTAGAAGGATGTGTGCGTGCTCGAGGATCGGGGCATGACATCCCCTTTTTATGGTATCAGAGCAATGGTTAGGTATTGGAGTGATAATGTGCGATGACCTATGAAATAGTAGTAGGAAAGACCTTTAAATTCATGACTGGTACATGTTTTTGATAGCTGATTGGTAGAATTGTTTGTTATGTGTGAATCGCTCGCTTTTTACCATTGTGGTTTCAGAAGGCAGAGTGTCGACTCTAGCTAGCTCGAGCGTGAGAGTGCCACTACAGGTTGGTATGAGTGTAGTAGCGTTGAATGATCCTAAGTCTGATAAGATCGATTTGATGCAAGTGTTCCTTGGGATCTTGATGAGCCAGTAAGATCAGGATCAAGTTGTTGTTGTTGTTGCTACCCTTGCTAAGGTTCAACCTGGAAGGATGATCAGGGAATAGACTTCGATATCTGAGTCAAGATTCACGGCAAGCAGATTTGGAATTCGGTCAAGGAAAAGACTGATGTTGAGGGAAGAGTATTCTATCCCTCTCAATAAGAAGGTTGGAACAGCCAGGTTAGTATTCAGACAAATGGAACATGTTGTTCCATGGAAGACGGTATGGATCAGTCTCGTGTATTTTGAGGATAGGAATTTATGGTAAGTGTCGCCAGCACAGACAGTGATTTATGGAGTATCCACATAAGTAGATGGATTCTCGACAATGATTACTGCTGTCACCATCAATAGGACAGCTCAGAAGAAGTGCGCCATAGAACACACTATGGAATTTTTGGGATAGGTCTCCGGTACAAGAAATAGTGCATGTTGGCACTTGGCAGGAGGTAGAAGACTCACCAAATAGGTGTTGAAATTGTGGAAGGAAACATGGATGAATTCAGTGTCCGGGTATGGTGAGAAGAACAAAAATGGAATCGACCCGCACTAGTCAGAGAAAGAATGTTTTGGGGAAAAGTCTATCAGGGTATCATAGCAGAGTTTTGATGAAATTTGGGGAACTTCAGTTTATTGAAATAAGTGAAAGAAAGGGGAATCACTAATAATAGTCATGCTTGACTAGTTGCTGAGGTGTAACTTTGACGCTACATGAGTAGAATGGGCTCATGGAGCATCTTGTGGTAATAAATTATGGTCATGGAGCTATTCAACTTAGTCCAGGAGCACATGAAAGTGTCGAGTTTATTGGGAGTCGAAATGAATCTTCGATTTCTTTAATCTCGTTGATTGAAGACAACCCACTTGTTCGATGGAGATTGCCGAGGTTATTTGGTGGTGGTTAAAGTTAAGACAGATTGGAGAATTGGAGATAGAAGACGTCTTAGTGGTCTAAGAATTTCTAGATGTGTTGTCATAAGAACTGTCAGACCATTGCTAGAGACAGAGATAGAAATTGCGATCAAGCTAGAACCAGCATAGAGCCACTCTCGAAGGCTTCTTACCAGTTATTGTTGTTTGAATTGATAGAGCTGAAGGTACGGATGTGAAGATTGATGAATGAGGAATTCATGCATATCAATGCATCACTTTAGGGAACATCAGTTTTGTGGAGAGAGAAAGAAAGATGGTTCATTACAATCATGCATCAACCATTGTCAACTCAATTGGGTGACTTGTTATAAAGAGTGTTGAGGTCTTCAAGGATCGACTTGAGGATAGGTTATCGTCAGTTGAGAACCAAGAAAGAGGTTATAATGAAGAAAAATTTTCGCACTTGATTTAGCCCTTGTGAGAATGATGTAAAGCCATTTGATTTGACAAACCGAGTGTTCAAAGAATAACTAGATCAATGGTGATCGTGTGGTGTAGTGACATTCTAGGGTATTCGTTAAGTGATGAGGATCACGAGAGCCTCTAAGAATGGTCATGTGAGTAGAGGTAAATGAATCTTCATGGACCTAGCTAAGATCGAATAAATTGTTAATGGACCGAGATCGACAACAATGTCAGAGATCAGAAACCGTGGGGATTGGATAGATTACTACAGAAAGTTCATGAAAGAATTTTCAGCATCAGTATCATCGCAGGCTTGACCTCTTAATAAAGAAGAGAAATTCACTGGCGTAGACAAGTACGAGGATAGTTTCCAAAGCTTAAAGGACGGGGTACGTATTGATACAACATGAGAAGATTGTTGCATAACCATCCCGTCAGTTGAGACCCAATAAGTTGAATAAGAAACGGAGTCGTGAATCAGAATTTTGGCAAGACTATAATGGTGTTATCTAGTATCACCCTGGAGGAACGAAAGGAGTCATTAATGTGTTGAGCTGAGAGTCTTCAATTGTGCATAGGTTGGCTAAAGTGTAGACTTTACTTGAAAATGGTTCGAAATTCGGTTTTCAAATTTGAGGTAGGCTACCTTTTGAATTTTATAGCCACCCTTGAAATTGAACTAGATGTTCAAGTTAGCGCCTTATTAACAGACAGAGATGTTCAGAAGATCTTATAAGAGGATACTCGTAAGAAAAAGTCTGACTTTAAGACTTCTGAGGATGGAACATTCAGGTTCCAAGAGTGATTGAGTGCACTTGACATTGTAGCACTCAGGGAAAAGATCTTGTCAGAAATTCACTATAGTATTGTAGTTTTTGATCAGACAATTCAAGGTGGATCAAAAATTGGCGTAAGCTAGATTAGTAGACTGATATGAAGATAGATACTGCCGAGCAGGTTGCAAGTGCCAAAGGTGTCAGTAAGTGGAAGTTTAGTAATGCAAATCAGGAGTACTTTTACCAGCACTCAAGAGTCCCAAGTGGGAATGAAAAATATCACAATGGAACATTGTGACAGGCTTACTAAAGAGTCGCGGGAGTACTGATTCCATTTAAGGATAGTGATCGACCGATAGACGAAGCCGGTTCACTTCAGTATAGTATGAATAAATCTTGTTTTGAATGGGTATACTGAAGTGTGTGTGCATAAGATAATTCACCGACATGGAGTGCCGAGGATGAATTATATTTTGAATCTAGATCAAAGGTTACGAGTTTGGCAGAGTTTTCAAATGGTTCCTTCTTAAGCAGTGCATAGCAGAGAGTACATAATTTTAGTGGTGAAAAGAAAGTGTCACAGGCCAGAGTCAGCTCAATAATCAGTGATTGCAAATGTCATCATTAGAGTCAGATGTGAACAACAAAGTGTCATGCGTGAGAAGATCAGTTCAGTTATTGGTTCAGAAAGAGCATATTTTGTGTACCAAGATGGTCTTCTTAGTCAAAGTGGTCGGACAACACCACGAGACCGAAGGATCAGTGTGGAAAAGTGAGACTCAATGAGACGATAACACCCTCACCTTTTGTATAAGGATTGGTAAAGGTTTAAATTTCGAGGACGAAATTTTTATAAGAGGGGAAGAGTTGTGACATCCAGATTTTCGGGTTCTGATTTCGATTAGATAAATTGGGCATTTCATCGGCGCAACTATAGTGTTTTTCTCTGAGTTGACCACTCACGAGATAACTAGACTAGCTAGGTAAGCTATTAAGGACTTTAAGGCAAATAGACTTGAGAATTCGACTATGAATCAACTTCTCGACCGTGCTCATCTTTAGAGATCATTGCGGCACAGTATAAAATCGATTTAAAATTAGAGATAGGTTAGTTCGATTGAGATGAGTGACCGATCGTGGATGACTTTATTAAATTGGAAAACTTTCGTCGACTGGCACTAATTTGATTTTACTGTCGTTTTAGTATCCTGTGTTCGTATTTGAATCATCGAAATTTTCAAGACAACCGAGAATCGCCAATAAGTCGAGTGGGTTCATCGTGGCTTGAAGAAAATCGACCACATGTCATTTGTCCTAAAAAGTTCTAAAAACTACCTGATAGCCTAGGTCACACTAAAGATGCGCTCGAGTGAAATTAACTACCAATCTAAGTCCGAGTTCAGAAATTGAAGATTCTGTCTTGTCACAATAAATTTTAGAAATGTCGACTCAGTCTTAGAAGATTTTTCTGACAACCGAGACTTTTTGGGAAAAAGTCAGTTTATGGCCATTTTCATTCGGTTAGCCGATGATTAATTACGGTTGTGAAATTGGGAAGTGTGAGGGATTCTTGGATGAGGAAAGTAATCAATTTGATGAGTGAGATATCAATTGATTTTATGAAAGTCTTTTGAGAGAAATTTAGAGGGAAATTGGATGCGAGAAATGCAAAAAGGGGACCAAAAACTCTAGTTTGGAATTTCTTTGGGATTAATTGAGCTGATTCAAAAGAAATGAAATAATTATTTTCTATTTGAGGGAATTCTTTTTGTTTGAATTTATTCCCATTTCCCTTTCCTTATTTGGCCAAACACCTTTTCCCCTTTGCCAACAAGTTTCTCTCTCTTTCTTTCTTTTTTCTTTGTCTCTCTCTCTCCCTCTCTCCTTTCCCCCTCGTGCGAAATGCCCCACCAAGCGCCCCCTTCTTTGTCTTCCACTTTGCTTCCTCCACTTTTATACTTTTTGACATTTCAACACTTATCTTCTCTCTATTGTCTTCTTCTTCTCTCTCTCTCTCGGTAACCTCATCCGCTCGACACCCTCCCTCTTCCTCTCCCTCATGGCCTGTTCAAAGACAGCAAACGCAGAAGCAACAGCCTCGTCCCACCGAAATCGGAGCCAAGGCCGTCGTCGTTGCCTCACGCCGCATGTGTCGCAGCTCCGCGGCCTCCCACAACTTCGCGGCCGCCCAGCCGCGGTGTTCGCCCCCGTCCAATCGAGCTGCCGTCCACGACCCTGCTTGGCCAGCTACTGTTAAGTGGTCATGAGGTACGGTAGATGCCCGCTGGAGCTCCCTCCAACCTCCGTACGCCACCATCTCGACCCGTCGGAGCTCCGTCTGGCCTTAGCCACCCTTGCCTCGCCATCTCAACCCCGAATTCACCCTCAACCAGCAACGAACAGAGAAGTGCAAAATGGGTATGGCAGCAATTATTTGGCTCGCTTTGGCCGTCTTACCGAGCCTTGATGCTCGGCCCGCTTTGAGGAAAGTCGATGCTCGCATCGATCCCATCGTTTTGAGTGAGTTTTACTCACTAATGCTTTTTTAGTTTGCTAATTATACTTAAAGGTTGATTAGATTTAATTAAGTGCAATGAGGTGGTTAGATTAGAATGGATTAGCAATTATTAGTTAATTGCATTGCATATTAGTTAGGTGATTAGTGTACTTAGATAGAGAATTTTTAGTATTTATTTGATGCTTCTTGGGATTTTTCCCGACCCTTATCGAGTGTTAATTAGGCAATTCGGGCCTAAATGAAATTTTTAGGAATTAAATATTAATTTTCGAAATTAATTATTTAATTATTTATTTTTCGAAAATTCATTTAAGATGGCTAGTGACAGGGATTTTATGCTAATGATCATGGTGTAGTCTGTTTATTTAATTGAGTTTTATATTATGCTAAATTGAATTTATTGTATTTATTTATTTAATTTTAGAAATTAGTTATTTAATTATTTATTTTCCGGTAATTCAACCGGGATGGCGGTGACCGGAATTTCGTGCTGATTGTCATGGTGCAGTTCGTTTTTATAATTAAGCTCCACGTTGTGTTTAATTGAATTGATTGTGCAGTTTGAGGAATTGTTCCTTAATTGTTTGGAATTGAATGAAATTGAATGATTGATTGGTAGATGGCCGATTTTGTTTATTTAGCAATTATAATGCTTTGATGATTTGTAAAGTGGATGGAATCATGAGAGTGAATTGGAAATACTCTGGCTATAACCGATCAGGTACGGTGTGATGGGCCTATGTGATTCGGTGACTAAGGACGTCGCTAGCGAAAACGGCGCCTTAAAGAACGCACGTATCAGTCTAGTACATACATCATTATGGACCTACGTGGTTTGGTAATTCAGGATAACCATGAATGGACCTAAACTTAGAACTAGGGAAGGAGAGTAAATTTCCTGCAGGTATGTGTCACGGACCGAAAGTTGGTCGACCCGAGAGGTTCCCCGAGGTAAACCCTGACTCGCCCGTGGACCTCCTGCTCTCCCTCGGATTTCCACCAAGTCTTCTCCCCGAAGTTTCCAAGGGAGGACGACACCGTCATTTGGCCTAATTCCGGAAGTTTCCGTTATTTATGTCGGTAGATGGTAGTTGAATACTTATATCGGTAGTTGAGGCGGTGCGATCTCGCCCGTCGGATGAAAAGTAGATCAATGGTTGTAATCCGAGGCCCTCAACTATAAGAAGGGGTGTCCTCCTTTAGTTGTAATCATCCAATCCACCATTCAGTAATATCAGAGTTCCATTCCTTCCCAGAGCTTCTCTCTCTAAACTTTCTCTCTCAATGATCCGGGTAAGCGTCGAGTGAGCGTTCGATCGAGCAAGGCTTGGCTTGGGTAGTACAACGTCGCCCGAGTCGCCGCACGGTCACGATCCCAATCGGTCGGCCCGTGACAAGTGGTATCAGAGCAAAAGAGAGATCCATTCGAGAGATCGAGGAGCACCAACTGTTTCTAAGGAATATCGAGCGAAGAAGCCGTCATGGTTGGAGAGGTCGCACAAGTCAACGAGAACCGCGGCCGTGGAAAGAGAAGAGACGCGTCGATGGATGCCGTAGCTGCGTTCGATGAGAAGATCGGGAAGGTCTGGAGCGCCGTGCTTGAACTCATGGAAGGTCTTGACGATGTTCGAGATCGGATCATGGAGGTTGAGAGTTTGCTCTGTGAGGACTTCACAGCTTGCCTCAACGAAGGCACCATTACACGAAAAGGACGAAGCCCTTGAAGCATCGATCGATGTGTTGAAGGAGCGCATCCAAGTGGTCAAGGAAGAAGCTCCGCGTAGGGACGAGGTTGAAGCCATGAAGGCCAAGATCCAAGAGCTCAAGACCGAGCTCGCCCTGTGCAAACTAAGCATCACCAATGGTGCCGTGTCGAACCAAGCGGTGCCCAAAATCGAGGTGCCAAAGCCGAAAGAGTTCAAAGGCGAACGATCCGCCAAGGAGGTGGACAACTTCGTCTAGAGCATGGAGCAATGTTTTGGCACCGTCAACATGCACGATGAGACGACCAAGGTACGAACCGCTTCCATGTTCTTGTCTGATACGGCGATGTTATGGTGGCGCAATAAGTGTGATGAGGTTAAACGTGGTGCCGATCCTATGTGTATATGGGACGACTTCGTGAAAGAGTTCTGGGACTACTTTTTCCCTGAGTTCGCTCAGCAAGAAGCCCGTAGCAAGCTCCATCGCCTCGAGCAAAGAGGCACGATCCGAGAGTACGTGAAGGAATTCACGGAGCTCAAACTCCAAATTTGCAACCTAAGCGAAGAGGAGGCTCTCGGAGCATTTATGGATGGGTTGAAGCCATAGGCACTTCTCGAGCTCAAGAGACGGGACGTGAGTAGTCTTGCGCGAGCGCTGAGCGTAGCCAAGTCACTCGTCGACCTTACCAAGACCGAACCAAGGAGTCGAGCAAGAGATTGGAGGTCGGATCGATCTTGCGAGGATGAGGTTGGAAGAAACACTCCCCGAGTCGCGTATGAACAAAGCGGTCGAGCCAAAGCATGGGGAGAAGGGTCTTCCAAGCCAGCTTTCAAAAGGGGTAAACCACCGACGGACTACACGAGCAGGTTTGATCAACCCCCGCCTTCTCCTTGTTTCATTTGCCAAGGTCCACACTGGACCCAAAAGTGCCCGAAGAAGGGCCGAATCAACGCCCTCCTTGCCCTAGAGGAAGAAAAGGAGGAGTCCAAAGAAGACAAGAGACAAATCTGACTTGGAGCCGTGAAGATGATCAACTCCGTCCAAGCTCGATCACCAACCAAAGAAGCTATGACGGACACAGAAATGTTATTCGTGCAAGTCGACGTGTGCGGCCGAATGCTATACGCCTTGGTCGACACGGGTGCGTCGAACATGTTTATGTCGAAGGAAGTGGCAAAGGCCTTGAACCTTCACGTGGAGCCGACCGGAAGTACCTTCAAGCCGGTCAATTCGGAAGGCGTCCGTGGCGTAGGATCAACTTCGGGTGTGGACGTCAAGATTGGCAATTAGAGAGGCAAGATGGATTTCGAGGTAATCCCGCTTGACGATTATGATCTCATTCTTGGCATGCAATTCTTCAATAGTGTGAGATCCATGATCGACATGAGGACCAAATGCCTCGTGATCCTCGACCTGGAGTACCCAACGACGGTTCCCATGATCAAAGGGATGGTCGACACCAAGACCATCACGTCAATCCGACGCCTCGACAAAAGCTTGCAAGCCGTCATGCGCATCAACAAGCTGTCCGAGGTGAAGCTGAAGGTTAAGTTGGATCCTACTCCGACAAATGTCATCCCAATCCAAGTGCTCTTCCCCGAGGTTGATAGCGCACCGCACGCTCTGTCCAAGCCAAAGACCGAGTCGCGTGCAAAGTCTGAGTACATCAATGAAGGTTGCAGTCCATCCTATGAGAGTGTCCACACCAAACAAAACAAGAACAAGAGAGCCCGCGCCAGAGCCCGTGCTCGTGCCAAAAGGCCAACCTCCGAGCTGTGAGCGACGAGGGCGTCGCTCGAATGAGTGGGGGAGAATGTCACGGACCGAAAGTTGGTCGACCCGAGAGGTTCCCCGAGGTCGACCCTGACTCGCCCGTGGACCTCCTGCTCTCCCTCGGATTTCCACCAAGTCTTCACCCCGAAGTTTCCAAGGGAGGACGACACCGTCATTTGGCCTAATTCCGGAAGTTTCCGTTATTTATGTCGGTAGATGGTAGTTGAATACTTATGTCGGTAGTTGAGGCAGTGCGATCTCGCCCGTCGGATGAAAAGTAGATCAATGTTGTAATCCGAGGCCCTCAACTATAAGAAGGGGTGTCCTCCTTCAGTTGTAATCATCCAATCCACCATTCAGTAATATCAGAGTTCCATTCCTTCCCAGAGCTTCTCTCTCTAAACTTTCTCTCTCAATGATCCGGGTAAGCGTCAAGTGAGCGTTCGATCGAGCAAGGCTTGGCTTGGGTAGTACAAAGTCGCCCGAGTCGCCGCACGATCACGATCCCAATCGGTCGGCCCGTGACATATGCATCCCACAGTGGGCGAACAACTCCCGTTCAAGTCCTTTAGGGACAGCCTATTAGCAGAAAACCACTCAGCCCTTTAGTTCAGAGCCTAGAGACACCTAAAGATGCCAAGATGGAAGCGTTTCTAACCTACCCAAGCTGCATTTCTTGGAGGATCCTACCATGCTAGAGAAGAAGAGGAGTTTAGAAAGCCATAGAGAGGGTTCTCATAAAACACTCACTTTACTTCAAGGGACTCTGCCTAACACAATACACCCTCCTTGCCTTATATAGACTATATGAGGTAACAAACCAACAAACAAGGACCATGCTCATGGGTCCGGATACAAACAGAGGTACCGGAAACTTTCGGGAGGGAATTATTAGCACACTATGAACAGTAACCGTATTGTGAATAGTACTTTCCCTAGCCTAGTGCTACAGTAAAAGTGAACAGTAGCTTGCTACAGTGAAATTGTACAGATTCAGCGGTCTCGTCCGTCACGAGCATTGTAGCTACAGACTGAGTCATCTGAGCTGTCTTCTAGAAGATGTGCCTCATATTTCTGTTCAAGGGCTTCAAGATCTTCTGGTGAGAGGATTTGGTTCAGCTATCGTAATGAGGATGCTTCTACATGAGCCCAGTGGGATGCTTCTTCTCGAGCCCAATCTGTATTGTCACGTACTGCAGTGTTGGCGGGAATGCTTGGCTGGGGCCAATTGGATGGCTCTGCATAGAATGATGTGTCCATGCTTTGGGATAAGGACGAAGGTCTTGGATCATAAGGATCTTGGAAAAGAGGGCCTCCAAAGCATGCATAGGGGTCTTAAGTAGACTGGACAATATCATCTTCGCCTATCATTTCATGATCTTGGGATGATGCAGCTTGTCTATATTGCCTAAGTGCTTCTCTAGCTTCTGGTGCTAGGTCATAATGATCCCACGTAGTTGGCACATTGTTCCATACATTTTCGTGAATGGTTTTGTTTTCCTGGCATAAGATTCTCTGGAGTTCTTGGCATTGGTGTTCACAAGATCTAACAGAACTTGGATAAGATTTGTGAATTCGAGCTTCTCGGCTGTCTAGGTGAGGTCTATAGGATGTGGTTCCTATTTCCTGTGGAGCGTTGAGGATGTTGCCATTGTTTCTGAAAAAATGTCATGGACATCGGAAAAACAGGATGGTGTGGACTTCAGGATTTGGGGTCATGGTTCCCTGTTCTTTTTCCAAAAGATGTTTCCAGTGAGTAGGATGATAGAACCAATTAAGAAAGTCTAAGAGATTCTTATCACTTTCTTTTTTGACATTTCTTCCGAGTAAGAATATCCTGGTGAGGTTGGCAATGAATCTTCTGGTTGGAATTTCAATAGCTATTAAGTACTTATTAGTTAAGTACCATAATAACGTTTTGAGCTGATCAGGGAAATCATCTTCCTTCCAGATAAGGGGATGAATGAATGGATAATTCAAATTTAACCCGAAAGGATAAAAAATCGAACCTCCATTGAATCAGAATAGATCCATGTGGCATTGCCACATGAGGTTTTCCAGGTTCTTAGTGAGACTGTCATTCTGGATCTGTTGAATAATCTCCTGGGGATATTTCCAACTTGGCAAATCTTTGATCTTCTCAATCTTATATTTCACGACATGATTGAGCATATGAAAAGCAGGCCTCTTGATGTACATGTTGATTTCAGCTGGTGCTTTTGGTCTTGACAAGAAGTCGGCAAGCACATTCTTCTTTCCAAGAATATGTTTGGTTTCAAATGAGTATTTTGAAAACCATTAAGCCCATTGAAGTAGTTGGGAATTTGGAATCTGCTTCTGTTTAAACTTGATCATCTGAGGGAAAGATGCCATGTCTAATTCTACCAGGAAGTGATGGCCGATGAGATGAAACTCAAACTTTTGTATTCCATTGTTTACTACCAAGATTTCTTTAAAAGTGGAATGGTAATGCATTTCAGCTTGAGAAAACTTTCCACTTTTGTGAGCACAAAGGTGTTTCTTACCATCAATTTCTTCAAACAGGATGGCTACCTAGTATACGTCATTGGCGTCAGTTTGAAGAATCCTTTTTCCTATTGATGGTATTTACAAGGGTGGGAGATTCTGCATAATCTCCTTAAGCTCAGCAACTGCTTTAGTTTGAGTTTTTCCCCAAGGTAAGGGATTCTTCTTCAGCGTAGATTGCAAAGAAATCAGGAGCTTTGCAATGTTTGGGACAAAATCCCTAAGATAATTGATTATCACAAGAAACTGCTGAACTTGTTTTGTTGTGAAGTTATCTTCAGGAAACTTCAATAATTCTTGAGCAATATGTGGCCCTGGATAATATGTACCTTTGTTAAGGTGCATACCAAGAAATTCAATTTATGTCTGGGCAATATTCATTTTCTTTTGAGAAAGCATAATGCCATGCTTCTTCACGATTTCTGCAAATTGCTTGAGGAGCTGACAGTGTGACTGCTCGTCAGGACTGAGAGCAGGATATTGTCAATGTATACAGCTGCACTTGACAAGATTGGTTGGAAAATACGATACATGGCCTTTTGGAAAAGGGATGGTGCTACCTTTAGGCCAAAATGAAGAACTTTCCACTGAAGTGCTGGTTCAGGATACAAAATCCTATTTTAGATCTGTCTTCAGGATGGATGCCCAATTGCCAAAATCTGGCTTTGAGGTCGAATTTGGAATAGATGTGGGCCTTGGTTAAACCAGTAAAGAGAGAATCTTTGGATGGTAAAGGGAATTTGTCATCTTGGAGAAAAAGGCTAAGAGGTTGATAGTTGATTACCAGTCTCATTTTCCCCTTGTTTTGCTCGGCGCGCTTATTGACATAAAAGGCTTCGCAAGCCCATTGAGAATTGGAGATTTCAATAAGGCCTTGTTGCAATAGTTCCGAGCATTCCTTTTGAGCTAAAGCCAGATGTTCTGGCTTCATTCTCATATGACTTGCCTTGGTTGGGTTTATATCTTCATTCTTCTTGAAAGGAAGGTGAACAAAGAACTCTGGATTTTCCCATAAAGAATGGGAACACTTTTGAGCAAATTTCGAATGGGATTCCGAACAGGATTCTAATAACCTTTGCATGATTGGATCTAATAAACTCATCTGAATGGAAAAGAGCCTCTGAATGTTTACAAACTCAGAGAATTGGTCTTTATATTTAAGACCTTTTCCAGGAATGATGCGAAGCTGAGAGATTTGAGTCATGATGTCCCACCCAATTATCAGATCTTTATTGGGGAGGTTTGATCCAAAGATTTTTGCGGTTATGGAACACTAAGGAAAAAACTGAACAGTTACGGGAGTGGTTCTGACATTTGTGGAGAAAGTATCTCCTGAGGCTGAGTTGAACTATCGGACATAAGGAGTCCAGTATTCTTCAGGCAGAACTTTAGTATCTAGGGTGGAACAACTTGCTCCGGTATCAATGAGAGCAATAACAGTGATAGATTTGGCAAACTTCGAGGTGAGAATTTTTATAGGGAAATGGAGACATTGAATTTGACTTGAAAATATGTCAAGGTTTGGTTCTGAGGATGTGGGGGATATGTGAAAAATATCTTCAAACTCTGAGTCTGACTTAGATTCACTGAAAGTTTGGTAAGAGGGAATGACACAAAGAGTTTGTTCAGATGGTTCTTCATTAGCAGAGAATAAGGATTCAATATCATCATTTTCAAGAGAAATACCCGTTTCATTCTCAATATGATGAATTAGACAATTCTGACCTTTTCTTTCTTAAGGACAATTTTTGGCAAAATGTCCTTTCTGATTGCAGATGAAGCATCGATTTGACTTCTTTTGGCTTGTGCGATCTTTCCTTTTGCATTGGTATCGCCATTTCTTTTTCTTTCGGAAGCTCTTGGGGCCATGTTTAGACTTCTTTATCCAGAACTTCTTGAAATTTTTCTTCTTCCAAGAAAACTTACCACAAGTACCATCACAGTCTTGCTTGGAACATTTGATTTTTAACTTCTTGCAAGAGCAGGCTGCCTCAAGACTTTTGTCACCTGTGATGTAGGTACAGACCATCTGGCACTTTAAGTATAATTCTTCAAGGCATAGATAGACTTCTTGCTGTATTTCTCCTAAGGGAATATCTTGTATTCTCCTTTGTCTTTCAAAGAAAGATCTTTCAACCATCTGGGATAGTTCTTTAGGAATGGAAGTAAGGAAAACATGCTTCAAGTTTGGATCTGCTCCAACCTGATAAAAAAGCTGAAGCATTATTTGATAATACTTATCAAGATGTTTCTTCTGGAGGGAGCAGCATTTTCTTTCAAAAAATTATCTTCTTTTCATCTCTATGAGATCAGTGGGTTTTCTCACAAAGACATGATATAAGAGAGTAATGGCATGGCCGAAATTTGGTGACATTAGAAAATGAATCTGGTCTTGTTTGGAAATTGATTTCCACCAGAGTTTGAGGCTGCCTGTAAGCCTTGTAACAAAGTTGTAAATGACATTATTCATATCATGGTGTGTGATGGACTGAGTATTCAACCAAGTATGAAAATCTTCAAGTCTTTCAAGCCATTTGTGATAAGGAATATCATCGATGGTGAAAAATTGTTTTGATGTTATGGACACATGCTGTCCAGGATTGCTTGTCTGAACATTTTCTGGCTCAGAAAAGTTTGATTCCATCTCATAATCTGGAGGATCAGCCATGAATATTGATGAAGTTACTGGTGCAATAGGAAGGGAATCAACTGTAGGAATTGAGAAGGATCAAGAGGAGGAAAGAGATGCTGAATCTGATTCAGTATCAGGAGAAGTTTAGTCAACTGGGAACATAATCTGTTTTTCTGGAATGGCAGGATTAGGCTGTTGGATGACAGGGTCAGATTCTTGAGTACCCAAATCCTTTAAAAAAGATTCTAATGGATTGGATAACATCATACGATCGGGCCTTTCCTTTATAACGATCGAACTTGATTACGTAGGCATTTTCTCTTTTCCTTTGTCCTTCTGCAAATTTTTGAGACGATTTTGTATCTCTGCCATATCTAGTTCTTTTCTAAAAGGATCTTCTAGAATGGCGGCAAAAATAGACGGTTGGGGTGATGGAGGTAAATACCCAGTTTTGATTGTGGTTGCAAAAGGATCAAAAGGTCTGAACCTTCCTTCTTCAACGAGTTGGATTTGCCTCTTGAGTTTTCTATCTCTAGCTTCGGGCTCTCGAGATGATGATACCCTAGGTGTTGTCCTGATTCCAAGGCATTTAGCCTTTTCGGGAATTCAGAAACCATTTTCTTGGTGGTCTCATCATACTTTCGGAG
This sequence comes from Eucalyptus lansdowneana, assembly GCA_017140395.1. Taxonomy (NCBI): domain Eukaryota; kingdom Viridiplantae; phylum Streptophyta; class Magnoliopsida; order Myrtales; family Myrtaceae; genus Eucalyptus; species Eucalyptus lansdowneana. The sequence continues at coordinate 53,493,060 of CM029485.1, forward strand.
ATCTTGTTGCACATTTCCAATCTTGGAATCAATTGCCTTGAAGGCATTATTTTGTGCTAACAGAGTCTCTGACTGCCAATTTAGAACAACTTCAGCAGCAGGAGTTCTTTTCTGTCTTCCATGTTCATCAACATCAGTGGGGGCAGCTATCTTAGGAACATGGCGATATCTGCCTTGTGGATCAATGAATTCTTTTGAAGTGGGGAACGAGAGTTTAGAACTTTCTTTGACAAGAGGGGGAAAGTCAACATCATGGAACATAGCAATGGAAGAAGTGGGTGGTACCTCTACGGGGGTTCAAGTGGGTAAGAATGCTTTTTAGCCCATTTTAGGATCGGCTTATAAAATGGGGAGAGAGCTTGTTTTCTCTGAGGAGGAGATGGTGGAGGTGATTTTGGTGGATCTTGTGAGGCATGGGATGTAGTTCTAACCTCTGGTGGTGGAGGTGGTGCATAGGAAACCATAAACTAGTATTTATCACACTCACCAAGAGTATCAACGGAGGGATCTCCGTCTAAGTACCTTTGATACACCTTGTCTTTTGGCCTTTTTCGTCGAGGTGGGGGTCTTGGAAGAGGGTCTACCTCATCAACGGAATTTGTGCAGTAGGAACGTTGGCAAAAAGGATCCCAGAAACAATGACCATAGTTGTCTTTCTAGTAATGGACTAGATGGCCATTACTGTTGAAGTGTCGAACAAGCTTTTTTGGGTCTGGCTCAGAAATTGATTCAGGAACACATGGTTCAATCATGAAGAGAGTCTGGAAGATAGAAGGACTTTCTTCCTTTTCCTTGCCAAATTTTATGGAAACAGTTCCATCTTTTTTTCCGACGAACTCTGAGTCCGTAGACTGGAAAGGCTTGTTATGCTGGTATAGCTTTTCGTAGTTGGTGATCCAAGTCTCTAGAAGGAGCTTAGCTAATGTATCCTTCGGGATCTGTCTAGGAACATGGATACATGATGCCTGATCATTCTGCATGGAGATGAACAAAGCATCTTCATTACCATTGTTGAAGTTGAGATCGAGAGCATGATTCTGCACTCGATAAACCAACTGGTAATGTAGGGTTACAGCTACACAGTCAGCAGTTTGAGGAGCTCCAGTGAACTGTACCTGTACTTTTAAGAAAGAAAGTAGTTGGGGGTCTGAAAGAGCGATGTTGAAGTTTGGATACAGAGTCACAAAAACTGTTCCAGCATTCAAAGTGGTTTGAACAGTACCGATGCAAGCATGCTGGTATTGTAAAAATCTAGTATCTAACAATGTTATTCTTGCCACAACTGGCAAACCTTTACAACCATGGAAGGTGAGAGCAAGACGAACAGTGCTATAATCGACATGAGTGTATCCCTATTGAGCCCATTGTCTAGGAAACTCTGGAGGGATCTGAAGAGTAACAAAGTACTCCTTTTCAGTAGCAGGAATGGGGTGCTGGTCGAATTTAGAGGACTAGACGTACTCCTTTACTAGTTTTGGGGTTTGGTGAATGAGTTGGCGGATGGAGCGGATAGGTTAGAATGATGAGTTTGGTTTGGCAAAAGCGAAGTAAGGGTTCATGAGAGGAAATTGGGTTTCGGAAATCTTGGTTTCATCACTAAGAGAGACTTCATAGAGATAATCTATCTTAGAAGCATTGGAAACACGAAATTCTGGACGGGTTGAGGATGAAGGAGAATGAGCAAGAGAAACGGGTGCTTCGAGAATTTCTGGTTCTATAGACATAATGTGAAGAGATCTTCTTAGCACTGGATTCACCTATCAAGCACATGGAATGGATAACATTAAAAACGAAAACAGCAAAAACGGCACCTTAAAGAACGCATGTATCGGTCTAGTACTCATATTGTTATAGGCATGTGTGGTTCGGTGATTTGGAACATCACTGGCAAAAACAAGAGCGCACACAATTGTTTATTAAATACATCGTTATAGGCATATGTGGTTCGGTGATTTGGGATATCACTGGCGAAAACAACGCCTTAAAGAACACACACAATTGTCTAGTGTATACATCACCTTGGCGAAGTTGATGCTTGAGAGCATTGATATGGCTTTGTGATTGAGTGTACTATTGGAGGTTATATGGGATGGAATGAATGACCTAGAAATGGTCCGACTGGCATAAAATCGACTAGGTCAATTGATCATTATTTTGATATGATGTTGTGAATTTATTGATTGAATGGAAATGACCGTAAGTGGTCTTGTTGGCGTGTAATCGACTAGGTCGATTTGATCGATGCTTCGATCAGTGATGTGATTGCTTGGGTGCCTATTTGATTTGTGCTAATATGCACGTGGAATCTGAGGCCAAGGTAAGTCCTCCGACTCATGTTGTGCATAGGTAGCCTTAAGGTGTATTAGTTTACTAATCGGGTCTTAGGGGGTAGAACTTGTTGAGACGTTGTCTCAGTGGTTATTGAATAACCATTTCAGGACCCAGATGAGGAGTCTAAGGAGGAGGAATCTGACAAGGAGAACCTTGACGAGGAACCCAAAGAGGAGTACCTGGGGGAGGACCCTGAGGATGACCCCAAGTACGACCCAGATGAGGATTGAGATCCCATCCTATCTTGTCAGACCTTGTCTGCATGTGAATAAATGTTAGATCAGACTTACGTATATATAGTATTGAGGAATTCTATGAGATGCTTGTAAAAAGTTGTGGTTGTGAATTTTCAGTATGAAAAATATGTCCCCGCTTTTCTATCCCATCGTTTTATTGTCTGAAGATTTATAATTACTTCCGCATGTGCTATTAAAAATGAAAGGGTCGGCGATAGTTAGTCCTGGGATATCGCATTCTAAAATAGACCAAGTAGAAGGATGTGTGCATGCCCGAGGATCGGGGCATGACAATTTTAGTGCATTCAAATGTTTTCAGGTTTACGACTATTCAACATTAGGTATTCTGAGAGAAAATGTCTTCAAATTTATGAGAGTTCCACATCAAATGTTCCGAACTAAAATGTTTCAGATTTATGAATGCTCAAAAATCAAATGTTCAAAAAAGGGAATTTTTTCAGACTTTCAATGTTTAAAATCGAGATGTTTATAACAAAAATATTTTCAGTTTATCGGATGTTATAAACGAATCAAATGTTTTGAATGAAAATCTGATTTCCTAAATCACTATTATTTCTCCACCTACTTGCCACTTTCCATTTTTCTATCAAGATTTTTAAGCACATTAGTCAATTTGATTCATTCCATTTAACCACCATGACATCATGTATGAGATCATCAATCTTAACCTATGCTCGTAATACATCGATGACTCATGCCCTTATTTGGCTCAATGAGAAGAAGTCTAATCTCAACCCTCCCAAAATATCTTCTCATGTCAACATTTCATTGTACCACTTGTTTATTAGCTAGATTCATATGGGACAATTGAAGTTTATGTATTGGAATACTTGGCAACTTAACCCAAGGAGATTATGACTTTAACCTTAGTTACTCCCTTTCTTTCTCCTACAAATTCTTACACCGTGTAGAAGGAATCCTCAAAGACTATCGATCATCAACTCCCTCTTCTTCCTCTCCAATCTTTCACTTTCAAAATAAGACAAACAATGGTCCCACTCTTAAGATGCCAAGATTTTTTTCCTGGTTCTAGTTCATACAAGGTAAATCATAAACTTCTAATACTTTTAACCAAAGGATTCTGTTGTTTTTGAAAATCAAGCTTTATTATTTTCGGTTGTGCATATTTTGTTTGAAAGTCACTTAGATTCTAAAATCGAAGTTGCTTTCGAGGTAAGTGAAGACCTTAGGTGCTAAGTTGGGTTTATCCACTTAGTACTCTTGACTTGGTTGGTTGTTGTATGACTTTATTCACTAATGGTGTGTTGATATGATTTGTATTGATGTTTACACGCCTAGTAATTTCCGAGGGAAGTGGTAACATGTAGCACTTTGGATGTGATTGGTTGGTTGAGATGTGTAATTTTGATGTGTAATAACGTGGTGTTTGTTTGATTTGCCTCTTTCATCTTGTGTATGTTTAGAAGACGTGTGGTCAGTTTTCTTAAAGTGCGGTGCAATTGGTAAGTGGAAATGCTGCATCGGAATCTGCTCATTTGTTCTATCAAAGTTTACTTGGCAGAATCTATTCAATCATTCTATCAGAGTTTACTTGATCAAAATCTGTTCATTCGTTCTATTAGAGTTTACTTTGTCAAAATCTATTTATTTGTTCTATCAGAGTTCATTTGGTTAGAATCTATTCAATCGTTCTATCAAAATTTACTTGCTCACAATCTGTTCATTCGTTCTATCAAAGTTTATTTTGTCAGAATCTGTTCATTTATTCTATTAGAGTTTACTTGGTCAGAATCTGTTTAATCACTCCATCAGAATTTATTTGGTCAAAATTTGTTCATTCATTCTATTAGAATTTACTTTATCAAAATATGTCATTTATTCTATCGAGTTTATTTAGTCAGAATATGCTCATTCTATTAGAATTTATTTGGTCAGAATCTGTTCATTTGTTCTATCAGAGTTTACTTGGTCAAAATCTATTCATTCATTCTTTGGAGTTTAATTAGTTAAAATTTGATTCACTTATAAACCTTATGCGTTCTAAGTCTGATTTTCTCTGAGTCTGATTTGCTTTTAAGTCTGATAGGCCAACTGAATCCGTGTGTTTTTGATATGATACATTCTTTAAGTCGATATTTTCTGACATGTTTTCAAAGTTTGATTCGCTTCTAAGTCTCGATGTGCTCTCTAATTTTGATTTTACTTTCAAAGTTTAATGTGCACATTTAGTTTGATTCACTTTCAACGGGGGCAAGTACATTAGAAGTGTCAAAAAGTTGTATACGGTTCTCACTTTGGTGCCAAAAGTTTATTTTGGATCACTTAAGTGCCAACAAATTTGAAAAACAATCATTTCAGTGCCAACGCCGATCTAATTGGTCGAAAATCCGACGTGGCACTTTTTTATTCTTTTTTTAAGCTAACATGGCTTGTCGGAGAGTACAACAGCATCCAAATAACAAAACGACGCCGTTTGGCATCTCTCCCCCAAGTAAGAACCCGAATCCCCAAATTGAGAGAGAGAACGCATGGGCTTCCTCATTGTCTTCTTCCTCGAAGAACAACACCAGCAGTGGGATCAGCAACGGCACCAATAGCGGCACCAGCAGTGGCACCTTTGACCTCCCTTCCTGCACCTCCTATTCTTCCCACCACTTCTTGCTTGAGCAACAACCTCAGCCTCTCCTCGTTTACCTAGTCAAGCAACTATGATGGTGGTCGAGCGATGATGGCCAAGCGATGGCAGGCAAATGATAGTGGCCGAGCAACAGCAGTCGGCGTTGGGCAAGGATCGGACAAAGAACCCTAATTTCAGTCTCCATATGAGTTATACGGCATCGTTTTTGTGAGGTTGTCCACATATGATAGCAAAACGACGTTGTTTCTTAAGGAGGATGGAAAACAACGTCGTTTAAAAGCCACCGCAACTTTTTTTAAATTAAAAAATCATGTAATTAATTTGGCTGGAATCTCTCCCGGTGGCACCAAAGTGATCGTTTTTTTTCTCTAATTTGGCACTTAAGTGATCGCGAAACTTTTGACACCAAAATGAGCACCATACACAACTTTTGTGCTTCTAGTGTACTCTCCTGTTTTCAACATATGATTTTGTTTTTTAGTCTAATTCACTATTAGAACCATTTCTTTAAGTTAGACTTTCCCGATCGAAACCATTTCCCTTATGATTAAAATTTCCTTTTCGAGTCATTTCTATGTGTTTTAGACTTTCTATTCTAAATCACTACCTTATGTTTCAGAATTTTCAATTTAGAATCACTTCTTTGTGTTTCATACCTTCTATCTAAGTTACCTCCTTATGTTGTAGACTTTCCGGTTCATAATCGTTTATGTATGTGTTTCAGAATTTATGTTCTGAATCACTTCCTTATACTTCAGATTTTCCATTCAAGATCACTTTGTTATACTTCAGACTTTCTAGTTCAAAAACCATTCCTCTATGTCCAGACTTTTCATTCATAATCATTATTTTCTACTCAGATTGATTATTAAGCATGCTAAATGTTGAGTATTGAATGTGTTTGTATAAGTGACAAGTGAGAAGTAAGTGTATGGTTATCACTAACGACGAATGCGATCAATGAAAGAATGAGGTAAGGATATATATGAAAATGTGTTGTGAAATGGATGTCGATTGTTGATGGATGTGAGACCAAATAAGAAATAGGTTATACATGCACTGATTTATTAAAAATGGAGGCATACATGTTGAAACGCATGACAAGTATGAACTTATCTATGTATGAGCTTCATGACTAGTGTGAAGTCACCTGTATAAGTATTGGTGAGCTTCATGACCTATATGAACTCATTTGGATATTAATGAGCTTCTTGACCAGGACAAAGTCACTTATGTAAGTGTTGGTGAGTTTCATGACCTGTATAAACTCATTCATTTGAATATTAATGAGCTTCATGACCAGTATGAATTCACTTGTGAGTACGAGTGAGATTCATAATAAGTACAAACTTGCCTATATACGTAGGTAAGCTTCACGACGAGTATGGAACATATGGTGGTGAAATGTATGACAATGATGAACTTGCCTATGCTTAATTATGTGCATAGTAGTGAGTTACTAGGTGATACCGGTGCATCATATTATATGCCATTCATTTTCCTTTGAGTGAATGAACCTATAATTTTGTTTGATGGATCTTATTGGCATGTCATGATAGAAAGAAAAGAGAACTTGTATATGCACGATCATCCTGTCTTGAGCTCATGTTGTTTGATTGTTTTGACTTGTACAAGGTTAAGTATTAAGATGATCTCTTACTTTAGACCTAGGAATTTATTTACTGAGCTTTGGCTCACTCCTTATTTTTCAATGTGTGGGATGGTCCCTTTGTACGTGACGGTGGAAGGGACAAGGTGATGCTTGAGACCATCAACTTTTGAGTGGATGGTTTGTCATTTATACATGCAATCTTTTGGGCAAGAATAGTATGAGAGATAGGTTGCATTAACCCTTCCCAAGTGTTATGTGTTTTATGTGCTGTATAAGATATTGTATTGAGTTGTAATATAAGTTAACATAATAAAATATGTGTAATAGTTAGCCCTTCTTGGGTATTGTGATATCTAAACTAAAACACCTGTGCTTATCTTGAATAAGTTTACTGAACATAACATTAATAGAATGATTAGCAACATGGAAGCTTTTAGTAGGGTCACTGACTAATCATTCATGCTTTGGTCTGGTGTAAGATCCTTAGACCTAAGGCATGATATTGACTTTAATGTTGGATGGTTGTGGTTCATAAGTATGCATATTGATGCTTTGTCGAACCATCTATGTACTTGATGATTATAGTTTGTTCACATACGAAGGCACATGCGTGCGCAATATGGAATTTGTCTTCTTGTTATATATAAATATATAAGATTTGATGTCATATACAATCTAATCATGATTTTGTATTGAAATCCTCGGTCGGGGTACATGTCAATTAGATTTGGGCATATGATCGAATTGATGGCTTGACCAAGAATTTCATGGTCTTTGTTCAATCAGGACATGATGAGAGAAAATGATCAAATTTCACAATCACAAAAGCTGATAGGTTCATTATGTTGAGTTGTCTGTATTGGTGTTCACAACATCCAACGGGTCCTCAATAAGATTTGTGAACCCAAGCTTGTTTGTTGTCCATCTGAGGTTTATAGGATGTGGTTCCTACAATCTGTGGGGGCATTGATGATGTTGCCATTATTTGTGAAAAAATGCCACGGTCGTCGAAAGAACAAAATGGTGTGAACTTCAAGGTTTGGTTGCATGGTTCTCAATTCTTTTTGCAAGAGCCATTTCCAATGAGTTGGAGGATAAAACCAATTAAGGAAATCTAAAAGATTTTTGTCGCTCTCATTTTCAATCTTACCTTTGCCGAGTCCAAATATCCTGGTGAGGTTGGCAATAAACCTTTTGGTTGGAATTTCAATAACTATTAAGTACTTATTGGTTAAGTACCATAATAACCATCAAAGTTGATCAGGAAAATAATCTTCTTTCCAGATAAGGGGATGTATAAACGGATAATTTACATTTAATCCAAAAGGACCTCCATTAAATCTGAACATGTCCGTGTGGCATTGCCACATGAGTTTATCGAGATTTTTAGTAAGACTGTCATTCTAGATTTGTTTAATAATCTCCTAGAGATATCGCCAACTTGGCCAGTCTTTGATCTTCTTAATCTTATACTTCTCATTATGATGAGAGATATGGAAAGCATGCCTCATGATATACATGTTGATTTCCATTAGTGCTTTTGGTCTTGACAAGAAGTCAGCAAGCACATTTTTCTTTCCAGCAATATGTTTGGTCTTAAAAGAATATTTTGAAAATCATTCAGCCCATCGAAGCAATTGGGAATTTGGAACCTGCTTCTGTTTGAATTTGGTCATCTGAGGGAAAGATGCCATATCCAATTATACTAGGAAGTGATGGCCAATGAGATGGAATTCAAACTTTTTTATCCCATTTTTCACCGCCAAGATTTCTTTGAAAGTGGAATGATAATGCATTTCAGCTTGAGAAAATTTTCCACTTTTGTAGGCACATAGATGCCTCTTACCATCAATTTCTTCAAATAGAATGACGGCCCAGTATTCATCACTGGTGTCAATCTAGAGAATTTTTTTTCCTGTTGATGGGATTTATAATGGAGGAAGAGTTTGTATGATCTCTTTAAGTTCAGCAATTGTTTTAGTCTGAGATTTTCCCCAAAGTGGGAGATTCTTTTTCAACATTGTTTGCAGTGGGATTAGAAGCTTTGCAATATTTTGAACAAAATCTTTGAGATAATTAATTATCCCGAGAAATTGCTGAACTTGCTTTCTTGTGAAGTTTTCATGAGGAAATTTCAGCAATTCCTGAGCAATATGTGACCCCGGATAGTATGTACCTTTGTTAAGGTGCATCCCTAGAAATTCAATTTCTGTCTGGGCGATGTTCATCTTCCTCTGAGAAAGCATGATGCCATGCTTTTTTACAATGTCTGCAAATTGCTCGAGAAGTTAGCAGTGTGACTACTCATTAGGACTATAGAGCAGGATATCATCGATGTGTACTGCTACACTTGATAGGATTGGTTGGAAAATTTGGCACATTGCTTTTTGAAAGAGGGATGGTGCAACCTTTAATTCAAAAAGAAGAACTTTCCATTGGAAATGCTAGTTTGGGATACAGAATCCTGTCTTGGGTGTCTTCAGGATGAATGCCCAATTGCCAAAATCCGGCTTTGAGACCAAATTTGGAATAGATCTGGGCTTTGGATAATCCAGCAAAAAGAGAATTTCAGGAAGGTAAAGGGAATTTGTCATCCTGGAGAAAAAGGTTAAGAGGCTAGTAATTAATTACCAATCTCATCTTTCCTCGATTTTACTCAGCACGCTTGTTGACATAAAAAACTTTACAAGCCCATTGAGAATTGAAAGTTTCAATAAGGCCTTGCTACAACAATTCTGAACATTCCTTTTGAGCTAAAATCAAGTGTTCTGGATTCATTCTCATATGACTCGCCTTGGTTGGATTGATATCTTCATTCTTTTTTAAATGAAAGTGAACAAAGAACTCTGGGTTTTTCCATAAGGGATGAGAACATTTTGAGCGAACTCGAATGAGACTCGAATAGGATTCAACAGTTTTTGCATGATCGGGTCTAGTAGGCTCATATGAATGGAAAAAAGTCTTTGGATATTAACAAATTCGGAGAATTGGTTTTTGTACTTAAGACATTTTCTAGGAATGATGCGGAGTTGGGAAATCTAAGTCATGATATCCAACCAATGGTTAAGGCTGCGTTCGTTTCATGGAAAATGGGCCATCTCCAGAAAATATTTTCCCGAAGTCATTTTCTAGGAAAATGGCTATATTTTCGGTGTTAAATTTGAAACTTAAATTTTGAACGAGAAAACATTTTCCACCGTTCGTTAACTAATTTCTTTCTTTTTCTTTTTATTTTTTTTATTTTTTTTTCCTTTTCTTTTCCTTCTCCTTCCACCTTCTTCCTCCTTCTTCCTCCTCCTTCTTCCTTCCTTCGCCGTCGCACGCCTGACGATGGCGAGCCGACCAAGATCCGGTCGCCAGATCCGACGAGGCCAGAGCTCCGCCCCAAGCCGGCGAGGCCCGAGCTCGGGCCAACTGGGCTTCCACAGATCGGGCTAGGCGGAGCCTCGCCGGCCCGGGGCGGAGCTCAAGCTGGCTCGCGACCGCGGCCAGTCGTCGGTCGCCGGTCGCCGGCCGCTGTCGGGGCCGGCCACCGGCCAAGCTAAGGAAGAAAAATGAAAAGGAAAGAAAGGGGAAAAAAAAAAAGGCAGAAGAAGTTATGGAAAATGTTTTCCACTTTTCAGAAGTGGAAAACATTTTCCTTAGCTTTGAATGTAATTTTTCTTGTTGATGGAAAACATTTTCCTTGGGTAGTTGATTTTCCGTGAAACGAACACCGGAAAATCTGAAAAACATTTTCCTGAAAATTATTTTCCGTGAAACGAACGCAGCCTAAGTCTTTATTGGGAAGACTAGAGCCAAAGATTTTTGTGGTAATGGAACACTGTGGAAAAAATTGAACAATTATCGGAGTAGTTCTCACATTTGTAGAGAAAGTATCAACAGACGAGTTGAAATATCGGACACATGAAGTTCAATATACTTCGGAAGAACTTTAGTGTGTAAGATTGAAGAAGCTGCTCCAGTGGCTATGAGAGCAATGACAATTATTGGCTTGACAAATTTTTAAGTGAATATTTTCACAAGGAAATGGGGACAATGGGTTTGGCTTGAAAATATGTCAGTGCTTTCTTCTAAAGGAGTAAGAGATATGTGAAAAATATCTTCAGGATCTAAATTCAAATAAGTTTCACTAGGAGTTTGATAACAAGGTATGACACAAAGAGTTTGCTCATAGGGTTCTTCATCCGCAGAAAATAGACATTCGTTATCATCATTTTCAAGAGATAGACTAGTTTCATTCTCTATATGATGTATCAAATGGTTTCGACCTTTTTTGCCTAAGAATAGTTTTTGGCAAAATGTCCCTTTTGGTTGCAGATAAAGCATCGATTTGACTTTTTATGGCTTGAACGATCTTTCCTTTTGCATAGATATCGCCATTTCTTCTTTCTTCTGAAATGCTTAGCACCATGTCTAGATTTGTTTATCCATATCTTCTTGAAATGCTTCTTTTTTCTGGAGGATTTGCCACAAGAACCATCACAATCTTTCTTGGAGCATTTGATCTTTAGGTTGTGATGAGAATAGGCTCGATCAAGCTCTCTGTTGTCATTGACATAAGTCTAGATCATTTGATGCTTGATACACAATTCTTCTAAGCACAAATGGATTCTTTGTTGGAGTTCTCCCAATGAAACATCCCGAGATCCTCCTTTGTTTAGAGAGAAAGGTTCTCTATACTGTTTGAGATAATTCTTTGGGAATGGAGGTTAGGAAGACATGTTTCAAATTTGCATGAGCTCCAATTTGATAAAAGAGCTTAAGCATTTCACAATAATGCTTATCAAGATTTTTTTTTTTTTTTTTTTTTTTTAAGAGAGCAACATTTTCTTTCAAAAAATTCTCTTCTTTTGAGTTCTATGAGATCAATAGGTTTCCCCACAAAGAAATGATATAAAAGGGTAATGACATATTGAAAGTTTTGGGAGAGTAAAAAGTGAAGCTAATCTTGTTCTAACACAGATTGCCACCAAAGTTTAAGGCTACATGTAAATCTTGTGACAAAATTGAAAAGAGCATCATAATTATCCTGATTGGCAATGGCTTGAGTATTTAGCCAAGTATGAAATTCTTCAAGTCTTTATGGCCATTTGTGATAAGGAATGTCATTAATAGTGAAAAATTGTTTTGATGAAGTGGCCACATTTTGGGAGGAATTGTTTGGTTGAACAACTTCTGGTTCAAAAGAGTTTGATTCCATATCATGGTCTAGAGGATTGGCCATGAATATTGATGAAGTTACTAGTGCTATAGGAAAGGAATCAATGGTAGGGATTGAGAAAGATGATGAAGATGAAAGAGATACCGAGTCTGATTCAATATCAAAGATGTTTGGAAAGGCCGATTCAGTTGGAAACAAAATCTGGTCTGTTGGGATTATAGGATCAATCCGTTATAGAGGCTGTAAAGTAACAGGATTAGGCTGTGGTTCCTAATTACCCAAATCTCTAAGAAAATATTCTAATGGATTTGACAGCATCAGTTGATCCGGCCTTTCCCTTATGACAAATGAAGATTCTTCAGACTTTTTCTCTTTTCCTTTTTCTTTCCTTATTTGATCCAGTTCTTTGAGACGATTTCTCATCTCAGCCACATCTGTCTTATTTTGTTGAACAGGAATATCTGTGATATTAGCAAAGTTAAATGTCTGAGGTGGTGGAGATGGGAGAGATAAAGGCTCTGTTTGCAAAGTAGTTGAAAATGAGTTAAACCTTCCTTCTTCAAGGATCTGAATTTGTTTTTTGAGCTTGTCTATTTAAGCCTTAGGAATTTCAAGATAATGATATCCCAGGTGTTGTCCAGATTCCAAGGCATGAAGCCTCTTTTGGAAATCTGAAAGCATCTTCTTGGTGGTTTTATCATATCTTCGCAAGTCTTATTGTACATTCGCAATCTTGGAATCAATTGCTTTGAAGGCATTGTTGTGTACTAAAAGAGTCTTTGATTGCCAATTTAGGATAGCTTCAGTAACAAGAATTCTTTTTTGTCTTCCATGCTCATCCACATTAGTAGGGGTAGGTATCTTAGGAACATACCTATATTTGCCTTGTGGATCAATAAACTCTTCTGGAGCAGGAAACGATGTTGGATAAAACTTCCGTATTTGTTTTGAAGCTGACAAAACGTTTTTATCAATCTAGTCTGAAGACTTGTAGACTCTTTCATCAAAGTTTGAAGACCGTCGAACCACCAAACTCAAGATTCAAAATCTACCCTCATTGACAGTTTCTAGACCGTCGAAGAAGACTTATCCAGAATTAAATATTTCTTTAAGGATTTGATTCTATCGACTAAAGAAGATCTCTCGGCTGGATATAGTATCTTGGAATCTATTATTTGTTTTGACTCGGGTAATTTAGACCCATTGATTGGCGAAGCATACTTGGAAGGTTCTACTTATGGAAACTTAGATCCTGATTGTATGGGCAAGCAGGATTAGTGGGCTATCGTCATATTCCTTAAATAACTTGAGATCTCCCTAATTGATTTTGCCCAACGGGTAGATTGAAGAGCTCCTTTGGAAAGTGCCAACGGTTATAAAGGCATGGAGGAGTATATAAGGAAGATATTCCAATTGTTCGAGTGTGTGCGCGATAGATAAATTCCAAAGTCTGAAGTGCCTTATTCTTTGTCAATTCAATTGTTGAACGTAAATTCGTACTCAAAAGAGAGATTTATACATTTGCGAGACCTTGAGGAAGTGTAACAGAGTCTCTACACTGTGGAATCAATGACGTGATACTATAACGACTCTTTTGATTCATAGTGAAATCCGGCGGTGGGGTCAAGTACGACATAAGCTTGGATTAAGCCAAACTCTTTTACTTTACTCGTAACTTTATTTAATTATTAGAGTCTCGTTTTTATTTTAAATTCTACTATTAAACAGACTCAAATTAAAAGTAAAGCTTTACACTATACTTCGCAAAAGTTTGTTTTCACATCTATTCACCTCTTCTAGGTGCTCATACTAGCATTCACAATTGGTATTAGAGCTTGTGTACTCATTTAAATTTATATTTTTTTTTTACTCTAGAGTTAACGATCCATGGTTAGTATGTTGGCTCAAGGCTTGGTTGAAAGGCAAAGCAACACTAGACCGCCTTACTTTGATGGAAGGAATACAATATATGGAAAAACAAAATGAAGGCATTCCTAAGATCGAAAGACCCTCTTGAATGGTATGTGGTAGATAAAGGAATTATTTCTAAAACTATAACAGTCTCAGAAAGGGGACAAGAAGCTGTTGAGTCCAGTGATATGACTCAAGAAGAGATAACCAAGAGACAAGCTCTTGATGCAAAAGCAATTTATTCTTTATATTGTGCAATATCTCCTACTGAATATAATAGAATATCTTCTTGTAAAACAACTAAAGAAGTCTGGGATAGATTGTACATCACCTATGAAGGAATCGATCGAGTGAAAGAAACCAGAATCAATATTCTGCTCGGTCAATATGAAGCATTTAGATGAAACCAGGAGAATCTATCATTGACATGTTTAGTCGTTTTACAGAAATCGTGAATGGTCTTGAGTATCAAGGTCAACCAATCTCTGGACCCATGAAGGTTAACAAGTTACTGTGTGGACTTTTCAAAGATTGGATTCACGTAAAAACCTCAATAAGGGAGACACAATGAATCATGCCACTCTCTATTGACGAATTGGTTGGCACTCTTCAGTCTTATGAAGTAGAGCAAATCAATGAAGATGAAGATCCCAAAGGTAAAAAATCCATTGCATTAAAATCTAATGATGATTATGATGTTACAGATTCTGAAGACAATATGGATGATGAAGAGCTTGCTCTCATGATAAGAAGGTTCGAAAAACTGAACAAAAATGGAAAATGATTCAATTCAAATAAACAAAGTTCTCAAAAGTTTTAAAATAAATCAAGCGAGAATGATGATTCCAATAAAGATATGATTTGTTTCGAATGTAAGAAAAATGGACACATCAGACCCAACTGTCCCTACTGAAGAAAAAGAAAGGAAAAGCTGAGAAATACAGAAAAGCTCTCAAAGTAGAAACTTGGAGTGATACCGAATGTGAAGAGAGTGATGATGATTATGCTAATATTTGTCTAATGGCACAATTAGACTAAGATTCGAGACTACGAGACGGACTTAGACTCAGACAAGGTGAAATAGAGATAAGTAACTTAAAAATTCCTACTAAAATCTCTAAATATATTCATGAATTGTGTCTTAGTCTCAAAACCTCTCTCAAGAGGATTTCGAACTAAAAAGAGGAAATTCTCTATTGAAGCAATAGGAGATTGTTTTGAAAGAAACAATTTCGAAAATTTGAATAAAAGTATTATTACTTTGAAAGAAAATGAGACTCATTTTCAAAAGAAAATGCACTTTTGAAAAATGATATCTCAAGTATTTCAAAAAGGTTTTCAATAGGTTACGAGAAATTAGAAAAGATTCTTTTAGTACTGAAAGACCTTACTTTAACAAATCGGCTTAGGAATGTGCTAAAATCATTCCTCTAATTGATTTTCCAAAAGTAAAAGAAAGAATTAAATAAAGACCTACAAAGATTTTTATAGAAATCATTTCCAAAAATTCTTTGTAAAACTTGTAGGTCGCAGTGCTCTCAAATGTTCTAAGTGCAATAACTCAGAACATTTTGAGAAAGAGTGTCATATGGTTTGGAAACCTATTAAGAAGGTTTGGGTAAAGATCGTATATTGTACTAACTTCATTAGACCTAAGAAAGTATGGGTACCAAAGAAAGCTTGAGTTTCTTTTTTAAATGCAGGTCACTATCAAGAAAAAATGTTAAATTGTACTTGGATAGTGGATGCTTAAGACATATGACAGGAGACTCAAGTTGTGTCATAAAGCTTATGCAAGTTAATGGTGGAAAAGTTTCTTTTGGGGGAAATAGTATAGGCAGAATTGTGGAATATGGAACCATAAAGATTGGAAGTCTCACAATCAGTAATATTTCCTTAGTGGAAGGACTTAACTACAACTTGTTGAGTATCAGCCAATTGTGCAACACAGGTTACAAAATCAACTTTCAAGAAGGAATATGTTCAGGAACCAGTAAAGACACCTCTCAAACATTCACGGGGCGAAGACATGGCAATATATATCTTTTGAATATCAAACTAGAAAAATCCCAATGTCTAATTTCAATTCAAGAGGAAGTTGGCATAGAAAACTTGGCCACATCAATATGAAGCAAATAGCCAAGATCTCTGCAAAGAAGCTTGTTCGTGGACTACCCAACCTGACATATTAAAAATCTGAATTATGCACACCGTGTGTATTGGGAAAACATGTTAAAAACTCTTTCAAACCTATAAATCAAGTTTCCACTAATCGTGTCTTTGCGGCTCTTGCATATGGATCTCTTCGGACCAATTAGAACCCCGAGCATTAGAGGTAAGAAATATTGCCTAGTAATAGTGGATAATTATTCACGATTTACTTGGGTATATTTCCTAGCAAGTAAGTCTGAAACGTTTTCTTATTTTATAAAATTTGCTAAGAAAGTTCAAAATGAAAAAATGGTATGTTATTTCAAGTATATAGACAGACCATGGAGGTGAGTTTGAAAATCAAGACTTTGCTAAATTCTGTGATGAATCTAGTTTTCAGCATGTGTTCTCCTCACTATACACTTCAAAATAGAATGGAGTTGTGGAAAGGAAGAATAGATCATTACAAGAAATGGCTAGAACATTATTAATTGAAAGTAACATTTCCTATCATTTTTGGGCTGAAGCAGTTTCTACATCGTGTTATATTATTAATAGTCTTCTTAAGGCCTATTATGGAGAAAACTCTCTATGAGTTGTTCAAAGGAAAGAAGCCAATTGTTTCCTATTTTCATGTATTTGGATGCAAATGTTTTATATTGAAAAATGCAAATGATCGAATTGGTAAGTTTGAAGAAAAATCAAATGAATGCATCTTCCTTAAATATTCAATCACCAGCAAAGCTTACAAAGTTTACAACAAAAAGACTCAATCGTGGAAGAATCGATGAATATCAAATTTCAAGACTTCATACAAAATCAAACGGCTCATACTCAACTTGAAGAATCCGAACCTACTCCAAACTCTACAAAGTTTAAATCTCCGAAGCAGCTCAAACTTCAGGAAGACTAGCAACGAATGATCGTTGAAGAATCAAATGAAGAAAAGATCAATAGTCTCGGACAAACTAACTAGCAACTCGGAAGCACAATTCCAGTCATCCCAAAGAACTCATTATTGGTGACATTAATGAAGGAATTCGTACAAAATCCAAAATGCGTGAAAAGTCTAGTCTGTGGCTCTTATATCTCGAAATAGAACTCAAAAGCATAGAATAAGCTTTAATTGATGAAAACTGGATTGAAGCTATACAAGAAGAACTTAGGCAATGATGTCTAGGAATTGACTCTTAAACCAAAAGGTAAATCTATCATTGGAGCTAAATAGATTTTCAGAAATAAGATGAACGAAAGGAAAAAGTCATTAGGAACAAAGCAAGACTCGTGGCCAAAGGATATATGCAAGAAGAAGGGATAAACTATGATGAAACTTATGCACCGGTACCAAGGTTAGAAGCAATTAGATTATTACTTGCTTTTACTTGTTATAACAATTTCAGGTTATTCCAAATGAACGTCAAAAGCGCTTTTCTAAATGGATTTATCCAAGAGGAAGTCTATGTGGAACAACCTCCCGGTTTTGAAGACCCAAGAAAACTAGACTCTATATTCAAACTGAAAAAGGCGCTATACGGTTTAAAGCAAGCACCTTAAGCTTGGTATGACAGTTAAATAAGTTTTTAATTCAAAATGGCTTTGTTAATGGTAAAATAAACACTACCTTGTTTTTTCTGGTAAGAGTAGACACTACCTTGTTTATCAAAAAAGAAAGCAAAAACTTTTTACTTGTTCAAATTTATGTTGATGATATTATTTTTGGATCACCTAACGAAAACCTATGTAAGAAATTCTCTAAGACTATGTAGGATGAGTTTGAAATGAGCATGATGGGTGAACTATCCTTCTTCCTCGGACTTCAAGTAAAACAATTGAAGGAATGAATTTTCATTCACCAAGAAAAATATGTTAAAGAACTTGTTAAAAAGTTCGGCTTTGAGAATTGCAAAAAGATTGATATACCAATGTCAAGTTCCTCGAAGCTGGACAAAGGTGGACAATGATACAAGAGTATCATTGGTTCATTTTTTTATCTTACTACTTCTAAACCTGTCATTTTGTTTAATGTTTGTATTTGTGCCAGATTTCAATCAGATTCCAAAGAATCTCATCTAAGTGCTACAAAATGCATCATCAAATACGTTGCATCAACCTCTAATTTAGGTCTCTGGTATCCTAAAGAAGAAGACTTTACTCTCCTTGGATATTCAGACGCAAACCTAGCAGGATACAGAGTTGATAAAAAGAGCACCTTGAGTACTTCTCAATTACTTGGGAACAGGACAGTATCTTGGTTTTCAAGAAAGCAAAGTATTGTAGCTCTTTCAATAGCGAAAGCAGAGTATATGGCTCTTGGAAGTTGTTGTTCACAAATTTTATGGATAAAGCAATAGCTAAGAGACTTTAGAATCGAAGACTCATGCACTGAAATCAAATGTGACAACACCAACGCGATTAATCTCACCAAGAATCCAATTCTTCATTCAAGAGCAAAGCATATAGAGCTTCGACATCATTTTATTAGAGACCATGTTTAAAATGGAGAAGTCTTGATTCAATTCATTGACTCAAAGAATCAACTAGCGGACATTTTTACAAAGCCTCAAGAGAAAAGTCAATTCGAGCTTATTCGTTCCAGACTCAATATCTTAAAGTCTGAAGAAGTTCAGACTGAGGGATAAAAGTCTAAAGATACTCAGACTCAGAAGATCAAGTTTTACGACTATAAGTTATTTCTGTTTTAGAAATTTATCTCACAGATAAAATTTTGAAAAGGTACGTTCATCTATTAATACAGAATTGATTGATGTTATCTTCCTCAATTTTCGTGATTATCACAATCATTCCTTTTCAAAAAGAAGTTATCTTTTGAAATGACGGTTATCTATTTTTTCAAAAAGGTAGTTATTTTTTGATAATGCATTTTTTTTTTTTTTTTCATTTTACATCGTTCGTATACCTCTTTTCGACTGCCTTATATACTAATCGTCTTCCTCACAAACCCTAAAAGCACAAAACATCACTTTCTTACTTTTACTCTCTAGTTTAATCTTCAAAGCTCTCACCTTTTTTCGCGAATTGAGTTTGGAGTCTCTCAAAGACTGTGAAAATGGCTTCCCAAAGAAAGTCTTGAAGGATCACGAATGGGGGACCACAACACATGCGTGAGGGTCCTACACATTTTGACCTCACCGAGGAAGAAGAATCTCCAAGACAGCAGCAGAGCCCACAACATTCTTAACTGTGTCCATCTCCTCAACCTAAACCTCAGGGTATTGATCAAAGAGCAAAGGAAGAAATCATTGAAGGAGCAGAACCCGTAAGAACTTAAAAGCCCGCTTTTATCTTTATAATTTACTTTGCTTTGAAGAAGGGAGGCCCTCCCTTGAACTATATTGAAGAATTTTTGAAAGAGAAAGGGTATCGAAATGAAACCCACTTTTTGTGAACAATGGAACGATTGGGAGTTGCTCCTGAGTGGTCGGCAGAATGAGCATTTACGAATATTCCAAGCGATCCATGTGTTGGAGGTCTTAGTCAGCCTAATGGGAATGATGATGACAAAATGTACAACTCATTTTAAGCCTAGAATGGGTGTTAAGGCAAATATTTAAAGCGAAAGGACATATTTATTTCGCTTGGAGGAACACAAACGACTTTACTCTAAGTTGCTAAAGCGAGGGGTGATCAACCTAAGAAGTGTGGACTTTAATTTCTTTGATTCTTTGAATGTGAAGCTGCGAGAGAAATTCACTCTTCTTCAACTTGAACAATTTTGCTCTGAATCAACGGTGGCTCATCCAAAACTTACTGGGTACTTCTATTGTAATCTAAGTTTCTTGGATGCAAATAGATGTTCTTTTAGTGCTCGAGACTAGGACTATATCGTTGATATGGACACATTGGCAGATGTGATTAGAGTACAGCGAGGGGCATTCCAATCAATTAGTGTGTCTGTTGGTCGTGCGACGGTAGAGCTTGTTTGTGATGGAATGGCAAAAGAAAGAATTTCGTACTTGAGGATGAATGCTTCAAATATTTTGCTTCACAAGATTGTGATCAATTGCCTCAGACCCAAATCGACTTCGAAGACCGACGTCTCTAACTTAGAAGCAAAGCCGATATATGCTATCAACACTGGCAAAAAGTTCTCTCTGCCTCACACAATCATGTTTCACATGTATAGAACGATGGTGAAAGACAAGGGCCAACTTCTTTACTCAGTGCTTGTTACAAAGTTATTTAGACATTTGAATATTCAGCCTCCCAAGATTCTATGTGTTTGTACCTATGATCAAATGGTGGTGAGATTGAAAATGGTTTACAAAATGCGTCTGAAGGAGCTGAACAAAGCATTGGAGTGATTTAAGGAGAAAACTCCTGTCAAGACTCACCAAGGTTCTTCGGCTGCAAAACGGAAAGGGACAGAGCCATTGACTGCTCCATCTAGGAAAAGAAGAGCACTCATCTTGGAGGATGAAGAAGATGAGGACGAAATCACCATTTCCACTCTTGCATTGAGAAACCTACAACGTTCTGTTCTAGAAACAGAGGAGAGAGAGGATCAAGATAAAGAAGAAGAAGAGCAAATGAGTGGAGAGAGAGAATCGATGAGAAAAGAAGTAGAGGAAGAAAGGACTATAGAGGAAGAAGGGGGTAGAGGTGACCAAGAAGAAATAGAGAATGAAGAATACTTCTCACCACCTGAAGGCAATGAAATAGGGGGAGTTGCTAAGAAAAGAGGTACCTCTTCAATTGCTTTTACTAGTGAAGATGTTAGCCGTTCACCTGCAGATCCAGAAGACATCTATGCCTCTCAATTTCCTAAGGAAGGTCATGAAATTTCATCGCCAAATCTGAGTGCTCATGCTAACTTGCCATCATCTGCCAATACTCCTACTGATCATGCATAAGCAAGCACTCAAACTGATAATTCAACAAACTTTCGAAGATTGCTTGATATTCTTATGGAGATGCAAGGCCAGATTTATGCCTTGGGATGTGAAGTTCAGAACTTGCAGAATGCAGGTCAAGCCTCTTCAGTTTTCTTACGTGATCAAATTCATGCCCTCGCTCTTCAAGTTCAAGCAAATGCCAAGGGTGAAGAAGTAGCCCAATTGAAGGAGGATTTGAAAAAGTTGGAAGGGATTGTCCAGTCGATGGGAGATTTCCAGCTTATTCGCATTCCAAAGCAATCCTAATTTCGTTATCTTTTCGTATCTACCTTTTTAATGTTGACAAAAAGGGGGAGATGGTGTAGATTTGAGACTTAACTCTTGTTTGACTTGACTTTTGATTGACTTTATTTTTGTTTGGATGTTTGGTTGAGACTGGATTTGGATTTGGATTGTTTGATTGTTTAAATGTTTGTTGCAATATCTTAAGCACTATTGGTATTTCATGGCAAAGATAGTTGTTTATTTACAGGACTAACTTTTTTATTTCCTGTGGATGTATATCTAATGCTATCTTTATTAAGCCAATTATCTTTTGTGAAATATCCATGTTTGCTATAGTATTGTCTTGCAGGTCAAAAATATCCAAATCTGCAAGAAAGTTTTGTCACCATAAAAAAAGGGGAGATTGTTGGAGAAAACTTCCGTATTTATTTTGAAGCTGACAAAACGTTTCCATCAATCTAGTCTAAAGACTTACAGACTCTTTCGTCAAAGTCTGAAGACCGTTGGACCACCAAGATTCAAAGTCTACCCTCATTGACAGTTTCTAAACCATTGAAGAAGACTTATCCAGAATTGAGTATTTCTTTAAGGATTTGATTCTATTGACTGAAGAAGATCTCTCGGTTGGATATAGCATCTTAGAATCTATTATTCATTTTGATTTGAGTAATTTAGATCCGTTGATTGGCGAAGTATGCTTGGAAGGTTCTACTTATGGAAATTAGATCTTGATTGTATGGGCGAGCATGATTGGTGGGCTATCGTCATATTCCTTAAATAACTCGAGATCTCCCTAATTGATTCTGTCCAACGGGTATATTGGAAAAACTCCTTTGGAAAGTCCTAACGGTTATGAAGGCATGGAGGAGTATATAAGGAAGATCTTCCAGTTATTCGAGTGTGTACGCGATAGATAAATTCCAAAGTTTGAAGCTTCTTGTTCTTTGTCAATTCAATTGTTGAGCATAAATTCATACTCAAAAAAGAGAGTTTATACATTTGTGAGACCTTGAGGAAGTATCGCAGAGTCTCTACACTGTGGAATCAAGGACGTGATACTGTAACGACTCTTTTGATTCATAGTAAAATCCAGCCGGTGGGCTGTTAGTGTGAGAGAGTAGACGTAGGCTTGGATTAAGCCGAACCACTATAAACCTCGTGTTATTATTCTCTTCCCTAAACTCATTTACTTTACTCGTAACTTTATTTAATTGTTAGAGTCTCGTTTCTATTTTAAAGTCTACTATTAAACAGACTCAGGTTAAAAGTAAAGTTTTACACTATACTTCGCAAAAGTTTGTTTTCGCACCTATTCACCCCCTCGAGGTGCTCATACTAGCATTCACAAACGAGAGTTTGGAACTTTCCCGAACAAGAGGAGGAAAGTCTGTTTCTTGAAACATGGAGATGGAAGAACTAGGTGGTGTTTCTGCTGGAACCTCAAGTGGGTTGGAATGTTTTTTTGCCCATTTTACAATTGGCTTATAAAATGGGGAAATGGCTGGTTTTTTCTGAGGAGGAGATGGAGGAGGTGATGATGGTGGGTTGGGTGATACAAAGGGCGAAACATTGAACTCTGGCGGTGGAGTTGGTGCATAGGAAACCATAAACTAAAATTTATCATATTCACCAAGAGTATCAATGGAGGAATCTCCGTTCAAGTACCTTTGGTATATAGAATCCTTTGGCTTTTTATGCTTCCTTCGAGGTGGAGGTTTTGCAAATGGCTCTACCTCGTCGGGACAATTTGTACAAAAGGAATATTGACAAAAAGGATCCCAAAAACAATGACCATACTGGTCTTTGTAGTAATGGACATGATGTCCATCACTTTTGAAGTATTTAACAAGATTTTTTGGGTCTGGCTCGGAGATTGACTTAGGAACACATGGTTCAACCATAAAAAGAGTTTGAAAGATAGATGGACTTTCTTCCTTTTCCTTACCAAATTTGATGGAAATAGTTCCATCTTTCTTTCTAACAAATTCAGAATCTGAAGACTAGAAAGGCTTATTGCTTTGATGTAATTTTTCATAATTGGTAATCCAAGTTTCTGGAAGGACCATGACCAGCTTTTCTTCTCCGGCCTGGTAGGATCCTCTGAGAAATACAGCTTGGGTACTTAGAAATGTTACCATCCTACTTCTATCTGCGCGTCTCTAGGCTCTGATACCAATACCAATACCATTGGCACTAGACTTAGAACCAATACCATTGGCGCTAGACTTAGAACCAGAGAGGACTAAGTCAATTTTCTGCAAGTATGCCTTCCCACATGGGCGAACACAACACTTACTTCAAGCCCTTCAGGGATAGCCTTTTAGCAGAAAACCACTCAAACCTTTAGTTCATAGCCTAAAGACACACAAATAGAACTAGGATGGTAACATTTCTAAGTACCCGAGCTATATTTCTCAAAGGATCCTACCAGGCCGGAGAAGAAGAAGTTTAGAAAGCCATGAGAGAGTTTCACAACACACTTTATTTCCAGGGACTCTGCCCAATACATTACATCATCTCGCCTTTTATAGGCAATAAAAGGTCACACAAACAAACAAGGACCAAACTCATGGGTCCTAGAACAGACAAAGGCACCGAAAGGGAATTATTCGCACGGTATGAACAGTGATTTCCCTAGCCTATTGCTATAGTAAAAGTGAACAGTAACTTACTATAGTGAAATTGTGCGAACAACGGCTTTCAACGGTCTCATCTGTCATGAGCATTATAGTCATAATCTGAGTCATCTGAGCTGTGCACTGTTGCTAAAAGATGTTCATCATATTTTTGTTCAAGTGCTTCAAGGTCTTCTAGTGAGAGGATCTGATTCAGCTGATATGTTGTTTATGCATATGCTTCTTCTTGTGCCTAGTATGTATTGTTGTCGTCTATAGTGTCTGTAGGAATGCTTGGTTGAGGTCAATTGGATGGCTGTGCATAGAAGGATATGTTCATGCCTTGAGATAAAGACAAAGGTCCTTAGTCATAGGGGTCTTGGGAAAGAGGACCTCCTCATTTAGCATGGGGGTATTGAGAGGATTGCACATTGTCAGTTGTGTCTGCCATCTGTTGTGATGATGAGGCTTGTCTAAATTCTGCTAGAGCTTCCGTAGCTTCCTCAGTGAGGCTATAATAATCCCATGCAGTGGGTACATTATAATTCCATGCATCTGGAGGAATGGTTTTATTTTCTTGGAAAAAAATTCTCTAGAGTTCTTGATATTGTTGCTCATAGCAACCAACAGGTCCTGGATAAGATTTGTGAACCCAAGCTTTTTTGTTGTCCAGCTGAAGTTTATAGGATGTGGTACCTATAGTCTGTGGGGCATTGATGATGTTGCCATTATTTGTGAAAAAATGCCAAGGTCGCCGAAAGAACAGAATGGTGTGGACTTTAGGGTTTGGCTATGTGGTTCTCAGTTCTTTCTCGAGGAGCAATTTCCACTGAGTTTGAGGATAAAACAAGTTAAGGAAATCTAAAAGATTTTTGTCATTTTCATTTTCAATTTTTCCTCTGTCGAGTGCAAATATCCTGGTGAGGTTAGCAATGAACCTTCTGGTTGGAATTTCAATAGCTATCAAGTACTTACTAGTTAAGCACCATAATAACCATCGAAGTTGGTCAGGAAAGTCATCTTCCTTCCAAATAAGGAGATGGATAAATGGATAGTTTGCATTCAATCCAAAAGGATAAAGAGTTGAACCTCCATTAAAGCGGAACAGATCTGTGTGGCATTGCCACATGAGTTTATCTAGATTTTCAGTGAAGTTGTCATTCTGGATTTGTTCAATGATCTCCACGAGGTATCGCCAACTTGACCAATCTTTTATTTTCTCAATCTTGTACTTTCCATTGTGATGAAAAGTATGGAAAGTATGCCTCATGATGTACATGTTGATTTCTGTTGCTAGTGCTTTTGGTCTTGATAGAAAATTAGCAAGCACATTCTTTTCCCCAGTGATGTGTTTGGTTTTGAAAGAATATTTTGGAAACCATTCAGCCCAACGAAGTAGTTGTGAATTTAGAACCTGCTTCTGTTTGAATTTGGTCATCTGAGGAATGGATGCCATATCCAATTCTACCCAAAACTGATGGCCAATAAGATGGAATTCGAACTTTTTTATCCCATTCTTAACTGCTAGGATTTCTTTAAAAGTGGAATGATAATGTATTTCGGCTTGAGAAAATTTACCACTTTTCTAGGCACACAGATGCCTGTTACCGTCAATTTCTTCGAAGAGGACAACGGCCCGATATTCATCACTGGCATCAATCTGGAGAATTCTCTTCCCTATTGATTGGATTTATAGTGGAGGAAGAGATTGCATAATCTCCTTGAGTTCAGCAAGCGCATCGTATGAGATTTTTCCCAAGGTGGAGGATTTGTTTTTAGCATTGTCGGTAGGATCAACAGCTTTGCAATATTTGGAACAAAATCTCTAAGATAATTGATTATTCTAAGAAATTGCCGAACTTACTTTGTTGTGAAGTTCTAGTCTAAAAATTTTAACAGTTCTTGAGCAATATGTGGCCCTGGATAGTATGTACCTTTGTTAAAATGCATATCAAAAAATTCAATTTCTGTTTGGGCAATATTCATATTTTTCAAAGAGAGCATGATTCCATGCTTCTTTACAATTTTAGCCAATTGTTCAAGAAGCTGGCAATGTGACTGCTCATTAGAACTGTAGAGCAAGATGTCATCAATGTATACTGCGGCACTAGACAGAATTGGTTGGAAAATTCGGCACATGGCCTTTTGGAATAGTGATGGAGCAACCTTTAAACCAGAATGAAGAACTTTCCATTGAAAATGTTAGTTTGGGATGCAGAACCCTGTCTTGGGTCTGTCTTTAGGATGAATGCCCAGTTGCCTAAATCCAGCTTTAAGATCAAATTTAGTGTAGATTTGGGCTTTGGATAATCTAGCGAAAAGAGAGTTTTTGGAGGGTAAATGAAATTTATCATCTTGGAGGAAAAGGTTAAGAGGCTAGTAATTCATGGACAATCTCATTTTTCCTCAGTTTTGCTCAACACGCTTATTGACATAAAAAGCTTCACAAGCCCATTGAGAATTGGAAATTTCAATAAGGCCTTGCTGCAATAATTCTGAGCATTTCCTCTGAGCTAAAACCAGGTTTTCTAGATTCATTCCCATGTGACTCGCCTTGGTTGGATTGATATCTTCATTTTTCTTGAAAGGAAGGCGAACAAAGAATTCTGGGTTCTTCCATAAAGGATGAGAACACTTCGAGCAAATTTGGAATGGGATTCCAAACAAGATTCCAGCAACTTTTGCTTGATCGGGTCTAACGAGACTCATTTGAATGGAGAAAAGTCTTTGAATATTGACAATTCAGAGAATTGATCTTTATAATTAAGACATTTTCCAGGAATGATGCGGAGTTGAGAAATCTGAGTCATAATATCCCAACCAATGATTAAATATTTGTTGGGAAGACTAGAACCAAAGATTTTTATGGTTATGGAGCATTGTGGAAAAAACTGGACAGTTATCGGAATGGTTCTCACATTTGTAGAAAAAGTGTCTCCTGAAGCAAAGTTGAAATATCGAACAAAAGAAGTCCAATATTCTTCAGGAAGAACTTTAGTGTCTAAGATTAATGAAGCTGCTCCAGTATCTATGAGGGCAATGGCATTGATTGGTTTGACAAACTTTAAAGTGAAGATTTTCACAGGGAAATGGGGACAATGAGTTTGGTTTGAAAATATGTCAGTATTTTCTTCAGAAGGGTAAGAGAGATGTGGAAAAGAAAAGATTGCTAAAGAATCCTCTCCTACCATAAGAGAACCAGATCAGATGATGCTGTCAAATCCACTAGAATCTTTTTTCAGATATCTGGGTAATCAGGAAGCACAGCCTAATCCTGTTACTCCATAACCTACACCACAGATTGATCATATCATTCCATCAGATTAGGTTTTATTTCCAACAGCATCAACATTTCTAAATATTTTTTATACTGACTCAGACTCAGTATCCCTTTTGTCTTCATCATCTTTTCCAATCCCTCCCATTGATTCCTTTCCCATTGTGCCAGTAACTTCGTCAATATTTATGGCCGATCCACCAGACTTTGATATGGAATCAAACCCTTATGAACCAGAGGTTGTTCAGCTGAACAATTTCTCCCATAATCCCTCTACTTAATTAAAAAAAAATTTCACTTTTGAGATATTACTTATCACAAATGGCTAGAAAGGCTTGAAGAATTCCATACTTGGCTAAACACCCAAGCCATTACCAACCAAGACAAGTATGATGTTCTTTATAACTTTGTCACTAGGTTTACATGCAGCCTTAAACTTTGGTGGCAATCGGTGTCAAAACAAGACCAACTTCACTTTTTACTCGCCAAATTTTCAGCATGCCATTACTCTTCTATACCACTTCTTTGTGGGAAAACCTCTTAACCTCATAGAGCTCCGGAGAAGAGAAGTTTTTGAAAGAAAATGCTGCTCTCTTCCGAAAAAACATCTTGATAAGCATTATTGCGAAATGCTTAAGCTATTTTATCAAATTGGAGCCGATGCAAATATGAAGCGTGTCTTTCAGACTTTTATCCCCCAAAGAATTATCTCAAACGGTAGGGAGAACCTTTCTCACCAAACAGAGAAGAATCCAGGACATTCCATTAGGAGAACTCTAACAAGAGATCCATTTGTGCCTTGAAGAATTATGTATTAAACACTAAATGATCTAGACTTATGTCCATGACAATAGAGAGCTTGATAGAGCCTGTTCAGCCATAAGCTAAAGATCAAATGCTCCAAGAACAACCGTGATGGTTCTTGTAGCAAATCTTCCAAAAAAAAAAAAAAAAAAGCATTTCAAGAAGATCTGGATAAATAAATCCAGACATGGCTCTGGCTCTAAGTACTTCCGAAGAAAGAAGAAATTGCGATACCTACGCAAGAGGAAAGATCACTTAGGCCACAAAAAGTCAAATCGATGTTTCATCTCGCAATCAAAAAGGACATTTTGCCAAAAATTTTCCTCGAGCAAAAAAAAAGGTCGAATCATTTGAAACATCATATAGAGAATGAAACCGGTCTTTCTCTTGAAAATAATGATATCGATTCTTTATTCTCTATGGATGAAGAACCATATGATCAAACACTTTGTGTTATTCCTTGTTATCAAACTCCCAAGTGAAATTGATTCAGATTTAGATCCCGAAGGAAAAATTGGCCAAGCTCCTTCTAGAGACTTGGATTACCAACTATGAAAAGTTGCATTAGAACAACAAGCAATTCCGGTCATCGGATTATGAGTTTGTCGAAAAAAAAAGGATGAACCGTTTCCATCAAATTTGGCAAGGAAAATGAAGAAAACCCATCCATCTTCGAGACTCTTTTTATAATTGAACCATGTGTTCCCGAGTCAATTTCTAAGCCGGACCCAAAAAGCTTGTTAAGTACTTCAAAAGTGATGGACACCCGGTCCATTACTACAAAGAACAACATAGTCATTGTTTTTAGGATCCTTTTTGTCAATGTTCCTATTGTACAAATTCTCCTAATGAGGTAAACCCATTTGCAAAACCTCCACCTCGAAGGAAGCCCAAAAAGCCAAAAGATCCTATGTATCAAAGGTATTTGAACGAAGATCCCTCTATCGTTACTCTTGGTGAGTGTGATAGATATCAGTTTATGGTTTCTTATGCACCAACCCCACCACCAGAGTTCAATGTTCCCCCCTTTATATCACTAGATCCACCTTCATCACCTCCTTCATCTCCTCCTTAGAAAACTGACTGGGCAAAGTCCCTTGAAGTAAAGTAAGTGTGTTGTGAAACTCTCTCATGGCTTTCTAAACTTCTTCTTCGGCCTGGTAGGATCCTCTGAGAAATGCAGCTCGGGTACTTAGAAATGTTACCATCCCAGTTCTATCTGCGTGTCTCTAGGCTCTGAACTAAAAGTCTGAGTGGTTTTCTACTAAAAGACCATTCCTAAACGGCTTGAAGTAAGTGTTGTGTTCGCCCATGTGGGAAGGCATACCTGCAAAAAACTGACTTAGTCCTCCCTGTTTCTAAGTCCAGCACCAATGGTATTGGTATCTGGATAGTTATGACATATTGCTAGATGTCACTAATGGTTTATAGGAACAAAAGATTGATCTGAACAATTACTTCTCTTGGTTGTGCTAATGTGTTAGTATAAGTCTTACTGCCGACTCAATGGTAAACTTAGGGATGTCACACACCATAACTAATTAGAATGATGTTTGAATGAGAGACACAATATTGCAAATGTGTTTGTAGTTGAGCTATCAGATTGAGTCGAGCTAAAAATAAAAGATCTAAAAAGAGCTTCAGACTTTACAAAGATATGAAAAAAGCTTCAGACTTTGCAAAGATCTGAAGTAGGTTTCAGACTTTACAGCTGAATCAAAGATATGAAGTAGGTTCAAATTCAATGACCAATTTAATAATTCAAAGTGAGTTCAAAATTAATAGCCTCATTAATGATTTGAAGTGAGTTCAGAATCAATGGTATCATTAATGATTCAAGTGAGTTCAGATTCAATAACCAAATTAATGATCTGAAACAATTTTAGACTTAACGGCTAAATTAAAGATTTAAAACGGTTTTAGATTTAACATGCACATTAATTTCTGAAATGGTTTCAGACTTAACGATCACATTAATGATTTGAAATGGTTTCAGAACCAATGGATAGTTTAATGATTTGAAACGGTTTTAGACTCAAATGACCAATTAATGTTCTACAATGGTTTCAAATGTAACAAGTAAAATTAAATAAGTAATGGTTATAAAGTTAATGCTCAGAATAAAGTCTTGTAATGGTTACAAATTAATCCCTAGAATAATGCTCTGTAACGGTTACAAAATCAATGCTCGAATTAGTGTCGAAATGGTCTTAGAAGTTATGTTCATCAGACGTCACGGTCAAATTAATTCTCTGAAACGGTTTCAGAGTTAATAAGTTGATTTAAATGTGATCTGAGACTGGTTATAAAAAGACATTTGAGAGAGCATATCACAAAATGATCGATAATCGACAATTGAGAGTGTTGATATAATCAACTAAGTCATTCACACACGAAAGCAATTGCTAGCACAATTGTAGTGGTGAGATCTCTCAATTTCTTTCTACTGTTCAACTTGAGATTGGTGGTGTGTTTGAACTAGAGGCTCGACATTATAGGGCTGGATCTGAAGAACATCAAGACCTGCGATACAAGGAGATCAAATGTTTGTGGTATGGATCTAAAGAACGTGATAACCAGTATTACTTGAAGACATCAGACGTTCATGGTCAGAATTCCAAGAACGTCAGTGTTAGTGTTACTAGGCAACCAAACGTTCCCAATCATAATTTAAAAAATGTCAAAACTAATGCTACAAGGACATCAGACATTCATAGTTAGAATCTAAAGAAGGTCAAAACCAAAATTTTTGGAGCACAGTACAAGGGTAATGTAATTAGCACCTTATCACTTCCAAGTGCTTTTATTGAAAGTGCACAAACAATCCAATGGAAATACGTGTATGGGCGTTTTTACTTCTGCTGTAATAAGACTGAGTCTAATTTACCTATGCACGTATTCTTGTTTATCGAACCGAATACCAACAATTGATCCCTTGGGTATCCATCTTTCCCATCCACCATGGATATCAGCCATGGACAACGCTCGTGGCCAACCATGGATGACGCTCATCCATGTCCATGGTTGTCGTCGGCATCGAGCAGCGTTGGAAGGGCGGCTCGATTTAGATGTTCAGCCAAATCTGGAGCCATTGCTCATGGCCACATTGCAGAGATTGTGGCCTAAAAAATAACAGGAGAAACAAAAATGAAGTTTTGCTTCTGCATTGTGGGTTGATGCTGTGCTTCTAGTATGTGTACCACAAGAAAAAAAAAATGGTGAAAAGTGGGTGAGAGGGAAAGGGTAATGGCAGGGAAAAAATATCTAGGGCAAGAAAGTAAAAGAGCATAGAGATGAAAAGAGGAACCGTGAAAGAAGATAGGAAGACTGGGGGCAATGAAGGAGAGAAAAGATCGGAAACCAGGGCCATTATTGCCACGTGTTGATCTCTAGATGGTTTGTTATATATACTAAATATTTTCTTGACGAGATGTCATTGGAGTGGAGAATGTTGCTGAAGTTCCTCACCATAAGGATGGGACACTCTTGCCTTTTTTTCAAATTTAAAGCAGAGAAGTATACCTTTCACATAGATAAAGATGTGAATGTAAGAGTTTTTCTGATGTTGGTTACATTAACTGATATTATAATTTACTATTTTATGGAAGTTATCTTATAATGTGAGATAGAAGGTTTCTTAATTAGTTTATTATGGGAATGGCTAATGTGGACTGAATTGAGCATGGCCCGTAATGAGATGGCCTAGCTAAAAATACTATAAATAGTGTTCAAATCCTTCTTCTAACCCAAACACAAATTATCCTCACATAAGGAGCGTTTACTAAACGCTAAAAGTGAGGGACAATTTCATTGAGCTAGTGATACGAGGATAATAGAAGAGAATGTCTTGAGTTTGGATTATCAAGAATGATGGAACAAATCTCCTTACTTGATTATATGTGTTCTTGATTCTAGTTACGGAGATCTTGGATTGTGCTTTCGCAGCTTATAGTGAAGTTTAAGTCAACTTGTGTTGTCATGGATTTTCTCTATTTATACATATAAACCAGCCGCAGATGATGTACCATTCTCTTTTTACTGAATGACCACTTCTTTTCCAAAATTTATGACACCAGAAATTTTATGGGAATTCATTTTGATTACAAAAGTGTAAATTTGGAAAATTTACTTAAAGAAGATACAAGTGCAATTTCAAATAATCAATTTTTTTTCTCTTCTTCCATGATCCCCTGCTTTGCAAACAGCACATTTCAATGGACTTTATTTTCTTTATATAAGGAGGTTTTATAGAATGACCCATGCGATTTTCATATTTAGCAAGGAGGTTTAATCCATAAATAGGTTTTTCCATTTTGAGACTGCTTTGTATTAAAAAGACTTTTACACTTACAACATACGTAACGTGGATCCTATTTTGACTGATTTTTATTATGCAAAAGGCCGATTTGCACAAGCATGTTTTAGATAATGACACAATTGATTTTTGTTTCTGCATTTTTGTTAATATCAATGGAATTAGTAAAAACAAAGCGGAAACGTTCTTCAGCTGCACCGTGAGACATGAGCACGTTTGAAAGTTTGAAATCATATATGAAATTGTTGAAGACTCTTCTCGAATTGTATACATGTCACGCAAGAGGAAAGACAGAAAACGAGATTTAGAAGTCATTGCTATGTGGCAATTGACTCTTTGTCAACTCTTATTCTCCTCTTGGCAGAAGTAAACCTTACGTGGTGTAGATTGAGGATATTCCAAAAGACTAAAGGAACTATTAATTAACTCATATATTAAGCATCATCATTACAATGGACATATAAGATATTGTAATCGGGATAAAGAAACCATAGGTGCAGAACTTTTACCAGTTATCTTTCCTCCGTGATCATTTTTTTTTAATCAATTGGATTCCTAAATTAGATATTTTTTTATCAATTAGTTACTAGGGGTCACAAGTGTAATTTGACATAATAATGTTCTTTCTTTTCTTCCCCATCCCCTGCTTTGCAAACGACGCATTTCATTGGATTTTATTCGGCGGTTTTATAGAATGATTCATTTTTAGCAAGTACAGAGTAAATTTAATCAAGGGAAATTTTCAAATAAGGACCCAAAGTGTCATCATTTTTTCAAAAGAGGACTGAAGTGAAGTCTGTCTCAAATAAAAACCCAAAGTGTTATCATTTTCTCAAAAGAGGACCTGAAGTAAAATCTGTCTCAAGTAAGAATCCAAAATGCCATCATTTTCTCAAAAGAGAACCTAAAGTGAAGTTTGTCTCAAAGAACGACCCAAAGTAGTCATTTAATCTCAAAGAAGGACCTCACTCGCCAGTCGGTGAATAGATGCATCTTCGATGTATATTCCGGTGGCCTGATTACGGTATTTTCGTCCATTTTTTTTTTTTTCATTTTTGGTTGCCCTATTCATCGTCTTCTTCGTCCCCTGTTCACTTCTTCTTGCCTAGATCAAGAATATCCTTGGGGTGATCTCGTAATTCCTACGGGGTGGAGACGATGGGGTCGGGCGGACTTGGGGAAAGGCCAGCGAGCGCCGGCCGCTAGTAAGGGCCGACGAGGGCTCGATGCCCATCGCCGGAAGTGAGCGAGGGCTCCACGCCCATTGTTGATAGCGAGCAAGGGCCATTGAGCCCTCATTGGCCATGGGGGAGGAGGGCCATCCAAATCGAGGCGCTACAAGAAGGTCCTCGAGGGCAAAAGGGGTAGCCGAAGAAGTCATCGATCTAGGAGCGGTGGTGGGAAGAAGGGATGAAGAAAGCGACGCAGGCATCCCAGTCCTAGTCCTAGCAGAAGACGAGGTTGTTGGTGGAGCAACGGGCGGAGGTGGGGGAGGTCACCCCTCGCCGGCCCTGGGTGAGGGCTCATCCACCTCACTGGCCATTAATAAGGGCTAACGAGGGCTTGCAAGCCCTCACCCGTTGCTTGCGAGGGCTCGACGGCCCTCGCTAGTCACAACCGAGGCCACCCTCACCGAGGACTCTTGGAAGTCCATGGGGAATCCATCCAACATACATGAGATGCTGTCACGATACGGCATGACTCATGAGAAAAAGAACTCATCTCATTGTTCTAAAAAGAACTCAACTTAGAACACGCATGATAACCATTCTATTTTTTATTTCAAAACTATTGTTATATTCTAGACTTATTTTTGGAATGAAATCTGTTTAGCAACACAATTTTATTTTTATATTTTTGTAACAAATTTTTAGTTCAGAAATAGGTTTACATAGAAATAAGAAGTAAAGATTTTCTATTTCTTTGTTTCAGGAACATAAATGAGAAATAAAAACTCTTATTATCACTAATCTTCACTACTGGCTGGCCGCCCACCTATCAACCACTTGCCACGCGGTTGCCGCTAGTCACCATTGCCCCCACCAACCGCTATCACCACCGCCGATAGCCACTAGTGGCGCTGGCCATCATCTATTGTCGCCGCGGGGTTGCCGCTACTTATTGTCACCCGGAAAGAGAAATTTTGTGTTATTATCAAACGAATTTTTATTTTGAGAATATAAATTTGTATCGTTATCAAATGTATATTTTTGTTAAGAAACTCATCCAAGAATAAAAATAGAAAAATCTATTTCTGTTCCAGAAATTAATTTATGGCCAGAATGATTATCATTTGCACTCTTAGATGCCCTATCATATCAACTTCTTTCGTCAATGGGAAAAGAAAAACATCAACATGTCAAGAAAGTGCAGCGCATGTTTAAAGAAACCTTAACTTTGCCCAAACTAGCCGTAGACAATAATGTTAAGTGTTCACATAAAGCATTAAATTTTTTGCTCCTCTCAAGTAAGAGTTTGCACGCGACATGAGATTGACTCTAAAGATATGAATATTGGATAAGATTTTACCTAAGTTTGAATTTGAATTTCGAATTGTATTTGGTGTTCTAATTTGTGCGCTCATCCTTATTTATAAAAGCTTTTCAGTTGTGTTTTGTAAGCTTTTTAATTTCTCTACATACTTCAATCATCTTCTTTAGCAGTTTAGGTTCAAGTTTGGTCATAGCGCAAACATAGCCTCCAAGAATGTAAGCTATATGTTATAATTTAATAAAATTTCTTGCAAATTCTTAATTGTTTCCAATCTACTATTTGCGCATTAATTAGTAATTCGAATTTTGTTAAGTCTTTTAGGTTTCCAGGCATATTAAATTCATTTACTTTTTATTCGATGTCATATTTAATGATTTAACGGGCCATCAATAGTGCTCCATTGGACTTTATTTACTAATTAATTCATTGAGTTTTTGGCAATCAGGACGTGGCAAAAATTTACGCACGACTCTTTTTTATGTGACCACGAAGGGGAATACGATGTCTCACCGGATTACTAGTAATGTGGCTGGTAATTAGGATTCCGAAGCCAATGACTCCAATAATCAAGAGTTGAGTCCTAACCCATCGAGAGCCCTAAGGCTAGGCATGATCCTAGGGATCGAACACCACCGTCACTCAGGCATGAAAAAATCTGACGCAGAGAAGTATTTTTACGTGGATCAATTCGAAGTTATTTTCTGATCTCTTGGATCTTCCCTTTTATACATCGACTTGTGGATATATATAATATATCCAAATTTATGACCTTAAAAATTTTATGGAAATTCCTTTAATTTACAATAGTGTAAATTTGGAAAATTTAATAAAATTGATATAAGTGTAATTTCACATAATTATCCTTTTTGTTTCCTTCCACCATCTCCCTCTTTGCAAACAACATATTTTAACGGTTTTTTTTTTCTGTGTACTGGCGGTGTAAAAGTTTCTTTAAAAAAATAAGTTTAATAGTACGAACATATATAATTTTTGTTTTTAGCATGTAGATTTATCCCATAAACAGGTTAATGTTTTTATTTTAAGGCTGTAAAAAAGAGTTTTATACTGACAATTTGTGTAGTATAAATGTTATTTCAACAGGCTTCTCTTATGTGCATTAGTGATGTACACAATCAAGTTTTATATAAAAGCTTTTCCAATTGTGTTTTGTCAGCTTTTTACTTTCACTACGGACTCCAATCATCTCCGCTAGCGGTTTATGTTCAACTTCAATCATCGAGCAAACATGCTCAGCAAGATTGTGGAACCAGGCTATCTACCGCTTTTAAGCCTGTTTGCATAGGCTTGTGCACAGATTTACGTTCATAATCCTAGGGGCTTTCACTTCGACACACCTTCCTTCATGATCGCTTAGAGCCCCTCTTTCATTAATAGGTATTCCCAAGGCGTCGACGACATGGCCTAAGATAGTCTTTGGGATGATTTTGAAATCTTTTCTATTAGGGAATCCAGTATCCTTATGCATGAACATAATAAATTCGGTCGTTATGGTCGAACGCTATTATGGATGAATTAGTAACCGCATCCAATCTCCAAAAAAATTTCAATTGTTTCGAACTTTCTATTTTTGGAATGGCATATTTATGGAATCCCCATGAATAGGATCAAACCTTATTCCATGGTATGTACATGAGATTCCTCTTTCTTATTCTTAAGCAAGCTCTCGTTACATGATTTCTTATTCATATATATGGATATAGAATTTATGGGGCAATTACTTAGAAGTACATTTTGTGCAACAGCCCTTCCTATTTGATAGAAAAGAGTCTCATGATCTTGAACTGATCTTACCCGAGATTGCAAATCCCAAGTTCGTTTATGAAGAGCAAATCTAATTGTA
This sequence comes from Eucalyptus lansdowneana, assembly GCA_017140395.1. Classification (NCBI taxonomy): domain Eukaryota; kingdom Viridiplantae; phylum Streptophyta; class Magnoliopsida; order Myrtales; family Myrtaceae; genus Eucalyptus; species Eucalyptus lansdowneana. Next base: position 53,529,588 of record CM029485.1, read on the forward strand.
TTAGCATCTAGAATTGCTATTGTTGAAACACAAAATAATTGAAATCTTATATTAAAACACTATATATGGATGGTATGAACTGCAAAAACAAGAATTTTTTAACAATGAATAACCAAAGCTATTACTCATTACATCAAAAAATTTCCATTAATGTGTAAATCCACTAAATAGAACCCATCCTTGATTTGAGATATTAATGTTGGGGTTTCATGAATCATGTATAAGTAAAATTAACAAAAAGAACGCAGTGGAAACAAAGATATATTTTATACATGATTCTCCGAAGGCGTTGTTCGTGCGTTTTAATAAAAAATTTGAATATAAAAAGGAATTAAACGAATTACCTCTCGAAGTGCGCTTTAAACAAGTCGATTTGGATGTTCTACGCAGTTCGAGTCCCACAAGTGTCGGACCTCTAGTTTAGACAAACCAACAATGGACGTCGAACGGAAGAAAGGACTTTCGGATAATCACCACAATGATCATGCTAGCAATCTCGTGGAAACAATTTGTCATATCCTTGATGATTTTAGTCACGGCCTAAACGAGAGAATCCTCTTTTTACGGCTACGAAAAAAAAAAAAAAAAAAAAAAAAAAAAAAAAAAAAAAAAAAAAAAAAAAAAAAAAAAAAAAAAAAAAAAAAACAAGAACACACCCGTTTCTCTCTATTTCAACAGCCCCTTGTTATGTCCACACTTCAGTATTTTTAAATAAAATAAAACCGATCAAGTAACAGTTTTTGACGGTTACTAATCAATGGACGATTAGCAACCATTGCCGATCGTTTGTCGATGCACGATCTTGTGCATGATGGTCGGTTGCTGACCATTATGCTTCGTGCACATGCAGGAAGCTTTATTTTTAAAATTAGTTATTAAATAATTAATTAAGTAAACGATTAATTAATTAATTAAGTAAACGATTAATTAATTAATTAATTAAATGAAGAAATAATTAATTAATCAATTCCTTTTAAAATAAAAAGAATATAATCTTTATATGTACAAATGGAATACATTAACATGTATCTACTTTGGGTATGCGTGTGCATTATATGCAAGTAGGCTTGTGATTATAATACAAATTAAATTAAATCTCATTTAATTTAATTTCAAATCGACTCAATTCGATTGCAGCAATTGCAAACACATTTGCAACAATATTTCCCTCTTGTTCCATGTTATCCTAATTGTTCATGGTGTGTGACATCCCTAGGTTCATTACTAAGCTAATAGTAAGACTTGTACTAGCACATTAGTACTCCTAAAAGAATTAATTGTCCCGATTAATCTTTGATCCTACAAGCCATAATTGACATCTAGCAATATGTCATAACTACTCAGATAGTGTGAATGCTTGAAGAACATAATAAATCTATTAGTTTTGGCTACGTGTAATTTAATCCTCTCGTCTTACTATGTCCCAATCAAATAAAGATCATGGAATATTTGTCAAGTCACTAATTCGATCATATGCGCAAATCTAAATGACATGCATTTCATTCAAGACATAAACAATTTTATTCTCTGTTACAACCTCGGCCAAGGATTTTAATGTAGTTTCATTATTAGATCGCATAGGACATCATTATTATACCTTGCATGTAACAATGAGATAGATTCCATATTGCGCACATGTGCAACTTCGTATATGAACAAACTATGACCATCAGGTATAAAGACGGATCAATGACCCGGTATTATGTGCACCCGTGAACCATAATTGTTCGACACACAAGTTAACATTGTGCCACAAGTCTAAGGATTATTTACACAAGACCAAAGTATGAACAATTAGACATTGACCCTGCTAAAAACTTCCATGTCGCTAATTGTTCCATATGCATCACGTTCAGTGAACTTGTCTAATACATACACTTCTGTTATTAACTTAGGCATCACAATACCCAATGACTTGTGACTCATCATTCCCTTAAGTATTCAATACTTAATGGTAAAGTTATAAACACACCGGTCTCAACAGGATTATTAATATCCACTCAATAATCCATTAATCGGGAACGATTTAAAGATTCAGCCTAGCTATGAACCCGTCACATATATTCTTGACGTCTAAAGAATATGTCTAGTTGCAACCGATCTTATGGAATCATTCATAAATATAAAATAATTTGATAAATGAATTAATACATCATTGCCATTAATTAAATAATAATAATGAAAGTACAACTGAAATCCCTAATATGTAACTATTACATAGTAGTTTTAGGGCATACATCAAACAATCTTCCACTTGCACTAAAGCCAACTTGTCTGGTATCTTAAACCCATTTTGTCAATATGTCTTTCAAAGAAGAGGCGAGGTAAGGCCTTAGTGAAGGGATCTGCCACATTTTCCGCCGAGACAATTTCTCGCAAGGCGATATCACCTCTCCCAACAATTTCTCTGATGAGATGGAAGCGTCTCTCAATGTGCTTGGACTTCTGATGAGACCTTGGTTCCTTAGCTTAAGCTATCACCCCATTGTTGTCACAAAACAATATAATCGGTTGCTCAATTGAAGAAACGACTCCAAGTTCAGAAATAAATTTCTTCATCCAAGTGGCTTCCTTTGCTGCTTCAGAAGCGGCTACATACTCTGTCTCAGTGGTGGAATCGGCAATTATGCTTTGTTTGGAACTTTTCCAACTAACTGCACCACCATTGAATGTAAAGACAAACCCAGACGTAGACTTATAATCATTAGGATCCGATTGAAAATCAGAATTAGTTTAAGCTACAACTTTAAATTCCCCTTCTCCATATATCAAGAATAGATCATTAGTCCTTCACAAGTACTTAAGAATATTTTTGATTGCTATCCAATGCTCTTCTCCTGAATCATACTGATATATGTTAGTAATACCTACAGCATGTGCAATATCGAGTCTAGTACATAGCACAGCATACATTATGCTTCCAATAACGGATGCATATGGTATTTTTGTCATCTACTCTCTTTCTTCAGGAGTGTTGGGACACATCTCCTTAGAAAGATGGATCCCTTGCCTAAAAGGCAATAATCCTCTCTTGGAACATTGCATGTTAAACCGTGTTAACACTTTGTCTATGTACGTAGACTGTGAGAGGCCAATCAACCGTCTTGATCTATCTCTATAGATCTTGATACCTAAAATGTAGGTTGTATCTTCTAAATCTTTCATGAAGAATTTCTATGATAAGAATAATTTTATTGATGATATCATTGGTACATCATTTCCAATCAAAAGTATATTATCGACATACAAAACTAAAAATGCAATTGCACTCCCACCGATCCTCTTGTATACACAAGGTTCATCCGGATTTTTGATGAAGCCAAACGATTTGACTACCTCATCAAAATGGATATTCCAACTTCTGGAGGCTTGTTTGAGTCAATAAATGGATCTCTTAAGCTTACACACCTTCTGCTTTTCACTATTGGATTCAAAACCTCGTGGCTGTTCCATATAGATGTCATCTTCAAGAAAACCATTTAGAAAAGCCATGTTGACATCCATCTGGAATATCTCGTAATCAAGGTGTGTAGCTATAGCCAACATAATCCGAGTGGATTTTAGCATGGCCACAGGTGAGAAAGTTTCGTCATAATCAATTCTTTCTTTCTGACGATATCATTTCACCACCAGCCATGCTTTGTAAGTTCCAATTTGACCTTCAGCATTCATCTTCCTCTTGAAAATCCATTTACAGCCAATTGGTATAATACCATCAAGCAAGTCAATTAAGGTCCAAACTTCATTGGAATACATTGAATCCATTTTGGGCTTCATGGCTTCTAGCCATTTACCATAATCGATGTCCAACATCACCTCCTCATAGGTTTTAGGACCACTAGGTTGATCACTATCATTTACAATGAATAATTGTTCAATATGATTAACCGAGCGTCTATAACGAACCGGTGGGCGAGATGTTCTCGCACTTCTCCTAAGAGGTTGTGTATCAGAAGCTCCCATTAAATTAGAGACTGGTATATGAACTCGGTTGTTTGGTACTTCATTATTTTCTTTTTGTAAGACTATTTTCCGCCCAGCACCACCTTCTTGGACGAACCGATTCTCCAAAAAAAAAAAAAAAAAAAGCATGCTTGCTTACCGAATTCTTTGATCTAAATGAAAATAGAAATGATATCCAAGACTTTCCTTTGGATATCCAATGAAGCGACCTTGTTCAGATCTTGCCTCCAATTTTTCCATTTTCAGCTTTTTCACAAAAGCTAGACAACCCCAAATCTTAATATAATTAAGACTAGGTTTCCTACTATGCCATATCTCATACGGCGAAGTTGGAACAGATTTGGATGACAATCTATTCAGTATATATATAGCTGTCTCAAGGGCATATCCCCAAAGGGATATTGGCAAATCGGTGTAACTCATCATAGATCGCACCATATCTAATAAAGTATGATTTCTTCGTTTAGATACACCATTATGTTCTGGAGTTCCAAGAGATGTCCATTGTGATAAAATGTCATTCTCTTTAAAATAGTCCAGGAATTCAATACTAAGGTATTCACCTCCTCAATCCAATCGAAGAGCATTAATATATTTTCCTATTTGTTTCTCAACTTCAACCTTGAATTCTTTAAACTTTTCAAATGATTCAGATTTTATACTTCATGAGGTACGAATAACCATACCATGACTGACCATTGGTGAATGTAATGAAGTAATTATAACCACCTCTAATAGTTTCATTAATTGGTCCACATATATTTGTATGTATTAATCCTAATATGTTAGCAGCTCGCGCACTTTGTCCCACAGAAGATGCTTTAATCATTTTTCCTAGAAGACATGCCTCACAAGTCAAGTATGACTCAAAAGTTGATGGATCAATGTACCCGTCATTACTCAACTTGTTAATTATGTTTTCTCCAATATGACCTAATCGGAGATGCAGACATATTTTTTATTTGGACCGTCTCTAGGGCGTTTATTAGTTATAACATTTATATCAATTCCATTTTACTTATTGACATCGGTAATCGTATTACCGAACATTGTAATGGTATAAAAATCATTTGTTAAGAAGCTAGAACCAACACATCTTTTATCATGATAAATAGAACATACATCATCAGCAAAAGAAAATTCATTATTCTCTTTACGCAGACGAGGTATAGAGATGATATTCCTAACAGTATTCTTATAATGCAAATAGTTCTTTAAAACCAGTACATGTCCGGAAGGCAAACATAAACGAAAAGTCCGTATAGCTAATGCATCAACTCTTACTCCATTGGCAAATGTCAGGACAATCTCATTTTGCCCTAGCATCCTGCTTATTTCCATATTTTGTAAAGACATACAAATATGTGAAGTTGCAGTAGAATCTAGAACCCATGAACTAGATTCAGCACTAACCATAAGATTAGTTTCAATAAGCATAGATACCATACCTTCATAAGGTTGGTCCTTGAGCTTGACCTTTAAGCTCGTGAGATAATTCCTACAGTTCCTCCTCCAGTGCCCCTTGACACCACAGTAATGACATTTTCATTGATCAATCTTAGGTTTTGGTTGCACAATAGCTTTGACAGGCCTCTTCCATTTCTTTTTCTTTAAAATAGTCTTGCTTCTTGAAGAAGAAGCCTTAGCCATAGGCACTACATTTGGTCTCGTGTTGTGCATTTCCTTCTTAGCAAGAGTTTTCTCCATCTTATGCATGTTGAAGTTTTAGACAAAACCAGAGAAGGAATCGGGTAAAGATTGGAGGATCAAATCAACAACTAACTCGTTGTTCATAACAAGATTCAGCCTAGCCAATTCTTCAATATGCCAGATCATTTTCAAAGCATGATCATTAACTGATGATCCTTCAGCCATCCCCATACGGTACAATGCTTTAGATATCTCATAGCTAGAGGTTCGACCATTATCATCAAAGTATTCCTTTAAATGCAAAATGATCGACCTAGCATCTTCCATAGATTCATACTTTTTCTACAATTCATTATTCATTAAAGCAAGCATATATGACCTAACTTTTAAGTCATTATCATGCCATTTGTCATAAGTGACACGCTCCTTTTGGGTCCCACCCTTAGGAAAAGAGGTTGGCATCTTTTCATCAAGCCCATACTCAATTTTTTCTAAATTGAGAACAATTCTCAAATTTCTCACCCAGTCAGTGAAATTGAGTCAAGTCAAACAATTCTTGTCAAGTATAGAAGCGAGTGGGTTTGTGGTCACCATTTTTTAGAGTAATAACATATCGGTTACATAAAATAAATTGTTAGCCGTTGTACCTTTCAAAATATCTATTTCATTTTAGCCTTTAAATGAAATAGATCATCCCACTAAATTTATATTCGAATCCCATATTCCTTAAGATGGGAAGCAGTAATCTTTGTTGGGTAAAGATTACTAGTGGGGATTGGAGTCCCACTAATCCAAAGCCCACCTCACCTAGCAGTTATTGGTGTTCTATGAACTTAGTGAGTGAACCAACTTGTTCAACGCATCATATGCGAGTTCCAATCGTCTGGGTTATTGGCATCAACGCATCATAGATGATGGGCGTAACTTTGGCCTCTAGACCATAAAAGCCTCACGTAACAGTTATTGGCATCATAATCATAGTTAAGTCACGCCCATCGTCTCATGCATGTATTGAAAACACAAATGATTTCCTCACCTAACAGTTATTAGAAATCATTTGGCTCCAACCCCATGGCATCACATGCATAATGGAGTGGTCCAATATTATGAATGGTAATTAATCTCTATGTATCCATAGCCGATCAGTTAACCACTATAATATTTGATCAAACCACGACGATGGAAGGCCACGAGTACAAAACCCATTTTGACTTAATATTATTAATAAGGAGATTTTGGTTGTTATTAACGGTCTCACTTTGCACATTAATCGGTTTAACATGCACGATAACATAAACACAATAAATACATAGATATTACATAAACATCTATCCTACGTGGTAATCATGGAATTATGGTTCAATGGGTCTTGAGCCAAAGACACCCACTTAGCCATTTTAATGTTTTAATAATAAAGACCTACTATTCACTTTTTCTTCAATCTTTGAACTCTTCAAAAACCGGGCCCAAAGAGCTCACCGGTTTAATGGCTCCTCCAATGGCTCTTCTTCTATTGTAGTATTTACATCAATAATTGAAATACTAAACTATACTAAAATTACATTTCATAAAAACAATTACATCCCCCAAAAAGAATACCTATAATTATCGTACATTCATCCATACAACAATCATAATGATTAGGGAATTTCCATGATCACCACCCTTTCTTGTGAGACATAAATTCTAAATTTAAAGCTTCAGAAGGCATAGATGAAATTCTGCATTTAATCAAATTTAAAATTGAACAACGCAAACCACGTCGAGAAATCAAAATTAAGGGAGATATACATTATCGGTGCCATAAGTTGTGTATGGTGCTCACTTTGGTGCTAAAAGTTTCAATCGGATCACTTAAGTGCCAAATCGGAGAAAAAACGATCACTTTGGTGCCACCGGCGAGAGATTCCGATCAAAATGATGACGTGGCTTTTGTATTTAAAACAAAAAATCGACGTGGCCTGAGAAACGACGTCGTTTTCTGTCTTCCTTAAGAAAACGACGTCGTTTTGCCATCCTAAATGGATGGCCTCACAAAAATGACGCAGCACAACTCATTTTGGGATTTTTATTTTTTATTTAGAGATTGAAATTAGGGTTCCGATCCTCGTCGGCCGCCAACCTAGCTTGCTCGGCCACCGTCGCTTGGCCTTCGACCTAGCTTGCTCAGCTGCCATTGCTTAGTGACGTGAGGTTCGCACTTGAGCGAGATCACGACCTTCGACTTGGCCGCCGAGTGGCCAAGTTAGGGTTGGGGTCAAGGTTGAAGCCGTGGCCGTCGAGTGCGGGGGCCGTCAAGGATGGCAATTGGCCCATCACTGGCAGAGACAGAGGCAAGGGATGTGGGCGGTTGAAGGGGGAGGAGGAGGGAAAACCATCGACGCCAGTGATAGTGCGGACGTCAAGGCCGTCGGGGGCGGGAGAGCAGAAGACGTTGGAGTAGCCACAGATGTAGGGGTTAACCCAATTGGCGGTGAAGTTGTTGGGGTCAAAGAAGATGGCCTGCTTCAGGGCCTGGAGGGCGACGTAGGCGTTGTGGAGGCATGGGTTCTCGAAAGAGGCGGAGGGGTCAATGGCGACTTGCTCATCGCGGTCGCTGAACTCGTCGAGGTAGTGGAGGAGGTGGTGGTGCTTGGCGGTGCCATGGATGACGGCGGAGAGGATGGCAAGGGAGGAGAAGAGGACGACGAGGGCGGTGGTGGCTGAGATTATTCGACAGATTTAGGGTTTAGGGTTTTGAATAGGGAGAGACATCAAACGACATAGTTTTGCGGTTTGCATGCTGACTGTTCTCTCCAGCGAGCCACATCAATGTAAAAAATTATTAAAAAAGTGCCACGTTGGATTTCCGGTCGGTCGATCGAAGTTGGCACAAAAATGATCGTTTTTCAAACTTTTTGGCACTTAAATGATCCGACAGAAACTTTTGGCATCAAAGTGAACGCCTTACACAACTTATGGCACTAATAGTGTACTTCTCTCCAAAATCGATGAAACAAATTTCATGAGCGTGATTCTGAATGGAAGTTACGTTGTCAACTTTAAATTCACAATCACAAAATATTCACAAAATATAAACACAAAGTATAACAAGTTACGGATTTTTTTATTCCAAATTGATTTAGTTCTAATTTTTGCTTAGTTGATTAAATTTATCACATAAATTAATCAACTTCTATAGGCCACATAAGAGCAAGAGAACCAGTTCTTTTAACAAAAATAAATTGGCCATTAGAATGCAAAAATATATTTGAACTATAAATCAATTAAATGCATGAAAAAGGTTTAAGGTTGGCTACGATACCCTGTTGGGGTTTCATGAATCATGTATAAGTAAAATTAACAAAAAAAACGCAACGGAAACAAAGATATATTTTATACATGATTCTCCAAAGGTGTTCATGTGTTTTAATCAAAAATCTGAATATAAAAGGGAGTTAAATGAATTACCTCTCGAAGCGCGCTATAAACAAGTCGGTTTGGATGTTCTACAGTTCGAGTCCCACAAGCATCAGACCTCTAGTTCGGACACACCAACAATGAACGTCGAATGGAAGAAAGAACTTTTAGATAATCACCACAATGATCATGCTAGCAATCTCGTGGAAACAATTCACCATATCCTTGATGATTTTAGTCACAGCCCGAACGAGAGAGAATTCTCTTTTTCTCGCATCTAAAAAGAACACAAGAACACACCCGTTTCTCTCTATTTCAACAGCCCCTCGTTATGTCCACACTTCAGCATTTTTAAATAAAATAAAGCCGATCGGCAACGGTTGTTGATCGTCTGCGATGCAAAATCTTATGCATGATGGTCAGCGGTTGCTGACCATCCATGCTTCATGCATGTGCACAAATTCATGCACATGCATGAAGCTTTAATTTTTTTAATTAGTTATTAATTAATTAATTAATTAATTAATATTTTAATTAATTAATTAATTAATTAATATTTTAATTAATTAATTAAACGAATAAATAATTAATTAATCAATTCCTTTTAAAATAAAAAGAACATAATCTTTATATGTACAAATGGAATATATTAACATGTATTCACTTTGGGCATGCGTGTGCATCATATGCAAGTAGGCTCGTGATTATAATACAAATTAAATTTAAATCTCATTTAATTTAATTTCAAATCGACTTAATTGGATTGCAAAAATTGCACACACATTTGTAACAATATTTCTCTTTTGTTCTACATTATCCTAATTGTTTATGGTGTGTGATATCCCTAGGTTTATTACTAAGCTGGTAGTAAAACTTGTACTAACACATAGTATTCCCAAAAGAATTAATTGTCATGATTAATCTTTGGGTCCTACAAGCCATGATTGACATCTAGCAATATGTCATGGCAACCCAGATAGTGTGAATGATTTAAGAACATAATAAACTTGTCAGTTTTGGTTATAGTGTAATTCAATCCCTCTGTCTTACTATGTCCCGATCAAATAAAAACGATGGAGTATTTGTCAAGCCACCAATTCTTGTTCAAAAAAAAAAAAGCCACCAATTCGATCATATGCACAAATCTAATTGACATGCACTTTATTCGAGACATAAACAATTTTATTCTTGGTTACAACCCCGGCTGAGAATTTCAATACAGTGTCATAATTAGATCACATAGGACATCATTATTATACCTTGCATGTAACAAGGAGACAGATTCCATATTGCGCATACGTGCAACTCGTATATGAACAAACTATGACCATCGGGTATAAAGACGGATCAATGACTTGGTATTATGTGCACCCATGAACCATAGTTGTTCGACACTAAGTTACCATTGTGCCTTACGTCTAAGGATTATTTACACAGGACCAAAGCATGAACAATTAGACATTGACCATGCTAAAAGTTTCCATGTCGCTAATCGTTCCATATGCATTACGTTCAGTGAACTTGTCTAATATAAACATCTGTGTTCTTAACTTAGGCATCACAATACCCAATGACTTATGAGTTATCATTCCCTTAAGTATCCAATACTTAATGGTGAAGTTATGAACACACCGGTCTCAACAGAATTATTAATATCTACTCAATAATCCATCGACCAGGAACGGTTTAAAGATTCAGCCTAATTATGAACCCGTTACATATATTCTTGACGTCTCAAGAATAAATCTAGTTGCATCTGATCTTATGGAATCATTCATAAATATAAAATAATTAGACAAATAAATGAATACGTCATTGCCATTAATAAATAATAATAATGAAAGTACAATTGAAATGCCTAATATGTAATTATTACATAGTAGCTTTAGGGCATACATCCAACAATTAATAAGGTGGATACCTAGTATATTCAATACTAGGCTTATAATGAGTATAAGGACCTCCAAAAATTCTCTTTTCTCCCTATGAACTTTAAGATGTATGAGGTTTTATATTTGGTTTTTAAGTAGGGCTGATAGAGATCGTACAGGAATGGCTATCACAAAGTTTCTCTTATTTGTATTAACAGCTACTTTAGGAGGAATGTTTTTAAGCGGTGCTAATGATTTAATAACTATCTTTGTAGCTCCAATGTAAGCCATCTGCTGTAGTTCAATAAAATTTCATACAAATTCCTTGTTATCTCCAATATATTATTTTCGTGTCATTAAGTATTTCAAATTTTACGGAGTCCTTGAGTCCATTTACTTTTGACTCAAAGACATACGTAACGATTTACTTTTGACTCAAAGACATATGTAACGATTTAATTAGCCATCAATTATCCTCAATTGGACTTTAATAACTAAGTGAAACCATTGCGTTTCTGGCGACCATAGCCTTACGAAAATACATGAAACAGTTAATTACAATGGTTTTTCAATAGAACCCACATAATTAATAGTTCAAGTAGTCTTCATCCATGTAATTTATAGATCACGTAATAAGAAATTTATCGTCAGAAATCAGATCCTTTATATTTGGTGAATCACAAAAATTCACAATCGTTAAGTGAATGGATTTCACCAAATCAAACCATTGTGATGCATTTGATCCACTGAACTCGTTTTCAGGCAAGAAATATCTTGGATTATAACTTCTCATCACAATTATGCGGTCATCATTAATTGTTAATTGTTTATTTACTTCTCCTATTAGATTTGGACAGAGGTCCACTCCTTTATTGTCACTTTTCTTTTGTTTAATCTTAACGCCATCCAATTCTAGTGTTTTAATACTGACCGTATGATCAATGCGTGTTGTCTGCAATTCGATTATAAACTTGTCATTGTGTCGAACCAGTATGGCAAAATTACAGTGCTCAAGGCCTTTTGACTGTAGCAAAGGCCGTGGGAAAAAAAAATTATCAAGCAATCCTTAAATCTATTATAATTGTATCAATTTAATTATAATTTTTTTATCAATTCAATTTTAAACATTTTATAATTGTGTTAATTTAGCCCATCCAATCAATTTTGGGTAGCCGGTGTTGACATAGATGCCATCCGATCTTTGTTCAGTTCACGCTAATGTTTACAATTTTTTAATTAATTTTTTTATTTTCAGTTTTTCCTCTTTCTTCTTTCTTCTTCCTTCTTCCATTGGCCAATTGCTGCCGCCCAGAGATAAGGGCCAGGCAAGGTTAGCCTTGTCGGCCAATGGTGAGGCTCACCCTCGCCGCCACAGTCCAATGACTGAACATGGAATCTATTTTATCTTTCAAATAGCAAGAAAAATGGGAGGATACAAATTTAGATGGGAAAGTTAAGTAATGAAATTAGCTCATAATTAAAAAAAATAAAATAAAGATGAAATGTTTTTCACGCGCATTGTGAGACAAAGCCATGTTTCAACAAATGCAATTATGTATGGAAATTATTGGGACCTTATCTTCTCTAATTGTACACGTGTCATGCAACGACGTCTTTTGTGCAACTGCTTTTGGCCTCGAATTGGGCGACTTAAAGATGTCCTTGAAGTCAAGGATGCTGCCCCCACAAGGATGTGACATTCTTACTTCGTCTCCCAGGTTCATGTCGTGTCGTTGCTTACATCATCAAGAGGAAAATTGGGTCGTATACTGACATGGATTTGGACACTTGCCAGGTGTCTCGCATGAAAAGATACGGAAGAGATAGCGACAAACATTATCAAGAGGAAAGAGGAAAAGTTGGGTCGTATCCTAGCATGGATTTTGACACTTGCGAGGTGTCTCGCATGAAAAGATATGGAAGAAATAGAGATAGAGACAAACAAGGCATCTGCATGGAAGGGACAAGAGAGAGACAGGTTTCATCTTTAAGCTTTGCTACATGGCATCAAAACATTTTGACTTCCACGCAATGGCACCCCTGTAATTTTTATGAACTTCGAGGGTGATTTTTTGGAGGGATAGAGATAGAGTCGGATCATCTTCGGTCCACCAGGTTGGGACGAAGTTAATTTAATGACTTTTTGATTGTCGAAAGATAGACATGGTCTCATTCAAAGTAGAAACACTACTATCACTGGATGCCTGGATTTCATTCGTAAGAATGTCAGTGAGCTTTTTACTTTAGGGCGCCATGATGCGAAGATAACCTCTTCCCACCAACTGATCTAGCAAGAATTCTAGAAAAGTATTCTTAACCACCGGTTCCCTTTCTCAAGCCTTTTTCACCATAAAAAAAATCCTCCCAAATCACCATCCAGAAACAAGCCATTCAAGGTACCAAATGTACAGTTAGAGATGCACACTCTCGAAACAAGCCAACATAAATTATGCCAGACTCCCTCTTATCTTTCTTAAGAATGGAGCAGAGGCACAAAAATCACGTAAAGGAAACCAATTTTGTAGAGGTTGACTACGATAATTGGGTGAACTTCTTAGCAGTTTGTTGTTGTCTATCAAGTTCAACTAGGGCTACCTGATCACATTTGTTTGTACAACAATAGTTGCAGGACATCAAATCTCTCATGGACAGCAGATGTCTGGTTGGTAAGTGATTTCCAATTGCTCCATGTAATGCGTTTCTTCCACCATCCCCTTCTTTGCAAACAACATATTTCAGTCGATTTTCGTTTAGTGCTCTAACATTGTCAAAATTTCTTCCCCTTCTTTGCAAACAACATATTTCAGTCGATTTTCGTTTAGTGCTCTAACATTGTCAAAATTTCTTCACATAAGTAGGTTTTACATATTCAGCTTTTATTTTTAGGATGTATATATATTTCATAAATAGGTTTATGTTCTAATTTTGAGACTACCTATGTGAAAAAGACCTTTTTAAAAATAAATCCTACTTCAAAGGGCTTTTTGTCTCTTTACCAATTCAAAAAATCTTTTGGACACAATTTGAGTTTGAATCGTGCATTTGTGCCTTCTCGTGTAAGAGATACATTGATATCTTTGACTTTACCTAATAAAATTAGAATATTGTCATTCTCACTCAATAAATTTTTTATATACGTTCAAGTTTACATGGGTCTTCTCGAAAGCTTAACATCACAATTTATTCTAAGGAAAATAACTAGTTAAAAATGCAATTTATGTTATCCTTGAAATAGCTAGGAAAATGGGGAGGATAAGAGTTCAGATGGGGGTCTTAAGTATGACCTAAACTCTGGTTTAATAGATGAAGTTAGTCTATATTCTAGTGTGCAATTATGCATGAAAATATCGAATACCTCATCTTCTCGATTGGACACATGTCACATAAGGACGCCTTTCGTAGAAGTCCCTTTTGGCCTCGCGTTGGGACGACTTAAAGATGTCATTAAAGTCAACAATGCCGCCAAACTTCCGAGACGATGATGTCACGCTCTTGCCTTTCATAAAAAGTACGTATCTCCTGACATGGATTCCGACACTTGATAGGTGTCTCGAAGTCAACATGAAAGGACATGGAAGAGATTGAGAGGGATAAGAGAGGGAGAGAGAGAGAGAGAGAGGGGTTTCACCTTTGTGCTTTGGGTACATATACCGCACACAAATAGAGCCTGAAAACATTTTCGACTCCCTCGCAATGTCACCCCAGTAATTTTTATGAACTTCGACGGCGATTTTTTGGTGTGACAGAGAGAGACGTATCCTTTTTTGTTCTTTTTCCTTTTATGTCTATGTGGCCTAGGCAAGAAGATATATATTCTTTTTGTCAAATCTTAAACCAGATATGTACTGAAAATTTTCGTTTACACCTTCGGTTAAGAAATCCCTGCACTTCGATTAAATAAGGTCCCAATTTTGCACACCTGATTTTATGGCAGCATTCCAAAGTGTTATATTGAACCACTGACATGCTGCAATCACAGAGGTGGAGAGAAGAATCATATCAGTAAGATTTGAAGTATAAAAATTGCGCAATGTAACTCAATTTTGTTGGTTAGATTTATATGCAAGTGATACATGGATTGTGAGAACACTACCAGAAAAAGGGCCCACGCATATGGGTGAGCAAAGATAGAAAAAAAGAAAAAAGTTAATCAAGGAAGAAGAAGAGCAATAGACTTTATTATAGATTCAATTTGAATTGGCCGAGGATGGAAGATCTTCAATTTATATTTATAGTTTATTGTAGAGATGTTTGTAATAACACAATTTTCAGGTGGACTTTCCAAAATCACCATTTTGACCATTGTCTAAAATACATCGTTATTGTTCAATAGTTTGCAGTTAGGGAATTGCAGGCCAAAGTTCAGAATGGTATTGGATTTACTTTATAATGCAGAGATGGTATATTGAACTTTTGAGAATACCCACATTAAGCTAAATGTATATGAAAAAATGTATTAATTGATGATGACAATGTTCTCATTTTATAAGGTAAAGTTAAAGATGTCAATTTATCTTTTGTATGAGGACAAATTAGTGCAATTTAGACTCAAACCTGCTTGTGCGAACCGGCCTTTCACATAATAAAAGTCCATTGAAATGGGATTCCCATTACATACGCTGTCAATATAAAATTTTCTTTACACATAAGCGATCTCATAATGCAAAAACCTATTTGGGGATTATACCTACTTGCTAAAAATGAAAATTGTTCGCGTTATTCTACAAAACCTGCTTATATAAAGAAGTTTTTACACCGCCAGTACATTCATTGAAAAACGTCGTTGGCAATGCTAGGGATGGTGGAAGAAAAAGAAAAAAAAAAGAATTAGGTAAAATTACATTTATCGGTGTCAAATATGCGCTTGTTCAACGTGTTTTAGTCCAAAGTTTTCGCACTTTACATTAGCTACAAAACTTGCTTTCACAGGTATCATATTTGAGCTTTTTCAACATATTATGATGGTGTTGAGAATGCCAAACTCAGGCACACACCACTGAAAACTAAAGCTGTAACTACATAAAGAAATCTCGACATGTGTTAGTCATCGACGATGCTATGTGATTCGATGAACAGTCGCTATCACAGAACTGTTCTTGAAGGACGAGCTTGTGATTATTCCTATGCCCATGCCTTGATTTCTAGTTTTTGGTTTGTTTTGGAACTTTATGGACTTGTCTTGTTATTGTGACTTTTGAGATTTTATATTATGTATCATTTTGATAATGAATGGAATTTTTTTTTGGTAAAAACAAGATAATTGGTAAAAGTTCAGTACCTTTGATTTCGTTATCCCGATTGCAATATCTTGAATGTCCATTTTAATGATGAGTGCTTAATATATGAGTTAATTAATAGTTCTTTTTTTTTTTTGGTGACCTAGGGAACCCGCACACCGTACCAACATGGACAGCTCGAAAGGCTCGGGGTAATGGGGGGTAAACCTTAGGGGCAACACGTGCTAGCCACTACACACGTGTCACCGGGTAAGTCACCCTGCGATGCCCGGGAATCAAACTCATCCCCTTGCGTTAAGGGGAGAAGCTCGCCACCAGCAGTGCCACCCAGGTGTGTGGTAATTAATAGTTCCTTTAGTCTTTCGAAAATAGAGAAATTGTCAAAGTTTGACATGTGTCCTTTCGAGCACGCCTCTCTCTGCTCCCTTTGCCATTGTTGGCAATGATTAGCTCACGGTGGATGGACCCACAATGTTGACACCGGTGGATGCAATGAGGCCGACCGCCGGATGGGTGGGTGGAGGGCGGTGATAGTGCGGCGGCCATGGTTGAACCAGTAGAAAGAAGGGAAGAAAGAGAAGACGGGCAGATTTTGCCTTTCTCTGATCCTTTTCTTTATTTTTTATTATATTAGAGTTTATGTGTGGGTAACATTCAAGTTTGTAATCCACGGATCGTAAATTGATAGGAGGAAATTTTTTTTCCGACAAACATGTCCTCAGTAAAAATTAAATTACCAAATATAGGTACGGAAACTAGTGAAGTTGGACTTCTAGGTCGCCAGGATGATCTAACTTGTTCTTTAGATATTTGAGCATAATTAGCATAGACGGGCAAGACCGTCTCTTAAGTTTCCCATGAAATTTTTCCTTGTTCGAGACCATCAACTGCTCTCTGTTAGCTCATAATTAAAAAATAAATAAAAATAAAGATGGACTGTTTTTCACGTGAATTGTGGGATAGAGACACGTCTGAAAAAGTGCAATTATTTATGAAATTATTGAGCACCTTAACTGTTTTTCACGTGAATTGTGGGATAGAGACATGTCTGAAAAAGTGCAATTATTTATGAAATTATTGAGCACCTTAACTGTTTTTCACGTGAATTGTGGGATAGAGACGTGTCTGAAAAAGTGCAATTATGTATGAAATTATTGAGCACCTTATCTTTTTTAATTGTAGACGTGTCACGCAAGGACGTCTTTAGAACAACCCCATTTTGGCCCAAGATGGGGGCGACTTAAAGATGTCATCGAAGTCAAGGATGCTATTAAAGGTCGTCGCCCACAAGGATGCGACTCTCTTGTGTTTTCTAAAATGTTCATGTGACGTCATTGCTTACATCCTCAAGAGGAAAGTCTGGGTCGTGTCCGACGTGGATTTTGACACTTGCTAGGTGTCTCGCATGAAAAGATGTGGAAGAGATGGAGACAAGGTATACGCACGGAAGGGATAACAGAGAAACAGATTCCATCTTTGAGCTTTGCTTCATGGTACCGACAGAGTGTCTGAAAACATTTCGACTACCACGGAATGACACTCAAGTAAATTTTATAAACTGCGAGGGTTTTTTTGCTAGGTTTCGACGAGGTATTCCTTTTATCTTGTGAAAATTTCAAGTAAAATACTAAAATGCCTTCATTTTTTTAAAATAAAAACTCAAAGTGAATCTTTGTTTTCAAATAAAAGTTTGAAATGGCAAAAATCGTCTTAAATAAATATTTAGAGTGGTTAAGTCATCTCAAATAAATACTTTTGACTGGTTAGTAACTATTTCGGCCATCGGAGAAGGGGCATTTTAATCAAAAAGATTCCAAGTATATTTTTAAAATTTTCTTTCTATCTTTTTCTTTTTCTTTTCTTTTATCCTCTTCCATCCATCGGCCGTCACCATGCCTTGTCTGCTGGCCACATCCGGTGTCGAGTAAGGGTCACCTCAATTAGGCTAGGTGGGTTAGGGCTATTGGAAAAAACTCCCTTAGTGTTTTAAAGTTGACAAAACGTTTCCATCGATCCCTAATCGAAGACTTTTAGACTCAAGTGTTAAAGTCTAAAGATTTCTAGATTCTATCGTCAAAGTCTGAAGATTGCAAGACTCAAGACTTAAAGTTTACCCTCACTAACAATTTCTAGACCGACGAAAAGAAAACTTATCTAGATGCGAGTTTATCCTTGGGATTCGATTTGTACGGTTTATAGAAAATCTATTGCTGGAGATAGCGCATCGAGATTAATTATTCTTATTGGAATCAATTCAGATAATCAAGATTTGTTGAAAGACGAAGTATACTTGGAAAGTTCTACTAATGGAAACCTAGATCCGATTGTATGGGGGAGCATGATTGGTGGGCTATCATCACATTCCTTAAACGACTCGAGATCTCATTAATTGATTATGTCCAATGGGTAGATTGGAAGAACTCCTTTGAAAAGTGCCAACGATCGTGAAGGCATGAAGGGGTATATAAGGAAGATACTCAAGTTGTTCGAGTGTGTGCGTGAAAAAAAATTCCAAAGTTTGAAACTCTTAGTTCTTTGCTATTTCAATTATTGAGCTTTCATTATACTCAAAAGAGAGAGCAAACATTTGTGAGTCTTTAAAGAAGTGTAGTAGAGTCTCTATACTGTAAAGTCAAGGACGTAAGACTGTAACATCTCTTTTGATCCTTAGTGAAATCTAGCAAGTGGGCTATCAGCGTGGGGGAGTGGACACAGGCTTCATCTAAGCCGAACCACTATAAACACCGTGTTTCTATCCTCTCTCCCTTAAACTCTTTATTTTTATTTACAGCTTCATATAATTGTTTACTATTGTTTACGTTGCTAGCTAATTATTATAAATTTTCGAAAATAAATTTATCACCTATTCACCCCCTCTAGGTGATCTTACTAACCCTTTCAATTGGTATTAGAGCTTGTGTGCTCATTTTATTGAAGTATTTTTACTTCTGAGCTAAAGATCTATGGCTAGTATTTTGGCTTTAGGTTTGGTTGAAGGCCAAAGCAACATCAAACCTCCTTACTTTGATGGAAAGGAATACAATGTTTGGAAAAATAAGATGAAGGCATTCCTAAGATTGAAAGATCCTCTGGAATGGGATGTAATAGAAAATGGAATCATTCCTAAAGTTGTATCAGTTTCAAAAAGAGGAAAAGAAGTTGTAGATGTGGGCGAAATGAAACAAGAAGAAATAACCAAGAGATAAACTCTTGATGCTAAAGCAATCTACTCTTTATACTGTGCATTATCTCCTACTGAATATAACAAAATTTCATTTTGTGAAACAGTCAAAGAAGTCTGGGATATGTTGCATGTTACCTATGAAGGAACTGATCGAGTTAATGAAACAAAGATCAATATCTTACTCGAATAGTATGAAGCCTTCAAGATGAAACCATGAGAATCTATCACTGACATGTTTAGTCATTTCACAGAAATTGTGAACGGTCTATCATAACATGAACAGCCAATCTCAAGATCAATGGAGGTCAATAAATTGCTACGTGGATTATCCAAAGATTTGAATCACATGAAGACTTCGATAAGAGAAACCCAAAGAATCATGCCTCTTACGAGTTGATGAGCTTGTAGGCACACTTCAGTCATATGAAGTGGAGCAACTCAATGAGGAAAAAGATACCAAAGGTAAGAAATCAATTGCTTTAAAATCTAATGATGATTATAATAATACATATTCTGAAGATGACATGGAAGATGAAGAGCTAGCACTCACGATAAGGAGATTCAGGAAACTGAACAAAAAGGAAAGAAGATTTAACTGGAAGAAGCAAGGTTCTAAAAAATTCTACAACAAATCAAATGAGGATGACGAGATCATCAAATATGTGGTCTATTTTGAATGTAAGAAAAAATGACACATCAGATCCAACTGTCCTTTGTTGAAGAAAAATAAAGCAAGAACTGAAACGTTCAAGAAGGCTCTCAAAGGAGAGACATGGAGTGATACAGAATGTGAAGAAAGTGATGAAGCAGTATGCCAACATATGTCTAATGGCAAACCCGAATTAGACTCAAATTTTGGAACAGATTTAGATTCAGACTTAGAAAGTGAAATCGAGGTTAGTAATTTAAATATTCTTGTTAAAGTCTTGAAGTACATAGATGAACTATGTCTTAATCTCGAAACCTCTCTTAAAAGGATCTACGAACTAAAAAAGGAAAATTCCAAAAGTAGCAACAGGAAATCTCTTGGAAAGAAAAGTTTGAAAATCTAGACAAAAGTTTTGTTAACTTAAAAGAAAATACAGACTCTATTCAAAGGAAAATATATTCTTAAAAGAGGATATTTCAAATATTACAAAAAATGTTTTCAATAGGATTTGGGAAGTTGGGAAAGATTCTTTCAATTCAAAAACCATATTTTAACAAATCTGGTTTGGGTATGACACCAGAAACTATCCCTTTAATCGATTTTTCAAAAGTAAATGAAAAAATCAAACAAAGACCTACAAATTTTTTTTACAGAAATCATTTTCAAAGAGTTATTGTAAAATATGTTGGCCGAAATGCTTTTAAATGTTCAAAGTGTAATAACTCATATTATTTTGAAAAATAATATCCTATGGAGTAGAGACTGTTAAGAAGGAATGGACAAAGACTATATATTGCACTAACTCCCCTGAACCCAAGAAAATTTGGGTACCAAAGAAAGCTTGAGTTCTTTTTATAATTGCAGGTCACTACCAAGAAAAAGATAAAGTGATATTTGGATAGTGGCTACTCGAGACACATGACAAGAGATTCAAGTTATTTTATAAAACTTGTGCAAATAAAAGGAGGAAAAGTTTCCTTTGATGGAAATATCAAATGAAAAATTGTTGCATATGGAACTGTAAAAATTGGAAGTCTAACAATCAACGAGTGTCTCCTTGGTGGAAGGATTGAATTGTAATCTACTTAGCATTAGTCAATTGTGCGACACTGGATTCAAGATCAATTTCCAAGAAGGAATCTATTCAGAAACTAGTAAAGATTTTTCTCAATTTTTCTTTGAACGAAGACATTGAAATATTTATTCTTACCTTTTACCAAAAAGAAAAAAAGACATGGGAATATTTATCTTCTGGATATAAAACCAGAGAGTTCTCAGTGTCTAATATCCATTTAAGATGAAGCGAACCTTTGGCATCGAAAGCTTGGCCATGTTAATATGAAGCAGATTGCCAAGATCTTTTCCAAGAAACTTATTCGTGGACTCCCCAGTCTGTCATATCAAAAGTTTGATCTATACACACCATGTGTTTTGGGAAAACGGGTTAGAAGTTCTTTCAAACCTATAAATCAAGTTTTTACTAATCATGTTCTGTAGCTTTTGCATATGGATCTCTTTGGACCAACTAAAACTCAAAGCATCGGTAGAAAGAGATCTTTGCCTAGTAATTGTGGATGATTATTCTCGATTTACTTGGGTTCACTTTACGGCAAATAAGTCTGAAACATTTTCTCACTTTTCAAAATTTGCCAAGAAAATTCAGAATGAGAAATGATATATTATTTCAAGCATACGAGACAGACCATTGAGGTAAGTTTGAAAATCAAGACTTTGCCAAATTCTGTGATGATTCTGGATTTTAACATGTTTTCTCCTCTCCATACACTCCATAACGAGAATGGAGTTGTGGAAAGAAAGAATAGAATTTTGTAGCACATGGTAAGAACTCTTTTAATCGAAAGTAATATTTTTTCTCGTTTTTGGGCTGAAGTAGTTTTTACAGCTTGCTATATTATCAACCGAGTATTTTTAAGACCTATTCTAGAGAAAACTCTCTATGAAGTATTTAAAGGGAAAAAACGAAATGTCTCTTATTTTCATGTGTTTGGTTGCAAGTGTTTTATTTTAAAGAATGCAAATGATCGAACTGGTAAGTTTGAAGAGAGATCGGACGAATGAATTTTTCTTGGCTACTCAACCTCAAGCAAAGCCTATAGAGTATTCAACAAGAAGAGTCAATCGCAAAAGAATCTATGAACGTCAAGTTTGAAGATTCAATGTAGAATCAAGTGAATCAAGCTCAACTTAAAGAATTTGAACCTACTCCAAATTCTACAAAGTCTACATTCCCGAAGTGGCTCGAGACTCTGAAATTCAACAACAAGAAGAACTAGAAGGTTCAACTGAAATAGAGGATTAGTAGACTCACAAACTAACCAGCAACTAAAAGCATAAGTCTAGTCATCCCAAGGAACTCATCATCAGCAACATTGATGAAGCGATTCGCACCAGATCCAAAAGGCGAGAAGAGTTTAGTGCTCTAGTACTTATTTATAAAATAGAACCCAAAACTATAGAAGAAGCCTTGGTTGATGAAAGTTTGATTGAAGCTATGTAAGAAGAACTCAGACAGTTCGGCATCAATGATGTTTGGGAACCCATTCCTAAACCTAAATGTAAGTCTATTATTGAAACTAAATGGGTTTTCAGGAACAAGATGAACGAGAAAGGAAAAGTGGTAAGGAACAAAGCAAGACTTGTAGACAAAAGATGTACGCAAGAAAAAGGGATAGACTATGACGAGACATATGCACCAATAGCGAGGTTAGAAGCAATTAGATTATTACTTTCATTTGCTTGCTATAAAAATTTCACGCTATTCCAAATGGACGTAAAAAGTGCATTCCTAAATGGATTCATCCAAGAAGAAGTTTATGTGAAACAACCACCTGGTTTTGAAGATCCGAGAAAGCCAAACTTAGTCTTCAGACTGAAAAAGGCTCTTAATGGATTAAAGCAGGCGCCTCGGGCTTGGTATGACAGGTTAAGTAAATTTATAATTCAAAATGGTTTCAATAAAGGTAAAGTAGATACTACTTTGTTTATTAAGAGAGAATATAAAGATTTTCTACTCTTTCAAATTTATGTTGATGATATCATTTTCGGTTCACCTAATGAAAATTTGTGCAAAAAGTTTTCTAAGTTTATGCGGGATGAATTCGAGATGAGCATGATGGGTGGATTAACATTCTTTCTCGGATTACAAATCAAACAATTGAAGAAGGGAATTTTCATTCACCAAGAGAAATATGTGAAAGATCTCATCAAAAAGTTCGGTTTGGAGAATTGCAAAAAGACTGAGATACCTATGTCAAGTTCTTCAAAGCTGGATAAAGATGAAGAGGGAAAGAGTGTAGACCAAAAGCTATATAGGACTATAATTTGTTCACTTCTTTACCTTACTGCATCTAGACCTGATATTTTGTTTAGTGTTTGCATTTGTGCAAGGTTCCAATCAAATCCCAAAGAATCTCACTTAACTGCTACAAGGCATATCATCAAATACATTGCAACAACTCCAAAGCTAAGGCTATGGTATCCAAAAGAATGAGACTTTACTCTCCTTAGATATTCGGATGTAGATTTAGCTGGTTGCAAAGTTGATCGAAAGAGTACTTCTGGTACTTGCCAACTTCTAAGCAACAAGTTGGTATCATGGTTTTCAAGAAAACAAAGTACTGTAGCTCTTTCAACAGCAGAAATATAATATGTAGCTTTTGGAAGTTGCTGCTCTCAAATTTTGTAGATTTGACAACAGTTAAGAGACTTTGGAATTGAAGAATCATGCACCGAGATCAAATGTGACAACACGAGCACCATAAACCTCATAAAGAATCCAATTATGCATTCAATAGCAAATCATATAAAGATTCGACATCATTTTATTAGAGATCGTGTTCAAAATGGAGAAGTTATGATTCAGTTCATTGACTCAGAGAATCAACTGATAGACATATTTACAAAGCCACTGGAGAAAAGTCTATTTGAGTCTATTCGCACTAGACTGAATATCACATCTTTTATCGAGTAAAGTACGCGGTGCTCAAGACTCGAGGTAAAGTACGTAGACATTTAGACTTAGAATGACTAAGAGTGACAACTATAAGTTATTTCAGTACTAGCAATTTAATTTTTGGATATAAATTTAAAAAGGTACAATTACTTGTTGAATCATTAGTTCTTATTTTATTTTTAGCAATTATCCTTTCAGTTTTAAAATTATGGCAGTTTTTCATTTTCAAAAGGCGTTATTCCTTTTCAAAAAGGCAGCTTTATTTTATGACAATTCGTTTACCTCACTTCACTTTCTTTATATATTGCTGAGATTCGTCTTCTTCATTTTCATTCTCGAAACCTTAGAATACAAAAATCGCACTTACTCTCACTTTCTCGTAGTTTATTCCAAAAGTTTTCACCTTTTCGAGCAAGTTTGAGAATTTCTCTCTTAAAGCGATAATGTCTTCAAGAAAGTCTTCGAGAATCGCAAGCAAGGGACCACGACACTTGCACGAGGGTCCTACGCATTTTGATTTGATCAAGGAAGAAGAATCTTCTCAATCGCAGCAACCAAGTCGGCAACAACCTTCTCAATGAGTCGAGTCTCCTCCACCGACTCAACCAAAAGAAGAAATTTTGGAAGAAGTTGAACTTGTAAGAATGTTGACACCTAATGTTACTTTCAAGCTTTATTCTAAGTTAAAAGAATGAGATACTGCTATGTCTTCGATTGATGAATATCTGAGAGAGAGAGAGAGAGCCTACAAAAATGAGACTCTATTTTTGCACGATAGGGAGAAGATGGGTATTGCAGAAAAGGGTCAGCTGAAAAGGCCTTTGCTAACTTTCCTAGTGACCCGCGTTTTGGCACAGTTAATCAGCCAGAAGAACAGGACGATGATGAATGAATGTTCACACATTTCCAGCCTAAAACGGGAGTGGCTGCAAATGTTGGTGGTGATGGATCGAGTCTATTCAAATCGAAAAACCACAAGAGGTTTTATTTGAATCTGATGAAGAGAGGGGTTATGAACCCTAGGAGCATTGATTTTGATTTTCTTGACTCTGTACAGGTAAATCTAAGGGAAAAGTGGCACTTCTTCAATTGGAGCGTTTTTGTTCTGAATCTACAATTGCTTATCCACAACTCACAGTCTACTTCTATTCGAATTTATCATTTTTAAATGCAAACAGTTTCTCTTTCACAATCATGGATAAAGAGTTTTTGGTGGATATGGACACTTTGGCTAACTTGATTGGGGTGGAAAGAGCGTGTTTCCAACCAATCAATGTGTCCGTTGCTCACGTTACATTGGCATTGGTAAAAGACAGGTTTATTGAAGGAAAGATCTCCTACTTTAGGATAAATGCCTCCAACATCTTGCTGCATAAAATCATGATCAACTGCATCTGTCCAAAATCAACATCCAAGATTAATGTGTCTTGTTCTGAAGCAAAATTGATGTATGCCATCAATGCTAGATACAAATTCTCTCTACCTCACACCATCCTGTTTCACATGTACAGGATAGTGGTAAAAGACAAGGGACAACTCCCTTATTCTACTCTTATAACACGTCTTTTTAGACATTTCAAAATTCATATTCCTGCACCTCTGTGTTTGACAAGCATCACTTCAATGGTGATTGGATTTAAAATAGTCACTAAGATGCGTTTGAAAGAGATTAACAAAGTGTTAAAGCACATGAAGGAGAAGTCTCCCGTCAAGGTGAAATAGGGCTCTGTAGCGGCCAAAAAGAAAGGCAAGGAGCCCATGGATGCTCTAGTAAAAAAGAAAATAACTATCATCTTGCAGGATGAAGAATATGAGGACGAGATGACTCTTTCAGCCTTAAGGAATTTAAAGAGTTTTGTCAGCTTTCGCGAGACCAGAGAAGAGATTGAGAGAAGAGATGTAGGAAGAAGAGAAGAAGAAGAAGATCAAGGAAGAGGAGGAGAAGAAGAAGAAGAGGAAGAGGAAGGAAGAAAGAAGAAGAGGAAGAAGAGGCAAGGAGTGGAACTACTGGTGAGAAAAGAAAAAGAAAACATCACTCACTTACTAAAGCAGAACAGGAAGAAGAATCCACTTCTCCACCCGACGGCACATAAACAGAGGGAGCTGCTTAAAATCAAGGTATTTCTTCACCTGTTATGACTTGTGATGTTAGTCGATCTGCAGCAGATTCAGAGGACGTGTATGCCTCACACCACCCAGAACCAAACCTTGAGGCATTCACTCCAAGTCTCAGTAGACAAACTACTGAAGATCCCTCCAATCTCAAGACTTCAGGAACAGATTCGGCTAGACCCAGTGCTTCACTAACACATTCAGCAGACTTTTCACGAATAATGGATGTTCTGTTGAATTTAAAGAAGAGTCAACATGGCTTGAACTATGACATAAAAGATCTCAAAAAGGCTTTCTTAGCTACTTTAGTTTCTTTGCAAGAACAATTACTTATCCTGAAGACTCAAATGCAAGATCATGTGAAGGGTGAAGAGTTAAAGCAACTGAAGAAGACTATTGGAAAGCTTGAGAAGACAATGAGCTCTATGGGGAATTCCAGCTTGTTCGCCAAAACAGCCATGGTTTTTACACCACTCTTTTCATTCAACTCTTTTTTGTTTATTCTCCACTTTTTACTGTTGACAAAAAGGTGGAGAAGTCGTGCGATTTGTTTTGATTTTAGACTTTGGTTGTAGACTTTTGACTTTGGATTTTGATTTGACTTTTGCTTGATTCTTTGTTGTGGTTTGAATCTTTGATGCTTGCAATAACTTAGCGAGAGATGCGGATACTGATTATGGATGGATAGTTATCTTGCGGGACTAACATATCTTTTGTAGTTGCAGAATTGATACTATCCAAGTCCTAATCAATTTATTTTTATAAGTTATCATGTATTGCTTAAGTTTTGTTTTGCAGGACAAAAGTTTTTAAATGTAGAAAAGCTTTGTTACCATAAAAAATGGGGAGATTGTTGGAGAAAACTCCCTTAGTGTTTTTAAGTTGATAAAACGTTTCCATTAATCTAGTTTGAAGACTTCCGAGACTCAAGTGTTAAAGTCTGAAGATCTCTAGATTATGTCGTCAAAGTCTGAAGACTGCAAGACTCAAGACACAAAGTTTACCCTCACTGACAATTTCTAGACCGACGAAGAGAAGACTTATCAAGATGCAAGTTTATCCTTGGGGATTCGGTTCGTATAGTTTATAGAAGATCTTACGGCTGAAGATAGCACATCAAGATTAATTATTCTTATTGGAATCAATTCGAATAATCAAGATTTGTTGAAAGGCGAAGTATACTTGGAAGGTTTTACTTATGAAAACCTAGATCCTGATTGTATGGGCGAGGAAGATTGGTGGGCTATCATCACATCCCTTAAACAACTCGAGATCTCCTTGATTGATTCTGTCTAACGAGTAGATTGGAAGAACTCATTTGGAAAGTGCTAACGGTCGTGAAGGCATAAATGAGTATATAAGAAGACGTTTAAGTTGTTCGAGTGTGTGCGTGAAAGAAGAATTCCAAAGTTTGAAACTCTTAGTTCTTTGCTATTTCGATTATTAAGCTTTCATTATACTCAAAAGAGAGAGCAAACACTTGTGAGTCTTTGAAGAAGTATAGTAGAGTCTCTACACTTTGTAAAGTCAAGGACGTAAGGCGTAACATCTCTTTTGATCCTTAGTGAAATCCAGCCGGTGGGCTGTTAGCACGGGAGAGTAAACATAAGCTTGATCTAAGCCGAACCACTATAAACACTATGTTTCTATTCTCCCTTAAACTCCTTATTTTTATTTACAGCTTCATATAACTACTTACTATTGTTTATGTTGCTAGCTAATTATTCTGAAGTTTCGAAAAAATTATTTATCACCTATTCACCCCCCTCTAGGAGATCTTACTAGCCCTTTCAAGGGCGACCCTCACTACCCTCTACCATCACTTGAGTCCGACAACCTCCACCATGGCCGATAGAGGGAAAAGGGAAAAGAAAAAAAAGGAAAAAAGGAATTTTTTAAAAGAAAATAAAAGACAAAAATGCTCTTCCATCGGCTAGGTTAAAATCTTCTTTGAGACTGATATGGTAACTTTAAGCCTTTATTTGAAACAAATTCCACTCCATATCCTTATTGAAAAAATGAGGGCACATTAGTGTCCTTATTTGAAATAATATCCACTTTAGATCTTTATTTGAAACAATGAAAGCGCTTCATATTGTTATTTGGAATTTTTCCTTTTGTCTTTCAAGTCTACGTGGCCTTAGCATCATCTCAAGAAGATATATATATATATATATATATATATATATATAAAAAGACACACACATATATATTGTCAAATCTTAAGACGGATATGTACCGAAAAGTTTGGTTTACACCTTTGGTTAAGACATCCCTACCCTTTGATTAAATAAGGTCTCAATTTTGTGCGCTTGATTTTGTGGTAGCATTCCAAAATGTTATATTCAACCACTGACTTACTACAACCACAAAAGAGAAGAGAAGAATTGTGCCATTAAAATTTGAAATATTAAAATTGTGCAATGTGTTGGAGAAAACTTCATTATTAGTTTTGAAGTTGATAAAACATTTCCATCAGTCTAGTATGAAGATGTGCGAGACTCTATCATCAAAGTCGAAGACCTCCGAGACTCAAGATTTAAATACGTCCTCCCGATAGTTTCCGGACCAACGAAGAAAAGATTTATCGATGAAGAAGACTTGTCCAGGTGTGAGTATATCTTTAAGGATTTGGTTCGTACGGTTGAAGATCTCACGGCTGAAGATGGCATCTTGTGATCTATTATTCGTATTAAAATCAATTTGGATAATAAGATCTATTGATTGGCGAAGTATACTTGGAAGGTTCTACTTATGGAAACCTAGATCCTGATTGTATGTGTCAGCAGGATTAGTGGGCTATCATCACATTCCTTAAATAACTTGAGATCTCTTTAATTGATTCTGTCCAACGGATAGATTAGAAGAACTCCTTTGGAAGGTGTCAACGGTTATGAAAGCATGAAGGCGTATATAAGGAAGACGCTTAAGTTATTCGAGTGTGTGCGTGAAAGAAGAATTTCAAAGTCTGAAACTCTAGTTCTTTGCTATTTCATTTGTTGAGCTCAAATTGTACTCAAAAGAGAGTTTGAATACTTGTGAGACCTTAAGGAAGTATGGTAGAAGTTCTACACTGTGGAATCAAGGACGTGAAGCTGTAATATCTCTTTTGGTTCTTAGTGAAATCCAGCCAGTGGGATGTCAGTGCGGGAGAGTGGACGTAGGCTTGGTCTAAGCTGAACTACTATAATCTTTGTGTCTCAATTCTCTTTCCCTAAACTCTTTATTTTAATTCGTAACTTTACATAACTGTTTACAATCTTTTACATTTTCAGTCTATTATCTTTAAAAGATAAATTAATTTATTAAATCTTGCAAAAACTTCTTTAAACACCTATTCACCTCCCTCTAAGTGTTCTTACTAGCCCTATCAATTGGTATCAAAGCTTGTGTGCTCGTTTTATTGAAGTGTTTTACTTCTAAGCTAAAGATCTATGGCTGATATTTTGGCTCCAGGTTTGGTTGAAAGTCAAAGCAACACCAGGCCGCCTTACTTTGATGAAAAAGAATACAACATATGGAAAAACAAGATGAAGACGTTCCTTAAATCGAAAGATCCTCTGGAATGAAATACAGCGTATGGAAAAACAAGTGACAAACTCTTGATGTTAAAGCAATCTACTCTTTATAATGTGCTTTATCACCGACTGAATATAACAGAATTTCATCTTGTGAAACAACAAAAGAAGTTTGGGATATGTTGCATGTTACCTATGAAGGAATTGATCAAATTAAAAAAACAAATATAAATATTTTACTCGGACAATATGAAGTCTTCAAAATGAAGCTAGGAGAATCTATTACTGACATATTTAGTTGTTTTATAGAAATTGTAAATGGTCTATCATATCAAGGACAGCCAATCTCTGGACCAATGAAGGTCAATAAACTGCTGCGTGGATTATCCAAAGATTGGAATCACGTTAAGACTTCAATTAGGGAAACCCAATGGATCATGCCACTTTCGGTAGATGAACTGGTTGGCACACTTCAGTCTTATGAAGTGAAGCAAATCAATAAGGAAGAAGATCATAAAGGTAAGAAGTCAATTGCTTTAAAATCTAATGTTGATTTTGATATTATAGACTTTAAAGATGATATGGACGACGAAGAGTTAACACTTATGATAAGGAAGTTCAGGAAACTGAACAAAAAGGGAAGAAGATTTAATTGGAAGAAGCAAGGTTCTAAAAAAATTCCAGAACAAATCAAATGAGGATGACGAGATCAATAGGGATGTGGTTTGTTTTGAATGCAAGAAAAAAAGACACATCAGACCCAACTGTCCTCTGTTGAAGAAAAAGAAAGCAAGAACTAAAAAGTTCAAGAATGCTCTCAAAGCAGAGACTTGGAGTGATGCGAATGCGAATAAAGTGATGAAGATTATACCAACATGTGTCTTATGGCGAATTCTGAATCAAACTCATAATTTGACTCGAGACTCGAGATAGTGAAATTAAGGTAAGTAATTTAAAAATCCCTAATAAAGTCTCGAAATACATTGATGAGCCTTGTCTTAGTCTCAAAACCTCTCTTAAGAGGATTTTCGAACTAAAAAGGGAAAATTCCACATTGAAACAATAGGAAAACTCTTGGAAAGAAAAGTTTGAAAATCTTGACAAAATTTTTGTCGTTTTAAAAGAAAATACGAGACTCCTTTCAAAAGAAAATACATTTTTGAAAAATGACATTTCGAATATTTCAAAAAGATTTTCAATAGGTTCTGAAAAATTGGAAAATATTCTTTTAGTACAAAGACCTTATTTCAACAAGTCAAGCTTGGAAATGACTTTAGAATCTATTCGTCTAATTGATTTTTTTGAAATGAAGGAAAAAATCAAACAAAGACCTACAAAAACCTTTTACAAAAATCATTTTCAAAAAGTTTTTTGTAAAACTTGTTGGCCAAAGTATTCTCAAATGTTCTAAGTGTAACAACTCTAAACATTTTTAGAAAAAATGTCCTATAATTTGAAGACCTATTAAGAAGGAATGGGCAAAGACCGTATATTGCACTAACTCCACTAGGCCCAAGAAAATGTAGGTACCAAAGAAAGATTGAGTTTATTTTTTAATTGTAGGTCACTACAAGAGAAATGTTAAACGGTATATGGATAGTGGCTGTTCGAGACACATGAATGGAAATTCAAGTTGTTTTACAAAATTTGTTCAAACAAATGGTGGAAAAGTTTCTTTCGGTGGAAATAGCAAATGAAGAATTGTTGAGTGTGGAACTGTAAAGATTGGAATCTCACAATCAACAATGTCTCCTTGATGGAATGACTAAATTACAATCTACTCAGCATTAGCCAACTGTGCGACACTGGATTCAAAATTAATTTCCAAGAAGGAGTATGTTCGGGAACTAGTAAAGATCTTTCTCAACCTTTTACTGGACAAAGACATGTAAGCATCTATCTTTTGGATATCAAACCAGAAAGGTCTCAATGTTTAATATCAATTCAAGATGAAGCGAATCTTTGGCATCGAAAGCTTGGCCACATCAACATGAAGCAAATTGTCAATATCTCTTCCAAGAAACTTGTTCGTGGACTACCCAACCTGAAATATCAAAAATCGAACTTATGCACACCTTGTGTGTTAGGAAAATAGGTCAAAAGTTCTTTTAAACCAATAAATCAAGTTTCTACTAATCGTGTTTTGTAACTTCTGCATATGGATCTCTTTGGACCAACCGGAACTCAAAGCATCGGTGGAAAGAAATATTGCCTAGTAATTATATATGATTATTCTTGATTTACTTGGGTTTATTTTTTAGCAAGTAAGTGTGAAACTTTTTCTCATTTTTCAAAGTTTTCTAAGAAAGTTTAGAATGAGAAAGGATATGCTATCTCGAGTATACGGATAGACCATGGAGGTGAGTTTGAAAATCAAGACTTTGCTAAATTCTGTGATGAAGCTGGTTTTTGGCATGTTTTCTCCTCTCCATAATCTCCAGAATATAATGGAGTTGTGAAAAGAAAGAATAGATCATTATAAAAAATGGCAAGAACTCTTTTAATAGAAAGTAATATTTGTTCTCGTTTTTGGGCTAAAGCAGTCTCTACGGCTTGCTATATTATTAATAGAGTATTCTTAAGGCCTATTCTAGAGAAAACT
Source organism: Eucalyptus lansdowneana (assembly GCA_017140395.1). Lineage (NCBI taxonomy): Eukaryota > Viridiplantae > Streptophyta > Magnoliopsida > Myrtales > Myrtaceae > Eucalyptus > Eucalyptus lansdowneana. Next base: position 53,561,746 of record CM029485.1, read on the forward strand.
CCCTATGAGTTATTCAAAGGAAAAAAAAACCAATCGTTTCTTATTTCTATGTGTTTGGTTGCAATTATTTTGTCTTGAAAAATACAAATGATTGAACTGGTAAGTTTGAAAAAAAAATCAAACGGAGGAATTTTTCTTGGCTACTCAACATCAACCAAAGTGTATAGAGTATTCAACAAGAAGACTCGATACGTAGAAGAATCTATGAATGTCAAATTTCAAGAATTTTCGCAAAATCAATTGATTCGAGACTCAACCTGAAGAATCTGAACCTGCTCCAGACCTTACAAAGTCTACCTCCCCTAAAGCAGTTCAGACTTTAGAAAAACAACAACAAACGGATGTTGAAGAATCAATTGAAGAAGAGAATCAACAATAAGTCAGACTTACCAGCAACTGGAAGCACAAGTCAAGCCATCCCAAAGAACGCATCATCGGTAACATTGATGAAGGGATTTGTACCAGATCCAAAAAGTAAGAAGAGTCTAACGTCGTGGCACTTATTTCTGAAATAGAACCCAAAAGCATAGAAGAAGCTTTAACTAACAAAAGTTGGATCGAAGCTATGCAAGAAGAACTAAGACAGTTCAGTATTAATGATATTTGGGAATTAACTCCTAAACCAAAAGGTAAATTTATTATTAGAGCTAAATGGGTTTTCAGGAACAAGGTGGACGAAAAAGAAAAAGTGGTCAAAAACAAAGCAAGACTCGTGGCCAAAGAATATACGCAAGAAGAAGGGATAGACTATGATGAGACCTATGCACCAGTAGCAAGGTTAAAAACAATTAGAGTATTACTTGCTTTTGCCTGTTATAAAAATTTAAGGTTATTCCAAATGGACTTCAAAAGTGCATTCCTAAATGGATTTATCCAAGAAGAAGTCTATGTGGAACAACCTCATGGATTTGAAGACCTAAGGAAACTAGACTCGGTACTCGGACTAAAAAAGGCTCTATATGAGTTAAAGCAAGCACCTCGAGCATGGTATGACAGGTTAAGTAAGTTTTTAATTCAAAATAGTTTTGCCAAGGGAAAAGTGGATACTACTTTGTTTATTAAAAGGGAAGGTAAAAACTTTTTACTTGTTCAAATCTATGTTGATGATATTATATTTAGATCACTTAATGAAAACATGTGCAAGAAGTTTTCTAAGTCTATACAAGATGAATTTGAGATGAGCATGATGGGTGAACTATCATTCTTTCTTGAATTACAAGTGAAGCAATTGAAGGAAGAAATTTTCATTCATCAAGAAAAATATGCAAAAGAACTTGTTAAAAAGTTCGGATTGGAGAATTGCAAAAAGACTGAAATACCAATGTCTAGTTCTTTGAAGTTGGATAAAGATGAAGGAGGAAAGAAAGTTGACCAGAAGCTCTACAGGAGTATTATTGGCTCACTTTTTTATCTTACTGCTTCTAGACCTGACATTTTGTTTAGTGTTTGCATTTGTGTTAGATTTCAATATGGTCCCAAAGAATCTCATCTAAGTGCTACAAAACGCATCATTAAATATGTTGCAACTACCTCAAAGTTAGGTCTATGATATTCTAAAGGAGGAGACTTTACTCTCCTTGGTTATTCAGACGCAGATCTAGTAGGTTGCAGAGTTGATAGAAAGAGTACTTTCAGTACTTATCAACTGCTAGGTAATAGAACAATATCATGGTTTTCAAGAAAGCAAAGTACTGTAGCTCTTTCAATAGCAGAAGTAGAGTATGTGACTCTTGGAAGTTGTTATTTTCAAATCTTATGGATAAAATAACAACTAAGAGACTTTGGAATCGAAGACTCATGCACCGAGATCAAATGTGACTCAAAGAATCAACTAGTGGGCATATTTACAAAGCTATTGAAGAAACGCTTATTTGAGTCTATTTGGACCAAACTAAACATTACATCTTTTAGTCAGTAAAGTCTGAAGAAGCTCAGACTTAGAGATAAAGTCTAAAGGTGCTCGAGACTCGGATGACCAAGAGTTATGACTATAAGTAATTTCGATTATAGTAATCTTCGATTCTAGTAATCTAACTTTTGGATAAAGACTTGAAAAGGTACGATTACTCATTAATCGCTGATTAATTGAAATTATAGTTCCGAGTTTTTGAATTCAAAGCATTTATTCTTTTTTCAAAAAGGTAGTTATCATTTTCTTCGAAAAGACGGTTATTTAAGGCAATTATTCTTTTTTCGAAAAAGGTATTTTTATTTTTTCCTTTTATGTCGCTTTGTTTACCTCGCTTCACTTGCTTTATATGTTGAAATCTGTCCTCTTCGTTTTTCACTCTCAAACCCTAAAAAGTTCCAAACTCCCACTTGCTCTCACTTTCCCTATTGTTTAATCCAAAAAGTTTTCACCTTTCGAGCAAGACTGTGAATTTCTCCCTTTGAAGAAACAATGTCTTCGAGAAAGTCATCAAGAATTGCAAGCAGGGGACCACGACACATGCTAGAGGGTCCTACGCGCTTTGACTTGACTGAAGAAGAAGATTCTACTCCTCCACAGCAACCAAGACAACAACAACCTTCTCAGCTGCGTCAATCTACTCCATAGAATCATCCAGAAGAAGAAGTTTTGGAAGAAGTGGAACCTGTAAGAACGTTAACTTCTTAAGTTGCTTACAAGCTTTATTCTAGTATGAAAAGAGGGGGAACTGCTATGTCCTTGATAGATGAATATTTGCGAGAGAGGGGCTATAAGAATGAGACTCTGTTTCTGCGAGATATGGAGAGAATGGGTATTGCCTTAAAGGGGTTGGCTGAAAAAGCCTTCTCTAACTTTCCTAGTGACCCGCGCTTTGGGATTGCTAATCAACCACAAGGACAGGACGACGATGAATGAATGTTTACCCATTTTCAACCTAGAACAGGAATGGCTTCAAAGATTGCTAGTGATGGTTCAAGCCTTTTCAGATCGAAGAACCATAAGAGGGTTTACTCGAGTTTAATGAAGAGAGGGGTTATGAATCCTAGGAGTGCCGATTTTGATTTCCTTGACTTGGTAAAAGTAAATCTGCGAGAAAAGTTTGCTCTACTGCAATTGGAGCAATTTTGTTCTGAATCTACTGCTGCTTATCCTGAACTCACAGCTTACTTTTACTCGAACTTATTTTTCATGGATACAAATAGTTTCTCTTTCTCGGTGAGGGATAAGGAATTTGTGGTGAATATGGACACTTTGGCTAACATAATTGAGGTGGAAAGATCGAGTTTCCAACCAATTAGCATGTCTGTTGCTCATGCCACTCTGTCATTGGTGAAAGATCGAGATGCTGAAAGGAAGATTTCTTACTTAAGGATGTCTCTCAGTCTGAAGCGAAATTGATGTATGCCATCAATGCTGGATTCAAATTCTCTCTGCCTCACACCATTATGTTCCACATGTACAGAACAGTGATAATGGATAAGGGACAACTCTCTTACTTTGCTCTTATCACGTGCATTTTTAGAAATTTTAAAATTCACATCTCTGCACAATTATGTTTGACAAGCATCCCTCCAATGGTGATTTGTTTTAAAATGGTCACAAAGATGCGTTTGAAAAAGCTGAGTAAGGTGTTGGAGCATATGAAAGAGAAGTCTCCTGTGAAAACAAAACAAGACTTTGCTGCAACAAAGAGGAAAGGCAAGGAGCTCATGGCTGCTTTTGTGAAGAAGAAAATAATTCTCATCTTGCAAGATGAAGAGGATGATGATGAAATGACTCTTTCAGCCTTACGAAATTTGAAGAGTTTTGTAAGTTTTCAAGAGACTCGGGAAGAGACAGAAGAAGGAGAAAAAGAGAGAGAAGTGACAGAGAAGGAAGCTGAAGAATAGAGGAGGACAGAGGAAGAAAGAAGAGAAGAAGAAGAAGAAGAAGAGAAAAGAAGAGGAGAGGAAGAAGAAGCAGAAAGAAGAGAAGAAAGAGGACAAGAAGGAGAAGAGGAGAGAGACCAGGATCAAGAGGACTCTTTTGAGCCAACCTTGGTTGTCTCCTTGTCCAGTGATTCTGAGATGGCAGGAACTAGAACTGCTGACGTGCATCACTCTGAAGCTGAAGTTAATCAAGAAGAAATTTTACCTACTCCATCTGAAGGCAACAAAACATGGGAGCTGTTGGACATTAAGGTATTTCTTCTCCTATCTTTACTAGTGATGTGAGTCCCTCTACAACAGACCCAGAGGATGTTTATGCCTCTCATTATCCTAAAGCATCCACTCATAGTCATCGTGGACAATTTGCTAAAGTTCCATCTATTCTCAAAACCCTTGGATTTGACTTGGCTGGACTTGGTGCTGCAACAGATCAAACAACAGACTTTTCAAGACTGCTAGAGATTCTATTGGATGTAAAGAAACAACAATATGCTATGGGGTATGAGATGTAGGATCTCAAGAACGCATTCATGGCCACTTCAATGTCTTTGCACGATCAGATACAAGCCCTGAAGAACCAAGTGTAGTCATCTGTGCAGGGTGAAGATTTTCAGTCACTAAAGCAGAGTTTTGCAAGGCTTGAGAAGATAGTGAAGTCGATGGGAGTGTTCGAGCTTGTTTGTCTTCCAAAAGAGCCATGATTCTGGCTCTATTTTCAAACCATATTTTTATTCATTCTCCACTCTTTGTTGTTGACAAAAAGGGGTTGTTGTTGACAAAAAGGGGGAGAAGTTGTTGCAAATTTGACTTCATTTGACTTTCATTTTGATTTGATCTTTTGTGGACTTATTTTTTACACTTATCTTTTGTTTGGTGGGAAAAGTGCCAAAAAAGTCCCAAACCTTTTGCCTTTGTACCGATTTAATTCTAAACTTTTTTTGGTGCCGATTCGGTCCTAAACCTTTTTAAGTTGTGCCAATTTAGTCCTTTCCAGACCAATTTTGGCCATATTTTACGATTCGATCTTTGGCCGACTTACGTGATCGATCGGCGGCGCGTAGACAACTTTTAATAATATTTTTAATTTTTAATTAATTTATTTTTTTGTCTTTTTCTCCCAACCGATCACCGAGGTTTGGCGGCGGCCATAAGCGACCGCCGGCGAGGGCGAGCCTCGTCCATGGTTGCCTCGCCGGATCCGGCCATGGGCGAGGCTCGCCCTCGCCGGATCGGCGAGTCGAGCCTAGCTAGATCAGGCCATGGGCGAGGCTCGCCCTTGCCGGATCTGGCGAGGTCAAGCCTCGTCGGCCCTCGTCCATAGCCTGATCTGCAAGGCCATGGGCGAGGGCCAGCGAGGCTCCACTTGCCAGATCCGGCGAGGCGAGCCTCACCCATGGCCGGATCCGGCGAGGCGGCCATGGGCGAGCCTCGCCGGCCCTCGCCCGACCTTGCCAGATCAGGCCATGGGCAAGGGCTGGCGAGGCTCGACCTCGCTAGATCCAGCGAGGGCGAGCCTCGCCATTGGCCGCCTCGCCAGATTAGGCCATGGGTGAGGCTCGCCCTCGCCAGATCTAGCGAGGTTGAGCCTCGCCGGCCCTCGCCCATGGCCTAATCTAGCGAGGTCGGGCGAGGGCCAGCGAGGCTCGACCTCACCAGATCCGGCAAGGGCGAGCCTTGCCGGCCCTCGCCCATGGCTAGCAAGGCTCGACCTCGCCAGATTCGGCGAGGTCGGCCTCGCCCAACCTTGCCAGTAGTCACTTTTGGCTGGTCGCCGGACCACGGCGGCTAGAGGAAAAGACAAAAAAGTAAAAATAAAAATAAAAATATTAAAAATATTTTTAAAAATTAAAAAATTATTAAAAATTGTCACGTCGGCGCCGATCAAGCCACGTCAGCCGGTCGGCGTCGTCAGCAAAATCCAATCAAAATTGGCCGGAAAGGACTAAATTGGACAACTTAAAAAGGTTTAGACTAAATCGGCGTAAAAGGTTTATGGCTTTTTGGCACTTTTCCCTTTGTTTGGTTGTTGTTTGAACTGCTTGATTTGATCCTTGATGCTTGCAGTATCTTTGGCTGTGATAATGAGATATCATGGTTTGTTTAAGTGATGTTTTTAAAGCCAAGAGGCAACACTAGAATAAATAGATAAATAAATAAATAGTCACTCTAGAATCTAGAATTTTCAAAGGGCGACCTATCAACCAACCACTGTGGTCTGCGCATACAAGCTGAGGGTCGTACCAGCAGGCGTTCAGCAACACGGGAATTTGCTGCATTTGCACCTTGTTTGGCTTCCACTGGTAACGTGAGATTTTTCTCCGGTAGAGGTGGCAAAATGCGTCTCCTAACCCCTAATTCCACTCATATTTACTGGGTTGGATTTAAAGTGGATCAATCGATTTCATGAATGGGTTAAATGAGCTGTAAGAATCAAAGACAGAGATAAAATTGGTCTAAATGGATTTAACTGTGACTCATCTTTAACATAAAGGTAATGGAAATGAAATAAAACAAACAAGAGCACTGCCCCCATCAGATTAGTCATACGACCGGCTTGCATAATGCTCCATTTTGTTGTAAATCTCGATGCCAAACCTGATGATAATTAGGACTGCGTCTAGAGGAAACTTGTTCAGACCCTTTCTCTAACGTAATACAAAAATTGTTTGATCCGGTCAAATCGTCTTGACAAATATTTGAAGTCATTTGTTCATATCAATTGGTCAAATAAACTAGAAAGGGACAACGGCATTGTGTTGATTAATGAGGTGTAGTAACAAGATTTTTATCATATACATTGGTAGGGAAAGATTTACATGATATGTGCATCTTTTAATTTGCTCAGAATTTATAAAATTATAAGTTTCTAAAATCTAAATAAATAAAGTTCGAGTGATAATATTTCCTTCTCCTCTATTAGTATCAACATCCAAATTTTATGAGGCAAAATCCTTCGTCATTGTGTTTTCTCAAGATATACATTATCCATTGTCAAAAACGATATTATCCAATGCATTGATGATTTATTTGATATTCAATATTTCTCATTTCACTCGAGAATGAAAATAATTCATAAAATAAATGTTACAATGATTTATTATAAGTATAATAAAAAATGGTTTCGAAAATAAAATTATGAGGAGATAACAATTTTCTTGTGGCTTTCAATATTTTCATACTTACAAAGAAAATTGCTATAGAGTTTGGGTTGGGTTGGGGGTATGTTCGATTTGGATCGCAAAAATTATGTTGTATAAAAATAAGTCAAATGAGTTGAGACGATTTATGACCAATCCAAATCGGACCCCACTGTTTGGTTTGACTAGCCCATTCACCAGCGACTGTTTGGTTTGACTCGCCCATTCACCAGCGACTGTTTGGTTTGAGAAGTCTCCGAGAAAGCCAAAAAAAGAAAGAGTTGTGTGACATTTACTTCTCGGGAAAAGCACAAGTATTGACGTCAAATGACACTACTTGTACTCACCAAACTCATGGTCCGGGATATTCCGTATATATATATCATAAGCAACATACCCAGTAAAATTAGTGGAAACCACATTATTTCTATATATCAGTAAATAAACTAATGCAAAAACGACCAAATTATTCTGGAAATGATCAACCCGAGCTTAGTTATAAGAGGCCCTGCAATTCAGGGCGATTGACATTACAGCATTAACTTTCTAGGAAAGTAGAGTATGGGTCGCAAAAATTATGTTGTATAAAAATGAGTCAAATGAGTTGAGATGATTTATGACCAATCCAAATCGGACCCGACTGTTTGGTTTGACTAGCCCATTCACCAGCGAAGTCTCCGAGAAAGCCAAAAAAAGAAAGAGTTGTGTGACATTTACTTCTCGGGAAAAGCACAAGTACTGACGTCGAATGACACTACTTGTACTCACCAAACTCATGGTCCGGGATATTCCATATATATCATGAATAAGCAACATACACAGTAAAATTAGTGGAAACCACATTATTTCTATATATCAGTAAATAAACTAATGCAAAAACGACCAAATTATTCTGAAATGGTCAACCCGAGCTTAGTTATAAGAGGCCCTGCAATTTAGGGCGATTGACATTACAGCATTAACTTTCTAGGAAAGTAGAGTATAGATCGCAAAAATTATGTTGTATAAAAATGAGTCAAATGAGTTGAGACGACTTATGACCAATCCAAATCGGACCTGACTGTTTGGTTTGACTAGCCCATTCACCAGCGAAGTCACCGAGAAAGCCAAAAAAGGAAAGAGTTGTGTGACATTTACTTCTCGGGAAAAGCATAAGTATTGACGTCAAATGACACTACTTGTACTCACCAAACTCATGGTCCGGGATATTCCATATATATCATGAGTAAGCAACATACACAGTAAAATTAGTGGAAACCACATTATTTCTATATATCAGTAAATAAACTAATGCAAAAACGACCAAATTATTCTGGAAATGATCAACCCGAGCTTAGTTATAAGAGGCCCTGCAATTCAGGGCGATTGACATTACAGCATTAACTTTCTAGGAAAGTAGAGTATGGGTCGCAAAAATTATGTTGTATAAAAATGAGTCAAATGAGTTGAGATGATTTATGACCAATCCAAATCGGACCCGACTGTTTGGTTTGACTAGCCCATTCACCAGCGAAGTCTCCGAGAAAGCCAAAAAAAGAAAGAGTTGTGTGACATTTACTTCTCGGGAAAAGCACAAGTACTGACGTCGAATGACACTACTTGTACTCACCAAACTCATGGTCCGGGATATTCCATATATATCATGAGTAAGCAACATACACAGTAAAATTAGTGGAAACCACATTATTTCTATATATCAGTAAATAAACTAATGCAAAAACGACCAAATTATTCTGGAAATGGTCAACCCGAGCTTAGTTATAAGAGGCCCTGCAATTTAGGCCGATTGACATTACAGCATTAACTTTCTAGGAAAGTAGAGTATAGATCGCAAAAATTATGTTGTATAAAAATGAGTCAAATGAGTTGAGACGACTTATGACCAATCCAAATCGGACCTGACTGTTTGGTTTGACTAGCCCATTCACCAGCGAAGTCACCGAGAAAGCCAAAAAAGGAAAGAGTTGTGTGACATTTACTTCTCGGGAAAAGCATAAGTATTGACGTCAAATGACACTACTTGTACTCACCAAACTCATGGTCCGGGATATTCCATATATATCATGAGTAAGCAACATACACAGTAAAATTAGTGGAAACCACATTATTTCTATATATCAGTAAATAAACTAATGCAAAAACGACCAAATTATTCTGGAAATGGTCAACCCGAGCTTAGTTATAAGAGGCCCTGCAATTTAGGCCGATTGACATTACAGCATTAACTTTCTAGGAAAGTAGAAAATCTTTTTCGCATGCTCTGTTTACTTTGTTGTTGAAAGACGGCAACTAGAACAGCAACCCAATGGCGGCGCATCCATATCTTCATGCACCAGGTACATGTTCATGTTCGAGCCTAGATAAAATATGGTATTGGCGATGTGGTGTTAAAGAATGCTGGATCTTGCATTTTCTCGTGGTTCTTTTTCTTTGCTTTATCATTGAACAAACATAACCCTGACCTCGACTAGGAAAAAGAGAAAAAAAATTCAGTATGAGAAGGACTTTGTGCTCACTCTTTCTCCTACATATATTGAAGATTTTCGTGGAAGCGATGACCAAATTGAAGTGTTATTTCATTGTGAAATTAATATTTGGGGCGGATCTTGATGAAATGTTCTAATCCGGGACACTTCTCTATGTCTGCAAGGAAAAAGTATTAACAAAATGGGCCTGCGAAATTTGTATCCAATGCAGGAAATATGGAAGAGATGGCGGATGGACCCCATTACCGACCATTGTTGGCAGCCGTATTCAAGGGTGACTGGGAATATGCTAGCAAATTTTTCGACCAAGAACCTGCTTCGTTGAGGGCCAGAATAACAAGCAGATTCGAAACAGTGCTTCACATAGCCACTTTGAGTGCACAAGACCAATTTGTTGAGCGACTGCTTCAACGCTTGAATCCAGAAGATCTTGTGATGGTTGATTCTGATGGCCGCACGGCCCTCCACAATGCTGTCCATTGTGGAAGGATAAAAATGGTCAAGGCATTAGTTCAAAGGTATCCAAGGTTGACGCAACTTCCAGATTATCAAGGGCGTGTTCCTTTGAGAATATCTACTCAGGAAGCTTCTACGCATAAGGAGATTGCCTGGTTCCTGGCGAGAACAACAACAGACGAAGAGCCAAGTTATCCCTTCAGCAGTCCTTCGGCGATTAATCCCATTTTAGATCTCACCTACGCTGGTCATCATGGTGATAATATATCGCTCCCTACCTTAATTCCATCTGTTTTTTCCTTCATTCTAGACTTGACTTATTTTCCTGATCAACTTTGCTGGTTAATTTGGATAGATATCACCCTTTTTCTAGTTGATCGACATCCTCGCTTACTTACCATGAAAAGAAGAAATTTATCTATACTGGGCGTGTTGGCAAGAATGCATCCTCACTTTCTCAGCGTGACCAAACTCAGTGTTTGGAAAAGATTGATATTGAAATGTCCGTACTTTCCTTATTCACATCCCTTCATTATTGATATCCTTCAAGAAGATCATACCTTGCTCATCACCTACTCTTTTGTATCTGACCTGAAGGTATTCCGGTGGACTTGAACTATGGACAGGAAGATGAAAATTTAAGAAATATGCAAAGGCCAAGAAATCTAGGTGGGTGTGCATTTTACACTTGGGCATTATCTAGTTTAGGACCTTCCATGATTTTGAACTTAAGTCAATATCTTAGATTGATTCCCTCCCTACCAGCAGCAAAAACCGCAAATGATTGTTTCTTTGTAATATTCGGGTTCCTTGGCCTAGTTTTACTTAAATAATGACCTGAATTGAAAACTACTTTATGGATATGCTATTCCTCGGAAACCAAATATGATTTAACCAGCGTGTCCCTTCTTCGTTTGGCAGCTTCTTCCACACAATTTTTTGGTTCGCCACATTGTCCATTCAGTAAGTTATACAGTGCTCTTCTCACTTTCCTCACTGAATCCCTTCTTTATTGATATCCTTCAAGAAGATCATACCTGGCTCATCACCCGCTCTTTTGCATCTGAACTGAAGGCTTTGGGGTGGACTTGAACTATAGACCAGCAGATGAAAATTTAAGGAATACGCAAAGGCCAAGAAATCCAGGTGGGTGTGCATTTATAGTTGGGCATTCTCTAGTTTAGGACCTTCCATGATTTTTAATTTAAGTCAATATCTTAGATTATTTCCCTCCCTACTAGCAAATAAAACTGAAAATGATTTTTTTTTTTCATATATTTTCGAGTTCCTTGACCTAGTTTTACTTGAATGATGGCTTGAAATCGAAGTAAGTTATGGATTGGCTATCCCTTAGAAACTACATATGATTTAACCTACATAACTCTGCTTCGTTTTGCAGCTCCTCCCATACTAGTTTTTCGTTTGTTACATTTAGAGGTGTCAAAATAGGTCTGAAACCCATATATGACTCATTTAAATCATAAATGGGTAATATATTAGTTACTTATATTTTGAAATGAATCATATATGGGTCACTTTCATTTTGAAGAGCTTAATTAAATGGGTCTTAAATAAGTTGGACTTAAAAGCCATTTTCAACCCAAGCCTCACGCTCTCTCTTTCCCCCTTTAACTTTGTAATTTTTTTTTAATATAAAAATCGAAATTAGAGTTATTTTTATATTTTATTTTATTTTTATTTTTATTTTTTCTTTATTCTTCCTCCTTCCTTATCGGTGGTGGCACGGCAATGACGGGCGACACTGTTAGGCAAGGCTCAAGCGAGACTCAAGCTCGTTGACATCAGGCGAGCTCGATCTTGCCAATTTGGTGAGGTCGAGGCCTTGCCGATGTCTAGCGAAGGTCGAGCCTCCCCAATTTGGCTAGACTCAAGCTTGCTGGTGTTGGGCAAGCTTGAGGCCTTGCTGACATCTAGCGAGGCTTGAGCCTTGCCGACTACTAGCGAGGCTCGAGCCTCGCTGATCTGGTGAGCTTCGAGCTTGCTGATCTAGCGAGATGGAGGCCTTGCCGACAGCTGGTGAGACTCTAGCCTTGCCGATCTCGCTTAGCTCAGCTCACTAGCGTCAGGCAAGCTCAATCTTGTCAATTTAGCAAGGCCGATGCCTCACCAATCTGGCGAGCCTTGAGCTCACTGGCATCGGGTGAGCTCGAGCTCACCTATGGCCAATCACCGGCCATTGTCATGGATGATAGCCAACCAAAGAAGAAGAAAAAGAAAAAGAAAATAAAAAATTATATTTAAAAAAATAAAAATAATAAAAAATTCGATTTAAAAAAAATAATTTTGTTATAAAATTATAAAAATTGTCCATTAAATTTGTATTCATTAAAGTGTTTTAGCAATACTATTTTTTTTTTTAAATCATAAGAAATAAGTTTTCTTAGGTTTAGTTAAAAGTTTCACATTTTTTATTTACTAATTTTTTATTGTTCAATTTACTTTTTAAATTTTTTTGTGAAATTTTTATTCAGGTAACATATATGTGAAGAGTTTAAAGTGAATTAAATGGGTGGGAGTAGATTACCTAAATTGAGTTAAATATTAATGTGTTTCGATAATATGTGTTCGGTTTGGTATGGGTCATTAAATTTACATTGCATGTAAATGGGTCAATATGGGTCAAACCCAAACTTGACGCGACCCACTCATTTGATAGCACTAGTTACGTTATCCATTAAATAAGTTATACAATGCTCTTCTTGCTTCTTCTTCTTCTTTTTTGGCCTCCCTGGCTTGACTATACTTGCATAACACTAGTGTGATTTAACCTCCACAGACCTCTTGACCACCCAGCAAGCTTCGGCTTTAAAGAAAGAATAGTATTTCGAGAGAAATTTCTTGGAAAATATGTAGTTGGTAGAAAATAGGAGGAATAAAGTTATTAGAGCATGTCTCCTCTTACTTGTCACGTTGCAAGAAATCAAAGAGGACAAAACTTCAAGTCATTTATCCTCATCCACATCTCTGGCAATTCACTTGCGATCCCAACTATTAATCCATGTGAATGTGGATGTTGTTTGTTTTGATATCTCGTACTATCAACCATTAAGATTGTCAGGACACCACTAGCTATAATATGTAGTAGAGTATCTTCATTCTAGATACACAAAGATTTCATATATACTGATCCATTTCTCTATGCTACTTGATTATAGTGCTTCAATATCTTACAAGGTCATTTTGGAATGTCATCAAAATTTTAGGTAAGATTCCCTTTTATGAATATACCACCTCTATCTTTGTCTCCAACTCTCCAATGAAAAGTCTATGGCTTGTTTTTATTTATTTATTTCTTTCATAACTAGAAAAATGTTCCTAATTAATTTTTTTTTTTTATGTAATTCAACAAAATTTATCAGGTCCACAGTTTGTTAAGAAAGGTTTGCACATTCATCGTTGGATGAGTGATACATGTGTTTGAAATTAGTTTTATAACTAACTCTTTGTGCATGTCAACCATCCAATGGTAAACATGTACCGGCATTGGACCTATTAAAAATCCTCTAACAACTTATTCAAACTCAAACGAAATTACATATGATTTTCAATGTCAATTTTGTATATTTTGAAAGATTTGAGCTATTCACCAAGTTCTAATTAAAAAGTTGCCCAATTTGGAAAAAGGTAAATAAAGAATCCTTGATATTGCAAATTAGGCAAGATTAGATGTTAACCTATATCCATCTTGCTTAAGGCTAACTGATCTAAGCAGAAGATTAGAAAAAAGAGTTATGTTGACCTAGGACTTCCCTTCAATCTTGATTAATGAAATTATGTTGGTTTCGTGTTGCCTCCCTTGTGGGCGAATTGCTTAAGCCTAAATATTATTTTCTTCGACACTACTTCATTACAATACAACATGACATAATATTCTTTTTTTTGGGTCGAAAGACATAATATGTTGAGAGGGTGCAGGAATTGGGCATGGGACTGGGGGCAACCCACTGGCATCTTTGACTATTTTGGCTACATTATCCATAAAATAAGGTTGCAATTGATGAAGGCACGATTCTATCCTTTAAATGTATTGAATATATTCAACTTTTATTTAGGAACTTAGAAAGGCGTGCAGTATTGGAATAGGGGGAAGAAAGCGGGTAGGAAAAATCAAAATAATTTCGTTGGTATGGCTAGGAATTGAAAAAAATTCAATGGGAGAAAATTTCTTAAGCGTCAATAGAACCGTGCATCCCAGAATTCCACTTCGAGTTATATATCCTATACTAAGAAGCCATCGGCTATATGTCAAGAGAGTTTGTTCATCCTCCTATGTTCCTGCATTCAAGGTTTGTTGAAACACTCTGCTATTGAAATCCTGAATACATCAAACCAATACGGTGAAGTGCTCTTTTAAAATTGCTCAAGGAGGTGGACCACCTGAGGTTGAGTACCCGGCGACCGCTAAAACAATTCCTATAGCTCCCAAAACTTATAAACACATCTCACCAGCAGTTGCTCTCATTTTGTCATATTCACCCAACTATTGTATGCACCTGAAATACCCATTAGCCTTGTCCCCAATTCTTCTATTTTGTCAAAGAACAAAACAAAAATAGAAGTAAACTGGCATTGCGTATTATCATATAAAAAGTAACTTTAGAATAAGGTCTAGTTAACTATACTCACTATGTCATTTAGGTTAAACAAGTAAATTCAAAGGGACATACCATTATGTGGCCTCATGTGGAAGTTTTGATTTTATTAGAGACAGATAGAATGGAGGAGAAAAAAAAATTGTTCTTGCGCTGCGCGTAAATAACAACGCAAAGGATTGTACTGCTAATATGGTTTTTGGTAAAATCTAATTTCTGGCTCTTTGTTTTTCACTTTCTTTTTTCTTAACATTTTGTAGTTCCTGAAATCAAGAGGATCCACGAATTAAAGCTGAGACATGAGGCGGCAGTTAAGTTGGCAAAAAGAGTTTGCCACGCGATCTCTGATATGAAAACTACCGAGATCACGGAGTTTTTCCTAGAGAGGGACCTGTTGTTTCACGCTACAGTTAAGGGAAACAGTGAACTCGTGAAGATATGTATTCAGTTTTTCCCGGAGCTTATTAGGATTTCTCCTAATGGTGACAGTTTGATGACACTAGCTGTGAAGAATCGCCAAGAAAGGATTCTCTCACTCTTTCTGAAGGGAAGCACAAAAAATGAGTTGTCATTAGTGCCAGCACCTACACCGGAAGAAGCGGTAAAAATGATGCTTGCAGCAGCAAAGTACGACTCTAATTTGGAGGCTTTAACTTATGTCTCTGGAGCAGCTTTCGCAATGCAGAGAGAACTCCAATGGTTCAAAGTAAGTACCTTTCTTTTCATATATATATAATAACCGCAATACTGATAGTTATTATATATTCTTGACAAATTTCTTAAAATATGATGGCTACACCTTTATTTGGATAGTCTTAGGAATATACCTAGAACTTTCTTCTATAGTGGTTGAGCAATGGCTAGACCAATTTTTGTACGCCTCGACTTGTCCACCCCTCTAGGCTATCTTAAGAGTGCACAGCCCCACATCTGTCTGATGCAGAAGATTTTACTCTTGATATATTTCCAACAGGATTCGAATTTAAAACCACAAGGAAAAGAATAAACTCTCACGATATCTAAATCAACACCTTGTCGGTACATGTAACTTTTAAATTTCACATGCAACAAAGAAATTGGGACTCATCGGAATTAAATTACAGATGAATTCTAGTGATACAACTTCAATCCACCACTCGATCTGAACCGAGCGACTCTTTCTTAAAACTCACCAACTCATTCTATAGGTTTCTACCATGACGCAATGGGGAGATTGTTATGCAAATAATTTCTTGTATAACCCACATATCTTAATTTGGAGGCCCAAAAAAAGGATTAATTCAGTTTTGCTATATTTTAACAATGGCTTTGATAGTTCCATTGTATCATATTTTATCAAGATGATAGTTTAGTTCAGATATAATTAAATTATGTAGATAAACAATGATCTAATTAAAGTAGTATGACATGAATCTTCTCCTTTTCAATCAAAAGGTTAGGAAAGTTTAGTTATGGCCATTGTTTCTTTTTGAATAGCTATTAATTCAGAACGCTTTTCATTAGTTTATTTAGCTATTAGCTAAGATTGTACTCACTCAAACCATTATCTTCAAAAAAAAAAAAAAAAAAAAAAGATTCATGAAGCTTTTACCATATGTTTACCTTTATTTCATTTCAACTCCCTAGTCTCCTTGTCACGAAAAAAAGTTGGGACAATTTTTTCCTTTTTCCTTCTCCCGTGGAGGCTGCAACACATCTCTCAAAATGTTTAATGAGCATAGTAGAAAGAACGAGAGGGTCTATTAAGAATATAGAATAAAGATTTGCAGTGAAAAGATTAGTGAAGAAAGTAGTACTTTATAGAGAAGAAAGTGAATATTGGATGAATAAGTGAGGAAGCGACACAGAGAATTTTGGACCTTACATAAGATAATAAACTCTGAGAGAGAGAGAGAGAGAGAGAGAGAGAGAGAGGAGAACAGGGTGGGCTGCAGGGTTGCGTGATCCAAGTAAACTAAATGGAGATTATATAAAGTTTGAAACTCGTGTTGGGCCGTTTGAACGCGAGTCTTCACAATCGAGATTTGAGAAGGGCAATAGGAATAAAAAAAGGGGAGTAATACCTCAACATTTTTAATAGTGGAGTAATCTTGCCTATGGGATGTCACAAAAGTGCAACCAACGAGGTTTCAAGACATAGGGCGTTTGGAAGGTCAGATACGAGCTAAAGAATTCACCTTAGGATATAGGTTACCATCAAAGGTAAGAGCTCACCACCTAAGAAATCCACCTGAGGGTATTATAAATGGAACTCACCACTCTATGAAATTCACTTTAGACGAACCCCAGAAGATTCCTAGCGTCATTTTGGGGCTTCATCAGTTTAGGTTAAATCAGAATATTTCGAACGAATAGCCCCTTATTTGCTATCGGAATAAGCACGTGAGTCACATGTTCAAACCGACTGATGAAGATTTGGTTGGCTAGTGAGTTTGCCCCTTATTTGAGATTAACTTTTGTTCGAGACAAGGTACGCTCTGAAGTCTGAACCATGTTTGATAAAACGGCTTCACTTGATTATCTTGTTTGAATTTTTCCAAATTTTTAATTATTTTTGTACTCATTGTCACCGATGTTTGTGACTTTTATTAACAGGCTGTCGAAAAATGGCTTTTCCCTGACTTGAGAACCTTCAAACACGAGGGGAAATCATATTGGCAAATATTCACAGAGGAGCACCGAGAGTTGCTTGTGAAAGGAGGGGAGTGGGTGAGGAACACAGCTCAATCATGTATGGTCGTCTCAACTCTAATTGCCACGATATTATTTGCTGCTTCTTACAATGTGCCTAAAAGTATCAGCAGCATTGCTGGAGATCCACCGTTGATTGTAAGGAAGGCTCTCATTGTTTTCGAAATTTCAGATGGTTTAGGTTTGTTGTTCTCTGTATTTGCCATCTTGCTATTTCTAGCCATCTTAACTTCGCGGTATGAGGCGAAAGATTTTCTTCGCTCGTTGCCTACTAAGATTATCATGGGCCTTTCTTGTCTCTTTCTCTCCTTGGCTTGCATGCTGGTGGCCTTCGTTGCAGCTTACATTATCGTGCAGCAAAAGAGAGCAGACTGGGTTTACATGACCATTGCTTCGCTGTCATTAGGCCCTCTTCTCTTATTCTTAATACTCCAGATGCCCCTGCTATGGAAAATGGGTAAATCCACTTATGGACGTGGCATCTTTCGTCCTAGGAACATTTGGAAGTGAGGCATTTTGATTTGAGGGTATAGGTCTTTGTTATAGTTGATTGGAGTGAGGCCAATGCGATATTTAATGTATTTCCTCAAAGTATTGGAACAATTACCATGCATTATGTTTCCTTACCTTGTTACTAAAGATCTATTTATAGAATGATTTGATCAATTATAAATTTCTGCCTATAGATTCTCAAATTTGAATCTATACATACATAAACAATTATTTCTTTTTAACATTCAGTACCAAATATGCTCAAACTTGGCATATGACCTTTTAAAAATATATGTTTTCGTATATAATTTAGATGCAAGAATTTATGAAGAATGAAAATCATTAGTTTCAAGCGACATACTTGCATTCCGTCTTGTTGACACCTAAATATTGGCGACTCTTTTAGTCATTTATTGCATTAAAAAATTAGGGGTTAATTTTATCCCTTAAAAAATAGTTAATTGCATAGCATATAGTTTTAGGTGCATTTATTTTAAATTTGCATTTACATTGGGCCGGTGATGGATGGGTTGAATTGATGCTTGAAACTTTAATTTGATGAGTTAGGCTAAGCCCATGAAGAGAACAAATCGGCCCAAGTCCGTATCCTTGGGGAAATTTTACAGATTTATTTTTGTGAGATTTCAATTCAAAAGCAAATATTGTGTTTGGAAAGGCAAATATTGAGTTTGGAAAAGAAATTTTTGTGGATATTGTTTTGGAAAATTAAAAAAACCTAATCCGTGACCTATAAATAGATTAATACGCGTAGGGTTTTAGGGGGCCACGTAATTGAGACATTCGGCCATGTTGGGGGAAAAAATTTCAGAGAGAAAAAGTGAGAGGGGTTTTCCTTCGGTTCTTTGAGGGTCAAGAGAAAACCATCAAAAGAAAGAAAAGAAGAAAAAACATTGAAGGGGAAAAGTCAACAGCAGAAGCCTTTTCTCTTGCTTCTGCAGAAAGAAAGAAGAAGAGATAGAGAGAGGGGACGTGAGGGAGACAGAGAAAAAGAAAATAAAAAGAAGAAGAGGCAAACAAACAGGGTCTTCTTCGAGCGGGCGTCCACACCCATCGACGGCCTCTGTCCACGAGCACCGTAGCAATCAACACTTCCGTTCGCCGCTGTACCGCCTCTCCACTTTCAACCCCTTGCTGCACAGCACCCGCAAGCCCTGTCACCGCCGCTGCAGCAGTCTTCCCCACACCCGCGAGCATGGGCTACCACCGCCTGTCCGCCAAGCCCTTGCTCTGCTCCCAACTGCGTGCAGATCTGTCACTGATGCCAGCAGACCGACACCTGTGAAGCCTCCACTGACCCGTGACGCCAGAACCTGCTGCCGACCCCAATGCCAGCCTCTGCCTTCGATCAACCCTCAGCAGCGCCCCCCTCCTCTGAGATTTGCGCCACCACCGCAGATTGTGACACCAGCGACCCGACGCCCCTTGCCCGTAGCCATCCAACGTTGCAGCCCCTGTCCGATCCACGACGCCGTTTCTGCTCTTGCTTCATCAATGCCTCCGCAAGTAGCGCCGACTCCCGGTCGAATCCCCGAAGCCTAACAACGACGGCTGTGCTTGAGGGCCTGACTCCACTCCTCTACCTGTGACCCAGGACCGGTCACCGAGGTCCGACGCTTTGCTGCTCCCAAGGACTCGATGCACGTCCGAGCGACGAACCAACTGCAGCTTGCTCCCAAATGCCGGACAGCAGCCCCCTGCTCGCTGGTCAATGTTGCCGCCGCCAGTCCGCCCACCGCCCTCGCTGGAGCTCCGAACGGCAACCCATCTAGCCACCGGCTAACCCTCGTTTAGGATGCCAAAACCCTAATTAGGTAGATTTCTTATTTTATTTTATTTTTATTTATTTAGTTAGTTTTTATTAATCATTTTCTTTCTTTATTTGAAATAATCACCAATGTATGATGAGATGTTCGACATGAAATAGCCTGTGAAATTTGTGATTGTCAGTCCGATTTTCGTGTTCGAAATTCGACTCGCAATCACTTTAAAAAATCACTAATCCGATCTCCGCCCGAGATTCGATTCGCGTTTCTATGTAAAATTGGTCGACCCAATCTCATGCACAATATATGATTCGTCAATTTGGATATCAATATTGTCTTGCTTTGATATCTTTGCCATGTCGTTTAAGTTGATCTTATTTTCGTAAAATAAAAAAAAAATGTGAGTTAGATTAGGTTTATTTCTTGTTTTAGGGTTTGCATATTTAAAATGGGAATTTTATTTCGAATTTCAAAAATCAAAAAATCAAAAAATCAAAAAAAAGTCAAATCAATCAATTTAGGTTGCTAGATTGTTAACTTAGGTCGCATGCTTAATTATCTGATAATTTTTAATTTCGAAATTAATAAAAAAAAAACACAAAAAAGTCATCATGCATATGTTATGTAGAATTATGGCATTATTTGTGCGTCATTGCATATTAGTGTAAAATTGCATGTTTCATTTTAAGTTTAAATTGATTTTTAGATAGATTACATCTAAATAAGAGATTGCTAAGTTAAGATAATATCTTAGTTTAAATTAGGGTTTAGCCCGGCCTAATCCTTAATATAAGTTGGATAGAATCTTAATCTAACTAGGTAATTTTAGCATTTTTCTAATTTCGAAATTTCATGGAAAATACCAAAAATTATCTTAGAATAAATCAATTTCATTCTTTAGGACAGACTACATTTTATTTATGTCATATGGTTAGGTCATATGGCCATGTCATATTATTTCATATTAGATTAGTAGCATGCATTGCATATTGCATGATTTTCATTAAATAAGTGAAAACAAAAAGAAATTGTGTGTTAATTAGAAATCATATCTATGGTTGTTGATGTGAATTTTGATCTAACAACACAGATGCTTTCGTTGCTACAAGGTAAGTTCTTGCAATTTATTCATTGCTTTCTTGGGTGTTAAATTGGTGGTTTGCGCACCTGTATGATCACCTCACAGGTAAAGGAAATAGAAATAAAATTAATTCAAACTGCCTACAAAAACATTTTTGAAACTAAAAAGAAATGGTAGCGAAAGGGCATTAGAGAAGTCTAGTGTAACCAAGTCCCCGTACCCCAAGTCTCTGATTCGTAGGAGTAAAATAATCCTCCTATTATTTTACTTAGGTGTCTAATTGATCTACCGAAAACTGATTAGTAGCGACTCCTAAATAAAATCCATTTGCATGTTAAGAAATTTAAACTTAAGTCGCGAGTTGGTATAGGCTTGGGAGAGTCCGAGTTAAGTCTTGGCTTAACAATCCATTAGCCAAACCCTAGGTGGTTCACACTCGAAAATTTGGTCGTGACAGCTTGGCAATTCCACTGGGAACTTGAGTTAAAACTCCTAGTGGAGTTAGGCCAATTTTTTTTTTTTTTTGAAAAAATGTTTTTGTTTGGCAGCAAGGATCCCAAGTACGTCCCTAACCTTTAAGGTGTTAAATGTTTTTGCATAATGAAAGGTATAAGGGGAAGTGATTGTTAACCTTTGTTTTGCAAGGAGATGTAGGAATGTATGGTTTATTTTCAGACTATTGAAGTGTTATTTGATATAAATTGACGTGCATGTCCTGCATTTAGCACTACACTATTGCACACACAACCTGCCGCCGGACCTAGGCCGCATAGGATCATCTAGGATGATATTGAGATGGATACCACTCCGACCGCCTGCCCGCGGTACGAGTCACCCATCTCAATCCTGAAGTTTCTTTTTTTGGTGTCAAGATTACCCACCTCGGTTTGCATGCTCGCAACC
The DNA here is from genome assembly GCA_017140395.1 of Eucalyptus lansdowneana. Classification (NCBI taxonomy): domain Eukaryota; kingdom Viridiplantae; phylum Streptophyta; class Magnoliopsida; order Myrtales; family Myrtaceae; genus Eucalyptus; species Eucalyptus lansdowneana. The sequence goes on from CM029485.1 coordinate 53,583,247, forward strand.
TAGGTCGGCTCTTTGACCAAGCTGGAGTCATGAGGACTCGACATAGTCCACACGCCCATGGCTAGTCTGATCATCCTTGTGGCTCTACTTTGATAAGCCTTATAGATTAGAAATTGAGCCACTTACCATGTGCATGTCTATGTGATTGCCATTGATTTTCCTTGGTGAAGTAAGTCTTCTACCCTTATACTATGCAATTTATATATTTTGTCATGCTTTTGATCCGTCCATGACAATCTAGGTTAGTCATTTGATCTAATTCATTTGTCAATTAGAAATGAAATGAGGAAATTGCCATGCAATGAATCATTTGCAAAAAAAACTTTGGAGAATTGATTTTTAATTCATGTCTAGGAAATTTGGTATTGCTAGGGTGTTTATCTTTATTTTCTTAGTCCTTTTTTGGGAAATGCCCTTCTTGTACAAACTTTTCATGAATAAGTAAAAAAATAGAAAAATTGATTAGATCATTGTCACGAACTGACTTTCTATCTACACCTCATGCTTACATGTTCCTGTTCATTTGATTAGGTGATTATGGAGCAATCCCACTCACCCATCCGTTCATGATCGAGACCCAAAATGACGGATCAAAAAGAGCCTATCTTGGTGCTACAATGACATAAGTGCTCTATCTTCAGTGAGAAATTACGACTCTAAGAAGAGGGCCAAGAAGACTTTTTGAACTGTCTCGTTTTCTTGAGGTAGCCAAATTTGATGCCACCATAAAGAAACTAGTGACATATCTAGAATACTTACCTGAAGGGTTCACGTCACAAGATCAAGGAGGGTGAAGAATTCAAATACACATGATTCATGGTCCTAAGTAGTTTGATTTCCTCATTTAATTAGAGGCATGCACCTTCCCCTGCATGGGAATTTTTATTGCTTTTTAGGGATTGATTTCAATTTCCTTTGTGCTTGAACATCACATTTTCCATTCCAATAAATGTAATTTGATTGATGAATATCAATAAAATTACAAATTTTGTTTTGAGGACATGATGGGGGTACACCAAACCAGCCCGATGATGATATCCAACAATGAAAAGAAAATATCATCCGTGTAGAAATTATGAGGATTAAGCTTGTGACGACCCGAGCCGCGGTGCGCGGGGAGGAGGGATGGCAGTGTGTCCACACCTCGGTCCCCAGACGTGCGCAAGGAAGGGATCCCTCTCCTTCTTGTCCCACATCGCTTAGGGGGGAGTCCTAGGAGCCTTTATAAGGCTTGGGTCCCTTAATATGTGTGACGCGTTTTAAAACCGTGAGGGAAAAGACCGTGGCTAGGATGGCGGTTCGTCCGTGCCAGGGCGGGTGACCCAAAGCGAACAATATCACACAGTGGGGCCCGGGTCCTTACAAGGCTTCTTCATGCTTCCTCATCCAAAAAAAAAAAAATTATTTTTGAAGCCATTTCCAAAAGCATGCATTAGGTTATCTTTGTTTGTTTTTCTAACTCATTTACTTTATGTCTTAGAGCATAATAGAGGCATTTGAAAATAACACGTCAATTTCCAGTGACAATAGGCCCGTTGATTTGAGAACATACATCTGAAGGAAAAATGGGCGTGGGGCTACTCTCATTACTATTTTTGTGAGATATTAACCGCAAAGAAGCAAAATGAGCGCTCAACCCTTCTCAACTCCATGTTTGATGCCAAAAAAGGTGTATCTCATTCTTGAATTTAATCAATTTTGGAAGTGTCATTCTCTCCCTTTTTCCTTGCAAATGATAAACTTAGGAGCATGTCAAATTTCGATGGTGATAGCAGACTGACTAAGCCGGTTCTTTAGTGTATAACGGAAATTAATCAAGTTTCATTTCTCATTGCATAGAATCCTATTCATGCACATTCTTTTATGCAGGGGCAAAATGGAGTGTTCTTCAAATCAAACATCGAAGTTTCGGTATCAGTTGATTAATTCATAAGAGGCAATTCATGGACAACCATTTGCACTTGATATTCTAACACATCTTGAATGACGTTCTTGACAAGTTCATAAAATGCTTGTAATCTTTCAAAAGAAAATTTTTTGCATGAGAGATTTACCTATCTAATTCACCAATTCCCTTGAAGATTGTCATCACATACCAGTTTAATGAATGATGTGGAATTGATTAAGCATGCTAAATGAGACGTGTCAGGATGATGAAAGGTAAGCCTTATCTTACACACAGTCCCTTACGTATACACATGCGAGATGAGTGTAGGAAGTTCCATATCTGCAAGGTAAAGAGTTCTCTCGCAAAAGGTACGACGACTGAAATGATGAGGGGCAATTCATTTCTCTATCCCAAACACAACATGTGATCCGTTGCTTAACCCTTTTGAGCCTTATACACTTGTGGAAATTCTTTTCAAATTACCCTTGTCAAGAACCACCCCACATCGGGGCAAGTTGGAGGTAAGACAGCATCATGAGATGAGGAAAATGAAAACAAATTTTCTTGCTCTCACTTGCATCAATCTTCAAGTCGTGTTATTACATTGAATTCACGTGGTAATTTAAGTGCCTTAGGATGACGAAGAGCATTTATTTCACTATCATATGCACTTATATGCTTTGCATAGCCCACTTGAGCCTGCAATTTCATTTCTTTAAACCTAGTTGGTGATCATCCCTTACACCGGGGCAAGGCAAAAAGCGGTTGTTCAAACAGTATGGTTTGGAGTGTTGATAGAAGGCGAAGAGCTCCAAAAAAAGTCCAATGTTAAAAACACCACATGGTCATGGAAAATAGAACCAAGGGGCATGAAAAAGTAGTGTGCCTGATAAAAGTAACGCCAATGCTCATGAAAAAAGAAGTGGAAAAAAATGCATGAAAACTAAGGGCATGAAAAAGTGGTGTGCCTGGTAAAAGCAAGGCCAATGCCCATAGATGAAAAAAGAGAGTCAAGATAGGTGGCTGTCAATTGCAAGAATTGAATCCCAAACAACGGAGCAATACTCAAAGAACTCAAATGCTTAATTTTTACAATCAATGGGGCACTTCATTAAGACAATCCTCGATGGTGAAAAAGAAAACCGGTAGCAATGCCAAGATGATCACCAACTCCGACCCCCCTAAATACATATTTTGAGACTACTGATCCTTTCGTTTCTCAAACCAAGAACTCAGCCTATGTTACGTCCCTTACAAAGTCTTTTCTGATTATGGCACTTGAATTAACATGATAATTCATTTGTTTATAAGCATCGCTTGAAGAAGTGCGAGTAATATTATTTCTTTCTCATCTTGTAGGGTTCTTGACTTGTAAACCCGGAGATTATTACATATTTGTTCTTTCAATTGTCTTGACTCAAGGAGTCCCTTTGTTAAGCCATTGACTAAGCCCATATTACGATCCCTGCTAAAGACCTCTCAGATTGGTAAGGTCATATTGCTTGCGAGAATCTCGGACCCCTATCGATATGATGATGGTGAGATGGAGTGATTCTCCTAAAATAGCCCTTTTGAATGAGAGTGAGTGAAAGTCCTTTCTGAGTGAAAGTCCTTTCTAACTGAAAGTCTCTCATTTAATATTCTTAAAAAATTCATGTTATTGTCTTGAGCGACAATTCTCTCTGTGGAAATTTGGGTGATGCAAATATAGTAAAGTTGTTATGCATAAACCTTGATTAAATTGATGAAAACCCACTGAACTTTGAAATGTGCATTCTAGAGTAGTTCAAATTATCTATCTCTTTGAAGAATGCATATCAGTTTTTGCTCTAATCATGTTTGATAGGTAATATTTCCTTGAAGACTGAGTAATACTTAACGTTCAAGTTGCTCCTTGAAGCCTTGAGATTCAGCGTGCTTTCGTAGCCCGAAGCCCTTTTTACTAACCCGGCATTCTTCCGTAGCCTGGTGTCCTTTTAATAGACCTGGCATGCTTTCGTAGCCCAGAGTCATTTTCATCGACCTGGCGTACTTTCGTAGCCCAAAGTCCCTTTGAATTGACCCGGTGAACTTTCGTAGCCTGGAGTTCCTGACCTGGTGTGCTTTTGTAGCCCAGAGTCCCTCTTTATCGATCCGACGTGTTTTCGTAGCCCGATGTTCATTTATATTGACCTGGCGTGCTTTCGTAGCCCAAGTTCCCTTTTATCGAACCGGCATGCTTCCGTAGCCCGGTTTTCTTTTATCCACCTAGCATGCTTTCGTAGCCCAGAGTCATTTACATCGACACTCGATTAAGTTGTCCCCCAAAGATTTTTTCCGTTTAGGCGACCATAGAATGGTATAGGTCCTAGACATCACTTATTTCCCCGTCAAGGCCACTGTAGAATGGTACGGGTCATAGACAACATCTATTTCCCCATTTGATGTGAATCGTTGCGGAAGGATTGTTCTACGACGGCCCAGATGGTGCGAATTGCAAACCTCGACCTCCAATCAAACCTGTGATTGGCAACCTCGGTATGAACGTGACCTGTTGACGAACGCGTGTCAACCAACCAACGTTATAGATGCCACCAGCGAAAGAATTCGCTATCTCACTCGATAAATCAAATTGACCGCCAAAGAGAATCTTGATAAGGTCAAGTCCTCAACAGAGTAGTAGAAGAAAACCTCTCAATTCTTGTTCTTAAAATAAAATATATCTCTGTTCCCCCAAAGAAATTCAGTCAGTCTTATATATATATAAGGCCGCCACACAAACCCTAAAACCAACCCTAAAAAAACTAATGCATCATATTCTAGAATATTCCTAAACAAGAAGAATATTCCTATTTGAATTGGTCAAATATTTGGTGACCAGATAATTAAATTGCGCCAAGATTTCCAAGATTCTTCAAGATTTGATCCAAGGTCATCTCCACACCAAAGATCACGAACCATGACACCAACAGCTTACCTAAATTGCTTAGCCCGCGCTCGAGTGATCGAACCAGTAGGAATAGATAATGGGTCCTTAGCACCTCCTCCTCGATATGGCTCGATGTCCACATCATTCCCTCCCCTATGCAAAGGATTTGCCCTCAAATCATCACTGGCATCAAAAAGAGTCAAGTCAGAAACATTAAATGTGGCATTAACATCATACTTACCTGGAAGATCGAGCTTGTAGGCATTATTGTTAACTCTTTCCAAAACCATGAATGGTCCATCCCCTCGCAATAATAACTTAGAATGTCTCTGTTCAGGAAATCTCTCTTCGCGCATATGAACCCAAACCCAATCGCCGGGTTCAAACACCACTTCCTTGCGCCCTTTGTTGGCTTGCCTTGCATATTGCTCAGTCTTGCGCTCAATATTTGCGCGCGTCTTCTCGTGTAACACCCTGACAAATTCAGCTTTCTTTGCTCCATCTAAATCCACACGCTCATCAATAGGTAAAGGGGTTAAGTCTAACGGAGTTAACGGATTAAAACCATAGACAACCTCAAATGGTGTAAATTTAGTAGCAGAATGCATGCTCCTATTATATGCAAATTCAACATGTGGCAGACAATCTTCCCAAGATTTTATGTTCTTTTTAATAATAGCACGTAACAAGACCCCTAAAGTTCTATTAACTACCTCGGTTTGACCATCGGTCTGTGGATGACAAGTAGTAGAAAATAACAACCGTGTTCCTAATTTTTTCCACAATGTTTTCCAAAAGTAACTAAGAAATTTAGAATCTCAATCTGAAACAATCGATCTAGGCATGCCATGCAAACGAACAACTTCCCTAAAGAACAAATCAGCAATATGAGATGCATCATCAGTTTTATGACAAGGTATAAAATGAGCCATCATTGAAAACCGATCAACAACTACATATATAGAATCTCTACCATACTTAGACCTAGGCAATCCTAACACAAAATCCATAGAAATATCAATCCAAGGATGCGTTGGAATAGATAATGGTGTATACAAGCCATGCGGTTTAATTGTAGACTTAGATTGTTTACAAGCAATGCATCTCTCACAGACACGTATAACATCTCTCTTCATATGTGGCCAATAAAAATGTTCATGCAGCACTTCATAAGTCTTATTAATGCCAAAATACCCCATTAAACCACCACTATGCGCTTCTCGCACCAACAATTCACGCAAAGAACACTTAGGCAAACATAGTTTGTTTTCATGAAAAGGATAACCTTCATGCCTATAAAATTTATCAAATGCAGCGTGTTCACATGCTTCATACACTCTCCCAAAGTCATCATCATCAGTATATAAGCCCTTAATATGCTCAAAACCTAGACACTTTGCTTCTAAAATAGTTAGAATTGCATACCTTCAAGAAAGTGCATTGGCTACCACATTCTCCTTACCTTTCTTGTACTTGATCACATATGGAAAAGTCTCGATTAACTCCATCCATTTGGCATGTCTCTTATTCAACTTTTGCTGCCCTTTCAAGTACTTCAAGGTCTCATGGTTGGTGTGGATCACAAACTCTTTTGGCCATAGATAATGTTGCCAAGTCTCCAAAGCTTGCACTAAAGCATACATCTCTTTATGATAGGTAGGATAATTCAATGTTGCTCCACTCAATTTTTCGCTGGAATAAGCTATGGGACACCCTCCTTGCATCAACACAGCTCCAATTCCTGTACCAGAAGCATCGCACTCTATCTCAAAAGTAGCACTGAAATTTGGCAAAGATAACAAAGGACCATTAGTCAACTTATCTTTTAAAAGATTAAATGCTTTATCTTGCTCTTCTCCCCACATGAAACCCACGTGCTTCTTGATAACCTCAGTTAAAGGTGCGGCAATGGTGCTGAAATTTCTCACAAATCGTCGATAAAAACTCGCCAATCCATGAAAGCTACGCACCTCTCCTATGGTCTTAGGCATTGGCCATTCACGGATTGCTTTGACCTTTTCTTCATCAACCTATATACCATCAACACTAACAACAAATCCTAGAAATACTAATTTGTTAGTAACAAAAGAGCACTTCTTTAGATTAGCGTATAATTGCTCGGCCCTTAAAACCTGCAAGACAGCTCGCACATGCTCAATATGGTCATCAGGACTTCGGCTATAAATCAAGATGTCATCAAAATAGACAACCACAAATCGACCAATAAAAGCACGCAAAACATGATTCATAAGTCGCATAAACGTGCTCGGTGCATTAGTTAATCCAAATGGCATTACTAACCACTCATATAATCCATACTTGGTCTTAAATGCAGTTTTCCATTCATCACCTTCTTTCATCCTAATTTGATGATAGCCACTTTTCAAATCGATCTTAGTGAAAATGCAAGAACCATGCAACTCATCCAACATGTCATCTAACCTAGGAATAGGATGTCGATACTTTACCGTAATATTATTGATTGCTCGGCAATCGACACACATTCGCCAAGTTCCATCCTTCTTTGGCACCAACAAAACAGGGACAGCACACGGGCTAAGACTCTCTCTCACATACCCCCGTTTCAAAAGTTCGCTAACTTGCCGTTGAAGTTCCTTTGTCTCCTCGGGATTACTTCGATATGCAGGTCGATTAGGTAATGGCGCACCAGGAATCAAATCAATTTGATGTTCTATGCCTCGAATTGATGGTATCCCTTCAGGAAGTTCATCAGGAAAGACATCATCAAATTCTTGCAATAAAGACACAATAGGACTAGGCAAACTTGGGTCAAGATCGTTAGTAGAAAACAAAACCTCCTTGTACACAAGTACAAGTATTGGTTGATCTAGAACTAAAGCTCTCCTCACTTCACTTGATTTTGCATAAAAATTATTTTGCCTCTTTTCTTTCCTCTCTTCTTTTCCCTCAGTTTTTACCACAATTCTTCTCTCGGCCTCTCCTTTTCCTTGCATCTCAAACACACCACACAAGCCCTCGGATTTCTCACATTTTCTCTCTCTCTCTCTCGGCTTCTGTTGTAACTTTAACTGATCTTGATACACCTCACTAGGTGTCATTGGTACCAAGGTATAACTCTTTTGATTCATCACCAATGAATAACGATTAGTATATCTATCATGATGTACCTTTCGATCATATTGCCACGGTCTTCCAAGCAAAATATGACCCGTTTTCATAGGTACAACATCACACTCTACCTCGTCCTTATATCTCCCTATCTCAAATGGGATTCGGACTTGCTTTGACACTTTCACCTCTCCACTTTCATTCAACCATTGAAGTCTATAAGGCCTAGGGTGCTTTGTCGTCTTCAAACCCAACTTATCCACCATAATACAACTTGCCACATTTGCACAACTACCTCCATCAATTATCATACCACAGATCTTACCATTCACCACACATCTTGTATTAAACAAATTATCTCTTTGTTGGTGATCCTCCTCCTTTACTTGCACACTCAGAGAATGCCTAACCACCAATAAGTCTCCTTTTATAGCCACTTCTCCATCACTACAATCCTCCAATAGTGGCATCTCATCATCCTCTTCTTCCCTTCCACTTTCGGACTCAATAACACCATGTCCAGTTATGATCATCACCCTCCTATTAGGGCATTGATTCACCATATGACCCATGCCCAAACCCTTAAAACATTTAATCTCACGAGTTCTAGTGTTAGGTTTTTCAGTTTTAGCTGAAGCCGAATTCGTTTCAACTTTACCGTCCCTCTCCTTCTCCTTTGAGATTTTGGTTTTGGTGTTGTTTCCTCTCCAATTTGGCTTCTCATCTCTTTTCCAATTGGATCTCCAATTCTGATTTGAACCTCCTCCACTCTTGTGATTTCGAGCCAACTTCAATTGCCGCTCAACTTTGATAGCTTTGTCCACCAATTCCTCCAATTCAACATAGTGTTGCAGCTCCACCACCCTTGCTATGTCTCGGCTCAAACCACTCAAAAATCTTGACATTGTGGCCTCACAATCCTCCCCAACATTAGCACGGATCATGGCAATCTCCATCTCCTTGTGATACTCTTCCGCGCTCTTATTGCCTTGTGTGAGATTTTGTAACTTTTGAAACAAATCTCGGTGGTAATGACTAGGTACAAAAGGTCTTCTCATCACCGCTTTCATCCCATCCCACGTCTCTATCGGTCTTTCACCATTGCGCCTCCTACTAGTCACAAGTTGATCCCACCAAATTATAGCATAATCAGTAAATTCAACAGCTGCAATTTTTACCTTTCTGATCTCGAAGTATCGTTGGCAATCAAATACCATCTCCATGCGTTTCTCCCATTCTAGATACACATCGGGATCATTCTTTCCTTGGAAAGAAGGAATCTTCATCTTGATATTGCCAAGTTCATTATCTTCTCGGTGTCTAAACCCTTGAGCTCCATTCCACCTTCCAAATCGAGCATCTCGATCATCCTCCATGTCGGCCTTATCATCATCATAATGCCGTTGCCTTCTATGTCGTGTTCTAGAGGTGTCTCGCTGATATTGCGGCCTTCCCCGGGGTAGCTCTCGGTCACCATCAACCCTCATGTAATTCCCCATCATTCGGCCACTAAGCTCCTCCACTACGGCCTTCAATTGCTGGATGCTTTCCACGAGCGCTTCATCCCTTCGTATGGAGCCAATCTCCTTTTGATTCACACTTTCTTTGTGTGACATATTTTAGACCTGCAAGTAAACGTTAGTCACAAAAATCCTCACCAATCACTCCCTCACGTGTTTCTCTCAAAGTGTTTGTCACTCCCCTTGTGTTTAACTCAAGTTTAGGCTTTTTTTCACCCTCAATTAAGCTTACACACTCTTGCCTTTTTCCTCTCGTATTCTCTTTTCACAAGCTCTTTATCGGACTCAAAACCTGTCTCTCAACTCTCTCACGACAATCAATCGAACTAATCAAATAAGATTAGATCACTATTGATTTTGATTCAGCAAGTAACAATTTCAAACCAACAAGTACAACCTTCGAAATTCCAATTGAAACGCAAATCACTACTGATTTTGTTTCAATTCAGTCTACTAACAAACGAGTCACCTTCTTGATTTTTTTTTTCGGCTAATTTTTTTGGCGAAGCTGTTTTTCTCTTGGGCACTTTTTTTTTTTGTGTGTGTTTTCTTTCTCTTCTTTTTTTTTTCTTTTTTTTCTTTTTTTTCTTTTTTTTTGACTAACTCAGATACAATTTAAGATGCTAGAAAAGAAAATTTAAAACTAATAGCAAACAACTATGTATGGAAGCACAAAAGCAATCGGATCCCTAAATTAGCTAGAACCGAAACCCTAGCTCAATAAATCTCAAGTTTCTGAATATCAACAGAAAATTAAAGATAAATAGACCTTGTAGAAGCAAGCTCTAATACCAAACTGATGTGAATCGTTACGGAAGGATCGTTCTACGAAGGCCCAGATGGTGCGAATTGCAAACCCCAACCTCCAATCAAACCTGTGATTGGCAACCTCGGTATGAACGTGACCTGTTGACGAACGCGTGTCAACCAACTAACATTATAGACGCCATGAGCGAAAGAATTCGCTATCCCACTCGATAAGTCAAATTGACCGCCAAAGAGAATCTTGATAAGGTCAAGTCCTCAAAAGAGTAGTAGAAGAAAACCTCTCAATTCTTGTTCTTAAAATAAAATATATCTCTGTTCCCCCAAAGAAATTCAGTCAGTCTTATATATATATAGGGCCACCACACAAACCCTAAAACCAACCCTAAAAAAACTAATGCGTCATATTTTAGAATATTCCTATTCTAGAATATTCCTAAACAAGAAGAATATTCCTATTTGAATTGGTCAAATATTTGGTGACCAGACAATTAAATTGCACCAAAATTGCCAAGATTCTTCAAGATTTGATCCAAGGTCATCTCCACGCCAAAGATCACGAACCATGACACCAACAACTTGCCTAAATTGCTTGGCCCGCGCTCAAGTGATCAAACCAGTAGGAATAGATAATGGGTCCTTAGCACCTCCTCCTCGATATGGCTCGATGTCCACATCACCATTAAAGGGACCGTAGAATGGTACGAGTCCTAAACAACATCAATTTCCCAATTCAGGCAACCGTAGAATGGTACGGGTCCTAGAAAATCATTTTTGTCAAGGTGAGCATAAAAGGTACAGGTCCTAGACACAACCAAACACTATCATACTAGGCGACCGTAGAAAGGTACGAGTCCTGGGAAAGTAGTCTATTTGCAAAGCCATGTTACTATTATGGGCAACCGTAGAATGGTACGGATCCTGGACATGTAACACTCACTATTCTGAATTACTGTACCTTCCTTGAAGGTAAGTTATTTCAGGGAAGTTCATTTACCATTTGTATTAGCATTTCCATGCATTATATAAATTGCATTAAAAATGGAATTCATTTTCCAACAAAAAAAAAATCATTCAATGCATGTGCATAGTCAAAATTTAGGTCTCAATTTGTCTTTGAAGGCAATCTCTTTGAGCTCACCTTCAAAGAGGAGCAGCTGTTGACACCTAAATTTTGGCGACTCTTTTAGTCATTTATTGCATTAAAGAATTAGGGATTAATTTTATCCGTGAAAAAATAGTTAATTACATAGCATATAGTTTTAGGTGCATTTATTTTTAATTTGCATTTATATTGGGCCGATGACGGATGGGCTCGAATTAATGCTTTAGAAACTTTAATTTGATGAGTCGGGCTAAGCCCACGAAGATAATAAATTAGCCCAAGTCCGCATCCTTGGGGAGATTTTATGAATTTATCTTTGTGAGATTTCAATTCAAAAGCAAATATTACATTTGGAAAAGAAATTTTTATGGATATTATTTTGGAAAACTAAAAAAACCTAATCCGTGACTTATAAAAAGATAAGTACGCGTAGGGTTTTGGGGGCCACATAATTGAGACATTCGGCCATATTGGGGAAAATTTTTTAGAGAGAAAACGTGAGAGAGGAGTTTTCCTTTGGTTCTTTGAGGGTCAAGAGAAAACCATCAAAAAAAGAAAGGAAGAAAAAGCATTGAAGGGGAAAAGTCAACAGCATAAGCCTTTTCTCTTGCTTCTACAGAAAGAAAGAAGAAGAGATAGAGAGAGGGGATGTGAGAGAGACGTGAGGTGAGAGAAAAAGTAATAAAATAAAAAAAAGAAGAGGCAAACAAATAGGGTCTTCTTCGAGCGAGCGTCCACACCCATCGACGGCCTCTATCCACGAGCACCCACAGCAATCAACACTTCTGTTCGCCGCTGTACCACCTCTCCACCTGCAACCCCTCGCTGCGTAGCACCTGCAAGCCCTGTCACCACCATTGCAGCAATCTTGCCCACACCCGCAAGTGTGCGCTACCACCACCTGTCCACCAAGCCCTTGCTTCGCTCCTAGTCGCGAGCAGATCTGTCATTGACGCTAGCAAATCGACGCCCGTGAAGCCTCCACTAACCCGTGACAGCAGAACCTGCTGCCGACCCTAACGCCAGCCTTCGCCTTCGATCGACGCTCAGTAATGCCCCTCTCTCCGAGATCTGCGCCACTACTGCAGATTGCGACACTAGCGACCTGACACCCCTTGCTCGTAGCCACCCGATGTTGCAGCCCCTGTCCGATCCATGACGTCGTTTCTGCTCTTGCTTCATCAACGCCCTCCATGAGCAACACCAACTCCCAGCCGAATCCCCGAAGCCCAGCAACGACGGCTACGCTTGATAGCCCGACTCCACTCCTTTGCACACAACCCAGGACCGGTCGCCGAGGTTCGACACTTTGCTGCTCCTGAGGACCCGATGCACGTCCAAGCGACGAACCAGCTGCAGCTTGCTCCCAAATGCCGAACAGCAGCCCCTTGCCCGCTGGTCAATGTTGCTGTCGCCTATCTGCCTACCGCCCTCGCCAGAGCTCTGAACGGCGACCCATCTAGTTGCCGGCTAACCCTAGTTTACGAGGCCAAAACACTAATTAGGTAGATTTCTTATTTTATTTTATTTATTTAGTTTTTATTATTCATTTTGTTTCTTTATTTGAAATAATCACCAATGTATGATGAGATGTTCGACATGAAATAGCCTGTGAAATTTGTGATTGTCAGTCTGATTTTCGTGCCCGAAATCTGACTCGCAATCACTTGAAAAAATTGCTAATCTGATCTCCCGCCCGAGATTCGATTCATGATTTATGTAAAATTGGCCGACCCGATCTCATGCGCGAGATATGGTTCGTCAATTTGGACATCAATATTGTCTTGCTCGATCTACTGCCATGTCGTTTAAGTTGATCTTATTTTCGTAAAAAAATCAAAAAATTTGAGTTAGATTAGGTTTATTTCTTATTTTAGGGTTTCATATTTAAAATGGGAATTTTATTTCGAATTTCAAAAATCAAAAAATCAAAAAATCAAATCAATCAATTTAGGTTGCTAGTTTGTTAACTTAGGTTGCATGCTTAATTATTTGATAATTTTTAATTTCGAAATTAATAAAAAAAAACACAAAAAAGTCATCATGCATATGTTATATAGAATTATGGCATTATTTGTATGTCATTGCATATTAGGGTAAAATTGCATGTTTCATTTTAAGTTTAAATTGATTTTTAGATAGATTGCATCATAGATTAGAGATTGCTAAGTTAAGATAATATCTTAGTTTAAATTAGGGTTTAGCCCGGCCTAATCCTTAATATAAGTCGGATAGAATCTTAATCTAACTAGGTAATTTTAGCATTTTTCTAATTTCGAAATTTCATGGAAAATACCAAAAATTACCTTAGAATAAATGAATTTCATTCTTTAGGAATGACTGCATTTTATTTACATATAGTTAGGTTATATGGCCATGTCATATTATTTCATGTTAGATTAGTAGCATGCATTGCATATTGCACAATTTTCATTAAATAAGCGAAAACAAACAGAAATTGCGTGTTAATTAGAAATCATATCTAGGGTTGTTGATGTGAATTTTGATCTAACAACGCAGATGCTTTCGTTGCTACAAGGTAAGTTCCTGCAATTTCTTCATTGCTTTCTTAGGTGTTAAATTGGTGGTTTGTGCACCTGTATGATCACCTCACATGTAAAGGAAATAGAAATAAAATCAATTCAAACTTCTTACAAAAACATTTTTGAAAATAAAAAGAAATGGTAGCGAAAGGGCATTAGAGAAGTCTAGTGTAACCAAGTCCCCGTACCCCAAGTCTCTGGTTCGTAGGAGTAAAGTAACCCTCACATTATTTTACTTAGGTGTCTAATCGACCTATCGAAAACTGATTAGTGGCGACTCCTAAATAAAATCCATTTGCATGTTAAGAAATTTAAACTTAAGTCGCGAGTTGGTATAGGCTTGGGAGAGCCCAAGTTAAGTCTAGGCTTAACAATCCATTAGCCAAATCCTAGGTGGTTCACACCCGAAAATTTGGTTACGACACGTCTACAATCATATTGGGAAGCTTTATTAGCTATGATGCCTTCTGATCTCATTCTTAAACTCATTCTCACGGGAACGAGAATCATTACACTTTATATGCTTTATATCATCTATACATGACAAGTGAGAGGCTCATTCGTTGCAAGCAATTTATTATATTAAACTTAGATGGTAAACTTTTAAACAAAAACAAAGGAGATCAAGGGTTTTTCTTTGACATGACTATTGTATCATGAATTAGTTTTATGCGACCTTCTAACTTCATATCATGGACTAGGTATTTTTTAGTGACTTTTTATTTCAAATTCACTCAGCATACCTTTTTCTATGAGCACATTCGTTTACCATTCAAAAAATGAGTATTTCTTTGGTCTTTCTCAATTGTAATTTAACATATTATTCAGTTTTTAAAATTTTTGAAAAGATTAGATTTGAATTTATATGTCAATGTTTGTATTCAGTAAAATTTAAAACGTTTTGCGATAAACATGACAGACCTTCAACTGCTCTGCAACCTTCTTGGGAAGTTTTATCAGTAGACATGTCTTCTGAACTCGCATATATGTGAAACTCTTTATTACCAAGAAAGAAAAAGATATTGACACCTAAATTTTAGTAGCATATTTAGTTAATAATTTATTGCATAAGAAAATTAAGAGTTGATCGTAACCCCTAAAAAAAATAGTAATATCGCACTTGTATTTTATATTTAGCATTAACGTTTTGCATTATAGCATATAGGGGTGAGCATCAGTCTAGGGTCAACCCTGGACCAATCCTGGACTGGCTCAACCCTGCTGGTCCTAGTCCGATTCCTAGGAAGACTAGATCGGTCCTTGGTCTTAGAATTCCTAGACCAGCACTGTGCGGGTTGGTTCTCGGTCTTGAGAGTTTTGAGTCGGTCCAACCTGGACCAACACGACTATATATATATATATATATATATTATTTATAATTTTTTTATATAGAGAAAACCTTAAAATAAATAACGTCAACAACATTAAATAGCTCTTTAGTGAGGAGTTCAAGTAATTTTATATTGTTCTTTAATAACTTAATTTTTTAATGTCTTTTACAGCGTCAATAGTCATAATTTATGAAGGAGGAAAATGTTTTTGTGAGGAGTCCTCACAACATCCAAAAAGGCATCTTATGGCATCCTCCTCTAGTACTCTTTCTCTCCTGTCTTATTTGTCCTCTAAGTCTTCAATTTGCTAAAATCGAAAAAAAAAAACAACTTCTCTGCACCCCCACTCGACACTCGCTTTGCTCGCTTTAGGTCACTTATGCCACTCGCCACTCGATGCACATTTGGCTTGTTGCTCCCCGCTCGACATTCGATGCTCATTCTGTTTGACGCTTACCCCACTTGACTCTCACCGCTTGTCTTTCTTAGTTGACCTTGCTCATTATCGAACCCATTGGTCAGTACGGTCCTCGGTTGCCCTTTCAAGTAGTACAAAAGATGAAATAAAAAATTATCGATTGGTCTTAGATTGACCCTGGAACCGGACCGAACCCATTGGGTCGATCCGGTCCTCGATCCCAAGCTCAATAGGATCGGTCCTTGATCCCAAAAATTGAGAACCAATACTATGCGGGTTGGTCCTAGCGTTAGGAGGTAGACTGGCCCAACCCGGACCATGCTCATCCTTTATAGCATATTTGCATGATATTCGGTCAAGTGGGTCATTGTGCTTGGTCAAAGGAAAAAATCTCTAGAGGGAAAACAAATTAAGTTTGAAGAAGTGAGGCAAGAGGACAGCAAAGGTATTAAAAAAGTCATAAACCTTTTATAGTTGTGTTAATTTAGCCATAAACTTTTTATTGGTGCAAATTTAATTATAAACCTTTTGATTTGGTGTCAATTCAGTCTTTCCAACTAATTTTTGCCAGATTTTTTTGACTGGGCACTAATCGGCTGACATGGCGCGGTTGGTGCTGATATGGATAATTTTTAAGAATATTTTAATATTTTTTTACTTTTTCTTTTCTTTTTTATTATTATTTTTTTTGCCATCTCCTCGTCCTTCCTCCAGCAAGACTCGCTCGAGCTCGCCAAGGCTACTCGCTAGCCATGGTCAAGGCTTGACCTCGCCGGACCTAGCGAGGTCGAGCCTCTCCCAAGGCCGCCTAGGCCGTGAGAGTGGCCTCACATTGGGCTAGCGAGGTACCTCGCCAGAGGTTGGGCAAGGCTCGACCTCGCCGGATCTAGTGAGATCGAGCCTCGCCGCCCAATGCGAGTAACCCTCGCGGCCTCTGGTGAGGGCTCGAGCCTCGCCAGTGGCCATGAGGCTCACCAGGGGCCAGCAAGGTTGAGAGGTCTAGTGACCAGCTAGAGGAAGGGGGGAGAAAGGAAAAAAAAAAAACAAACAAAATGACAAAGAAAAGGAAAAATAAAAAATTGAAAAAAATATTAAAATATTATTAGAAGTTATCCACGTTAGTGCCAATCGTGCCACGTCAACTAACTAATGCCCAGTCAACAAAATCCAACTAAAATTAGTTGGAAAGGACTTAATTGGCACCAAGTGAAAAGGGTTTAAGACTAAATTGACCCAAATAAAATGTTTATGACTAAATTGGTATAATTGAAAAGGTTTAGGACCTTTTTAACACTTTTCCCTGAAAGGACGATATCTTCGGTGTGATCTTCTCTCTAGTTGATTCACGCCCACTTAAAGCAATTGATTCCTCCTGCCAATCAACCATATATTTGGTATAATAATTCCGCCCAAAAAATAGATCCCGAGGGGAGAAACCTCAGCAAAATTGGCAAGACAGCTTAACAAAGAGATCGCAAAGCATGGAAATTTTCATCTTGATACGTGGAACTCCTTTGGTTATATGGAAAGAAGCACCAATGAGCTTCCTAATATTCTCTCCAGTAATTTTTGGCGAGCTAAATGGAGGAATTCGAGTGATATTTTTTTCATAAGACGAAGGAAAGTGTGGCGATTAAGAGGAAAGATTGGTGAAACGGACATCAACAAAAGGATAAAATCAAAGAAAGGGGGGCTAATTCGAATACACAAATGAGCTGGCCAGGATTGTGCAAGGTCGTGAATCAAGGGGAGAAGAAAAGGAAATTTGACAGTTTTACAAAGAAAGGGAGATGTCCAAGGCCACTATAAAAGGGCACCTTCTAACGAGAACAAAGGGGAGGAGAGTGGAGCTTGCAAGAGAAAAAAATGGTGAGAAAACATAGAGAGGTTCGATAGACAATCTCTGAGAGAGAGATAGGGAGAGGTCTTTCTCATCATAATCATGGCTTTCCTCTATGAGTCTACGTTGTGGGAGAGAAGCGATTGTTAAATATGTGAGGGTCGAGCTCGTAATAGAAAGAACAAAATACTGAGCCTCTCATCAACCCGATTGTGTCTTTCTTGCTGCTTGTTGCTGCAGCAACTCCAGCGATCTCAGCAGTCATCCAAGTCCTCTTGACGTCCTGCATGCATCTTGCTTCATGGACATTGATAACAATCATTAAGCTAAGTCGACATATTTTTCTTTAATTTGATTGTATACTATGTATGGTGCAAAACGTACAATCCTAATATCTCCATTACCAGAATAAGAGTATAGATGATTGAGTAGAAATATTAATGCACTTATTTTGGAATTCGTCATTCTTGATGCGGAAGCGAAAAACGATGATCCATGTGTAAGTCATTCTCCTCTATTACCCTCTGTATCAATAGCTCAATGAGACGGCCCCATCACCCTTTAGCACTAGGTTAATGCTCCTTATGTGAGGATACTTGTGAGAATTAAGGTTAGATGAGAGACTTGAACACTATTTATAGAGTTTCCAACCAAGCCCTCTCATCACGGGCCAGGCTCAACTCGGCCCATACTAGCTAGCCCCATATTAAACTAATTAAACAACATTTTATCTCATCATAGACCAATCTCATAAGACTTTATGAGATGAGATTAACCATTAAGAATTATCTCTAAACCAATGTGCACACATACAGTACAATTTTAATTAATATAGTCCAAGTGGGAAAATATTACTAAATGTAACAAATACATATGTAACTTTATTAGAGGAAAAGTAAAAACAGCTCCCACTAAATAACAGTATCGCGAGATGTTCCTAAGCCCATGTTAATGATATGTCGCTTAAACACACACAGGCATAGGCCTTTAGTTAGTGGATCTGCAATTATATCATCTATAGGAATATGATCTACTACAACGTCACCATTTTGCACCGATTCCTTTATGGTAAAAAACTTCACCTCTATGTGTGTTGACCCCTTGAAACTTCTATTGTTATTAATAAATAACACTGCAGAATTATTGTCACAATATAACTATATAGGCCTATTTACAAAATAAAATAAAAAAAACTGTTAACTCCCTAATGAGGTTTCGGAACCAAATAACTTTAGTAGCAGCTGAAAAACATACTATGAACTCTGCTTGCATGGTAGAAGGAGATATAAATTTCTATTTCTCACTCTTCAACGCTACTGCACCTTCTGCCAACATAAATATGTATCATGTTGTTGACTTCTTATCATCTTAACAGTTAGCAAATTCTACATCCGAATACCCTATTAGTTGCAAGTCCGGAACATGTCTATAAATTAGTATATAATCTATTGTCCTCTTTAAGTACGTTAAAACCTTATTGGTAGCAACCTAGTGATCGCGTCATGGATTTGATTGATATATGCCTAGAAGACCTGTCGCAAAGGCAATATCCGGTCTAATGCAAATTTGAGCATACATGATACTTCCAGGCACACTAGCATAAGGTACATTTTTTATTTGAGTTTTCTCAAAATCTGAATTAGGGTATTGTAAAAGACTCAATTTATCACTCTTAATAACATAAGCATTTCCTTATTTGCAATGCTGCATATTGAATCTTTTTAAAATGCGATCAATAAATGCCCTCTAAGAAAAACCCAATAAATGGCGAGAACGATCTCTATGGACTTCAATGGCAAGAATAAAAGACGCATCATCAAGGTTTTTCATGTCAAATTTTTTTAATAACATCCGCTTTATCTCATGCAGTAAACTAATGTCACTACTTACAAGCAAAATATCATCCACATAAAGTATGAGAAAAATATATCTCCTCCCACTGACCTTATAGTATATACACTGATCTACTTTGTTCTCAATAAATCCGAATGAAGTGACAACATCATGAAACTTTAAATACCACTATTTGGAAGCTTGCTTAAGGCCATAAATAAATATTTTTAATCTATAAACAAGTTTACTTGAGTCATCTACCGCAAAACCTTCAGGCTGCACCATATAAACCTCCTCATTAAGATCTCCATTTAGAAAAGCAATCTTAACATATATCTGATGTAATCCACATCAAAATGAGCTACTAATGCCAAAATTACTCTAAATGAATCTTTAGAAGAAACTTGAGAAAAGATTGCTTCATAATATATTCATTATCTTTTAGTGAAATCTTTAGCTACCAATCTAGCTTTAAACTTTTCAATCTTCCCTTTTGAATCCCTTTCAATCTTGTATACCCATTGGCAGCCGATAGACTTATAACATTTAGGCAATTCAACAAGCTCCCAAATACCATTGTGTTTCAAAGGTTAAATCTCATATTTCATCGCATTTAGCCATAAATCGGATTGAGGACATAAAATAGCATATGTGTAAGTCACGGGATCAACAACGCAGCCAATATCATAATCATGCTCATCTAGGTAGAATACATAGTCTGGCGGTATAGCTGAACGTCTTTCCTTAGTCGATCTTCTGAGTAGAACTACTTTAACCTCATTCTGAATGTAAGGGGCTTAAGGGATTTCATTGGGAACTGCCTCAACAATAGGATTCTGGGCCACAACAGGCTCAGTTTGTGGTGCAATTGTGGTGCAAGAGGCTCCATAATTGTTTGCACAAGATGAGACAAGGATCCATCAATCCTCATCATATTATCATCTTCAATAATTTGTGAGCAGCTACCCTTTTCGGCTACATCAAATTCCAAAAATTTTGTTGTTTGAGATTTCACAATTCTTGTACCTCTATTAGGGTTATAAAAATGATACCCCTTTGAATGATCTAGGCAGGATACGAAGTAAGACCGAGTAGTTTTAGAATCCAACTTACTCGATATTCAATTATATGACTTCACTTCTATCGGACATCCCCAAACTTCAAGATGATTCAAGCTAAGTTTACGTCCAGTCCACAACTCAAAAAGAGTCAATGGAACCGCTTTAGTAGAAACACGATTTATAATATAAATAGCTGTTTTCAAAGCTTTACCCCACATAAAATCAAGTAAATTCATCATACTAATCATACTTCTCATCATGTCCATAAGTGTGACATCCTGAATTTCATGTTCTGTTTTCAATGAATAATGGGTTTTTCATCGATGTGCCTATAGTTTTTTTCTTTGAGTTGGCCACTCACGAGATAACTAGCCTATCATGTGAAGCCGTTAAGGGACTCTAATGCAATAGACTTGAGAATTTGACCAAGAATCAACTATTCAACAGTGCTAATCTGCAAGAGTCATTACGGCACTATCAAAATTGATCAGAGACTGGAGATAGGTCGATTCAATAGAGGTATGTGATTAGTATGTGAGTGATTCCACCTAATTGCAAAATTTCTATCGAACAGCACTAGATCGATTTTTCTGTCATTTTCGTACCCTGTGTTCACATTTGAAATTTGAAGATTTTCACGACAACCGAGAGTCACCAATGTGTCGAAGATGTACAATGTGGCTAAAAAAATAATCGGCTACAGGTCAAATGCGCTAAAAATTCCTAAAAGCTACTCGGTAGATTAGATCACGCTAAAATCGCGCCAATTTGAAATTAACCGCGAATTTGAGCTTGAAAATTCTATCATGTCACGATTCATTTTAGGAGTGTTAACTCACCTTCTGAAGATTCTTCTACAAACCGGGATTTTTGGCAAAATTCAAAGTAGGGCCGTTTTGGACCGGAAAAATCCAAGGGCCGTTTTTGGTCGTGTTTTTGGGGTTCAAGTTGGTCGATTAAAGAGGAAAAATGTGAATTTGAGTGTGGGCACCTTGGATGGATTTATAGACTCCAATTTAGGTCTAATTGGAGGAAATTGAATCAAATTTGGATGGAAGTGGTGCAAAATTCATAAGCCAAGGGTCCCTCAACTTTTTGGACCCTTTGGGAAGCTTGTTTGGGAAGCTTGAAGGCTACAAAGTGTTGACACCTCAATTTTAATTAGTTTTATTAATTAAGTTTTTAATTTTTGTCTTTTCGGATAAATAGATAATAAAAAGATAAAACAACAAAAAACAGGAAATAAAACAGCAAGAAAAACAGAAGCCAGCAGCCCATTTTTCTCCCTCTCTTCCCCCTCCGCATGGGCCTCTACGGCCCACTTTCCTTCTCCTCCGGCCCAGCCCTTTTCGGTCTTCTTCCTCCTTCGTCCGCTCTGCAACACACGCGCAGAGAGCGCGACGTCGGATGAGCGGACAGACGGCAACAAATGGGGGGCAACTGGAGGACAGGTGGCGGATGGGATGCCAGTTCGGCCACGGGGGTCGAGTCGGCAAGCCAAAGACTGGTGGCCGAGCCTCTCCGTCGACCGGACCTCCTCGCCTATAAATAGCGAAGCATTTCCATCGTCAAAGGGCACACCAGAGAAGATCGCGAGCTTGGAAACCTCCTCTTGAGAGACTTCGGAGGAGGTTGAAGAGCGAGAGAGAGAGAGAGAGGCCTGCGAGCTCGAGAGATCCCCTGAGAGACTTCGAGGAACTCAAAGAGTGAGCAAGGGCGAAGCGATCGGGTCGCAAGCTCAACAACCTCCCTCCGAGAGACTTCGGGGGAGGCCGGCGGCGAGCAAACCCAGATCTGCAAGAACTTGAGAGCAGAGAGAGGAGAAAGATCGAAGCCGCGAGCATTCAAGCTTCCCCCGAGAGACTTCAGGGGAGGCTCGACGCTCGTGAGCCCAGATCAAAGGGAGGGAGCAGAGTTCGGGCACCCTCCGTCGTCGCCACCGCCGTCGCTACCGTTCGCCGTTTAAGCTGCCATTCACGGACAGGTAACGTACCACCACTGTCGCCGTCGACGTCGCCATCCCCGCCGCCGTCACCATCGTCCCCGCAGTTGTGCCTCGGCCCTCTCCCTCCTCGGCGCCGCGGATTCGCAAACCCTAGGGTTTGCGATTTCTGGGTCACGAAGCGGATCCGGGTTTGGAAAGCAGGTAGGGTTTCCGTGATTTAAGGGGCGGCGGAAGTCGGGTCGGGTGCTGGAGCCAGGTCGGGTAGGGTTTCGCAGGGGGGAGCGGGTCGTCGGGTCGGGCGTGTGACCCGGCTCTCTAGGGTTACGCAAGGCCAGCTTGTCCGCGGGCCGGGCATCCCTTTTTTTAAATAGGCCCAATTCCGTGTGTGTGGGCTGAGTTTTTAAGAAAAAGAAAAAAAATCTAAGTCGGGCCCGCGTTTTGGGTCGTCGACCCGGGTCGGACCCAACCCCCGGATCCGACCCGGGTTGGCTTTATTTTGTTATTTTTAATATAAAATAATATTTTAAATAAATAAATAATTTATTTAAAAAAATTCAAAAATTCAAAAAATGTTTTATTTTCGAAAAATATTAAAAAACAGAAAAAAAAATTATTTTCCAAAAAATAAAAAATATTTTATTTTCCAAAAAATGTCTATTTTCCGAAAAAATAAAAAAAATAAAAAATATTTCATATTTTCCAAAAAATGCCAAAAATCCAAAAAAAAGCCAAAAATTCATGAAAAAGCCAAAAAATTCAGAAAAACCAAAAAGACTTGTATTTTTCCAAAAATACCAAAAAAGGTCCAAAAAAATCCTTTTTATATCCAAAAAATTAGAAAAATACTCAAAAATGTTTTTCCTCCCAAAATGCATGGAAAATCCCTCAAAAATCCAAAAAGCCTTAGGGTTTAAACAAGATTAGGTACCGAAAGTGCATTAGTGATTAACTAGTGTAATCAAGTCCCCGATCCTAATTTCTCTGATTGCGCAGGAGTGAGTATTTCTCCCGATACTTCACTTGGGTTTCTAATCAACCCACCCCAAATCGATTAGTGGCGACTCCATTTTAAAAAAAATTGATTTACAGGTTAAAAACTCATACTATTAAAGTCGTGAATTGGTGGACTTGGGAGAGTTCGGGCATAACTAATTTCAACCTCCTTAGGTGCCCGTACATGATTACGGGCGCCGAAAAAAGAGGTTTGCGGCTTGGCGACTTTTCGGGGACTTTGAGGACTTAGGCCATTTTTGTCTTGTTATAATTCTTTACTGACTTTTTTTTTTATGCAAGTCGTAGTTTAGAAATTTATTTTAATTTAGTTTAAAATAGATTATCTTGTGATTATAAATTGTTGTGCATACTTTACTATTTTAAACACTACACATGGCACACATAACCCAGCCGCCGGACCTGGGCCGCCATAGGATTTCTAGGATTGTGTTAAAAAAGATACGACCTCGAACGCAAGACTGCGATGTAGAGGTTGCCTTTCTTTTCCCCGAATTTCTTAGCCGAGGTTAGGAGGGTATGCTGCTAACGCGAGACTGCGATGGGCGGATATCCTTTTAATCTCACCAAGCCTTCTGAGTTAGAAATCGAGCCGCACATCTCATGCGTATGTCTTTGTGCTTGTCATTTTATTTAAAAGCAAAGTGATTTCTTTGCTTTTGCTTAGTCTTTTTATTGGCCCATGGCAATTTAGGATAAGCTTTTCAAGTCCCAGTTTATATGCGATGGGGAAAGATGATAACTAGTTCATTCCTGCTCCTAAGGCAGAGCTCTTCAGATGGTGGGGTCAATTGGATCAGTTTGCCCAAGAGCGCGTGAAGGCTAAAGTCGGTCATCTCCTATCGCTGATCCAAATCACTGTTCGTCCCGAAGTCATACAAGCCATGACACATTTGTGGTGCCCGAGGACACTTACTTTTATGTTTGGTAGGTTTGAGCTAATCCCAACCCTGGAGGAATACAGCATCATCACTGGAATGTATCTTGAGAAAAAGCTTGTCAGGCCATCAACAAGCATCATCCCATTGCGTGGGTTGGCGCGACTTTTGAGAACTGAAGTCCATGTTATGATACAAATTCTTGAAAACAACCATAATACCTGTCCATTCGAATTTATGAATGCCTGTTTTCAAAATCAACCTATGACCCAAAAAAGTGAGATTTTCCTCCTGGCCTTTTTCGGACTCATCATTTTCCCTCATCAAAGAAATGCCATAAGTCCTAAGATGGCATGGATAGTTGATCAGATCTTGAGAGGGGGAAATTATGTCAACATGATTTTAACTGAAACATTCTTATCCTTTAATCGTTTTAAAGACAACATGGAGAAAATCATGCAGGTCTCTCCTGAAATTTTACAAGTCTGGTTCTTTTCTCACCTAAGTGAATTCCGAGACTTCATGCGATTGTCTGAAACAAATGCTTTCGAAAATTCATTACAAAAATTTATGGTTTTAGGACCATATATTCCCGATCAAAGCTGTTTAAATTGGGTTGACTTCCTAAGAAACCCAACTCCTGAAGCATTCCAATGGTGTGCTGGTTGGTTCCATGAAAAGAGGGTCCGCGTTGCTTACAAACACATGCACCCAATTCCGTTGCTTGGCTGTACCGGCACTATTCCCTATTACCCATATCCGGTGGCACGACAATTTTGAACCCTTCAAGAGATTCCACCTCCTTTTAAGAGGAGAATTCCTCCAGTTCTTTTCAACACAAGCCGTGACTATGCGGTCAAAATTTCTATCGTTGAAGAAACTTAGGACAAGTGCCATCGCAAAAGGATCGTGGTACTTGAAGGGCTTGAGGGAGAAGAAAAAGCCCACCATGCCTCTGCGGCCTACATCCATAATCATCACATCCCGATAAGGTGGAAGCCATCAGTCCCTCGTTCAATCAGAGAGAGCAGCCAGCACGAGCAAGTAGAGCTCATGGAGAGGGATTTGGGAATGGACTGGATACACACCTTAGAGCCAGTCCAATAAAGCAAGCACTTGCACAAGCGTAAGACTCCCTATCGCATATAAATTGGCAATCATGTGCTCCTTAGTGTTAATAGTGTGAAAGTTTTGCCCCATTATTTAGGGACTTTTGTTTAATATCTAGTATTTTATTCTGTCATTTCAATTCCAAGTTCTAGATGTCAGAAGTCTGCGGTCTATAAAATCCTCTTTTGATAAATAAAAAGTAATTAGACCATTATCATGGGTCAATCTCTGTTTACTTGCGTGCTCATTCATTGTTTCCACAATGAACAGGTAATTATGAATCGCCGGCCACCAATAGCTCGTGAATGGCCTCATGCACTAGGGCCCGATCAGAATGATGTACAAAATCGCCTCATTAACATTGAAGATGGTGTAGGACAAATGTCCATTGTCCTTCAAAACTCTCAACACAAATGGAATCCACTCAAGTCGAACTCAACTCTGTAGTTGCCTTAAGCACCGTCATAACACCTGCAAATTTGCTAGAAAATAGCCAGTGCCATAGACAGTTTGAAAGGATCATGAAAAAGTTAAGCCAGCTGCAGGAGCAGAATCCCCTGGACCTGTCCAATTACTCCGGCATTGAGATCCCTGAAAAACTCAAAGCACTTGAATGCGAAAGGTATGCTGATACCTCCCACCCGGAGACCTACTTGCAGGCCTACTTGGTCCGAAGGATGATTCAATCATACCAATCGAGCTTGACTGGCCCTGCCTTGCGATGGTATATTGTCAGGAAGATTAGTTCCCTTAAAATTTGGAGGGAATTAATTCATGTTTTTCACCAAGAGTATAATATTGACATCACTCCTGACATCACCTTGCCCTACGAAGAGCCGATGATCGCGGAGCACGAGGAGTTATTAGTCGCTGAGATAGGAGAAGAGCATGTCAGTGAAACCTTGCATGATAAATGGGCAGTTGAGCAACATCTTGTTACTGAAAAATTTCCCACTAGGAAAGGCAAGGAGCCTTTGTATGAGATCAAGGACATAGAGCTTGTTCAAGACCGGGGCATGACTGGATGACTCCCCAAGCTTACTCCAAGAGCTAGGGTCTAAAGAATACCAACCCTTATCAACCTAGAAAGTGAATCAGAGAGCGACACTCTAATATCTCTCACTTCCCTGAATAGGATCGATCTGGCAAAACGAAGGACCTTACTCAAAAGGTCTGGACCGGGAGGCAAGAAAAGAAAGCCTAAGCAGATCAATGCAGCATCTGCCAACGAGCCACCGCACCAAAGCTTCGAGCATTCCCAAGAATACAGCTTTGAAGGCTACCATCCCCTAGAGTACAACCCTGAAGACTTCCCGGCTCCAAAATACAATCCCAAAGACTTCCAGCGTTATTTCAACAATGAAACTGACGATTCATCGTATAACTGTTTCCTACTCTCATCCGGGGATGAAGGCCCTTCAGAAGATGAAGCATACGTCCTTATCCGCTACGATCCTAACGAAGTACTAAGCTTGTCCTCTGACCATGTGGATAGCTTCAATACTTTATCCTCATTCGGAAATTTTGACCAAGAAGAAAGCAATGGGGTAATCTCGACAGAATCCAACTTCCCTGGAACAGAAAAATTCACCACTACAACAGATATGCAGTGGGAAAACCAGTGGCCTAACCAAGATACATCAAGCTCGTATTGCGCTCATAAGATCATAACACCTGGAGAGATGTGGATACCTGATCTCTGTAAGTATAATGGCACAACTTGTCCCGTGGCTCATTTGCAATATCTCCATGCGGAAATGAGCCGGTACTATGGCCCGATGTCATTCACAACTCGGGCATTCCAAGAAACTCTTACGGGGTCTGCATTGCAATGGTTCATCACAGCAAATATTTATCTCCTAAAGGATTGGAATGAGCTGACTTCCACATTCTTGCATCAGTACCAAAACCAGATCGGAACTGAATTGCCTTGTGAGAGTTTGGCTCACTTCACAAGAAGACCAATGGAGGATTTCCGAGCATACGTAGGGAGGTGGGAGGCTTTTGTGATGCAAACTTACCCTCAACTGGTCGAAAAGAAATGATAAACCTGTTCATAGGGACTTTACCTCGCAAGCATCGTTGGTGGTTGCATGGGTTGCACCTCCATAACTTCAATGAAGTGGTCCTCTCATGCGAATACTTTGAGTCTACTGAAGGCAAGGAATTCAAAGATGTTTAGCTTCAAGATCAGCGCTATCAAAGCACTCCTTTACATAGGAGTCTTCATGGGCTTTACTTGTTTTTATTATTTCATGTTTCTTAGCTTGTCTAGTGTGCTACTATTGTATTTTCCATTCCAAGTACTCTATTGTACAGTTCTAATATTTTAAGAACATGAGGCGGTACTCCAAACTAGCCCGGTGATGTTATCCAACCATGAAAAGAAAACATCATCCAAGGAGAATACTGAGGGCTGGGCTTCCTCATGCTTTTTCTCCAAAAAAAAAACATATTTTGAAAAGGAAAAGTATTTCATCACCAAAAAGCTTTTGTCAAGATAAGATGATAAATTTAAGCATGTTTGTCTTTCTAACTTTCTCACTTCATGTTCAAGAATATCATCCCCTTTAATTCAGTGTGACAGAAGGTATTTGAAACTGGCACATCATGTGAACAAACCAAATTCGAGAACACATTTTTAAGAAAGCAGGGGCAAACAGAAAGGAGCCTCCCATTTCAAAAAAAAATGGTAAGACTTATTCCCTTAACATGATATTGAGAATGACGACGCCTCTCTTCTATTTTCAGGATACAAAAAGTGAGACATAATAGGTACAGGCATACAGTTGAATCGAAGCATCCATGACATGCCTCACTCCTACCCAGCTCCATCTTAAGCCAAAGGACTATCTTGTCGCATGACACGCCCAAACCGCTAGATGTTACAGTTTCAATTCCGACGAGCCCAGAAGCATAAGGAAGAAGTTCCTTCTCGTCCTTTAAAGTGATTACTGTCAACAGGGAGAAAATCCAGACAGTCAAGGCGATCTATAGCCCTACACTCTGGACAATAACTTTGGAATCTAGAAACTTCACTCCAGACGCATATTCTTCCAAGGAGTAATTGCCATCAGAAAGTTTGAGATTTTTGATCTCAGATTCCATGCTATAGATAAAGACAGAAGGAGACATTCCACAGAAAAAAGGCGTTGAAGATAAATCAACGACCAACAATCATGCATACATGGTCATAAATGAGGAAGGCCAACTGAAGGAAACATTGAACTATGCCAAGATAAAAGGGCCATCATTAACATTCAAATATCTTTAGGAGTTAGCACATACAAACTCTGGAGAAGGGGAGCATCACAACTCAAGAACCAAACTCAATGGTTAGATTTGACAAATCAAATACTAGCCAAGCTAGTATATAGAAATGACCTGCATCGAATTCACTTGACTTCGTGTAAAGGGACACGCCATCCATAAGCCAATTAAGGACAATAATTGACTTGATGAAGTGGAAGACACGAGACTTCATGTCCTCTTTGTACTCCAGGTCCACTTAATCGTTTGCAAAACCAGCAAAGGGTAAAGTTGTATCGCTCCCAGTTTTTCGACTCTTGAAAGAGTTCATGACTAACGCATTCTCTCTTATCTGTTGCAGAATCACCTGACTGTCAAAAGCAAGGATAACAAATCAATAAGAGACATGTCAGACTTTGATAAGCTCTTCCAAACAAAATGATGTCTCAAGTATTGCCAAAGCAAATGACAGAAAATCTTCAGGCCTCAACTCACATTTGATTTTGGCCAGACTAATTAATCTACTTGTACATCTTCTCTTCTACAGGGGCAAAAGAAGAAAGACCCGTCAAATCAATGATCAGATTCCCAATCCTTGGTTGATCATTCATGTGTCATATCCCTATTCATTAGAGGCAATCCATTGACACCCCTTTGTGAATAGCTCTTTTGATATTCAAATTTCAACACATTTGTGAATACCATTTCACCAAGCAAACACCCTTAAAGCTGTTAGTAAGTTTTTATTGAGTAAAAACCATTCATTTATTTTGAAAGTACAAGCTCTTTCGCATCATATGTTGCATGCCTTTTTCCAGGTGATTTTTGCATAATGATTTTGTCTGTCTAGATCACTGATTTCACTAAGGATTATTAGAATAGACAGTTAAGTGAAGAATACAAGATTAATTGAGCATGTTAGATAAGGCACGTCAGAATGATGAAAGGTAAGCCATATCCTACACATAATCCCCCCCATCTATACACCTGTGAGATGAGTGCAGAAGATTCCATGACTGCAAGGTAAAGAGTTCTCTCGCGAATGGTACGATAACCAAAACAGTGAGAGACATTTCATTGCTCACCCCTTTGAGCTCCTTACACTGGTGAAGTTTCTCCCATACCCCCGTCAAGAACCACCCTACACTGGGGCATATCGGAGGCGAAGCAACATCACAAGGTGAGAAGAGAGATAGAAATTTTTTTGCTCGCACTTGCATCAATCTTTGGGTGTCCTTATTGCATATGAACACTCACGTTAATTTAAGTGCCCTAGAATGACGAAGAGCAATTCTTTCTCTATGCACTTGTATTCATTGTACAACCCAATTGAGTCTGTAATTTCACCCTCACATGGAGGCAAAATAGAAGTTACTGCCATAGCCCAGAGCGCATATTGAAGATGAAGACTCAAGAGTCTAATAATGGTGCTTCGATTGAACTTGCCTAGGTCGGTTCCTCCTCGAACAATAAAAAACAGGGGGATAAAAAAGCAGTGTACCTAGTAAAAGCAAGGTCAATGCCCATAAATGAAGAACTGGAATAAAAATAGGAGCATGAAAAAGCAGTGTGCCTGGTAAAAGCAAGGCCAATGCCCTCCAGTCAAAAATACAGCCAAGAAAAAGTTGTTGTTGTGGTTTAATTGATAAAGCCTCCATCTAACAGTGAGAAGAAAGACCAGTGACAAATGCCAAGGCAATCACCAGCTCTCGCCCTTTTACACATGAGTCAAGCCAACATTGCATCCCATTGTAAAAGTCCCTTCAGACTAGGGGCACTTCAATTAATGTAGGATTTCATATGTTTATAAGCATCGCTCGAAGAAGTACGAGCAAGATTACTCTATCTCTTTTCAGGGTTCTTGACTTGTAAACCTGGAGATGATCGTGCGGCACTTCGTTCATGAGCCTTGACCTCGACGGTCCCATTTGATGAGCTATTAACCAAGTCTTCATCACAATTTCAACAAAGACCTCTCATATTGGTAAAGTTGGACCACTTGCGAGAATACTCAGACCCCAGCTGACATGATGACAGTGAGAAGTGTGGTCCTTATAAATCCTGCATCAATGGTTAGGATAGCATTTTCCATGAGAGAGAGTGGAAAGTCCTTTCAGACTGAAAGTCCCTCATCTGGCATGCTCAAGACATCTATATTCTAAATGAAGGTTGTCTTTTAAAATCTTCCCCAGTGGAAATCAAATGATGCAAAAATGACAAAATTATCATGCATGAATCTCATTTGAACTCATAAATTTACAACATATACAATCATGTGTGCATATTGTGCAAATAGCAAACATACTCTCAGAGATCAGAGATATTGTCAGGTAAGCATATTTATGTCCCCATTTGTCTTAAAGTACCTACCACTGTCTAGGTACTCTCTTCTTGACACTCAACCTATTTGAGTCATCCTTTGAGTTTGGGTGCTTACTGCTGTCTAGGTATCCCCATTGTCTTTGAGTATCGGCCACCGTTTGGATACTCCCTTTTCTTGACACTCGACCTGTTCGAGTTGTCCCCAGAATATTGATACTTGTGACTGACCAAGTATCCATTTATCGTTGAATACCTACTGCTGTCTAGGTATCCCTATTGTCTTTGAGTACCGGCCATCATTCGGATACTCCCTTTTTCTGACACTCGACCTGTTCGAGTTGTCCCCAGAGTATTGATACTTGTGACTGACCAAGTATCGCTTGGAACACCTACTGTTGTCTAGGTATCCCCATATCGTCAAGTACCCACCGTTGTCCAGGTACTTCCTTTTCATGACACTCAGCCTGCCCGAGTTGTCCCCAAATAATGTAGCAACTGTTCAAGCATTCCATTGCTTTGCTTGGCACCGTCGTCCAGGTGTTCCACCCCTTTGAGTGCTTGCAGCCATCCAGGAGGTGAGAGACCTTCACAAATATCCAAGGTACGTCCTTGATATTCCCAACTACCAGGAGGTGAGAGACCTTCACGAATATCTCAGGTACATCCTCGATATTCCCAATTACCAAGAGGTGAGAGACTTTCATGAATATCCAAGGTATGTCATCGATATTCCCCTTTAGTAAGAGGTGAGAGACCTTCATGAATATACGAGGCACGTCCTCAATATTCCCAATTACCAGGAGGTGAGAGACCTTCATGAATATACGAGTCACGTCCTCAATATTCCCAATTACCAGGAGGTGAGAGACCTTCATGAATATCTCAGGTATGCCCTCGATATTCCCAATTACCAGGAGGTGAGAGACCTTCATGAATATCTCAGGTACGCCCTCGATATTCCCCATTACCAGGAGGTGAGAGACCTTCACGAATATCTCAGGTACGTCCTCGATATTCCCAATTACCAGGAGGTGAGAGACCTTCACGAATATCCCAGGTACATCCTCGATATTCCCCAATTACCAGGAGGTGAGAGACCCTCATGAATATCCAAGGTACATCCTCGATATTCCCAATTACCAGGAGGTGAGAGACCTTCATGAATATCCCAGGTACGTCTTTGATATTCCCAATTACCAGGAGGTGGGAAACCTTCGTGAATATCTCAGGAGGTGAGAAACCTTCATGAATATCCAAGGTACGTCCTCAATATTCTTATTGCCAGAAGGTGGTAGACCTTCACGAATATGCGGGGCACGCCCTCGATATTCTCATTGCCAGAAGATGGGAGACGTTCACGAATATGTGGGGCACGCCCTCGATATTCCCACTACCAGGAGGTGAGAGACCTTCACGAATATATGAGGCACGTCCTCGATATTCCAACTACCAGGAGGTGAGAGACCTTGACGAATATATGAGGCACATCATTGATATTCCAACTACTAGGAGGTGAGAGACCTTCACGAATATGCGAGATCCATCCTCAATATTCCCACTACCAGGAGGTGAGAGACCTTCACGAATATCGCAGGTATGCCCTCGATATTTCCCAATTGCCAGGAGGTGGGACACCTTCACAAATATCCAAGGTATGTTCTTAGTATTTTCAATTATCAAGTACCACTTCGATACTTGTGAATGTCTAAGTATCCCTAAAGAGTTTGTACTTGTGATCATTCAAGTACTCTTTCAATACCTGCAAGCAATCAGGTATTCCTTCAATGCCTATGAACATCCAAGTATCCTCCAAGAGTTTATGCTTATGATCAATCAAATGCCCCTTTTGACGCTTGTAAAGGCTCAAATATCCTTCAGGATAGTACTTGTGAATATCCAGGTACTCTTTGATATGCCTGTGAATGTCCAGGTATCTTACAAAATCGATGCCCTGAGAAAGATCGGCGCATCCTCCCGAAAAGGTCGGGTTCCCACTGGTGTCTATGACAGAAGTCAGACACCCCATAAATTGATGCCTTGAGAAAGGTCGGCGCATCCTCCCGAGAAAGGTCGGGTTCCAACCGGTGTCTTCAACAGAAGTCAGACGCCCCACAAATCGATGCCCTGAGAAAGGTCGGCGCATCCTCCCGAGAAAGGTCGGGTTCTAACTGGTGTCTTCGACAGAAGTCAGACACCCCACAAATCGATGCCCTGAGAAAGGTCGGTGCATCCTCCCGAGAAAGGTCGGGTTCCAACCAGTGTCTTTGACAGAAGTCAGACACCCCAACAAAACAGATGCTCTGAGAAAGGTCGGCGCATCTCCCGAGAAAGGTCGGGTACCAACTGGTGTCCTCGATACAAATCAGGCACCCACAAATGAGATGCCCTGAGAAAGGTCGGTGCATCTCCCGTCAAGTCGACCGAAGAAAGGTTCGGGTCTTAGACAAATCATGGATTGTTTTAACAGGCGACCGAAGAATGGTTCAGGTCCTAGAGAAGCAATTTCCCGTCATGGCGACCGAAGAATGGTTCGGGTCCGAGACAAACCACTGATTACTCCAACAGGCGACCGAAGAAAGGTTCGGGTCCTAGACAAACCATTGATTGTTTTAACAGGCAACCGAAGAATGGTTCGAGTCCTAGAGGAGCAGTCTCCTGTCAAGGCGACCGAAGAAAGGTTTGGGTCCTAGATAAATCATTGATTGTTTTAACAGGCGACCGAAGAATGGTTCGAGCCCTGGAAAAGCAACCTCCTCATATCACCAGGTAAGATGACGCCTTGATACTTGCCAAAACTCGGGGTTCGCACCCTATCTCACTCACCCCCGGTAAGTAACTACAGGTATCTTCTTATCTGTCTTAGTATATGTAAAGTTATATTGCTCTTTTCCTGCATAGAATAATAGGTCACAAATAAAATATAATCTATTGCGCATGCATGGATAAAATTGAAGCATCAGTCTGTCTTTGAATGCAACCTCTGCGAGCTCACCTTCAAAGAGGGGCAACTGTTGACACCTCAATTTTAATTAGTTTTATTAATTAAGTTTTTAATTTTGTCTTTTCGGATAAATAGATAATAAAAAGATAAAACAACAAAAAACAAATAAAAACAAGAAATAAAACCAAAAATAAAACAAAAAAACAGCCCATTTTTCTCCCTCTCTTCCCCCTCCGCATGGGCCTCTACAGCCCACTTTCCTTCTCCTCCGGCCCAGCCCTTTTCGGTCTTCTTCCTCCTTCGTCCGCTCTGCAACACACGCGAAGAGAGCGCGACGTCGGATGAGCGGACGGACGGCAACAAAGGGGGGGGCAGCTGGAGGACAGGTGGCGGATGGGACGCCGGTTCGGCCACGGGGGTCCGGTCGGCAAGCCAAAGACCGGCGGTCGAGCCTCTCCGTCGACCGGACCTCCTCGCCTATAAATAGCGAAGCATTTATGTCGTCGAAGGGCACACCAGAGAACATCGCGAGCTTGGAAACCTCCTCTTGAGAGACTTCGGAGGAGGTTGAAGAGTGAGCGAGAGAGAGAGAGGCCTGCGAGCTCCAAGAGATCCCCTGAGAGACTTCGGGGAACTCAAAGAGCGAGCAAGGGCGAAGCAATCGGGTCGCAAGCTCAACGACCTCACTCCGAGAGACTTCGGGGGAGGCCGGCGGCGAGCGAACCCAGATCTGCGAGAACTCGAGAGCAGAGAGAGGAGAAAGATCGAAGCCGCGAGAATTCAAGCTTCCCCCGAGAGACTTCAAGGGAGGCTCGACGCTCGCGAGCCCAGATCAAAGGGAGGGAGCAGAGTTCGAGCACCCTCCGCCGTCGCCACCGCCGTCGCCACCGCCGTCGCTACCGTTCGCCGTTCAAGCTGCCATTCACGGACAGGTAACGTACTGCCACCGTCGCCGTCGCTGTCACCGTCGACACCGCCGTCACCATTGTCCTCGCAGTTGTGCCTCGGCCCTCTCCCTCCTCGACGCCGCGGATTCGCAAACCCTAGGGTTTGCGATTTCTGGGTCACGAAGTGGATCCGGGTTTGGAAAGCGGGTAGGGTTTCCGCGATTTAAGGGGCGGCGGAAGTCGGGTCGGGTGCTGGAGCCAGGTCGGGTAGGGTTTCGCAGGGGGGAGCGAGTCGTCGGGTCGGGCGTGTGACCCGGCGCTTTAGGGTTACGCAAGGCCAACTTGTCCGCGGGCCGGGCATCCCTTTTTTTAAATAGGCCCAATTCCGTGTGTGTGGGCTGAGTTTTTAAGAAAAAGAAAAAAAATCTAAGTCGGGCCCGCGTTTTGGGTCTTCGACCGGTCGGACCAACCCGCGGATCAGGCCGGGTCGGTTTTATTTTGTTATTTTTAATATAAAATAATATTTTAAATAAATAAATAATTTATTTTCAAAAAAAAAATTAAAAATTCAAAAAATGTTTTATTTTGGAAAAATATTTTAAAACAGAAAAAAATTATTTTCCAAAAAATCAAAAAATATTTTATTTTCCAAAAAATGTCTATTTTCCGAAAAAATAAAAAAAAATCAAAAATATTTCATATTTTCCAAAAAATGCCAAAAATCCAAAAAAAAGCCAAAAATTCATGAAAAAGCCAAAAAATTTAGAAAAAAGCCAAAAAAGACTCGTATTTTTCCAAAAATACTAAAAAAAGGGTCCAAAAAATCCCTTTTATATCCAAAAAATTAGAAAATACTCAAAAATGTTTTTCCTCCCAAAAATGCATGGAAAATCCCTCAAAAATCCAAAAAGCCTTAGGGTTTAAACAAGATTAGGTACCGAAAGGGCATTAGTGATTAACTAGTGTAATCAAGTCCCCGATCCTAATTTCTCTGGTTACGCAGGAGTGAGTATTTCTCCTGATACTTCACTTAGGTTTCTAATCAACCCACCCCAAATCGATTAGTGGCGACTCCATTTTAAAAAAATGGATTGATAGGTTAAAAACTCATACTATTAAAGTCGTGAATTGGTGGACTTGGGAGAGTCCGGGCATAACTAATTTCAGCCGAGCCATTAGCCTCCTTAGATGCCCGTACACGATTACGGGCGCCGAAAAAAAGAGGTCGCGACACAAAGGGATGAGGATGACAGCCAAGGTGGTGGGCCAAGTGCAATGAGTGTTTGGGGATAGGATGAAGACTTTTGTGGCCAAATGGGGCCCCCCAAGCCAATAGCCCATCTTCTCCCTTCAGCCTTCACTTTCTCCATTGTAGAGGCTTTTCAGAGCTTGAGAAAACTAGAGAACAGCTAGCACCCCCCTCTTACTATCGACCATTACTTGAAGCAATTGAACCAGTCGCACGCCAACCGCGAGCCCAAGCCAGCACCATTAGTCCGCCAACTCGTCCTCGCCCTTCCACGGTCCAGCACTGTTGTTGGCCCCTGCTCGTAGGTCCTGAGACTTGCCTAGCCAACGTCTGTAGCCGTTTAAGCCGTTGGAGCCTCCGTCTAGGCCGCTGCAACCATCACTGTCCATCTTGTGTTGTTTCAACTGCTCGAGCAACCCCTCAACCCAAGGAGCAGAAGCCAAGCCCTCAGCCCAGCCGTGAGCTATTGGGCCTATTTTGAGGCTCATCCAATCTCCATTTTGAGGCCCTCAGCCCACCTCCGCGTCGTTGTCGCCATGGACTCACCGGATCGCAACATTGGTGAGTTTACTTGCTAAACTCTACTTAAAGGGTTAATTATGCTTATTGGGTGATTAGTTTAGGTTAATTAAGAATTAGGTGGTTAGGTAGATTAGATTAGTGGTTTAATTAATCAATTATGCATGTTAGGTGGTTAGATTAGATTAATTAAGGATTAAACATGATGTATTATTTATCTAGATAGGTTCAGGAATTTTCTCAGCCCATTTAGGCAGATAATTAAGCTTTTTTCTGCCTAAGTTAGTATTTTTGATATTTAAATTGAATTATTTAATTAATTTTGGTAATTATTTAATTATTTAATATTTTCCGGAAATTAAACCAGGATAGCTGGTGATCGGAATTTCATGCCGATTGCAATGGTATGTTCAATTTATGCAATTTGATGTTAATTTGTGCGAATTAAGTGCGATTGGAATTTTGGTTATTTATTCCAAAATTTGTTAATTTCAATATTTATTCACAAAATCCGGGTGTTGGGTTTTAACACCAAAAATGATTTTATATACTCTATAAAAAGGTGAGATTTTAAATTGGAGGATATCACATTTTTCAGGTTTGATTTGACCGTGTATCCACACACGATTATTTTTATCGGGTGTCTTTAATACGAAGAAAATAAGCCAAGTTCATTTTTTTAATTAAGGAATTTGTGTGCAAAGCACAATGTCCTTAGCCTGGTTCGAGTGATCATGTGTGAATTATGAGAGCCCATCGCAAGCGTTTACGCCGGGTGTTACCCCTATATGGGACGCCCTTGGACAATGGAAGTGGGTCGCAGTAGATTCTGGACCCATGCTCCCTCAGAAAAGCCATTAAGGAAAGGCGAAGCCATGCTCAATGGGGTGAGACGATGCCTAGCTATGCCAAAAGACCGCCGAACAGCGAATAGGCCGTGCCTTTGGGCCGAGATC
Source organism: Eucalyptus lansdowneana (assembly GCA_017140395.1). NCBI lineage: Eukaryota > Viridiplantae > Streptophyta > Magnoliopsida > Myrtales > Myrtaceae > Eucalyptus > Eucalyptus lansdowneana. The sequence goes on from CM029485.1 coordinate 53,620,616, forward strand.
AAAACTGGGAATGCACGTTTAATTGAGTTAAATGCGTGGAATTATGGGACAAAATTGTGTGACACAGTATGTGACATGTCATAACGATTTGAACCTATAATCAAGACCCCTGTTTTTGGTTGGAATTGAGTGTGGCATTCCAGTTGTTTGAGCTTGGTTGTTGCTCATGTTTTCGTGGTTGTCTGTAATATGAATTGTGCTGACATGTAGGGAGGATCTGGGATAAGATAAATCTCTATGGTTGCGTGGTTATGTGGTTACGACGCCTCTAGACATATTACCCTCATAATCAGGGTTTAGAGCGTGAACTCGCTAAGATTTATATCTCATCTCGTCGTGGGCTCAATTCTTTTCAGGACCGAAGAGTGGAGGACCTGGAGTCGGGCTGAGGGGATCTAAGGTGTAGGTCAAATATGATAGCTTCCTTTGAGAGCTGGTCTTTTAAAGTCTTTTGGTTGTAGACTTTTGTACTTGACTCAGTATGTATATAAAAGAGTGTTTTGGTTGTGAATCGGTATTCTTGCTTTTCCATCCTAAATTGTTTTCTATCAGGGGATTTATTTATTCGTTTCCACATGTGTAATAAAATGAATAAGTCGGCGATGCATCCTGAGACGTCGCAATATTATCGACCACCGAGGGATGGGCACGCACTCGAGGATTGGGGCGTGACAATAAGAGTACGATTGCACCTTTCAACTATACCATTTTGTTCAAAAAATTTTAGCATAGTAAATTGACCTATTATCCAAGAATTCTCTAAATATTTAGCAAACGGCCCTTTAAATTGTTCAGCATCACCGTACTTACCAAAATATTCAACACCAGGATCAGATCTAACAATCTTTATAACTTTTCCTAATCGTTACTCCACTTTAGTCCAAAAAATCTTAAATTTGTCAAGAGACTCGGGCTGTTCTTTCATCAAGTATAAATATTCATATCGGGAATAGTTGTCAATAAATGTGATGAAATAAAAAAATTTGCACAAAGTTGCCGTGTACGATCCACTAATATCAGTGTGAATAACCTCCAACAAATCAGAACTTCATACAGCAGATTTCTTATTTATCTTAGTCATCTTATCTCTACAACAACCTACGCAAGTCTCTAGATCACTTTTAAGAGTAGGTAAGATGTTAGCATTTATAAGCCTTTCTACTCTTTCTTTAGAGATGTGACCAAGACGTTTATGCCACAATGCATAAGACTGTTCCTTAGGTAGATGCCTTGTGGAAACAACTTTTTCAACTGAATAAGTAAGGTACATGTCATTGGGAGACAAACTCAATCGATATAATCCACTGCATAAATTGCAACACGCAATATTATTTGAATTATAAAACATAGAAATACTATTGCTCTTTATTTCAAAAGAATATCCACACATGTCCAAACAAGATACATAAACAAAATTCTGCCTAAAAGAAGGTATGTAAAAAATGTTTCTCAACATCCTAAAATCAAAATCTAAAATTAAAATAACATCTCCCACAAACTCAACGTTAACTTCAATGTTGTTTCCCACAGTGAGCTTTGATTCATCATGATTTGGCGTCTTTCAGTTTATGAACCCTTGTAGCACCACTATCTAGCCACCAAAAATTGGTCGGGGTTTCAGATAAATTGGATTCACAAAAAAATACCAAAGAATCATTACCTTTAGGCTCATTCTTGGTTCTCTTGGACAACCAAACTTTATACTTATTACAGCATTTCTTTACGTGTTCTCTTTCCCTGCAAAAGTAGCAAACAACACCTCCTTCTTGAAGGATGTTTTCTTAGGGCCCAAACTGTCACCACCCGAACCTCCAGCGCATGCACACCCCTCAGTGGTTGTAAAAAATTTTAGCCCACAACGAGGCGAGACAACATCTCAACAAGTCTATCCCCTAAATCTCGATTAGGAGAAAAGTACACCCACATGCATCCTAACCATATTTTCCATAATTCTCTTGACACCAGCATTTTCCTATATGTCAATATCAATCAAATCGTACATAACTGTATTGAGATCACATATATAGGAACATTTCAACATGTGTAAATGCATGGGCATACATAACATCACAATCACACGAGCCCCCAATTACTAGACTAAATTGTTATGGTACATCACATACCGCACCACATAATTCCTTCTCCTAATTAGATCCCTCAATTTCAATTGTTTATAAGTCTCAATTGATTTCGACCCATTGGCCATGGCCAACTCAACAGTTAGCGATCATCTAGCCTAGCCGAGCATCGTCTCGCACCATTGAGCATGGCAACGTCTACATCTAGATGGCATTCCGATTAAGAGCATCAGCCCAGCATCCATTGCGACCGGCATCCACTAACTTGAGGTATTCTCAAAGGAGCATCGTCCGGCCCCAGAGGCTCGTGATGGAATCTCATGTCAATTATACATTCATTCAATTTCATACTTCACCAATCAATTGCATAATTCAATCACATCACCAAATATGAAATTTCTAATAAGCAAAACATTAGGAGCAATCACAAACTCGAACGGCCCTAACCGATAGAAACAGTCCATTTGCACGCCTCAATTTTAATTCTTGAAATCTAATCTAATGATTTTAGAAAATTCTCGAATTTGCACATATTATAAAGGACACTTAAATAAACATTTTTCATGCAGATATTGAAGCCCAGATCCTTCTAGATTTGGCCTAGTAAATCGCTCAATCTAGAACCAAAATCGAGTCCGTTTCCAAAAATTCTATTTTTCGAAATCAATTTGGTTCGAGGTCCAAAACACGTCCGTTTCATATGAAATTTGAGTATGTTAAACTAGAGGAGGTGAAAAACAACTTTTGTGAAGAAACAAGTTTTAAATTTGAATCCCAAGAGTTGATAAAAACCCCTACAATCCTTACAAGTCACCAATTCCAGCAAAAATTTCAGTTTTGTTTGAAGATAATGGAGCTGATATCGCCTACTTCTGGGTTCCTAAAAATTTTGAGAAAAAAATATATATTATAGCAGAGAATGTCTAAAACAGTTCTCTAGAAGACCTCAGCTTCAAATTTGCAACCAATTTCGATTTATAAAAATTGCAAGCGGCAAGTGTCCAAAAATCAATGTTACAGAACAACTACTGTTTTCAACCAACTTATCTTCAATGATGCCAATCTCCCTACTTAGACTAACACTAACCCATTCTAATACTAATCTAACTATTATAAATCATCACTAACCTCTACTTAAGCTAACCTAAACCAATCTTAAACCTAATCAATCCTTTAAGCAAGCGTAATTAGCCCATAATCAAAACGTAAGGAAATTAACTAACATAACCAAGAAAATCCAAGGTTATCATTGCTGACTGAGTGGCAGCGGCCAAGCCACAACTTCTAGGAACGTTGCAGTGACTCCAGTCTACCTAGAATGAGACTGAGAAACCCTCGGCTAACGGCTGAGAGGGCTTCCTCTCGGCCGGTGGAAGCCGAGCAGCGAAAGAGCTGCAATCGTGAAGGCGCAGCTACGACATGGCAGCACTGGCTCGCCGACTGGCGAGCTAATTCGAAGTTGCTTGTGCTCCAGCAGCTGGATGACAACACAGGTGAAGGATTTTGGTTCTTCGGTGGTGAGGCTGACTGAAATAGAGGAGGGGCGAGCTAAGGTGTTGCGACAATAGCCGTGAATGAAGTGGTGAAGTTTCCGGCGAACAAAGGAAATGGTGGTGTTGATTTTTTAGGGTTGTGGGTTTACTGGTAAGGACGGTTGTTCAGTAAATAAGGGCCACATCAAGGAGAAACGAAACATAGAGGCAGCTTGGGCGAAGCTTCTGTGGGCCCAAAAAATTTATGGCACAAAAACAGAGTTTTCCTCTGTTTTCTTGGTTGTTGGGTTGTCGTTTAAAAGGAAGCAAGGGAGGCCGAATAGAATAGCTTAAAGGAGAAGAAGACAAAAGGCTTTATAGCTGAAAAGGAGAAGAAAAGGAAAGAAAGAGAAAAGAAGAGAGAGGAATGTCGCATGGTTTCAGGGGGAGGGGGAGGACGTGTGGATAGGGAGAGTGAAAAGGGGAGAAAAGAGATCTATGGAGGGTCCCTCCCTCCATTTTCCACAAGGGTTTTGGTCCTTTTTCCATGGAAACATGCTCCTTTCACCATCAAGTGTCTCACCACCTTTAAACAAACATATCCACTTCCAAATGAAACTCAATTGGTGGTAGAAACTCTTGTTTTAAGCCTTCATTCGAATTTGCAACCAATTCCAATGACTTTTCCTCTTTTTTTTTTTTCATTTCATACTTTCATAGGCTTAATTAATAAGAGTGAAGTCTCACCTAAATCCTTATAATTTCATCTCCGAAGGTTCCACTTTAAAGAAAAAAATCTATTTAAAATATAGCCTTTCTCTTATTCCTTTAATTTGCTGCATTTGCATTTTTTTTTTCACTAACAATTCCCATCATCAATAAATCTTGGAAAGATGTAACAATATTCCTAGGATTAATTGTGACACATGAAAGTTCTCAATTTCTAAAATTGAAATAAATTTCGCAGTTAAATTCAATCAAACGTGATTTTTAACGCGATCTAAACTATTAGGTAGTTTTTGGGAATTTTCGATGTAATTAACCCGTGGTCAATTTAGTAAAATAAACACAATGTACATCTTCGACTCAATGGCGACTCTCGGTTGTCGTAAAAATCTTGAGATTTCAATTATGAGCACAAAGTACCAAAACGACAGAAAAATCGATTTAGTATCGATCAACAAGAATTTTGTAATTATGTGGAATCACCTATACTTAATTAATATCTCAATCGAATCAACATATCTTCGGTCTCTGATAGATTTTCGATTGTGCCGCAATGACCCTTATAGACTAACACGGTCGAGCAGTTGAGTCCTAGTCGAAATTCTCAAGCCTGTTGTATTAAAATCCCTTAATGACTTCCCCAACTAGTCTAGTTATCACCTGAGTGATCGGTTTAAAGAATAGCACTATATGCATGTCGATGAAAAGTCCAATTTATTCAACTGAAAACAGAGATAAAAAAATCAAACCGTCACACAAACTGTTAGAAGGACTGGCAGCTTCAGAATTTTCTTTATTGTTGGAAAGAATGGCAACTTCAGAATTGTGAGTATAATTTTTCAACTTCTTACCATTGTCACTGCCAGAACTAGAAGCATAAAAGGCAATATGCCCTTTATCTTTCTTCAATTTTTTTTTTCCTCTGCCACTACCCTTGCAATCATGTCATTAATTAACCAAGTCTCATCTTAAGAATTATAATTACTCTTGATAATCCCAAAATCAAGAGAAAGAGTATTTAGAGTTTGATGCACAATGCAAGTAGTGGGAATAACAACATTAAGAACCTGAAGCATTGTTTGCAAATTTACCATCCTTAGAACATAATCTTTAACTCTACTAAAACCATCATACTTCATATTAAATAGTGTTTGTAGGTGTGTCCCTATCTTAGCATTAGACGAGACACAGTTTCTAGCCACCAAGGTTTCCATCATTTGCTCAATAATGAGTCCGCAAGCAAACCATTTTTCAAATATTCCTGAATTGAACACTTCATAGACAATAAGCAAATTCTATTACTCTTTTCCTAAGAAACAAAATGTGCTTTCTAAGCCTCTATACTCTCAGCGGTAAGATCTGTCAACTGATCGGCAGTAAGAGTCATATGAACATCTGCCATCTTCATAGTAAACAGAAAATATTATTTCAATCTCTTAAAATTTGAACCAACAAAAACCTTAATTGTGATGGAGTTATCGTTTACAGAAAATGTAACTGAAAAACAAGCAATGCATATAATTAGCATCATGTGAGCACTGTGTAACTTGACATACGAGTATACATCCAAAGAGTTACATGTAAAATCACATAATCACCTTTGAACAGAATACATAACATGCAGTTGTATACTCCCCACATGATAATGGTTATGAGAATATATTCTAACTTTCGTGAATTCATCACCTTTTGGCATATGAACCATTAGGATTAGTTACTCATCTACCGCACCATCATGTATCCCTTCATGAACTAATACATAATCACCTCATTTGGGAGTATGACTACTCATTAGACCAGGAGACATCCTAATCATTATACGAAACCGAAATTTCTCAAACACAAGTAAGTGTGCCACTTTGGCAGTCACAACTCAATTGAATCATTGAAACTTTCTTATATTAAGGATATAAACTTTACTTCTCACATACACTATATACATGTGATTTTAACTTTAGCGATAAGGGCAATATATCACTAAAATCACATATCATGCTAATTACACTGTTTTATTTATTAATAAAAGTTAAACTTTATATATATTAATAATGAATCACACTTTTATAATAATTATGTAATAACATACCAGTGACCCAACACCTATATTTCCAAAATCACAAAAAATACAAAAAAAAAAAATTGCAAAAATACACTAAAAATACACGTATTTAAGGTTTCATATGTATTTTTACATCCATAAAATCATCAAACATATAAAATAAATACACCAAAACATAGAGAATGCTCATATGAACCTGTAGCCGCCAACCACATGTCCATCGGAGCCTCCATGCACCCGCATGCGCCGCCTAAGTGTGCGGCGCGTGAAGCTCACGCGCGGGCATAGAGATCGGTCAAAACCGGTTCGACCAGTTCCTAGCTCGACTGTCTAGTCCGATCGATTGACTGGTCCGGTCAACAGTTGACCGATTTGGGCAGGTCAACGGGTCAGGTCAATCGCGTATCGGGTCGGGTCGGACTCAAGTAGCTAACATCATCATGACGTCAGCCCTCGCGCGTGCAACACACGCACGAGTGGCACCCCACACATGGGAGCGCGCAAGGGAGCGTGATCGTGCCTAGGGTGCGTGCTCAATGCCTTGGCGGTGCATGGCCACGTGTAGGGGCATGTAAGGCATCCCCCGGCAACGCATCGCCCATGGATTTGCTCGTCTCACCGAGCCAAATCCAAATTTATAATTTAATTTGATTTTTATTGAACCAAAAATCACAAAAATCTCAAAATTAAGGCAAAAAATTCTATGTTTTCGAGTTCTAAATTATGGTTGCTCTAATACCACATGTAGGGCACAAAACGTGCAATCCTAAAATCTCCATAACCAGAACAAGCACACAAATGATTGAGTAGAAAGATTAACGCATCTATTTTGGAATCCATCGTTCTTGATATTGAAGCGAAAAGTGATGATCCACACGCAAGTCCTTCTCCTCTGTTACCCTATGTATCACTGGCTAAATAAGACGACCCCCTCACCCTTTAGCATTAGGTTAACACTTCTTATATGAGGATACTTGTGTGAATTAGGGTTAAAGGAGAAATTTGAGTACTATTTATAGAGTTTCCAACCAGGCTCTCTTATTACGAGTCAGGCTCAATTCGGCCCACACTAGCCAGCCCCATATTAGACTAATTAAGAGATGCCATCTCCAGCCTTGAGATCTTCTTCAACCATACGAATTAAATCCTTAAAGATATACTCACATTTAGATAAGTCTTCTTCAACGGATAGTACTTTTCTTCTTTGGTCTAGAAACTGTCAATGAGGGCGGACTTTGAGTCTTAAGTCCGGGAGGTCTTCGGACTTTGACGATAGAGTCTATAAGTCTTTAGACTAGACAAATGGAAACGTTTTTTCAACTTCAAAACAAATAAGGAAGTTTTCTCCAACAATCTCGCCCTTTTTGATGGTGACAAAACTTTCCTGCAAATTTGGATACTTTTGACCTACAAGATAATACTTAAGCAAACCAAAATATCTCATAAAAGATAAGTAGATTAGGATAAGGATAGTAGCGATTCTACATCCACAGAAAACGAGTTAGTCCTATAAAAACAATTATCTTTACCATAATCATCAACAAGCTTAAGATACTACAAGCATTAAAATGATCAAAACAGTCCAAACCAGTCCAAGTCACAACCAAACAAAGATAAGTCCAAAAGTCAAAATCAATCAGAATAAATCTGCATCAACTTCTCCCCCTTTTTGTCAACCGCAAAAAGTGGAGAACAAATAAAAGAGATGTGTAAAAATGGAGTCAGAATCATGGTTGTTTTGGAAGGCGAACAAGCTCGAATTCTCCTATTGAGTTGATTGTCTTCTCAAGCCTTACAAAACTCTGCTTCAGCGTATGAAAATCTTCACCTTACACAATAGACTTCACTTGATCCTTCAAGGCTTGTAACTGATCGTGCAAAGAAACTGAAGTGGCCATGAATGCGTTCTTAAGATCCTGCATCTCATACCCCATAGCATACTGCTACTTCCTCATATCCAATAAGATCTCGAGCAGCCTTGAAAAGTCTGTTGTTTGCTTTGTTGTAGTACTAGGACTAGCCGAGTCAAGTCCAAGGGTTTTGAGAATGGAGGGAACTTCAGAGAGTGTCCTTCATGACTCTAAGTAAAGACTTTCGGATAATGAGAGGCATACACATCCTCTGGATCCGTCGCAAAACGACTCAATCACTAGTAAAGATAGGCAAAGAAGTACCTCTATGTCCATAAGCTCCCCTTGTTTAGTTGCCTTCAAGTGGAGTAGGTAAGATTTCTTCTTGATCAGCTTCAGCTTCCAAGTGATGCGTGTCACCGATTTCAGTTCCTCCCATCTCAGAATCATTGGCAAGGAGACAGCCAAAGTTGGCTCAAAAGAGTCATCTTGACCCTTGTTTCTTTCTTCTTCTCCTTCTTGTCCTCTTTCATCTTCTCTTTCTCCTTCTCCATCTTCTCTTCTCTCCTCTTCTTCCTCTTCTTCCTCTTCTCTTCATTTTTCTTCTTCTTCTCTGCCTTCTCTTCTCTCTTTCTCTTTCCTCCTCTGTTCGTCATCTTCCTTCTCTGTCTCTCCTCTCTCTTTTTCTCTTTCTGGCTCTTCTCTAATCTCTTCAAAACTGACAAAACTCTTCAAATTTCGCAAGGCTGAAAGAGTCATTCCATCCTCATCATTTTCATCCTGCAAGATGAGAAGTCTTTTCCGCTTTACAGGAGTAGCCATGGGCTCCTTGCCTTTCCCCTTTGCTATAGCAAAGTCTTGTTTTGCTTTCAATGGAGACTTCTCCTCCATACGCTCAAACACCTTGTTCAGCTCTTTCAAACGCATCTTTGTGACCATTTTAAATCCAATCACCATTGGAGAAATAGTTGTCAAACATAATGGTGCAAGGATGTGAATTTTAAAATGTCTAAAAAGACGTGAGAAGAGCTGAATAAGGGAGTTATCTCTTATCCTTCACCATTAATCGGTACATATGAAACAATATGGTGTGGGGTAGAGAGAATTTGTAGCCAAAGTTGATAGCATACATCAATTTCGCTTTAGATCGAGAGACATCAGTCTTGGATGTTGATTTTGGACGAATGCAGTTGATGACAATCTTGTGTAACAAGATGTTAGAGGCATTCATCCTTGAATAGGAAATCTTGCCTTCAACATCTCGATCTTTCATTAAAGACAGAGTAGCATGAGCAGCAGATACACTAATTGGTTGGAAACTCGTTCTTTCCACCTCAATTATGTCAACTAGAGTGTCCATATTCACCAAAAACTCATTCTCCCTCACAGTTAAAGAGAAACTATCCGCATCCATGAAAGATAAGTTTGAGTAAAAGTATGCTGTGAGTTCAAGATAAGTAGTAGGGGGTTCTAAACAGAATCGCTCCAATTGCAGTCAAGCAAACTTCTCTCGCATACTTACTTTCACTGAATCAAGGAAATCAAAATCGACACTCCTTGGGTTCATGACCCCTCTTTTCATCAAATTCAAGTAAACTTTTTCATGGCTTTTCGATGTGAAAAGACTTGAACCATCACAATCAACATTTACAGTCACTCCTGATCTAGGCTGAAAATGAGTAAACATCCGTTCATCATCATCTTTGTCCTTATGGTTGATTAGCAGTCCCAAAGCATAGGTCATTAGGAAAGTGAACAAAAGCTTTTTCAGCCAATCCTCTCTCGGCAATACCCATCTTATAACCTCTCTCTCTCTCTCTCTCTCTCTCTCTCTCTCTCTCTCTCACAGGTATTGATCAATCAAGGACATAGGAGTTCCTCCCCTTTTCAAATTAGAGTAAAGTTTGAAAGCAACTTGAGGAGTTAATGTTCTTACGGGATCCACTTCTTCCAACACTACTTCTTCTGGACGAGTCGGTGGTGGAGTTTGACACTGCTTAGTCAGTTGTTGCTGTCTTTGTCGCTGTTGAGGGGTAGAAACTTCTTCTTCTATCAAGTCGAAGTGGGTAGGACCCTTGGGCATGTGCTATGGTCACCTGCTTGCAATTCTTAATGACTTTCTCGAAGACATTGTCTCTTTCAAGGGAGATATTCACGCCTTGCTTGAAAGGTGAAAACTTTTTGGATTAAACAAAGGGGAAATTGAGAGCAAGTGGGAGTTTAGAGCTTTTAGGGTTTGAGAGTGAAAATAAAGAAGACGATTTTTAACAAGTATATAAAGCAAGTGAAGTGAGGTAAACAAAGCGACATAAAAGGAAAAAGTAAAAATGTCTTTTCGAAAAAAAGAATACGCCTTTTTAAAAATAAAAAAATAGATAACCGCTTTTCGAAAATGAATAAATGTCATAAAGGAAACTTGGAAAATAATTTCAATCAATCGTGATTAATGAGTAACCGTACCTTCTCAAGTGTTTAACCAAAAATTAAATCGAAATAACTTAGTCTTAGCTCTTGGTCTTCTGAGTCCGAACATCTTTAGACCTTATCCCCGAGTTTGAGCTTCTTCAAACTTTAAAAGAAAAGATGTTAAGTTTAGTGCGAATAAACTCAAATAGGCTTTTCTTCAGTGGCTTTGTAAATATGTCCGTCAGTTGATTCTTTGAGTCAATAAATTGGATTATAACTTCTCCATTTTGAACATGATTTCTAATAAAGCGGTGTCGAATTTCTATGTGCTTTGCTCTTGAATGAAGAATTGGATTCTTTGTGAGATTAATCGCGTTGCTGTTGTCACATTTGATCTCGGTGCATGAGTCTTCGATTCCAAAGTCTCTTAATTGTTGCTTTATCCATAAGATTTGAGAACAACAACTTCCAAGGGCCACATACTCCACTTCTGCTATTGAAAGAGCCACAATACTTTGCTTCCTTGAAAACCATGATATTGTTTTGTTACCAAGCAATTGACAAGTGCCGGAAGTACTCTTTCTATCAACTTTATAACCTGCTAGATCTGTGTCTGAATATCCAAGAAGAGTAAAGTCTCCTCCTTTAGGATACCATAGACCTAACCTTGAGGTTGTTGCAACATATTTGATGATGCATTTTGCAGCACTCAGATGAGATTCTTTGGGATCTGATTGAAATCTGGTACAAATATAAACACTAAACAAAATGTCAGGTCTAGAAGCAGTAAGATAAAGAAGTGAACCAATAATACTCTTATAAAGCTTCTGTTCAACTTTCTTTCCTCATTTATCTTTGTCCAGCTTCGAAGAACTAGACATTGGTATCTCGGTCTTTTTGCAATTCTCCAATCCGAACTTTTTAACAAGTTCTTTTTGCATATTTTTCTTGGTGAATGAAAATTCCTTCCTTCAATTGTTTCACTTGTAGTTCGAGAAAGAAGGATAATTCACCCATCATGCTCATCTCGAATTCATCTTGCATAGACTTTGAAAAATTATTGCACATGTTTTCATTAGGTGATCCAAATATAATATCATCAATATAGATTTGAACAAGTAAAAAGTTTTTCCTTATCTTTTAATAAATAAAGTAATGTCCACTTTTCCTTTGACGAAACCATTTTGGATTAAAAACTTACTTAATCTGTCGTACTAAGGTCGAGGTGCTTGCTTTAATCTATATAGGGTTTTTTTTAGTTTGAATACGAAGTCTAGTTTCCTTGGGTCTTCAAAACTGGGAGGTTGTTCCACATAGACTTCTTCTTGGATAAATCCATTCAGGAATACACTTTTGACATCAATTTGGAATAACCTGAAATTCTTATAACAAGCAAAAGTAAGTAATAATCTAATTGCTTCTAACCTTGCTACTAGTGCGTAAGTCTCATCATAGTCTGTCCCTTCTTCTTGCGTATATCCTTTGGCCACGAGTCTTGTTTTGTTCCTTACCATTTTTCCTTTTTCGTCCATCTTGTTCCTGGAAACCTATTTAGCTCCAATAACATATTTACCTTTTGGTTTAGGAGTTAATTCCTAAACATTGTTAACAATGAACTGCCTGAGCTCTTCTTGCATAGCTTCAATCCAGCTTTCATCAGTTAAAGCTTCTTTTATACTTTTGGGTTCTATTTCAGAAATAAGAGTCACAGCGCTAGAATCTTCATGCCTTTTGGATCTGGTACGAATCCCTTCATCAATGTCACCAATGATGAGTTCTTTGGGATGACTAGACTTGTGGTTCCAATTGCTGGTTGGTCTAAGATTGTTGAACTCCCGCTTCAGTTGATTCTTCAACATCTGTTCATTGTTGTCCTTCCAAGTCCGAGTTGCTTCGGGGAGGCAAACTTTGTAGAGTCTAGAGCAAGTTCAGATTATTCAGGTTGAGTCTCGGATTGATTGATTTTGCAAAGAGTTTTGAAATTTGACATTCATCGACTCTTACACTGATTGAGTCTTCTTGTTGTATACTCTTTAAGCTTTGCTAGATGTTGAATATCCAAAGAAGATTCCATCATTTGATTTTTCTTCAAACTTACCAATTTGATCATTTGCATTTTTCAAGACAAAACATTTGCAACCAAACACATGAAAATAAGAAACAATTGGCTTATTTCCTTTGACTAACTCATAGGGAGTTTTCTGCAGAATATGCCTTAAGAATACTCGTTAATTATATAACATGCTGTAAAAATTACTTCAGCCCAAAAATGAGAAGAAATACTACTTTTAATTAAGAGAGTTCTTGTTATTTCTTGCAAAGATCTATTCTTACTTTCTACATCTCCATTCTGTTCGGGAGTGTATGGAGAGGAGAACACATGTAGAAAACCAGATTCATCACAAAAATTGATAAAGTCTTGATTTTCAAACTCACCTCCATGGTCTATCCGTATGCTTGAAATAGCATACCCTTTCTCATTCTATACTTTCTTGGCAAACTTTGAAAAGTGAGAGAAGATTTCAGACTTACTTGCTAGAAAATAAACCCAAGTAAATCGTGAATAATCATCCACTATTACTAGGCAATATCTCTTTCCATCAATGCTTTGAGTTCTAGTTGGTCCAAAGAGATCCATATGCAGAAGCTGCAAAACACGATTAGTAGAAACTTGATTTATTGGTTTAAAAGAACTTCTAACATGTTTTCCCAACACATAAGGTGTGCATAAGTCAGATTTTTGATATTTCAGGTTGGGTAGTCCACGAACAAGCTTCTTGGAAGAGATCTTGACAATTTGCTTCATGTTGATATGGCCAAGCTTTCGATGCTAGAGATTTGCTTCATCTTGAATTGATATTAGGTATTGAGATCTTTCTGGTTTGATATCCAATAGATAAATATTCCCATTTCTTCGTCTAGTAAAAGATTGAGAGAAATCTTTACTAATTCCCGAACATATTCCTTCCTGAAAATTGATTTTGAATCCAGTGTCACACAGTTGGCTTATGCTAAGTAGATTGTAATTTAGTCCTTCCACCAATGAGATATTGTTGATTGTGAGACTTTCAATCTTTACTGTTCCGCATCCAACAATTCTTCCTTTGCTATTTCTACCAAAAGAGACTTTTCCTCCATTTGTTTGAACAAGCTTTATAAAACAACTTGAATCTCCTATCATATGTCTTGAACATCCACTGTCCAAGTACCATTTGACATTTCTCTTGATAGTGACCTACAATTAAAAAAGAAACTCAAGCTTTCTTTAGTACCCACACTTTCTTGGGTCCAGTGGAGTTAGTGCAATATACGGTCTTTGCCCAATCCTTCTTAACAGATCTCCAAACCATAGGACATTCTTTCTTAAAGTGTTATGAGCTATTACACCGAGAACATTTGAGAGCACTTCGACCAACAAGTTTTACAAAAACTTTTTGAAAATTATTTCTATAAAAGACTTTTATAGGTCTTTGTTTAATTCTTTCCCTTACTTTTAGAAAATCAATTAGAGGAATGGTTTCAAAAGTCATTCCCAAGCCCGATTTGTTAAAGTAAGGTCTTTGTACCGAAATAATCATTTCCAATTTCTCAGATCCTATAGAAAACCTTTTTGAAATATTTGAAATGTCATTTTTTAAACATTTATTTTCTTTTGAAAGAGAATATGCATTTTCTTTTAAAACAGCAAAACTTTTGTCTAAATTTTCGAACTTTTCTTTCCAAGAGTTTTCCTGTTGCTTCAATGTAGAATTCTCTCATTTTAGCTCGAAAATCCTCTTAAGAGAAGTTTTGAGGGTAAGACAAAGTTCATTAATATATTTCGAGACTTTAGTAGGAATTTTTAAATTATTTACCTCGATTTCACTGTCTATGTCTAAGTTTGTAGCTATCTTAGAGTCTGAGTCTGATTTTGATTTTGCCATTAAATAAATATTGGCATAATCATCATCACTCTCTTCGCATTCAGTATCACTCCATATTTATGCTTTGAGTGCATTTCTATATTTCTCATATTTTCCTTTCTTTTTCTTCAACAAATGACAGTTGGGTCTGATATGTCCCTTTTTTCTTGCATTCAAAGCAAATTACATTTTTATTGGATTCATCGTCCTCAATTGATTTGTTTTGAAACTTTTGAATGCTTTGTTTCTTCCAATTGAATCTTCTTCACTTTTTGTTGAGTTTCCAGAACCTTCTTATCATGAGTGCAAGCTTTTCATCATCCATATCGTCTTCGTAGTCTGTAAAATTAGAGTTATCGTTAGATTTTAAGGCAATAGACTTCTTACCTTTGGGATCTTCTTCTTCATTGATTTGCTCAACTTCATAGGACTGAAGTGTGCCAACCAATTCATCTACGAAGAGCGGTATGATTCTTTGTGTTTCCCTTATCGAAGTCTTTACATGATTCCAATTTTTGGAAAGTCCACGCAGCAATTTGTTAACCTTCATGGGTCCTGAGATTGGTTGACCCTGATACTCTAGACCATTTACAATTTCTGTAAAACGGCTAAACATGTCGATAATAGATTCTCTTGGCTTCATCTTGAAAGCTTCATATTGTCCGAGTAGAATATTGATTCTGGTTTCTTTCACTCGATCAGTTCCTTCATAAGTAATGTGCAGCCTATCCTAGACTTCTTTAGCTGTTTCATATGAAGATATTATGTTATACTCAGTAGGAGATAACGCACAATATAATGAGTAAATTGCTTTTGCGTCAAGAGCTTGTCTCAATAGGAGATAACGCACAATATAAGGAGTAAATTGCTTTTGCGTCAAGAGCTTGTCTCTTGGTTATCTCTTCTTGAGTCATCTAGTTAGTCTCTGTAGCTTCTTTTCCCCTTTCTGAGACTGATGTAACTTTAGGAATAATTCATTTTTCTACCACATCCTATTCCAAAGGATCTTTCAATCTTAGGAATGCTTTCATCTTGTTTTTTTCATATACTATATTCCTTTCCATCGAAATAAGGTGGTCTGGTGTTGCTTTGGCCTTCAACAAACCTGGAGCCAACATATTAGCCATGAATCTTTAACTCAGAAGTAAAAACACTTCAATTAAATAAGCACACAGGCTCTGATACCAATTGAAAGGGCTAGTAAGAGCACCTAGAAGGAGGGTGAATAGGTGATCGAGACGTTTACGCAAAACTTAACAAATTAATTTGTCTTTTAAGAATGATAGACCGAAAATGTAAAAGTCTATAAACAGTTATATGAGCTGCGAATTGAAGTAAAAGGATTAGGGACAGAGAATCAAAACATAAGGTTTATAGTGATTTGGCTCAAATCAAGCCTACGTCTACTCTCCGGCACTAACAGCCCACCGGCTAGATTTCACTATGAACCAAAAGAAATGCTACAGTCTCACTTCCTTGATTCCACAGTGTAAAGACTCTACTACACTTCCTCAAGGTTTCACAAGTATCTAATCTCTCTTTTGAGTATAATTTAAGCTCAACAATTGAAATAACGAAGAACTAGAAGCTTCAGTCTTTGGAATTTTTCTCTCACACACACACTCGAATAACTTGAATGTCTTCCTTATATACTCCTCCATGCCTTCATAACCATTAGCACATTCCAAAGGAATTCTTCCAATCAACCCGTTAGACATAATCAATTAGGAAGATCTCGAGTTATTTAAGGAATGTGATGATAGCCCACTAATCCTGCTCGCCCATACAATCAAAATCTAGGTTTCCATAAGTAGAACATTCCAAGTATACTTCGCCAATCAATCAATCTAATTATTTAAATTAATTTAAATACGAATACGAATAATAGATCATGAGATGCCATCTCCAACCTTGAGATCTTATTCAACTGTACGAATCAAATCCTTAAAGATATACTCGCATCTGGATAAGTCTTCTTCAACGGATAGTACTTTTCTTCGTCGTTCTGAAAACTATCAATGAGGACAGACTTTGAGTCTTGAGTCTGGAGGTCTTTAGACTTTGACGATAGAGTCTGTAAGTCTTCAGATTAGACTGATGGAAATGTTTTGTCAACTTCAAAACAAATAAGGAAGTTTTCTCCAACACATACCACGGAGCACCTCAACGTTCACGCCTTTGCTTACTACACTGGACATGGCGCAGTAGATATTACCAAGAGAATAAAGTGCAGAAAATTTACCGAAAACGGTGATGGTCTGCTCATCTTTTGGCTTCCTCTTGGCGGTGTTCCTCACAAGGTCTGGCATGCCAAAAGGTGGCCTTTGCAGTTTTCGATTCAGCCCTGGTGCCTCTTCCGTGATCCATAAATTCCCAGCAATACTATCCCCATCAGCATGCCTTGTCCCTCCTAAGTCGCTACCCAAGCCGTGTTGAAGCGTCTCTGACAAGCTAAGCTGGCGTTGCTGTTATTTGCTGCTGTTGTTCTTCACTATTTGTTGCTGCTACGCCGTTGCTCATCGCTGACGCTTGTTGCTTGCTGCTGCGTCCCTGTTGCAGCTGCTCGTTGTTGTCCATTGTTGCTTTCTGCTGCCATTTGCTGCTACTACGTCCTTCTTGCTCGCAGTGTCCTTGTGCCTTCACTTCGGATTGACTTCTCATAACTAACTCTAATCAGGGTGAGTATGAGGTTTGTTTGTATGATGATAGACGGTCCCAGCACTGGATTTAAGTGCATGTTTTATTTTAGTCGATGAATGCTTAGGTCGCTGTGGTTTAATTGTTTACGTGCATCAACAAATGCATATTCGGCTTTTGAACCTTTAGACACTAAGATCTAACCCAATATCATCTTGCGTGGATTGCTACGGTGTAGTATGTTATCAATGATGTGATTAATTACGCATGTTTAGAGTTCAGAGTGCATTCATAATTTAAGGTATTCATATTTAGGGCCATACATTTTTAATCTCATAACATATATAGGTTTCTTTGTGACTTGTTAAACTCTGATATCACTGTAAGTATTCTATCCTCTTCGTATTTATAACATTGTATCTCCCAATCGTTCCTTCATTGATCAATTATAAACTCTCCCTGATCAAGTACAAATATTTTCAAAATAAGGGGCATTTGTTTTGACTAATACGGAATACCTCTTCAAAGATACTTCCAATGAAATCCTAGCAAAAGACCATATCCTCGTTTGATCTGAAAATAGGCCTATTGCTTCGTTTTCACTCCTAGAGCCAGTCTCACTCAAGGCCCCATTTCCCTTTTCTTTATCATTGCGCTCATTTTCGTCTTTGACTATCAAGGAAAATGACACTAAAAAATGACCAAGAAAAGATGCTCAAAGTGAAGGATGACGACGAGACTACACAACTCCAACATTGAGCGGAGAAATTGGAAAATGCACTATTACCTCTGTACGTAATGAAGAGGATGCAAAAGTTGGTATGTTGGGGGCAACCAAGCGGTGATACAAACCCAATTGCATGGCAGAGACTAAAGTGCCTTCAAAAGTGTCATTGAGGAAATGGTGGTATTAGTTCCAATTTAAGCCCGATTCGCTTTGAAAAGGAACTCTGTTTTTTTTTTTTTTTGGTTTCATCCAACAGAATCTACAAAGGTAGAAAAGGTCAATGTGGGGCAAAATCATCTTGATCCTCCAAGAAAATGTGGTCAAAACCATCTTGATACTCCAAGAAAATGTGTTATCTATTCTAATGATTACTTTAGAGCCTAACACATGTTGTTATGTTTAAGGCAAGTTAATAAACCAACATTACACCAAGGAGGATCAAATTAGCGCCAAATAAGTCCTCACCGAAAAGGTGGTGCTTGTTCCAATTTAAGCTCGAGTTGTTATGTGAGTAAGCCGTCTCTTTTCTAATTTCTTTAACAGAACTCACAAAAGCAGGCGAAATTAAGGTTGGGGCAAATCCTGAATGGATAAAAGGAAGAACGACCTAAATGAAAATGAAGCCTTCCTCAAAGAAAAGAGAGCGTCTGTCCCAAATTAAATCAACTTACTCATGAATTAATTTAGATCATATTTGGAGGTGGCAGTACAAGGTGACAATCGTGGAGAAATGACCATGCCCACCTCGAAAGGCAAAAGAGAGTGTTCGTTCCTAATTTTAACACTTCTTGATTGTTTGACACCATTCTCTCCTTTCAAACAAGTCCCAAAAAGAAGACAAGATTTTTGCGGATAGGGAGATACAAAGGAACCAAAACAGAGGAGAAGCATCCAACCTCGGAAAAAGGGGTGTATTCTCGTTTCTAAACCTAACACAATGTGAAAATGACATTTTCTCAGATGACAAACTGAGGGGGCTCGGATTTCAATAGCGATGGCAGACTGAGTAATTAAGATAATGCCCTGGTTTCAGCCGAAATGGAAGACCAAATTTTCCTTGGTCTTAGCTTGGATTTGCTCTTGTATGGCATAATATCTCGTGTGCCATTTCCCTTCAAATAGGGGCAAGCCACAAGCAAGCGAGGAGACATGAAGGAACTGAGATAAAAAGATCACCCAGTTTTCGGAGAAAATGGTGTATATCATGCACGAATATAGCTTGATTAATGACCCTGTTTTCATTTGCAGATGACAAGCGGAAAGCCATGGATGATCAGAATTTCACGAATCTTGCTGGAGCAGAGAACTAACTTGAATTTATGTTCAATGCAGGAGCCTTCGCAAAAGTACGCTTCAACTGCCAAAAATTGGCACAAAAGGACGTACCAAAAGTTATGAAAGTGACACTTGCCAAAATCGAAGAAAAATGGATCACTTAAGTGTCACTCCGACCAAAATCCGACCAAAATGCTTGACATGCACAATTTCCGACTAAATAAGTGCAAAACAACTTCGTTTTGCACACGACGTGGTCAAACAATGCAAAAATAACGTTGTTTTGGTGCTAACGTGATAAAAAAAATATAAAAATTAATTAAATTAAATTAAAAATTAATTTATTTAAAACATTTAAAAATACAAATACAAAAATAATTAAAAAAAAAAAAAGGGGAAGGCAATTGAGGGCTCAGCCCTCAGCCGCCCGCCACCGCCTCCCCGCGGCGAGAGGGGGAGGATCGGCCGGGGTTGCCGGGCCTTGGCCGGGGTTGGCAACCTTGGCCGACTGCAGTGAGGGCCCGCCGATCCGGCAAGGGTCGGCAGCCCTTGCCCAGATCCAACGAGGGTCGGTGGCCCTCGCTTGACCCTCAATCGCATCCCCCTTTTTTTAATTTTTTAATTTTTTAATTTTTTAATATTAAAATTTTTATTTTTAAATGAATTAAATAAGTTTAATTTAATTAATTTTTATATTATTTTTTACCACGTCAGCACCAAAATGACGCTGTTTTGCATTTGCTTTGCTGGAAAATCGCCACGTCAGCATTTTGGCCGAATTAGCACTTAAGTAATCCATTTTACTCCGATTTTGGCACTTAAGTGTCACTTTCTTAACTTTTGGCACTTAAGTGTCCTTTATATCAACTTTTGGCACTCTAGGGATCCCAGTGTCCAGGAACCTCTATGAGCCCCTTAATGGTTTTGGTCATAAGAGCTAACACTTTGTCTTTTGCAAGAATAGTGTCCAAGTCCACCTATGCTTGCTTGTGCTCATATTGCAATGTCCTTATTATGCCTGTAAACTCTTCAAAGAGAGAATTTTTTTTCACAACAATTTTTGGCCTATTCATCACCAATTTCATCTAAGGCTTGTCTAGTTAGATGACTAAATGAATGATGTGTCACGATGATGAAAGGCGAGCCATATCTTATACAAAGTCCTTTATACATTGAAATGTGAGAGTTGAAAAGTTTCATGTTCTCAAGGTAAAGAATTTTCTCGCAAAATTTACATAGATTAAAATGACAAAGGGCATTTCATTTCTCTCCCTTAAACAATATAGTTATTCATTGTTCAACCCCTTTAAGCTAGAATGTTAGGAGGAATTCTTTCAAAATAGCCCTATCAAGAACTCAGCCCACATTGGGGCGAATTGGAGGTAGTGTGCTACTACAAGGTGGAAGAATGGATAGAACTTTCTTGTCTTCACTTGTATCAATCTTCGGGGTCTTTAATGTAGATGAACTCAAATGTGAATTTAAGTGCATTAAAGTGATAAAGAGAATTCATTTCTTTACAATACACACTTTTATATCTTGCATAGCCCAATTGAGTCTCTAAATTCATTTCTGAAAGCCCAGTTAGTGATCATCCCCATAGTGGGGGCAAAGCAGATGAGTTACCACATTGAGATAGCATTGTCCAGAGCGCTAATGAAAGATGAAGACCTCGAGAGTTCGAAAGTGCTCAATCGTCCAAGAGCCGATGGCATCATAAAGGCCAAAGTTTAGCTAGTCGACTGGGGCACTGCGAGAAATATATTGAAAAAGAAAAAAAATTGCAAAAAAGAATGAAAGAAAAGAAAAGGAAAGTAAAATAAAAGACAAAAAAGGGGTGAAAGAAAAACTGTTGAAGTCCAAATGTTGAAGTTGAAGGCCAAGTTTGTGAAAATCAATCCTCAATGGAAAGGCAGTGATTTCGTAAAGATTAGTGTTGGACTCTCGTGGTTGATAAAGCGTGTACATAAGAAGACAATCCCCAATGAATGGGTGAACTGGTTAATTTATTTAATTTCGGTCGATTAGTTACCATTCTAGGGCTACACCTCCTGGTATGATCGTGCCTCCAATTTGTTGGAGGCTTCTGAAGAGATGCTCCATCATGAATGTGTGAACTGGTTAATTTATTTAATTTCAGTCGATTAGTTACCATTCTAGGGCTACACCTCCTGGACTAGCCCAATGCTCATCCCAATGAGAAATTGGATAACGGTGGGAACTTTTGAAGTGTTTTTCCTGTTGCTAGAAGCAGTTCTAAATGTTTTGGGTGGTGGAATGCACAAAATTTGGATGTCCATGTGTAACATCATTAATTTAGCTTGTTAGGATGGTGAGAGCCAGTTTTTTCTTCTCTTTTTCCGATGCCATGGTCCTTTTAACATAGGCAGCCACTTTTTGTCTACCTACCAAATATAATTTCCAAAGTCTGGTCCAAAATCCGAACTTTACCTGTAAAGGTATCTCGAAGAAACACAGCATCACGGTGTTCAATCTTTGTCTGAAAGGAAAAAAAGAAGCTGTTAAAAATTGCGGTAATCAGAAGCGAAACATCCATTTTGCAGCATAGGAAAACCCCTGATATGAGTGTATGGAATAAAGGTAAATGTGATCTGCATCTGCTGGTGCCAGAGTTGCTCCAAGGTTCGGATTCTATAATGCTTAATGACTATCTATCTTGATCTCTTTATATTTTCCATCTAAAGCAATGCTTTAAGAAATTTATGACTGTGACCTCCAAGTAGTCAGATTTATGGACAAATGATGGTTTTTGAAGTCCCCTCCTTTCTTTCTGTGATTTTTCAGGAAATGCATATCGAACTATTATAGTGGTCAGGCAAAGTTCTTCACGAGCTTTGCAGAGTCCTCGGCCTCTTCCTCGATTAAAGACCTTGCAAAACCTGATAATCCCTACAACAGGAAATGCAAGATCTCACTAGCTCACAGTAATTTCAGCTTCAAGAATTATGGCTATGCTTTCAGAAACAGTGGCAGGAGTGGGGTACAGAAAAA
This sequence comes from Eucalyptus lansdowneana, assembly GCA_017140395.1. Taxonomy (NCBI): domain Eukaryota; kingdom Viridiplantae; phylum Streptophyta; class Magnoliopsida; order Myrtales; family Myrtaceae; genus Eucalyptus; species Eucalyptus lansdowneana. The sequence goes on from CM029485.1 coordinate 53,642,760, forward strand.
GACCAGTTAACTCCAGTCAGAATGCTTTACCGAGTACAAATTGTAGTAAAACGAATAATTTTAATACAATGTCTAGATTGCCATCTTGCGTTCTCTCACCAGTATATACACAAAGGAGAATACCGGAGGACATTGGGGCATCAACACAGCCTCGGTGGTGGAATCTGTGCTGGTCCCTATCTCTGGCTGACCTACAAGCCATGGCAGCTCCGATGCCTGATGTGTCTGCATTGGCAATTCACCATGAAGACAGGGACAAGATAATAGGTTGATTCGCCAAATGGAGCTTATCTTGGGGGTTCAATAATATAAGGAGATTGTGAAACACCAAGTAGCCAATTAGTACTCTGCATCTTTAAGATGGTAGATTTTATGTTTGCAGATAGAAATTTTTGTTTCGTTTTTTTTAGCCTGATCACCACTGCCCTTCTTGCATTTGCGTAAGTTTAGTTTTTCGCTCTTCGCCACCTTCTATATCTCATATCTCATCCTATTTGAAGATGTCTTTTTTTTTTTTTTTAATATTTCGATGCCATGGTGCTTCTTGATTTTATGTGAACAGATCTTCGCATCTCTCTTATTTTTGTATCTTTCATATCTCATTCTACTTAAAACTGCCTTTCTGGTTACTTTGATCCGCTACTTGCCAACATCTAAATGGCCTCTTTGGATCTTGCAAATGTAAGAATTATCATGTTTATAACTTTCATTTACTACTTCGTAAGTGTGAACTTTCACAATCGCAACAAACTCTATTGTATGAATGGTTAAAAAGAACTCTAGAGGTGTGGCGTGATATTTGTCTCATATATTTGCCCCCAAAATTAATACAAATTGGTCTCTTATGACCCATTTATTAAAACTAATTTTCGTTTGACAAAAAAAAATCCAAAATTGATAACCCTTAATACATTTACCCCAAATCAATCTTCATTAGCAGTTGGAATATAATGTGGAGAGTAAAATTATATCAAAAGTACTAATTTGAGATTTTTCATAAAACAATATTAGTTTGGATAGAAATCTAATTTGAAGTAAATATGTCATGAATTATCAGTTTAAAATTTTTAGTGATATTAACCCTTTCTTGAAATGCTAATAGCTTCCTTTGACATATTCATAACTAATTTGGCCCAACTGAGAAACTATAATTACTCGGTGCATAGACGGTAAAATCAACAATTTTTTTTTGACCGAGTAAACAATTTTCCCTCTTTCGGCAAAACTCGTTCGTACTCGTGGTCTCGTAGTATATAATCCAAACGATGCGAACCCCAAATTGCCCGGGTGACCGCCATCATTTTTGACTGTCATAGCTGCGAACTTCATCCCCATTTTTTACTTCGCCATTCAACCACAGTTCTATAGGCGCCAACAGAGTCCTGTTCTTCTAGTTTCGAAGGTATGCTTTACACTCTTATCGCTTGTTTTGATGCGAATTGTGAGGTTATTTTGATAGATGCAGAGCAGCTCAGTTCATGTCAAGGCACCCAGAAACCGACCCCACATGGACTGTGTTATCTCCGAAGATGTGTTCGATTAGTGATGAGTGTCGAATTCTCGATTTTGAGAGTTGGGTCTTGAGTGAAACGCGTTGGCGATTTTTGTATGGTGGGAAAGAACTGTTCTTTATTGATTTTTTGCAGTGTTGGGAGCTTGAACATGGGGACGAGTCCAGCCGGCGAAGAACCCACCTCGTGGGACGAACGGTACAACATCAATTTGATGCCCTCCGAGTTGTTCCTCAAGTTTCGGAAAGAAATTCAGGGAATCCGAGTCGGTGTTAATCTGGAGGTGTTTCTTCTGATGTGTATAAGTTTTGCTTGCCTTTGTGTTGCCACGTATTTGAAGTTTGGTCTCTAGCAAATATGATTGGCCTGGGTGAATGAAAAAGGATGATCTACTGGCTTAATTTTGTTGAGAGAGCTGTGGAAAGATGAGCCAAACCATTTTCGGCAAAGGCTTGAAAGGAATGAATGAAATGTTTCGTTTTGAGGTCATCTGCATGGTATCTGAAGCTTGGGTCAATTTTAATGTTGATAACTTGTTCGTTCTTATTTTAATTTTCATGTTGCTGACCTGGATTGGGTATGCATATTGGATGTGGTTCCTGTCTAATTTGATACAGCATACTCTGTTCTTTGGTCCTGAAGACAAGTGCCGGATATTTCAGTGTGCGGATGGCACAACTTCGCTGTTTAATTAATGTCAGAGATTGCAGCCCTGGTTCCTAAATTACTGACGACTCTTCTAACATGCATGTGGAAGAGAATTTAAAATGATAAAGGAATTTCAGTGATGCTTCTGTCTAGTTTAAGTTTGCAGATAGATTGACATGAAAAATTGACTTGGCAAGTTGCCATAGGCAACTTCATGAGCTATACATACTTGAGGCCCTCTCGTTTGCTTCCATGCATTGAAGTCCATTTTGGGGCTCTGTGTTAAGTCAATATGTCAGTCCACATGTAAGGGAGAATCCGGAGAGTGTTGAACTATTCAGATATCAATCCATGCTCTCATGGGAGATCAAAGAGGTTTTGTTACAGTTTTCACTGATGTTTGATTAGTGAAGATGTTAGAAGTTAAGTAGATTAACGGGAGCACTTCTATGTTTTTTTCCTTTTTCAGTGATCTCCATGAGGTTGAACCTCACTTGGCTGAGCATGTTGATCAGACTTGTATAAGATCTGGCATGCAGGATGTTACAGCCTTACAGTTATTCACATAGATTCCATCGACATATGCTAATCAATATAATTTCCGTAAATTCATTGCTTGTGTTCACTGTTTCGTCTATATTGACCTAATAGAGCTTCTGTCAGTAATAGTCGCATAATGAAGTAGATGAATGTAGACTTTCTTTTTCTTGTTGTCTCTTTTGTTCTTCTATAAGCTTTGACTGCAATTTTAATTCATCAGATATTTTGATTTTGTGTCCTCCTTCACCATACTTCAGCTTAAGTGGAACAATTAAGAATATATTTGTGTTTAATGTTTGTATATTCATGGTCCTCAAAACTTTGGGTCTGTCTTATGGTGCTCCAACGGTTGGCCATCAAGCAAAATTTTTGTTGGGGCCTTTAAGGCCTGGTGTAACTCTGCTTGTTCAGTTAATGCAGTTTATGGAATATTGCCTTATTATGACATCTTGATTTGATATTTTGATTCAGTTTTACAATGCTCCAAGGAATGATTTTCAAACGAAGCTTGTGTTCAAGCCTCTCTCCCCAGACCATTTGTGGAAGTTTGTCTATGAACCCATACATCAAGATGTGCGCATTCTCTCGAAAAAGATTCCTGTCACAAAATTCTTAAATCTCCAGGTTTGAGGCTTCTTTGATTTCACCTCTGTTTTGTGCTGGTGTGGCCAAATAATCTCAATCATCAATAAGTCTGTTAACTTCTGTGGGTATTGAGTGGTAATTGGTAAAGCTTTAGGGGAGTCAGCTTGGTGTGCTTTGAAAATTACAGGTTGGCATAGGCCACAATTTTCAGTTAAATGCAATTAGTTGGAAATGGAAGCTCACCACATGTTTGGGTGGAGACGGTGTATCTCGAATTAGAAATAAGACCACTCTTGGACTTTGTGCAGGTGTAGATTTTCGATTTGGGTGGAGGGCTGATTACGTTCTTCCAGAAATCACAGGCTAAGTTACATCCTTCTCAACTACAATATATTTCTCTCTTGGAAGAAACTAGATGAACTATATATCAAAACAAGTTCTAATTGTATCAACTATATGGTGTCGAATTAAAATTTTGCTATTATGAAGCATGATGTTTATAACATACAGTGAACTTACAGGTGTGGGTCATGTGCTTCCATGATTTATGTCACTCTGCTTTATTAATTCTTTCTGGGGTTCAAGTTGTGTGTTTCATGTGACAGGGGTCTTGGTACTGATGAGCCACTATTCAACATGAACTCTGGGCAGTTGCAAGCGTCACTAGATAGAGTGGAAGCCATTTTAAGCTATCCAGATACTGTTTAGAGGATATTGGTGAAGAGATGGTATGTTAATTGGTTGGCTCCTTTGAACTGCATTGAGATGACAACTACTAGCATCTAATGTGCACAGGATGATGCTTTGACATGAAAATTTTGAACATGGCTGAGCGAAAGATCGTTTTGCTTTTGAGCGTTCATGTTGGCCTCAGAAGTTGCTTATTTATCATTTTTTCTTAGCATATGTTGATATTTAATTGCAGCATTAATTGTTTGCCTAAATTTCATTTTCAGCTGGAGAAGTGGGAATATGGGAAGGGATGACGAGGTTCAGTGGTGCAGTGAAGAATGAGCATTGAAGCCTTCAGATATCGTCAATTTTGTTGGACAATGTTGTTGTACTTAAGGGAAGTAGTGTAGTGGTAAAATATATGCGATTTGTTTCATCAGTTGTTTTTACTCTTCATTTTTCACTTCCATTCCCTTTCTTTACATTTACTGAATATTCAGTCATCTACGAGATATTTGTAGAAACAAAGGTCCCATCATCATCAATGGGATTAATTTCATGTCAAGGTGGTAGTTTGGAGTGATGCTAAAGCATTTCCCGCAACATCCTATCAAGCAATATCCATGTGCATTTCATACATGACTTTGATCATGTAATTGAGCAATCACTACTCTGTTTTCAAAATTGCTGCCCAATGGTATATGCTCTCTATGGAACTTTTTCCCTTTTGGTTTTTGTTTGTGTGTGGCATTTGCTAGAGTAGGGAGATGCCCTAGACATGCTAGCAAAAATCCCTAGGGATGTACTACCAGAGGTGAATCATAAAGCGCCTGTTGCTTTGGCCCTGTTTAATTAATCTACTTTACAATGCGCTCTTACAAAGTTGAAACTACGTACCCAAGTGAACCAGAAAATGGAGCTCAAAACATTTTCTTGACTATATGCATCTTCATGAGTGGTATTTTTAACATATATTTTTAAGTAGTTAGCAGTATTATGTTCTATCTCATTGTTTCAATCTCTCTCCCTTTCTCGCTACAATTCAAATGTCATTTTGTGAAAAGACAATCTTCTCTCATAATTTGGTAAGGAACTCTCACTAACAATTGTGTCTTTTGGCTTTTGAAACACTTAAGGATAGCGCGAAATGAGCGTTGCCCACCCATTGCACTGCCCAGGACGAGTAATAAATGCAAAGGCGGTGCCCTCTCCAACCTGTGTGCTAACCGTTGGACTCGAAACTTTGCGTATCTTTTACGTTCAACACAAACTCCCATATAGGCCCCCCCCCATATCAAAAAGAAAATGTCTGCCGTAAAGTTTTTTTTTTTTTTTGTCACAGTCTGCCGTAAAGTTGAGAAGTTCTTATTCATTCCTGTATCTCCTGCTCTCTTGCTCACACTTGATTCTTTGCACGCTCTCTGCACTGTCTCTTGCTTCCCTAGTCCTCCTCAAAATACCCCCAACTTTGCTCGGCCTCGCTTTCCCCATTATATTGTCCATTTTATTCATCTCCTCTTTCGTGGGCTTCTATTCCCAGCTCACCGCTTTTGCTTCATGAACCACTTCTTGATCCTCCTCGCTTTGCTGTCCAGCCAGGTGCTCAGCATCCGGGTGCTGTTCACCAAAGAAACGTCAAGACTTTCGCTGCTGAGATCGCAGAGACTCGAAAGAGGCTAAAGTCCTGGTGAGGCTGGAGTGCTGGGTTTAGATGGCTATGTGCTGCTGGAGTTAGTAGTGTTGGTGCTGACGTGCGTCGGGCACAATCGCTGGGTGAGGGAGCGCGAAGGGTTGGGCGCAAAAAGGGACGCGGTGGACACGAAGCGGAGCATAAGGATCGCGAAAGTGCAGGAGGAATATATGGTGAACACAGCTAAGATCGTGGAGGTCAAAGCCAAAGAGTTGGATGAGAGGATGAGGCATGGGCAGTGGTTTAACACTGATTTCACCACCCGAGCTTCCATTAAACTGAAATTGTTTTTTTTTTTTTCTCTCTCTTTTTTTTTCCTAGGCTCTGACTGTGATTTTAATTCATCTGTCATTTAAATTTCTGTTTCCTCGTTCACCGTACTTGAGGTTAAGCGGAACAATTAAGAATATATTTGCGTAAATTTTTATGTACGAATTTATGACTTCATGATTCGTGTTTCTCGACACTTTGGGTCTATCTTATAGTGCTCCACAGTGGAAAAAAGTAACAAAAAATAGCAAATCTATCTCATTGGATTGGCACCATTTAATTGGATCAATTTTGTCATAATTTTTTTTACATTAGTACCTATTGAGTCAATCCCATCAATTTTGATTGAAAATCATTTACGTGGATGCCAACTATCTTATGTTACATGATTGACATTTACGTAGCCAATTTTAATAATACTTTAATGATTTTTTTAACTTTTTAATAATTTTTTTTTTATTTTTTGATTTTCTTTTTTTGTTCTTTACTCTCTCTTTTTTGTCTCTGAGGGCCAGCAAGGGCTGCCAGCACTAGGCGAGGGCCACCACGCCCCTCCCCGGCTCTGGCAAGGGCCACCACGTCCTCACCAGCCAAAGCGAGGGCACGTGGTCCCTCGCCTAGGTCTAGCAAGTAACCCAACTTCGCTCGGCCTTGTGTTCCTCATAATACCGTCCAGCCGTCTCACATTCCTAGCTCACTCTTTTCTGCTTCAGGACCCTCGTCTTGATCCTCCTTACTTCGATGTCCAGCCAGGTGCTTAGCGTCCTGGCGTAAACGTCAAGCCTTTCGCTTATGAGATCACAGAGAGACCTGAAAGAGGGTAAAGTCCTGGTGAGACTGGAGTGCTGGGTTTTGATGGTTATGTGCTTCTGGAGTTGGCGGTGTTGGTACGGACATGCACCGTGCACCGTTGCTGGGTGAGGGAGTACGAAGGGTTGGTGCACAAAAGAACGTGATGGAGACGAACCGGAGCATAAGGAGAGCGAAAGTGCCAGAGGAACCGATGGCCAACGCGGCTAGGTTCATGGAGGACAAAGCCAAGGACTTGGATGAGAGGATGAGGTTCAAGTGTGGGCAGGGGGACGACTGGCTTTGAAGGCTGAGCTTCCATTGAACTGAAATTATTGTTTGCTCCGCTTGCTGCATCGGAAGTTACTTGTGTTGGGCCGCTAGTTGGGTGGCCATTGTAGAGAATTTGTCTGGATCTTTGCTTTTATTTGACTGGATGAAACCCATCGAATGTTTGACGATCATGTTGCTGATTCTCTGAAAATTGGGTTCACCTTGTACAAGAATGAGCAATGAAGTAATTGCTCACGGTTTGGGGGGAAGCAATCCCATAACACATTTTGGCAAGGTGTGCACTTGACAGCAAACGCTAACCTTTAGTACAAGTATTCTTGATGTTACACTTCAAGTCTTTAAAATGAGTGTAGCATGACATTCACATCACACAGTAAGAAGTGCTAACAAAGATGACATTACCCATGTCTTTTTCTAACAATAGTAGAGATTACTTCCAAATTTTAATGGGATGGTAGAGGGGAGGCCAGTCGGTGGATTCAACCATTTCAACGTACAAGGGAAGCTGTAGGATTGCAAACAATATGATAGGGATGGCGGCAAACAAAGTAATTGGGATTCAGATCCACTGTAATCATTCCCTTCAGACGAACGTAAGAGCATAACCAAATGCTACCATCATAAAGGCCAAAGAGAGGAAGAGAAAAGTGAGGCCTAATATCATTTTTCTCGGCAGTGAGTGGACGAAATCTTCAATGGCATAGCGTGAAGTTAGGATAGCCAAGAACATCAAGGTGGCGGTGACAAAGGAGAAGAAAGCGAGAGCGTCTGCAATCGCAAATACAATAAACGAGCTCTCCTCCAGAAAGATTGGGATCCCCGTGCTCTCTTTGTTGCCTCCTGGTGCCGTAAAAGCAGCAGCAAAAGCTACCGTAATGATGAGAGTCGAGATGACACTACAAGATGATGATGTATTTTGCATCCATTGTCCAGCCTCTTTGAGCAAATCTTGGCGTTGTTCTACAAAAACTTCCCAATATGTTTTCCCTCTCCTTTCTTCTGTTACTTCCAATTTTAGACCTTTGAAAGAAGGATCGCTCCCATCTTCCTCTTTCGATACCTTCACAAAAATAAAGGGCGCCTATTAATGTAAGTGCACATAACAGCTCACGTAAGGGTGGCAAACAAATAAGGTGAACTGACCTTAAACTTCAGACATTTTAAAGAAGGATCGCTCATATCTTCCACCACCTTCACAAAAATTGAGGACACCTATCATTATAGATGTATATTAAAAAGCACGAAATTGTGGTAGGCGAATAAGGTCAACCGACCTTAAACCACTGAAGTTCCCTCTGTATAAGAAATGCTGCTCCAGAAACATCTGCCGATACACATCTTGGTGACCATTCTACTACTGCCTCCATCAGGCTACGTCTTGTCAACTCGTCATCAGTCAAATATGGAGTTGTGTTGTGTGCGCTCAGTCGTCTAAACAACTCGACATGCCGTCCCTTCACAACTTCTTTGATCAGTTCTTTTGTGAAATTTTTTTCCCACATCAACTCCGGGAAAAACATCAAACATAATTGGACAAAGTCAGAGATTCCACGAGATGCAGCGTCAATGACAATGTTTGAAGTCAACAAAAACTCCAGTATTGTGGGAATGTCCATAGTAAATATCTTCTTGACAAGAGCTAGATTTCCAAATTCGCGCCTCAACTTCGATTCTACAATCCTTTTGATGAAAGAAACTGCACGTATTATTAGATAAGAAATTTTATGTAACAAGGAAGAATCAAAAGGCCAAAGATATTAATGATGGATTTAGGCCGTTTTGTTACATTTACATAGTAGTTTAGAAGAAAATAATGGATGTAAGATATTAATCAAGAAAACAAATTTCATATAGCTTGAAAATAAAAATGCATGCATGAGAGACTAGGCGAATGGATAGATGAACACAAACAATTTTATGGAAAAAAAAAAGTTTTTTTTTTTTTTTTTTTTTTTTTTTTTGAAAAATGGGAAGATTCAACAATGGATCAATAGCTCTATCTTGGATGGAGTATTTTTACAAATTCACGTAAAGGATATATATCATTTAGACTTGGAATTAAATTAAACTGAATCGTATCTTCATATATGAATGGAGGTCCAGTCCATCTTAATACCTATGATCTCAAGGGATACTGAAATATCAATTTACACTTTAAATTTAGGGATCTCTACCTATGATGAAATGAGGTCATTTTTCCTATAAATACCATGGTAATTTCATGTACCTAGTTTTGTGGTAAGATTCAAGAGTGATATCATGAATTGCTTTGCTATAGCCACGAAGAGGAGAGAACAAATTAATGTGGCAAGTTAGGAATTGATGATTAACAAAAGGACACATATCGCACTCATGAATCGAAAATTGCACATGCAATGAAATTTAATAATGCTTGAATATGTTAGAAAACAACTTGGACTGATCAACCTCTAGATGAAATCCAAGTCTATAATTCTCAATAATTCTACCTGGAAATTTGACATTGAGTAAGACGTCTTGCCTTACTTTACAACAGTTATAAAAGATTTTAATTTGTCACCTACCTCATGATTTGGATATTAAATTGCATACATAGATGTGGTCATTTTCCCTTCAATTTTTTATCGATAGGATCTATGAATGATATGCTTTATGTCATGTTAGTCCATCAATTAAGCAGATTCACATAAATACCTTTAGGCAACTTCATTTCTTCATAGTTGCCAGATGATGTATTGATCAAGCATGCTGGGATATCTAAAAATCATAAGAGATAAAGTGAATACCATGTGGATAAAGTTGTTTGAATTGCACATATTTAACAAAGGAAGTGCGAGAAGCACCTACATTTGTAAATAATATTTTCCCAAAAGTTGAGTCTAGCTCTACTACGGAAGTAAGACATCATAGGCACCAAGTATGCCAACGTTCTATCGTGTTTAGGATCTTCAATTGTCTGCCTGGAGTTTTGGTTTTCTAAAAAGAAGACTATGTCTTTTGGAACACAAGAACAAAAAAGTTAATTCAAGTAAACAGCAAAGGAAATGAAATAAGATGAGTAAGTATTAAATCCTACCCATATGACTGGCCATAGTAAGGCTGCTGATGATATCATCATCTGGGGCGGATATATGTCTGGCCAGGTACCAAATAACGTCCTTTTGAATAGGAGCCCATGCAATAGCAGTCGATAAGGCAAGGGCTACACTTTCACGTCCAAAATCAATTTTGCCTACTAATGCCTTTACCATCCTTATTCTTCCACCCCGAGCAGCATTGCAGAGAGCCCTACTTAAAATTAAATTTTCATGTCTTGAAGGCAACAGCTCAACTAGGTTCTCCACCAATTGATCTTGTGTGGCAATGACCGCAACATCAAGCACAGTAACGGATTCATGCTCTACAGTCATAACTTCGGCCATCATTGCTTCTTTATTTTGAGAAACCTTTTTCTGGACATATGTCCAATCTCCTACGAGTGCAGCTCCAAACAATGGTCGATGGTTGTCATGGACCACCGCTGTTGGCATGACTGCAAAAATTGCACGTTAAAAGTCCTCGGACTTATGCACTTCTTGGTTTTTAGGTCAAGTGTAATTATTGCACTTGCTCAAAGTTCCCGTGAAATGCAAATGCAAGCCAAGGGGCAGTCGTTTACTCAACGCACATTTTTTTATGAGCGTGTTTATTTACTCCTTGAAAGTAAAAAACAATAATTTTTTGGGCTTTCTCAATTATAATTCAAGATATCGTTCAGATTTCAAAAAGTATGAAGATTATATTTGAAGTTATATGTCAGCATTTGCATGCTTAAAATTTAAAATATTATTAACAAAAAATGTCAAAATGCATGAAACACAAATTTATAGAAAAAATGAAAATAAAAAGTACGAAATGACAAACCTTTGTCGGTTGTCGTCGTGCCTTCTGAATTCCCTTCTTCCTTAGCCACTTTGTTAACAAAAAGAGAGATGAACATAAATAACCTTAGAAAATTTTATACCGTGTATGCTTTAAATCATCAACACATTATTAGCGTTAGGCTCAGTCGTTGCATAGATTTTCTATATAAAAATTAAATTTTTAAACAAAAAACATTTTAACTTTAAACTTAACATAGATTATGATTTTTTTTTTTTCGAGATAGTATTGTATCATAAATCAGTTTTATGGGAACTTTACCTTCTTATCTTGTACAATGTGCTTTTTATTAATTTTTTATTTATAAATTTACCATTGATTTTATCTGTGATATCATTCATAAATTAAGTAGACAAAATTGTATCTAACTTCACAATTTCACATAATAATCATGAAATAGTTATACATAAATATACATAAATGAATAAACTTAATCACATCAATTCCATCAATTGATACAATAAATTTATAAGTCATAATTGATATAAGATACATATTTATAAGATTATTACTATGATCATAGCAATGAATTGCATGGAGTTTTCACTAAGTGTTTAGCTTAAACTTTGTACTTGATGGTTGGGAAAAATAATTGATCGAATTTTTCTTACAAAATCCATATTACTTTTTCTTGTTTCTGTGGCAAGAACACTTCAACGTCCGTGTCCCTTGGACAATGTGTTTATTAATGGATTTTCTTCTTTAATGTTATCTTTATACTTTGTCATAACAGTGACAACCATTTCCTTTGACCAGTTTACTTTTGGCTTAGGGCTACATTACATGATTTCTTTATGGAGATGACTATAGTGAATTGACTAATTCGAGTATCATCACTTCAAAAGTTTTGTCTCATGTAGTCCCTTAACTATAGATAATTAACTATTCAGAATCCATTCATTTTGCGTTCTGCCCTTGATGAAATTGCTTTGCAGGACAATCACTGCCAATTCAATTTGTATATTAGACAAACATAGAAATAATTAGTTGTAATGAGGTGATTTTGGGACAATGCTTTCTTATAAGAGGAAATATTCTGGTAATTAATTTTAATGAACTGATCATTGAGTGCTTGTAAGTAACGAAACTAGGACTGACAAAAAGCAACGGTATCATGATTAACAACTAGGAGGGAAGTTGTGGAGCCAAGTCAAACCAAATTAGGAGACTTGACTTTAAGTAATACATTTGGCGTGTTCGCTGTTTATTTGAAAAGAATAATTATGTACTTAGGCCCGTTAAAATGAATCAATCAGCTGTACTTGGTGGCCACACATTCCTTTTGCGATTTTAGTTAAGGGAAATTGAAATTTTTCGGTCCCTCTAGGTTGGGAAATCTCACTTTACTCTCTATATTTTGTTTTGTTATGAAAAAAGAACACCATAAATATCATAATTTTTGTATGGCGCTCACTTAAGGCCATAACTATTTTTCTGATTACTTGAATGTCATAACTTATGTATGAAGTTCACTTAAGAGTTATAACTTTTTTTTGATTACTTGAGTGTCATCTAATCTTTCAATCAATCACTTGAGTGCCATAACTCTTTTTTAAATGTTCACAATAAGTGCTATGGCACTTTGGATTTCTTACACTAGAGTTAACATTTTTTTTTTTAAATTGACACTTAAAAAATCAATTAAAAGTTATGACACTCAAGTGAACGTTTCTTAAAAGTTATAGCACTTAAATTATTAAAGAAAAAAGTTATATCACTCAAGTGAATACTATACAAAAGTTATGACGTTTGTGATGCTTACATCCCGCTTTGTTACAATTCCCATCCTTATACAGTTCTATGGTGACAATTAAGTCACTTTATCAAAATTACAGGGACAAAACGTGTTATTTGCCGAATAATTTTAAAGTAAGTCTTTTTCTAAATAGAATAAAATTGATTTCTAATGATTTAGTCGAACTTTCCAAATTTTTAGGAAATCCTTTTCCGTTGGTGTAGTTTTCCAAAGCAATCCTGGTACGAAATTATGTCAATTTTGGTCTTTTTCATTTTTCATAATTTCGGTCTTTTTCATTTTTAAGGTTCAAATTTTGAAAACAAGAAAACCAAAATTTCTACCAAACGCATTATCATCGAGAATTTTTTTAAATGAAAACAAGAAATTGTAGAATTTCCTTGTACCGAATATTCCCTAGGATCCAGCATAATATTTTTATTTCACACTCTCTCCTTATTTCGCAAGGATTTTATAAAAAGAAAATTGTCCGGACACTTATTACGTAACATAATAAAGAAATACTATGATTTTCAATATATTTAGATCATGTTTGGTAAATTTTATTTATGTTCCCCGAAACAACTATTTCTATTCTAAGAAAGAATAGAAATTTATTTGGTAAAATTTTTGTTCCTGGGAATAGATTTAGAATAGAAACAAGAAGTAAAAAAAAAAATAGTTTCTTATTCTCGGAAACAATTTTTAGAATCTATTTTTTTTTTCTCTATTCTCTCTTCTTCTCTTTCTTATCTTCTTCTTCTTCTTCCTTTTGGCCGACGACCGGCGAGAGTCGCCAACCCCCGAAGGCGCCGAGGCTCGTTGACTTGAGCCTCGCCACCTTGCCAGGCCACCTCTAGTACGGCATCGCTTGGCGGTGGCTCAGGGAGGCCAAGCCTCATCAGTGGCTGGGTGAGCTCAACCTCGCCTAGCCAGGCGAGGCCCAGCTCGCCTAGCCACCGTGAGGCTCGGCCTCCCCAGTCGACGCGAGGCTTGGCCTCGCTAAGCTATGGCGAGGTCGACCTCATGCTGCTTGGGTGAGGCCGAGACTCGCCGGTGGCCTAGTGAGGCTCGGTCTCGCCTAAATCTGGTGAGGCTGAGCCTCGCCATGGCCAGGATGGCCTTTGGCGAGCTCGCGGACCTCGCCCAACTCGTCGATGCCAAAGAGAAAAAGAAAAAGAAAATATAATAAAAGAATTTAAAAAATTTAAAAGAAATAAAAATATTTAAGGATCCTACCAAAAGTATTTCTATCCCAAAATTTCTCATTGTCATCGATCTTTCTGCAATATGATTCATTTATTAAGTATGCACAAAATTTTATCTATCTTCACAATTTTACACAGTAATCATAACATAAATTTTATAAAAATGAAAATGATTGAATTAGGTGTATCGATTTTATCGACTAATGCATTTAATTTATAAATTACAATTGATATAGGATACAAGTTGATACCATCGTGACTATATCATACCAATCTATCGCACAATTTTTTTCTTAAATAAAGTATATTGATTATACTTTATCAATAGACTTAACAATTTGAGGAAAAATGATCTAATTTTCTTACAAAATCCTTATTATTTTTTCTTGTTTTTGGGGCAAGAACATTCCACTATTTATATTGAGAACCATGATCTTGGACAATGTGTTTGTGAGTGAATTTTCTTCTCTAATATTATTTTTGCACTTTGTCATAATAATGATATTGACAAGTTATTTTTGGCTCAGAACAACCTTACATTATAAGTTTAACTATTTTGTATTGCCCTATACTCTTGATGAAATTGCTTGAAGAACAATCAGCTGCAAATTCAATTTTCATAGTAAGTAAACATAGAAAATAATTAGCCCTCACGAGGTAATTGTTTTGACAAAAATCTGTGGTAGGAGGAAATATTTTGTGATCAATTAACAAACTGGTCATTGAATGCTTGTAAGTAATGAACCAGGATTGACAAAAAGCAATTGTATCACCATCCACGACTATAGGGGAACTTGTGGTGCCAAGCCATACCAAATTAGGAGATTTGACTTTGAGTAATACATTTTGCGTGTTTACTGTTTACTTGAAAGGAATAATCAAACGCATGGGCCCCAGAGAAATTAATTTTTTTTTGTGTCCCGCAAGATGGGAAATCTCACTATAATCCTTGTACTTTATTTGGTTATAATTCCAGTCCTTATACTGTTATGTGGCGACAATTACAAAAACAAAAATTCTTCTTTCCCCAAATAATTTCAAAGCAATTTTCTTTTCAAAAAATAATTTTAATTTCTAATTGTTTAATAGGACTTTCCAAATTATTAAGAAGTCATTTTCTGATGGTGTAGTTTTTTAAAAGCAACCCTTGTACAGAATAATGTCAAGTTTGATCATTTACAGTTTTAAAGTTCAAATTTTCAAAACACAGCAACCAAAATTTCTATCAATGGACCCTCATTGAGAATTTTGGAAAGGGAAATAAGAAATTGGAAAATTTCCTCACCAAGCATGCCCTGAGGTTTCGCGCTAATTATCATCTATCACTGTCTCTCCTTTATTTTTTAATAAGGATTTTGTAAAAAGTGCCTGTACACTTGTTAAGCAATAAATAAAGAAGCGTGCAACTTTCAGTGCATCATCAGTCCTGATATTGTTAATGATACCGGTTATATTACTTCGAAATTAACACAGAAAAAACGAAACTTTTACAATTTTTCCATCGCCTTATGAGATCAAATCAGAACAAAAAAGGAAAGAATGGAACATACCGGGCGGTGGATGCAATGGTGGCAATGAAATCGAATTTGTTTCCATCTCTTTTTTTGTAAGGATCCTTTGCTGTGCTGTCACACAAGCAGGCAAAAATCTAAAGCAGGGAAGTATTCTTACCCGGTTGAGGCCGAAGTTGTTTCCTGTTCTCATGGATCTTCTCTTTTTATACATCGAGTTGCGGATGGAGCCAGAGTTCCAGCTGTAGATGTCATATTTAAAAAATAAGGATGGTACGTCTTTCATGCGCATTGCGGGAACAACACTTCTTCTGTTGATTACTTTCTCTGTTTGAATTGTTCACATATTACGCAAGGAACAACACCCATCCACTTTTCCTAAATGATTATTTTAGGATGCATTTTTTTTTTGGCCGAAAATGAGTGATTTAGAAAATATTTTTAAAAAAATAATTGCTTAAAATAATAAATGAATGGAAATTTTTTTTCGTTGCTCATGAAAATAGTTGGGCATAGATTGTTATCGATGATGAAACAATTTTTTGTTAACTAATTTTCATGAGCAACTAAAAAATTTCCATTCCTTTTATTTATAGAAGTATAAATTTAAAAATTTTACGAGAAGAAGATGCAAGTGTCTCGTAATTGTGTTTTCCTTTTCTTCCACCATCCCCTACTTCGCATATAACGCATTCCAATGGAATTTTATTCAATGCACTAGCGAAGTAAAAATTTCTTTACATAAGCAGCTTATACTAATTTTATTATTTTTAGCATGTAGATTTACTCCGTAAACAGGTTTTTGTTTCCATTCCAAAACTGTTTGTGTAAAAGACTTTTCCACTTATGGTTTGCGGAATATAAATCTTGTTTTGACGGGCTTTTACTCTGTACAATGACGGTGCAAACTTTTGTTCCGACAAACAGGTTCTAGATAAGAGGCAAGGCATCGGCATGGAAGAGATCAGAGAGAGAGGAAGAGAGGGGGGGGGGGGGGGGGGGGGGGGGGGGGGGGGTGTTGTTCATCTTTGAGCTTTGCTGCATGGACCGACAATACAGTGAAAACATGTCTACTCCCTAACAAAGGCACCCCGGTAAAACTTATGAACTTCGAGGGTGGTTTTTTTGGTGAGAAAGAGTCGTATCATTTTCGGTCCACCGAATTCGGACAATGTAGTCCTTTTCCTTTCATGTCTGGCGTGATCTGTGGTTGCCAGCCAGCAAAAGCCAAAAAAAGAAAAAGAAAAAGGTGTTCTGTGGTTAACAGTGACAAAGTAAAAGGCGCAAAAGTAGGACAAAGGAATATATTAACGAAGGAAGAAGAAGACTGACAGAGCTTAGCATAGAGATTAATTTAAATTATCACAGGTTGGAAAAGCAATTCGAATATATGAATCTATGGTAGAGATTTTTGTAAAATCATAAATTTGTGGATCTTTGTAGATAACAATTTTGACCACTATTTAATTACATGGTTATTATTCACTAATTTTCAGTTATGGATGTTATGCCCCGATCCTCCAAGCGCGTGCTCATCCCTCGGTGGTCAATTAATTAGCAACGTCTTAAGATGTGTCGCTGACCCATTCATTTTAATACACATGCGAAAGCGAATAAATAATCCTTAGACAACAACAAGATAGGATAGAAAAGTAGGGCCGCAAATTTTTCAAGCCACAAAATTTTCAAACCATAACACTCTTATATACACATCAGACTAAGTTATATACAATATTAGCCGCTATATACAAGGTCTGCAAAAATGGGGGTTTAGAGTGCTGCAGATCCTCTAAGTATTCGAGTCTTCCACTAAATACTCCGGGGATCTTTGATTCGACAGACTCGGGTCCACCGTTGAGCCACCAGGAGGATCTGTTGTGCCTTTCCCAAAAGCAACCTTAAGCACCGACATAGGGACCTCAGATTCCGGTATGAGACATTCTCTTTGTCCACTCTGCTCACGACGATACCATGATCTGTATTGATGGGGTACCTTATGGGGTAGAGCCGCATCAACCCAGACCATAGATCTCACAAGTTCATAGACCCATCCCCCTAGGTTCCCATGAAGTGGAATATAGGATACTTGCTTGGTTACCTTCTTCGGCTGTCTAAAATGCTCGGGAGGAGCTGCCATCTAAGGACTTGAAAATGTTATCCCACAATGGGGTGAGACGACGTTTCAGCAAGTTCACCCCCTAATTCCCGACTAGAAAGGAAATACGCCCAACGGCTATCTAGTCATGCACGAGATAGATGACTTACCTTTGCCTTAGTCAGTTCCTGCAAGTCAGTACAGTTCACAGACTCAATCAATCAATTCAATTTAATCGATTTAGCCCCAACAATACTATTTATCAATCCATCCAATCAATACTATCTATCAATTCAATACTATCTATGTGGTACCGTTAACACTGACTATGCTCACACAAGCTGAAAATGATAGATAGTAGTTCGCACAAGCTAATATAGATAGATAGTATAGCTCACTGAAGCTGATATATGCTCACCAAAGCTGATATATGCTATGTTGATATATGTATATTATACTCGTCCACTGATAATCTCACTGTTTTCAGAATGCCCAGTAAAAATAATTGTGTGTAGGTACACGGTAGGCTTCACCAAAAGTATAATATCTTTATTTTATAAAATCCCACTAATTATATAATTGATAAAAAAAATTTGGCGTTGTAAATCGACGCCCAAGTAATCTTCTAATTAAATATCGAAGTTAATAAATTTTGGGATAAATATCCAAAATTACAATCAACACCCAATTTGCACTATCCATCACTCAATTAAATAAACCAATCATACCATTGTGATCAGCACAAAATTCCGATCATTGGCTATCCCGGTCTAATTTTCGAAAATAATAAATAATTAAATAATTACCCAAATTAATTAAATAAATACCAATAAATGTAACTTAGGTTGGAAAAGCATAATTAAATACCAAAACGGGCCCGGAAAATTTCCAAATATATCTAGATAAATACTACAGCTTATCTAGTCTCTAATTACGCTATTCTAACCACCTAACATGCATATACGAATCATTAAATTGCTAATTCATTCTAACTAACCACATAATCCATACTTAACTTAAACTAATCAATCCTTAAGCATAATTAACTCCATAAGCAGAGATTAGTGAGTAAACTAACTGGATTTGCGAGCTGGTGAGTTCACTACGATGGGGACGCGAATGTGGGCCACAAACTCCAAAGCGGGAGCACCAAGGGGGGTCGAGAAGGGCTCGGAAACGGGCCTCGAAGCTTCAAGACCCTTGCTGGTCTTCAGCTTCTGTTCTTGGTTGAGAAAGGAGAAACTAACGGCTGGTTGAGGTTGAAATGGATAGGGATGGGCGGCGTAGCTATTGCGGGTCTAGGTGGCTGCTAGACGGCAATGGAGCGGTGATGATTGGGATTCAGTTGGGCTCGACAGGCACGGGGGACGGCTTGGGGATGTAGTTGGAGTAGAACAACGCACGAACTGGAGCAGGACGGGTACGACTTGCGCGGGGCTTGCGAGTGGCGCGACGGCGAGCGATGGCGATCTTGGACGGCTCGGCAACGGCAGGGGGCTTGAGGCTTGGTTTTTTGCAACTTTTGGGAGCTTAAGGTGATGGAAATGGAGAAAGCCAACCAGTTAGAGAAGAAGGAGGCAGCTCGAGGCTTGGAGGGGGCCACTTCTCTGACCCCACCATGGTTGGCTGGCTCCCATAGCCAAATGCAACCACAAAGCTTCCCTAGGAAGCTAATGAGATGGTCCAAAGGTTGAGGGCGTGGGAGGCTATGAATTTGCACTTGGTTTCTCCTAATTTCACTTCAATTCCCACTTGAATTAAATCAATTCAGCTCCCATAAATTCCACCAATGAGTCCTCAATCAACTTGATATTTTTTCATTTTTAATAGAACCAACTTACATCCAAAAAACGCGATAAAAAACGGTCATCTAAATTTTTTTGGACAAAAACGGCCATATTTTGACTTTTCGCCAAAAATCTCGGTTTGCAGAAAAATCTTCAGAGGATGAGTTGACGTTCCTAGAATGACTCGTGAGATGATAGAACTTTTAATTTCTGAAATCGGAATTTAAATTCGCAGTTAATTTCAACGGAGCGATTTTAACGTGACCTAGTCTATCGGGTAACTTTTAGAAATTTTTGGTGCAATTGACTCGTGGTTGATTATTTTTTAGCCACGTTGTACATCTTCGACACATTGGCAACTCTCGATTGTCGTGAAAATTTCGAGATTTCAAATGCGGACACAAGGTATCAAAAAGACAAAAAAATCAGTTTAGTACCGGTCGACGGGAATTTTACAATCTGGTGGAATTACCCACACCTTGATCACCTATCTCAATCGAAATGACCTATTTCTGATATCTGATCGATTTTTAATTGTGTTGTAATAATTTCTGCAGATGAGCACGGTCGAGTAGTCGATTCCTAATCGAATTATCAAGTATATTGCATTAAAATTCTTTAATGGCTTCCCCCGATAATCTAGTTATCTTATGAGTGATCAACTCAAAGAATAACACTATAAACGCGTTGATGAAATGCTCGATTTATTTAATTGAAAATATAACTGAAAATTTCATGATGTTACAATGGATATTTTTTGAAATATTGGGCCGCAGTCGAGAATGTTATTGCATTACTTTATAATGTGGAAACAGTGCACTGCCAAAAGATTGAGGTGTTGACAGTTTCGAATAAGGAGAAATTTCATTTGACAAAAGAGAGAAAGCCTTGCTCGTCTTTAGATATTATGCTTGAATATCTGAAAAACAACTTAGATCAACCTGCACAACCTAGAAATCCAACTTTACTAGTTCTCCTACCTACATTTGGCAATATAATTTTTACTAAGGTCATGTTTTCCTCCATCGTTGGTCAGAAAAAATTTCCTCCTATCAGTTCATGTGGGTGTTACATGCTTGAACGTTACCCGTACACAACTCTAAAATATAACGAAAAATAAAGAAAGGGAACAGAGAAAACCAAAATCAGCCCACCCGCTCTTTCTTCCTTTCTTTCTACTTGTTCAACCAGGCTGCAGCACTATCACCTTACTCCACCTTGTCATCTCCGGCGCTTGGATCTCTGCATCCACTGGTGTCTCTACTGTGGTTCCATCGCAGCAAAATCGTTACCGACCAGGCGCCAGTGGAAACATTGGTAACAGTGAACGGCGGGCTCAAAAGAACAACTATAATGAATTCAGACAATTTCTCTATTTTCTAAAGACCGAAGCAACTATCGATTATCTCGTATATAGCATCATAATTAAAATAAAGATATAAGATATTGTAAGCGGGTTAATGAAATCAAAAGTGCTAAATTTGTACGAATTATCTATTGTGCATAATCATCTTTTTGATCAAATGGATTCCTATATTATTTACTTTTTTTATTAATCAGATAATGAAAATCAAAGGCTCTGATTTTTTACCAATCATTTGACATTGTCCTTAAACTCTTTTCATTGATTGGATTTGTGAATGATATGTTTTTCCTGTTCATGGTAGTTTCATATTTACAGAATAAGTGCGAATGCTGAAACGGTAATCAAGTTATCACTATATGTCAAGTTGACACCCCATGTGGCTACTAAAAACTTAAGAAATAAGAGGAGATATATATAATTTTAAAAAATAAGGACGAAATGATTTTTTTTTTTTTTTTTGGGTCAAAAAAGCAAAGGTTTTGGCAATGAAAAAAAGAAAAATAGAAGGGTGGCCCCATCAACCAGCCAATGCTGAGGGTTGCCGGACCCTTCTCCGGCTAGCTACATCACGCACTCAAGAGAGCGCATGCACAGGCGGTTACGTATGCGTAGTGCCGAAGGCTGGTGCCTGGCAAGTTCCAAGAAGAGATTATTTTGGAAATACAAATTCCAAGAAGGAAACTATTCTCGGGTGTATTTTGGAAATAGAGACGACAAGAATGATTTTTTTTTTTTTTTTTGGTTCATTTGTAATTTTATTTTGAGAAATTAAAATTTCGAAAGGTAAATTTTATTTTTTCTCATTTTTATTTGCATATATTTTAATTCTAAAAAATAAACCTGAAGAGATATAATCCATTATCAGTTTGAGACCGTGGGTGGTGAAATTAAACACTTTAAACAATAGTATCTATTCACGAACAAAATCGCTAATTCCAGTTTATGCTTTTCTTTCTTCATCCCGAATTCTCCAGTATCAAGCATTTTTTTTTTTTTTGGTCATAAACTAATTGACTTCAATTTAATTTGAAAACGTAGGGCCCATAAACTGGCTTCCTTATAAAGTAAATCCAGAAAGATTTGGGGAGGGGAAGAAATCCAGTCCTCGGCAAAGTTTTTTGGCGTTGAGCTTTTGTGGCCCATTCCGCAATGGAATTGGCTTCAAGATGGCAAAAAATGATACGCAGCTGTGAGAAGCTAGATGATAGATCAAGGCATTGGGAGATAATAGCGTGTGCATCCCATGCAAGTAGGGGTGATCGGGTTTAGGGTGGGTAGGGTCTAGATCTAGACTCTGTACCTAATCCTGTTATAACCAATTCGATTTTTCTGGATCCTATACCCGATCATGTTTGTATTGAACCCTGTACCCAACCTACTCTACTTTTCCGATCCGGTTCCAAAGTCAATCCTATTTCTACTAGAACCTGTTTTGCAATCTCCCGATATTCTATATGACTTCGAATTTTATATTAATACACGAGAAAATAATGTAATCCTCATAATTTGTATTGAAACATTAAGCATTTGTAATAAATAAATACATGAACTTTTTGACTAAACGAAAAATTAAGGATCCACAAAACTAATTATAATAAATAAAATCATAAGGTAAATAATTAGCAACAAACATGGGTCTAATATTAATTTTATTCCCACAACTATTACATGAAACTATTTATTTATGCAAGCATAACTTCTCCTAGAAAAGAAAAATTAAATGAGCCAATCCATGTGATAAAGAACAGCGTCCGTCCATCGAACGGTGTGAGAGGGAGTCGGTGAGGGAGGGAAGCAAGTGAGGAAGATGAATGACAAATGAGGAGTGTTGTTCATGTTTGAGAGAGTTAAGAGGAAAAACGTCATGTGATTGCAAGAGTAAGAATATAAATCGGGGGTAAAAAAAGGGTTTTAGATCTCTACTTATAAAATCGGATCGGGAACCAATTCCAAAACCGGTCCAGGAACCGGTTTCCGGGTGGGTAATCACTCGGAACCTATTCCTGGACTAGTTTAAACCGGTTCTGAATTTTGGGAACCGGTTCCCGAACCGGTTTCAACGGGAGCCAATTCCCAATCCTATTTTCCAAGTGGGTTGGTCTGGGAACCAGGTATACCCGGTCTGGTTGTACACCCCTAGGATCAAGGCCTGGATTCTCCATAGGTTTAACTAAAGTCAGATTGTCTGACTCTAACTCGAGGGGATTGTGTCTTCGAGGAAGTAAGAACTTTAGGGTTTCCGAGAGAGCCACATATTCCGCTTGAGAGGCACAGGAGACATGGATCTGTTTTGCAAAGCCATCCACAAGCGTCCCCTCTAAGTTTCGAATAATGCACGCGGTTACTCCTTCTATAGAGCTTTCAATGAAGCATCCATAAATATTGACCTTTAAAGATCCGACCTTTGGGGGTTTCCAGTTCTCAGAAGAGGTAGGAGCGTCAAGGTTTGCTTTTTGTTTTGAATTCCTTCTCCTGTAATTGCCGAGAGAAGTCAGAGCTCCCTGTCGTGCTTGAACTGGCTTTGAATTCCATCTCCTGTAGTGCCAAGTATGCGTGCTCAAGTAGTGGTGAAAATTCTGCAGGAAAAGTAGGAAATAAAGTGACATGCCTAAAAAGAGGAAAGCTGTCCGTGTTATTATCTCCAGCCAAGCAAGGCCGTCGAAGAGTGAGGATCAAACGGCAACTATTGGTAGATTGACGGCATTTCCCGTTTCGTGATTACACTCCGATACAAGAACAATGTCCATGAATGTAAAGTTTGTGGGACCAACTAATGATGAGGACCAACCGACAAATGATGAGTTTGTGCTAATAATTATGATCTGCATGATCACTAGGGTTGCTTCAGTGGCCACCTTTCTTATTTGGGAAAGAGGAAATGAGGAACTCGACCCCCCACCTCACGGGAGATTGGAGTAAGGACGTGTAAGTGATAGAGCAAGGTTTCGTAATCTGCACACAACATATAACACACATGATGACTTGTAAAATAGATAAAGTTGGGCTTCAATCATGGAAAGAATAAAGTTTAGGTCCCAATTTCATATGTCCTACCCTGTGAAACTTGAGCCCGGGCAGGAGGCATCTTCCTGTCTTCGGAGAAGTAAAATGACGCGATACAGTCCAAACCTATATGTATCACTCTCGTGCTACCCAAATGGCCGGCCGAAATAAGGCCCGCGATGATCGTGTAGGGCAGGGACATACCAAATAGGGCTTCTAGCAGGGCAGCGACAACACAATTAGCACCTTATATTACATCTTTTATAGCATCATTGGATGGAAATTTTAGTAGGGTCAAATTTAAGACCCGAACTAAAATTTGTGATTGTTATGGGATTTTTTTTTTTTTTAAAGGGTAAGGGCCAGAATTGAAATCGGAGCAAAAATTACTGTTTTTCTCAGATAAAAAAATTTGAGCCAAAACTAAAATCCAAACTAAAGTTAATACTTATTAAGAGAATTAGGCCTCGAAAATCATAAATACTCACAACATAGACCTGCAATAGAAAACCATTTTTTTTGCCGACCAAGTAACGTTCCTTTTCTTCGGTGAAACTCGTTCATACTCGCGGAACGCATAATCAAACCAACGCAAACCGCAAATGCCCGGGCACCACCACCTTTGTCATTCGACAACAGTTCGATAGGTGCCAATAGAGTTGTCTTTCTATTTTCGAAGGCATTTGTCACGACCTCCCTTTTGGCGCCCTATGTGTGGGCACGTGTGGAGGCTAATAATTCGCTAAACATTAGGCTTAGCAAACCCATCAATTCATGACTTATGATTTGAGTTTTTAACTTGTAAGTTAATTTCATTTAGTTGTGGAGGATAATAGCTCTCACAAACCCATTAATTCACGACTTATGATTCGAGTTTTTCATTTGCAAATCAATTTCGAAGGCATATGTCACAACCTCCCTTTTGGCACCCAACGTGCGTACGCGTGCAGAGACTAATAGCTCACTAAACATTAGGCTTAGAATGGGCTCTCCTAAACCTATTAATTCACGAGTTATGACTTAAGTTTTTAACTTGCAAGTCAATTTCATTTATGAATCGCCACTAATCGACTTAAGATGGGTTTATTAGAAACTCAAATAAAATATTAAGGGAAACGTTTTACTCTTGCACAATCGGAGAAATTAGAATAAGATATTTGATTATACTAGTTAATTAACTAATGCCCTTTCAGTATTTAATTTTGTTTAAAACTTAAGGTTTTTTTTTTTTTGGATTTTCATGTATTAAAAAGGATACTAAAAAAAAATTAGGCCTTTCCCTAATTTCAGACAATTTTAAAGGATTTTTCATTTATTTTTAAGAGAAAAATGCTCAAAATCAATTTTAGGCTTTTCCCTTAAAAATATTATTTTTTTTTTTACATTTTAAAATTTTTTTCGATTTTTAATTAAAAATATCTAAAAATTATAATATAATAATATAATAAACTGACCCGGGTCGGCCAGACCCTGCCGCCGGCCCATTCGGGTCTGGCCCGACTGACCCGGGTCTCGCGCTCTCCTATCCCCTCTTTCTCTCTGCACTTACGCCAAACAGACTATTTTCTCGAGGGCTAGGCCTCACTTATGACTTCCTTTTTTATTTTTTTATTTCTGGTTTTCTTTAACTTATCTTTCTCTTCCCTCTTTTCTCTCTCTTCTTTCTCCACCCCCACCGACGACGCGCAGAGGCCTTCCCAGCACAAACGCACGCATCCTTCTCCGTGAGGCCAGAAACAAACGGCCATGAGCCAGCTCGCCTCCGGCCCTCGCTCAACTGTAGGACTCTCCGCCGACCTTGTGGACCAAGCCAGCACCGTTGGCCACATCTGAACCCCGCTTTCATCACCGCCCGCCACGACACACACGACATGCAAAAAAGCCGCGCGCTATTCTGCGGATGGGAACTAAGGTCCACAAACATGTCAAATGATCAACAAGCGCTCAGAACCAAACGAATCGCGGATAATCCATACGAGCTTGGTTCAGCCATTAAAGCGAACACATGAAGGGCGTCGGCTAAGGGGAAGCTTTAGACTTGCTCGGCACGCGAACTCGGACCAAAATCAACTACAACGGACCAGCAAAACTTGACTTCAACATAAGGACGATTTGTTTACGTCCAATATAAATATGAGAGTCAGCAAGCTTCGGCCATAAACGAAGGACACAAACGGGCGCCTAATTCGAGCATTTCAGCAAACAATTAATATTCGCAAACCAAGGAGCAAAAAACGGGGACGACCGAGCCCGAGCTCGAGCGGGGACTCACAGCGATCAACATGCTAAGCCCCAAGACCACAGTACGTACACGAATAAAGCAGGAAACTCGCAGGAACTGGACAACGGCTGCCCGGTCCAGCGAGCCCGAAACAAAGCATGGGCATGAAGAAAAAAGGGCGGTCTGCCGAGGGTTCCTACCCGGCTCACGGCATCGGACAGCGGACGAGCCCAAAGATCGGGCTATGTCCGTCCGCCGCGCGCCCCTGGGCCGGGATCCTTAGGATGCCAACCCCGAGACGAGACGATGAGAGAGAGAGAGAGAGAGAGAGAGAGAAGAGATACGGCATGCGACCCACCATCCGTCGGTTCGGGAAAGTAGGGGGCACTGCGAGACGTCTGCGATGTTGGAAAATATGGCTTCAAAATAGGGTAGAACAATGAAATCGGATCGAGTAAACAACTCGACTTTGAGACGTGATATCACTTTTTTTAAGGATTTATTTGCCCCACAACGTTGCTAATGGTCACCGGCAAAAATCCTCCGGATACAACAAAGTCTCGGATAAGAATCTTAGATAGAATTTAAAGTATTTCTCCGGATCTCTACAGGAAAACAATCGAAAAATTGGCTGTAGTTTTTCGAAAGAACACTTGAAAAAATGACCACACACCTTTCCGAAAAATGACAAAATATATATATGAAACAGTATTGCAACTCTTCATGAAAATTGCGAACAAACACGTCTTTAGAAAATTGTTAGGATAAACAAATGCGACTCTTCGGAAGAAGTCAAAAACGAACAATTGCAACCCTTCGGGAAAAGTTAAAACCGAATAAGTAATTTTCCAAAGGTTGTCTTGAAAAGACACAAACAAAATTCGGAATAATTATAATTTCTTTTTTTAATAGAATTTCGAATTTTCATTCTATTTATTTTATTTCTGAAATTCTCAAAATAAAAGACAACCTTTGAGTTTACTAAAAAATTAATAACAAAGAAATAAAAAAATTAGAATAAATGACAAAGGGATTAGTAATAAGTAATTTTCCAAAAGTTGTCTTGAAAAGACACAAACAAAATTCGGAATAATTATAATTTCTTTTTTAATAGAATTTCGAATTTTCATTCTATTTATTTTATTTATGAAATTCTCAAAATAAAAGACAACCTTTGAGTTTACTAAAAAATTAATAACAAAGAAATAAAAAATTAGAATAAATGATAAAGGGATTAATGTTAATTAAACCACGGGCGCGCAGGTGTCCCAAGTGCTAAGCGCACACCCGCACACGGGTATGGTGGGGTCTAGCCCCACCCAATCGTTCCTTTAACTACAAAAAGGAAAACCCGCATTTTTAAATTGACCCACTTGCTCCCACCTTTTCTATGTGGGATAGAGTAAAAAGCATTCATTTTGTTTTAACAAACAAAATTGCAACATGCGAGACGTCCCCTTCGTCATCGGTCTACCCTCGTTCCTCCGCCTAGGTCTCTTGCGCGCGTGGTGTGCAGCGCGAGGAAGGAAGGAGGAAGAAGAAGAAGGAGAGGGCCGGGCCGCGGGGTGAAGCTGGGGGTGAGACGGGCCCTTGGCCTGCGTGGCTCGGCAGAAACAGGGAAAAAGTGGGGGCCGGGGCGAAAGCCCAGCCTCCTAGCCCTTTCAGGCTCTTTTTTTTTTTAAATATAATTAATTTATCCGAAAATAGGATAAAATAACAGAAAATAAAACTTAGTAAAAGCAAATGATATTAATGCCTAAGTCATGCAAAGGGAATATTTTTATTAGAGCCAAATTAGTCCCTAATTTTCGATGCATTTTAAATATAAATACCTAATCAAAATTTAGGTATCAACAGCATACTTTAGACCCTTTATTACTTATTTTGATGCGCATTGTGAAGTTAATTTGACAAATGCACCACAACTTTGTTCATGTCAAGGAACCCAAAAACTGACCCCACATGGACTGTATTACCTCCTTAGAAGAGCCAGATAAGTGATGAGTATCGAATTCTCAATTTATAGAATTCTCAATATATAGAATTGGGTCTTCAGTGAACTGTGCTAGCCATTTTTGCATAGGAAAATTATCTAAAAAGTCCTAAAACCTATTATACGCGGCCAATTCGATTATAAACATTTCAATTGTATCAATTTAGTCTTAGATTTTTTGACAATTTACAATCTTTTGTTAATGCCAATTTAGTTTTTTCAACTAATTTTAATGGGAAATAGCTAACAGGTTTTCATTTTCTGATTTTTCTTTTTTTCTTTTTTTTCCCTTTAACAGGCCATCGCTAGGCCTTGGTGATGAATGATAACGAGGCACGCACGAGAGAATTTCATATGTTAAAAGATTTATAGTGATGCTTCCGTCTAGTTTATGTTTTCAGATAGCTTGACCTGAAAAATTTCATTTCAGGTCAGACAAATCACGGTAGCAAATGTGTTCGGTCTAAACATGATTGACCTATCCTAACAATGTTCAATTCTCATGAAAATTTTATATGTTGTTCACAAAGATGTAAAGAGCATCTTTCATGAAGAAAACAATTCTACATTCACAATACATGATTTTATAAAAATTGAGGAATCAGTGCAATACAATCAACCGAGCAAAAATTCAGGAATGAGCACAGACATTCTAAACACGATCGACCTAAATAAACGAATTTCAATTGTCACGAAATTTTTATATGATATAGATCTGAACCTAATGAACAGATTTCATTAAGACACTGACTTAATAATCTGACCACAAAAAATTGTATGAAGATGGCAAACATCAAAGGTCACCGAAACAAAGCAAGGAAATGGGACACTGATCATTTTCTGATTGCAGTTCGGTCTTGTAAAAATTGTTAGACCTAGTAAATGACGGCCAAATCATGCAAACTAGGTGCCAAAAGAAAACTCATGAAATCTCCCATGAATCCTTAGAAAGCCACAAACACAATTGAAATCATCTTTCAGCTCGAATGAAGACAGTTAGCAAATAGATCTTTTTTGAAACAGGACTTTACAGATCATGAACGCAACGTTTAACAAGAGATTAACCTAAACAAATGAATTGTGAATTTCATGCAATTTTTATATGATCTAGAATCAAATTTCGTGATGAAATTTCATTGAGACATCCAATCCAAAATCATTATACAAAAAATCAAGAAAAATCATAAAGCTGAATAGGTTGGTTAACCATAACATAACAGCAGAACATACAAAATCCAAAATCAACATCGAAGTTGTGACAAGCAAATCAACAAAGCAAATAAAGTCTGAATCATGCGTATGATATGCCGTTGGAAAGCTTGTGAAATCATCTTCGGATCATATGAAGACATCAACATCAAACGAGTTCGCTTTCTAGCTCGTTTCAAGACGTTCATCAAGTCAATCCAAACCAGTTACGATTTTTCCAGAAATGGCAATCGTACTCAATCAAGCCACCAATTAATCATTGATCATCATACGCTCATTCTAAACCATATATATCATCTATATGAATATGATAAAGCATCTTATGTTCAAATCTTAGCCCCAGCTATCTAGTATAGCCTCGCTTCATAGGATTCAAGCATGAGATACCTTGATCTTCCTTTGTGTAAAGCTCAATCAAGCCAATCAAGCTTCACTTCGGGGACGAGGACATGTCTAAGGACGTCAACACCAGCCGAAGGACTCCAACGGACCACCAACGGATGCTGGAATGGCCAGCAAAGTCGCTAGATGTCATCATCATCACTAAGCACGTTTATTGAGTCAATTGGGAAGAGAGTGTCGGTTTGACGTGTTCCGACGAAAGTTTAGCTAAAGCAAGGCCGCGATCACCTCAACGACAGGTGGATGATGAACGTCGCAAATTGAGGAACACCATAGGAGGACCACCGGACGTTGAATTGAAAGCCCAAGTCGCCGGATACAACATCGGCGGTGAGCACAGTCTTCGGACTCAATCAAAAATGGCTTCCGATCAAGGCTCTCTGACAACCGTCTTTGAGGATGGATGTTGCGATTAAGGAAAGTACGCCGAGGGGGAGGTTGATGAGGTGGTAATTCACCGGAGAAGGCGCCGGCAAGTGGTGGTTGGTGGCAAGATGAGCTCCGATCGAGAGAGCTAGGGGAGAGGGGGGAGAGTGAAGAGAGAGAAATTGGATCTGAAAAATGAACCCCCTTGATTTTGGGGGGAAAATTCAACCTATACTGAGCCCTAAAATCAAATTTGGGCCCCTGGATTGATCCAAGGGCTCAAATTGATCTTCCACAATGACCTCATTGTGATAATCAATACAGTACAAACCTAGCTCCAGGATTGAGGGGATCGTTTAAAGAGCGCAATATTGGCAGAGCACCCTTAATGGGTAATACGATGTTAGACCCGCTAACCCCACAAGGGGAAATAGGTCATCAACTCCACTAATAAGGCGTACCTTGGGATTCCCAAGCCATTAGACATGCCATTGGATTAAGTTCAGGGTGAGTTTTTTTTGAGGAAATTGAACCACATAGAGAAGGACCACGATGGAAAGAATTCATTTCTTTGGTGATACCTAAGAATGGGATAATGATGTTTTGTGACATCAATGATCCTCATGCAAGGGGCAAATTGTTTGATGCGAGAAACAAGCCAAATTTGGAGAAGTCCTAATGGGGCTTTAAGAGTTCCTCGTCCATTTGCTTTAAATTGATTAAGGGATACAAAGGTTTCGGCGAGAATCATGTGTTTAAAATGACTAAAGGCACATACCTGGTTAACAATGTGAGTGACTAAAGGATTTATTACTTTTTGAGTATGCAGGAATATCACAAAACCGAAAAATATGAGAAGAAAGACATTGGGAATTTAATTTCCAGACTTAGGTTCAAGACTAAAGAGATGTTGCTCGAGAAAAGTATAAGGCATGAAATTCAAATTTCCCTTAAGAATAACTCTAATTTTGTCGAAGGGGATATTTGGGAATTGGCTTAGAAGAGAGATCGGGTTTTGACCAATAGGAGAAGTGGCGAAACCTAGGGAAGCCCTACCTAAACCAATGGCTATCTCGAACTCCTTAATTTTAAGGGTCTACTTGTATTGGTTAAACACGAAGGTGGAGGTCACGGGCTTCCAAAAAAGGACTAATGCCTTTACCATCGCGATTTGAGGCTCGACCTTTAGTAATCTTAGGAGAAAACTGATGCATTTCTCCACATATTCTTGATGCCTCGGGTTGAGATTATCCCATATGCTCCTCAAGCTCCTCGGCATGGGGTCACATCAATCTCGAGCTTGCCCATCTAAGCCTAAATCTAAATGGGCATTCACGATTAAAGACGTATCATCTTTAAAATATAAGGCATGTAATTAAAATTTGGAAATTAAGAAGGATTATAACGATAAGAAAAGAATGATGTTTTACCAAACAAACTCATGGCAAGTGCAAATCATAAATTGCGTGAGGAATTATAAGGTTTCAATGCCTGAGGTGAGGATGCTAAAGACTCAAGGTCTATATCCCCAAAGATAAAAGTAGTTTACCCACCACTACTATTGTTAGCCAGTGCACTTTTATCAATTAGGAAAAGCGTATTTATGGTAGTATGTATTACCACGAATGTTCACTCGCGGATTCCAGCCATATCTTCTAAAGGATCTAAATTTGACGATTGGGATTTTAGACCGTAGTTGTATGCAGGATGTAGTGTTAAAGCTTGTAAACATGCATTTAAATTTAAACA
The DNA here is from genome assembly GCA_017140395.1 of Eucalyptus lansdowneana. Lineage (NCBI taxonomy): Eukaryota > Viridiplantae > Streptophyta > Magnoliopsida > Myrtales > Myrtaceae > Eucalyptus > Eucalyptus lansdowneana. Next base: position 53,674,304 of record CM029485.1, read on the forward strand.
TCCAGTACTTCAATATAACCCAATCACACATTCATACATCCTTACTCCACTGCAAGACAAAGGGTTTACATACACTCACCCCTTATATCTCCAACCTACAAGACCACTTAATACTTAGTTAGTGACTTACTTCATTTTTCACATGACTTTGACAGGCATATGGCCCTACACAAAATATGTTAGCTAACACGACAACCATTTTTAAACTACTTCAAGTCCTCTTATTTTAGTAACCAGTCCTTAGTGGAGTCGCCAAGTCTGTCGCAACCCGACCTCGACCTCGAGGAAGGAGGGGGAAAGGTCGAGTTTAGGGATACTTGACCATGAGAGCTCCCTCACGGTTCACATTCCACAAATGTGTCATCATCTTGCCTTTTAGGACTAACCATTTGTGAGTTCGCTCAATTACGGTCACGAGCTCTCCCAAACTTGTATCTCGCATGATAGTGGAAGGTGTTGCAACCCACACCCACACAGATGGTATACATTAGGAGAAGAAGTCGGGTGTGAATATCACATTTCCAGGTATTTTTATTACGATAACTCTCTTGATCGTATATTTCGTCCATAAGGATGTCATCACTTTATCTTATGGAGTACTGCTATATCAAGTATGCTAAATCGATGTGGACCTTATCAAGATCCATACCCCTCGCGATGGGTTGATTTTAAAACTAGTTATCTAAATAACCTAATAAAGGATGGGAGTCGCCACTAGCCTCGTTTTTGGGGATTAGCGAAAAAACCTAATCGAGTAATGTAACTAGATATCTAGATTCGGGGACTTGAGTTATGCTAATATTTCTATTAGTGCCCTTTCGGTACCTAACAATATGTCGTGTTACCTAAGATGATTATGCATGTCTTTTTACTCTTTCAGGTCAATGATCCTAAACTAAGTGATCACACGTGGATGGACATTTTTGTGTTATTCTATTTCTAGAAAAAAGAAAAGAAAACACATAATTGAATTTAAAAGACAAGACGGTAATTAAACAAGCAATTGAATAGTTAATGGAAAAGCAGTAAATCTAACATGCATCCTAACAATGAACAAAAATCAAGCACAATAAATAAAACCCGCACCTTGTCGGGTGTTTATACAAATAACAAACCTGAAACATATATCGGGAAAATGAATACAAAAATTACGGTCGGGATGGACGTTGACCTTCCATCATCTTCGAGTCTTGATCATACTCCACCTTTGGGACCTAATCTAGTCCTAACCTAAACCTAAGCTAGGTATATGCAAAGGAAAGAAACACTCATTCATGGCAAAATAATCAAAAGCACGACATAGAATCAAGCTGAAACGATCAAGTGGAGCAAGGTTCAAAATTGAACAAATTTGGGCCTCGGGGTTGGCTTTTTGCATAGGTCTCTCTAGACCCACCTAGTTCATTTTACGACTTATAGTCATTATTGACCTTTTGTGTTCTCGCATAGTTAATAAAGCTTGTAAGTCCCTAAAAAGATGTTCTAGGTGATTCCCAAGATCTACCCATGATATCAGACACCACACCTAACATACATGTAAAATCCACATGCATCATCACAAATTAAAAGCACAGGCAAGCCCTTGAGCCTTATTTCTAGAACAATCAAATAATTGAACGAACCATTGGTAGGTCACTTATTCAATAGTCATGCGTCAACCAAAAACACAAGCATTTATAATGAATGGCATGGTTTCGTGCATGAGCAATCCATGTGACGCTTCAAAGATGAGTTTGAAATTTTGAGAAAGGAAAACAAGATTTTTGGACAAAGGATCGTCTTGATTATAGAATGTATTTAATTGCGAAGGCTAGTTTGGTGCGCATATCATGCACTCACAAATATCGCAGGCATATTATATACAACCTAAACTTTGATAATCTCAATGTCAAATCAAATGTCATAAAGATTTTGAAATGTTTGAGACAAGGAACGTCTTGATTATAGAACGCACTTAAATGTCTAAGTCTAGGGCTCACATATCATGCGCCCATAGACCACATAGACAATTTAAATACAGTCTAAAACCATGACAATTCCTATGCCAAATCAGGAAGGTTTAAAAGATTCTAATTGATCCATGTCAGAAGCATCACATGTGCCAAATTACTTTGATGTGCAAAATTTAGATTTCAAAGCAACTTTGAAGAAAACACGATCAAAAGATCATTTTATTAATGGAAAGTTTTTGAAAATGAAGATCAAGGCATATGAAACAATCTTCATGAAGACAATGAGTTCTAATTTCACACGTTAGCTATTCTAAAAACCTAGATAGGCAATCACAATAAAGGCTTACAACAGAACATTTTAGACCAAATAATACAAACTGGCAAAATTGGAAAGGACCCATCGATTAATTGTTCTTAAGAAAATTATACATCATGCGTGACATCACAAGGAACAACTTTTGTGAAGAAAGTTTCCTAAAAAGAGCTAAACATTAATTTACAAAAATCTGACAATGCACCTCATCGCATCAAGAAATTGACAAATCAGCAGGATATTTGGTCATTGCAATTGAGATTTGACCTATCAAACAGGGTCTAAAAATCATGAAAATTTACCACGACATAGTCCAAAAAGAGAGAAACAAATTTTATTGAGGGTTTAATTCAAGAATCCCTACAGAAAAGATCACACAAAAATGGCAAAAGACTGACTAAATAGGGGTAAAAACAGAGTTCCGAATTTAATCTAAGTTCAAATTCTGACCTATCTTAGAAAAAATGACAAGTGGATCTAACGACAAGCAAATCACATAAAACCAATGGCATTTGAAAGGTCTAAATGAATCTTAAGATTTCCTACAAAGGTCTAAGTCCAATCGAGGTCATTTTGGTGCTGAAAAGTTGGGGTTTATGAAGGTACGTGCCCCAGTCATTATCAAATCAGAACATAATACACATTGATGAGTCTCAAAATCACTTAAACAATGCATGAGTGGCATGAAATTTACAAGTGATAAAGGATTTGATGCGGCAAATGATTTAGGTAAATATCTAACCCTAAGTCAATATGCAAAAGAATCATGTGAGTCAATGACAATGCAAATGACTTAGAACTAAAATGACGAGCTTGATGATTTTGAGGTACAACTAGCCTAGTTGAGGCATAACATTCACATACCAAATGACACTCAATCATGACATATTACATATTGACACGAAGCTCGTGATGCACACTTTAATAGTTGAGCAGGCGTTATCATGAGATTTGGTATTTAAGAGATCCAAATGAGCGTGGTAAAGTGCATACATGATAAGCCCTTAATCTAATTTTAACATCACAAAATATGCTTGATTTTGATCAACTAAGGATATGTAAAAATCTAATGAAAAATCTGACATATAGAACACATCGTGATGAACATTTCATTGAGAACTCAAAGCCTAGTTGAGAACATACAAACCTTGATGAAAATGGCAAAATAGATGTGCAACATGCAACTTCCTAATTGCAGCAGAACCCTAATGTGTTTGAACATAAAAATGATATACTGAATGTTGAGCAAATCATGCGAGACATACATCGTTGGAGCACACATAACATGTATTTCAAGTCCAATGAAGATCTTAAGGTCAAAAGGATTATTTTACATGCTCGATTTTACCAAAATGCAGCTCGGAATGGTGTAGGGCAGATTTTTTTTTTTTTTTTTTTTTTGGGTCTGAAACAGCACATATATTAAATTCTCAGCGTAGAAGTTACATTAGGTATAAGTTCAGAATATAAAATATCCTGCAGAAAAGGAGGAGGATGAAGAACCCAATTAGGAGGAAGAAGGGAGGCCCGATGGGCCTTCGCGGCCCGGTCTGCAGTAGCATTAGATTCCCTATTGCAGTGAGCGATTTGGAGATTAGGGCACCGAAGCATCAATGCCAAACTTTCGTCAAAAAGGGATCTGAGTTCTCACGGCCGTTGGGCAAGGTTGTGGATGGCATCCACAATGGTCTAACAATCAAATTTTTATCCAGTTCTCGCCCCCTTTGAAGCAGAAAATGCATGGTGAGATTAAGGCTGATTGCCTTAGCTTGTAAGGCCAAGGAGCTGCGGACAGATCACGCAAATCCATCGATCAAGAGGCCGAAGGAGTCTTTGCACACAAAAGCCATCGAGGCATCACTGTAATGGGAGTGGTAAGCCGCGTCGATGTTAATTTTTAGGACTCCTTGTTCTGGTGGACGCCATCTCTGATTCGGTATTCTCTGTTTTGAAACACGCCTCTGCATTTGCGTACTGAAAAGACAGCTGGATCGGGCATCTGCTATCGTCGAGTGGACAACTTCCTCGACGTTTGGATGCTGCTGACGAAACAAGAAATTGTTTCGGGCTTTCCAGATTTGCCAGAGGATGGACATAATAGTTTTGAGATTTGGTGAGCCACTCTTTTTGTCAATATATGCAAGTAACTAGCTTTCTATTCGATGCGCACCTGCTGTATGACTCTTGATATCAATTTCTGGATGCAACCAAACATTATGGGTCCAAGGACATAACAAAAAAATATGTTATGGGGTCTCGAGTACCTGATTTGCACACAAGCAGCAAGTCGGGTCTGTCAAGATGTGTCGCTTGTATAAATTTTCTCTAGTTGCCAAAGCGTTGTTGCAGACAGACCAAAGGAATGATCTTAGTTTAGGCATAGTATTTAGTTTCCGGATTGTGTTCCATAGTTTGTGGGGTGGCTGAAAAGATGAAGAGGTCTGATTGTTGATGTTGCTTGTTTGCTGTGCTTTGATATGATTGTAACAGTTCTTCACTGTAAAATGCCCATTCTGGGTTCCTCTCCATATTAGTCTGTCTTGCGCAAATTAAGGTCAGATAGGGATAGATAAAAATTTCTTCAACTGTTTGGCAATCAAAACTCTGGTGCAAAAGTGTTGTGTTCCATGTGTTGTATTATGTAGATATAAAACCTACAACTTTTTCTAGCTCATCTCTAGGAGCAGGACCTCCAATTACATTGCTAGCCAACCATCTAGGGGCTGTTTGGTAAAGTTTCTGTTCTTTTTTTGTTCCAGGGAACAGAAACAAAAAAAAGTGTTTCTGTTCCGGGGAACACTTTTTGAACAAAAAGATGCGTTTGGTAAATTTGTTCGGGAATAAAAATAAACAGAAACACGTTTGGTAAATTTTGTTCTTTTTTTGTTTCTTTTAATTTTTTTATATTTATATTTTCATTTTCATTTTTTCCTTTATTTTTAATTTTTTCTTTCGGTCGGTCGCCGGCCTCCGCGACCGACCGACGGCCCAAAGACCGGCCTCCGGCGACCGGCCCGGCAGGGGCCGCGGCCTCGCCCGGCCACGCGAGGCTCGAGCTCGCCGCCCCGGCCGGCTACGCCTCGCCTCGCCAGGGGCCGGCGACGCTCCGGTGAGCTTGCTGACCCTCGACGGCGTCGCCGACCCTCGACGGCCGGCCATGGCCAAGGCCGAGGCTGAGGCCGGCGACCGGCCAAAGAGAAAGAAGAAGAAAAGAGGAAGAGAAGAGAAGAGAGAGAAGAAGAAACAGAAACAAAGAATTGTTTCTTCAAAATTGTTTCTGGAGCGAGAAACAACTTTTTTTTGTTTCTCGTTTCTGTTCTTTTTTTGTTCCGGGGAACAAAAAAACAAAAAAAGAACAGAAACGCAAACAAACGCGTTTCTATTCTTTTTTTGTTCCGTGGAACAAAAAAACAGAAAAAGTGTTTATAAACACTTTTGAGAAACAAAAACATGCGGGGCCCTATCCTCTCGAATTTTTATTTTTGTTCGTCACCATGCAAGACCATAAAACCTTATCTGCAATAGATTCCCGGCCTATCAATATGCTCTGCCAACCCCAAGAGGGTCTAGTACCTTTAGTGGCATGCCAGAAATCCTGAGAATGAAAGTACAAACCATAGGTTCTTGAGCTAGACACCAAGCTTGTTTGCCTAGTAAAGCTCTGTTAAATACCATAAGATCGCGAAATCCTAAACCCCCTTCGTCTTTCCTACTCTTAATGCATTCCTAGTTCTTCCAATGTATGTCTTGCTTGCTATAATTTGATTGCCACCAGAATCTAGCTATTTTCTATTCTATTGCTTTACAAATTGCAACAAGGATTTTAGAAATCGACATTGCATATTGAGGTATTGCTTGCACAACAGTTTTAAGAAGGACCTACTTGCCTTCTTTTGAAATAAGCTTCTCCTTCCAACCTTCTAGCTTTGAATGTACTCGACCCATAATCCATGCAAACATTTCTTGTTTAGATTTCCCCCAATCTAAAGGTATGTCAAGATATTTGCCAGTTTTGTTTAATATAGGAACTCTAAGTTCTCTGACAAGATTTTCTTTCAAGCTGATGCAAGCCTAGGGTAGGCTTTCTCAAACAGTAGGATCGGGAGAGTGACTCGCACACGGAAACAGGACGAGCAGAAATTTCAGCACTGCGCGAGCTCAGGAGAACAGTCGTATCTTTGTCGATACAGATCGGATCGACCTGATTCCAAAACCAAATGAACAAAGACTTCTGGATCTACAATTTCTGTGTTTTGGGTTTTCTGAAATAAGCACTGTAGGATAGTCGAAATTGGGTTGGAAGTAACGAACAGAAAAGGAAAAGATAGGAACTTCGTTGGTTGCTCTTCTAGGCCTCCAAGGAAGTTGAAAGGGACACCGATTCTTCTAGATCGATGACTGCAACTCTTCAAGGATGCGGATTTCGAAAGCTCCGACTCTTTAAGGACGGAGTGAAAACTCTTCTAGGTTTTCAAGGGTTGAACTCTTCAAGGTTCATGATACCTGCTTCAAGCAAAGCTTTTCATTAATCAAAAGTTGTCTGTCTTTTACAAGGGATTGGATGGCTTATATCATCAAAGAAATAAAAACAGAGCATAGAAACTTGAAAGCATTAAAGAGCCTAGAAACTAGAAAAATAATAAAAAGCCTAGGAACTAGAAACTAGTAAAAGAGCATGGAAACTATAAGCTAGTAAATGCGTCACGCGAGCTTCCAAGTGTCTTTCAAGCTTCCGGGATGGACTCGAGATGTCGTTATGGCTTCTCGGTTTCGTCGAGCTTTAATGCGGGCCGATTTTCTTGGTCGAGGAGCCGGTCTTCAATGTGGGCTGCATCATCCTCCCCATCTTTAAAAGAATTCGTCCTCGAATTCTTGCCATCATCATCGAAGAATCTCCCACCCTACTAGGTGTCAATGTAATCTTCTTGCCTCCAAATTCAAAAGAATATGTATTTCGATAACCGTCATGCATAGTCCTCCTATCGAATTGCCATGGTCGACCAAGAATAATGTGACTAGCATCCATCGGTAGGACATCACACCATATCTTGTCACTATAAACAGAACCAATGGACAAATTAACAAGGCATCGTTTGGAAATAGTTACCTCAGTGCCTTTCTTCAACCACGACATTTTATAAGGCGTAGGGTGCGTTTTTAATTCCAACTTCAGCTTGTTTGCCGCTACTTCAGAAATTATATTCTCACAACAACCAGAGTCAATAATTAATTGACACACCTTTCCCATGATTGTGCAAGCAGAATGAAAAATATTGGTACGCAACCACCTATCTCCAAAGTGTCGTCTCGAGGAGTAAGAAAATTTTTCCTCACCATAGTGTCGTCTCGAGGAGTAAGAAATTTTTTTCTCACCATAAGAAGTTCGCAAAGTGTCAGCATGCACTATTTGTTCATCATCCGCAGCTTCTTCATCATTTTTCAACTCCTCTTCAAGTGGATTCTCAGCATTCTCATCGAATCATCATCCACCAAAAAGGCTTTACCGGTTGGTCGATTCTTATTGATTCGACAATTGCTAGCACGATGACCCAACTCCCCACAAGAATAGCAACGTATTTCGGATGTAGCAGTTGATTCGAAACATGGGGTTGAGTAGAAGGCTTACTAGCGATTGCTGTCTCCGAGAATGAGAGCGCTCCATTTTGAGTGCCCGTTGGTGTGCATCTCCTAAGTCCCAAATGTCGAGGACTTCCAAGGCGTCTTGAATGTAAAATTGAAGACCGTTCAAGTATTTGTTCACAAGCACATCCTCTGGGTCCTGGATATTGTTACGAATCACCAACTCATTGAATTCATTGGTGTATTGGTCCACCGTTCGCGTACCTTGTTTTAGATTTTGGTACCGTTGGTAGAGCTCTCTCTTATATCCTTTGGGGAGAATCTTGCCCTCCATCTTTCTCCACGAAGTGATTGGTGCTTTGCCAATGGATTGGCAAGTTTGTTTTTCACGTCTCCACCAAGCAATCGCCTTGCCTCGGAATCGCATAGCAATGATCCCAACGCGACGATTCTCCGGAACATTCCGATGCTCAAACACCTCATTCACAAGTGTCAGCCAATCAACAATTTCATCAGGAGACTCAGTACCTGTAAATTCTGGAATTGACTTCCTTTTCCCAATCGGGCTCACGAATATGTTGTAAACGATGTCGAACATGCCTCCGACCGTGAATAGATTGAACACTCTCCGAAGAGGAAGAGTCACCACGGGAATTTTCAGTCCTGGAACGGGATGGAGAATTATTTGCTTCAGCCCTCAATCGCTGAACTTCTTGCGTCAGTTCGTCAATTTGTTGTTGCATATTCTCAGCGAGTGTGTGCAATTCATTGAGGGGAACGGTTCTGCCGCCACGACGCCTTGCTTGTCTTGGAGGCATTGTCCTCTCCTCCAAAGCTCTGATACCAAATGATGCAAGCCTAGGGTAGGCTTTCTCAAACAGTAGGATCGGGAGAGTGACTCGCACACGGAAACAGGACGAGCAGAAATTTCAGCACTGCGCGAGCTCAGGAGAACAGTCGTATCTTTGTCGATACAGATCGGATCGACCTGATTCCAAAACCAAATGAACAAAGACTTCTGGATCTACAATTTCTGTGTTTTGGGTTTTCTGAAATAAGCACTGTAGGATAGTCGAAATTGGGTTGGAAGTAACGAACAGAAAAGGAAAAGATAGGAACTTCGTTGGTTGCTCTTCTAGGCCTCCAAGGAAGTTGAAAGGGACACCGATTCTTCTAGATCGATGACTGCAACTCTTCAAGGATGCGGATTTCGAAAGCTCCGACTCTTTAAGGACGGAGTGAAAACTCTTCTAGGTTTTCAAGGGTTGAACTCTTCAAGGTTCATGATACTCCGCTTCAAGCAAAGCTTTTCATTAATCAAAAGTTGTCTGTCTTTTACAAGGGATTGGATGGCTTATATCATCAAAGAAATAAAAACAGAGCATAGAAACTTGAAAGCATTAAAGAGCCTAGAAACTAGAAAAATAATAAAAAGCCTAGGAACTAGAAACTAGTAAAAGAGCATGGAAACTATAAGCTAGTAAATGCGTCACGCGAGCTTCCAAGTGTCTTTCAAGCTTCCGGGATGGACTCGAGATGTCGTTATGGCTTCTCGGTTTCGTCGAGCTTTAATGCGGGCCGATTTTCTTGGTCGAGGGAGCCGGTCTTCAATGTGGGCTGCATCACAAGCTGATAGGACAATCTGTGCTACAAAATAGACCTGATTTGTTTCTATTAATAGCTTGTCCTGTAGCTAAGCAATATTCAGTTAGGACATCAACTAAATTCTAACATTCAGTAAGCTTTGTATCTAGGAAGAAAGTGGCATCATCTGCGAAAAATAAGTGGGAGAGGGTGGGACACCATTAGTTTAGCTTAATACCTTTAAGATTTCCCATGTCCACTACATTGTTGATAAGAGTTGTTAAGGCATTAGCCATCAGGATGAACAGGTACGGTGATAAAGGGCCGCCTTGTCTCAAACCTCTAGTAAGATGAAAGTAGGATAAAGATTCGCCATTGAATTTAACACTGTAAGAAATTGTAGAAACGCATTGCAATATCCAGTGAACCCATTAGGTATGGAATCCAAGCTTTAAGAGAAAATCTCTAAGGAAATTCCATTCTACCTGGTCATAAGCCTTCTGCATGTCTAATTTAAGCATGGCCTGAAAGTTCTTTTTCCGTTTCCTGGTTTTGATTTGATGGAGTACCTCTTGAACCACAATAATATTATCCTGGATTTGCCGACCACCAACGAATGTAGTTTGTTCTTGCACTATCAAATCTGGTAGCCAGGGTTTAAGACGATTGGCTAGGATCTTGGAAATCACCTTATAAATAAAATTGCAGAGGCTGATAGGGCGAAATTGGTTCAAACTTTATGGATGAGGGACCTATGGGATCAGGGAAATAGGAGTGCGATTGTACTCAGGTAACAAAATCCTTGTTTGAAGGAATTGTTGCACAGTTGATACTATATCTTCTTTTAGTATGTCCCAATGTGCGTGGTAGAATTGACCATTCAAGCCGTCTGGACCTAGTGCTTTTGTTTCTCCTAATTGGAAGACGTCTGTCTACACCTCCTCACAGGTAACTTCTACTGTTAGATTATCGTTAATCTCCGTTGTCACCATTGGTTTGCAAAGAGTTAACGTCGGGCCATAATCTCTATACCTTGTTGAAGAATACAAATACTTAAAGTAAGGAGAGGTCATCTCTTTGAGATCATTCAAGTCACATATCCAATTTTGTTGATCATCCTGAAGCATTCTTATCTTGTTGTGTTGTCGTCTTTGAACCGTGGTGGCATAAAAAAACTTTGTGTTCATGTCCCCCCATTTAAGCCAATTAACTCGGGATCGCATTGTCCATAATTTTTCCTCCTGCTGCCATAAGTTGTGTATTTTCTCTTTCAGGTCAAATAACACATATGTATCAAAGTGAATATGAGGCTGATTTGTCAGAAACTGAAGTTGATTCTTGAGGTAATGAAGTTGATGTTTGGCATTACTGAATTTGGATCGACTCCATTTTGATAGAGCGGCAGAGATAGCTTTTAACTTTTGGGGGAGCGTCATCTCTCCAAGTTGATAAGTTGCCCAAGAAGCAGCAATTGTTGAATGGCACTCCATATCTTGAAGCCAGTAAGCTTCAAAATAGAAAGATTTTCTCCTTTTACAACTTGGTATCGCTTCAATATATAAAAGAAGAGGGTTGTGATCAGATCTGAGGGCTAGTAGAGCCAACACTTCAGCAAGAGGGTAAATCAATCTCCATTCATTTGTGTAAATCATTCTTTCTAATCTTTCCTTTACAATATCTTCACCGTTTCGGTTATTAGTTCATGTACAAGCACAGCCTTTGTTGCCTAGATTCATTAGATAACAATCATTAAGTAGATCGCGAAAAGAAAACATTTGTTGAGGCTCAGCAGGACACTTCCCTACTTTTTCCCATGGATACAGTACTTCATTATAATCCCCTGTGCAAAGCCAAGGTAGGGTGTTGAAGTTACTGATTTGCCTTAATGTTGTCCACAGGTGCTGTCGGAGATGGTACCTTGCTAGACCGTGTAAGCAGGTGAGACACATAGTGATGCCAGAATCCAGGTCAGTACAAACGAAGTCAAGCATATTTGAAGAGTGAGATTATTTTCAAAGAAACTTTATCCGTCCAAAATAATGCTAAAACTCCTGCCAATCCTACTGGATTTTCAATATAGTTTGCTGAGAATTTGAGTTTCCGTTGAAGATAGATAAGCTTATGTTCGTGATTTTTTGTTTCCATCAAAAATAGAATATCGGGCCTATCCTGGGTCACTAAGACCCTAAGCGCTTGAATTGTCAGGGGGCTACCCAACCCCTGACAGTTCCAACTTATAAGTCTCATTGTTCACCTGGTGGCTTTTTAAGGCTAGCCACCAGGGTCCTACACGTAGGAGCATCTGCCTCAATGATAGGAGTTTCCTATGAAGCTGATTCATCAAAATTCTCCTATAGATGATTTCGAACTTCATGGTGAGTGAGTCGTTTTACCTTCTTAATATGCCCTAATCTTGCATTGAGGCGTGAATGTTTAAGCTTCTTCTTCGATTCAAGAGAACCTACTATAGTGTTATTAGCCATTATGTGTTGCTAATTGATAGGAAGAAGATCCTAAAAAGCTCTGCTTGTTGTTGAATCCTCCATCAAAGGTTTCCACTTAATAAGAGTTGCAGCTGTGATAATTGGGTCGCACCCTGAGCCTTCCATAGTCCGTTTACCTTTGTTTTTTTGTACTGGAATGTCAGGGACAGCAGGAATAGAATCCGGAATAGGGATGATTGCCGAAGGAGGTTGAGGGGTCTCTAGGATAACCTCTTCAACATTGTCTTGGGGTAGATTCATTTCATAGAAGGTATGCCAAAAGGAGCTATGTTCCCAGATCTTTGCTCTTAGCCACGATCCATATAAAAAAACTATCTGTTTCATCCAGTTTATTCTCATCATATGGAAAGTCTTTACAATACATGGCATAGTGACCAAGCTTACCACAGGAGTAACAATAATGAGATAATCATTCATATCTAAAATCTAACCAGAGATTCTTTCCAACCTTAATCAAAAGCCGGTGTAGGGCAAATTGACATATGCTCAATTTTAAACAATTTTGACCCACCAAAACTAATCCAAAAAATCTATAAAAAATACGTAACATGCTCGAGACAATTTGAGACAAAAATTGTGATGACAACTCTATCAAAAATCAATTACAAAATTTGATACGAAAATAGCAAATTCCAAAATTGGAACCAAAACAGAACCAAAATTTAACCACAAAAAACTGCATAATCGAGCATATTGCGAGATGTTTTTCCAGCTTCAAACATAGCATGTTAGAGATGCGCAACCTATCAAATCAAAGGTCTTGCAACACACTTTCTATGTCTAGAAGGCTCGAGATCAAATAAGGTTATCTAATGTCTCATTTTAGGCCAAACAATAAGCCACTTACAAATGCACAAAAATTACAGATTAGCATAAATCTCATCCAATCCACCACAAGTGTAATCTCAATTATCCTTAAACTCAGCAAATCATCAATCAAACTAATCATCATCAGATCTAAGTATGTTCCATAGATTTAATCTTGAACCCTAGCCCCGATCGGATACGCTGACCTCGCTTCATTGGGTTTGGATTTGAGATTATTACCTTTTTGTGTTTTCTTCGAGTTTCATTTGCGATTGAACAAAGGAATTGTCGTCGGAGCATGATCGAATCCCCGATGAACATATCAGGATACCAAGGGATTGCTAAGAAGGCGCTAAGGAGGCAGCTAGACTACCGATTCATCTTGCAACAAGACCGGTCCACTTGGACCGATCTTTGGACCGCCAGAGAAGATCAAGGTCACCAGAGATATTCCAATAATTGATTGGCCAAGCCCCGACCATGACTAGGTTAGGGATGGCCTGGGGACTGGATTGGACAAGATCTGGTGGCAGTTGAGCCACTGTTGGCCACCCGTTTGAGCGGCCAAAGGGAACAGTCCAAGTTGGACCGATTTGCGGACGCCAGGGAAGAATGGACACGATCAAAATGGAGCTGATCACCGTCTACCAATATGGTTGCGAGGGACTCGAGAATGGAGAGAGAACAGCCACTGGGGGCTAGGCAATGATCGGTGAGCCGTCGGGGTGAGGCTAGTGGGCCTAAACCGACGGTGAATCGATTTAGTTATGGAGAGAGAAGAGGGAGGAGAGAGAGGCAAGAAAGAGGAGAGTGATGAGAGAGAATTTTTTGTAAAGCGTGTATATTTTTGCACAAATGAGTCCCTTTCAAAAATGGAGGGAAAAACCTTTTATACTAGTCCTAAATTGGTCAATCTTGATCATCGGTTCAATTTGACGGTCAACATTTTGATATAATGGTCAAATCAAATATTTAAAAGGCTAAACATCATTAAGAAGTGTTGGGAGGCTGATCCGATGGGTTCAATTTAAAACGAAAATTGAACTCAAGAGTCTAATTATGGTCAAATTGCAAATTGAAAAGATGAGGGCATGGGAGTAAAATTGATACGACAAGGAACCTAGAATCGGTCATAGGAAGTCCAGAATCGGCCAACAGGGGGCCGAATTGGCCTACCTCGCCAATGATTGGTCGAATCGATCAGATTGGTTCAGGAAAGTTTGATTGGTTTTTGACTGATTCTTTGACTAATTTTGGTTGGCTCTTGCCTGGATTCAAAATTTATACAATTGAAAAGAAAACTTGCATGATTTGAAGAGAAATTATCCTATTTTGATCCAATTAAGCCAATTAAATCCTATAGATGTGATCTATAGGTTTTCTATTGGCTTAGTTGAGTGATTATCACGAGAAATAACTGACTTAAACTGTGACATCCTTGTTCTAAACCAATTTTTAAAACATAATTGTATTGACAAGCGATCATTGAACGGGATTACTTTGAGGATTGATAAACTACGAAGGCATAAAAAAAATGCCACTTTGGGCGGAAAATTCAATTTTTCATTGGCAAGGCATAAAAATTCAAAAAAGAGGAAACGGGCTATAAGTGAGAACCCAAGTGGGCCTAAGCCCAAGTGGGTGGCCCAAGGCCACACGTCCAACGGGTACGTGACCAAGGGAGCCCCATGGGCCCTTCAAGCCCATCAAGCCATCATTTCACAAGTCTTGTTATTTAATGCATTCAAGTACGTGCATAGTTTATGAATAGTGCACAATCTTAGTGAACTGACTGAAGTGCCCTTCCATTGGATTAAAGACAAAATGGTAAAGTTGGAAATAGCCAAGGGAGGGGCGGCACAAGCATTGGCGACGATGAGGAGGGAGATGGAAGACCTATCTAGCCACCTAGTCTAGCTAGCTTAATCTAGCCTTAACCTATCTACTCAAGTGCTTTTATCTTCTCATTGATGCATGGATCTTACTTCTTGAAGAAGTCACATTGATGGGCATTAATGGGACTTGATCCCTCTCTTACTCTCTCTCCTCTCTTCCTCTCTCCACCACTGGCCACCTTCTCCCCTCACTCTCACTTTGTCTCATTTTTACTCACTTACAACTTTCAAACACACATTCTCTCTCTCCCCCACCACTAGCTAAACCCCCTCGCCCATTTGCATCTCTTTTGCAAGCTTATGTTTCCATTTTCCTCTTGTTTTCCCTCACCGGCAATCGTCCGTTGCACCCTTGACGTCGGACTGCCTTTCATGCCGCCATACCACCACTCAAGTTGATCGACCAGCCCTCCTCAAGAGCTGCTTGATGCTATTCAACCCATGCCAGCTCCCCCTCTCTCTCATTCCTTCATTGGTTTGGTCCCTCGAGAAGCCCGAAGGCTACTGCCACCAACAGCCACTATCCCACCGCTATTCAACCATCATCCACCTCCCATGTGCACTGTGGAGGCATGACCAGCAGCTTTCCAACCTTGCTGCACCATCCCCGATGCTTTACGAAGCTTAGATTCATTTATGATTGACTTTCTAGCCTTTGATTAGGGTTATCATTGCACTTGGGGAGTAGTTTAGGGCTTGTTTATGGTTAAATGATTATTGATTAGTGTGATAAGTAAATGTTGTGTGATAAGTGATTGTTGGGTTTAGATAAGCTATTGCACTTTTACTGATAAGTAATCGAGGTTAAAGCAATAGATTATCAGACTTTTGTGTGATAGGTTATCAGATTATAGGCGATAAGCTATTGGGTTATGTTAAGCAAAGTTGATACATTGTTTTATTATACCACGATAGGATGGTATATTATTATGTGATATATGTGTTAAATGGGGTACGGATTATATGTTACACATGCTATATAGGTTATGAGTTGTACGTGCTAATGGATTATAGTTATTATGTGTTGCACGTGTTTGGAGTGTCATATGTGTTATGCGTATTATGTGAGTCATACGTGTATACATGGTATATTAATTTAAAGATGGATTATGTGATAAGGTATAATCGTTGCGACTAACTGACAGCTCAATCAGGTGACGGTCCAGAACAAATATCCATTGCCGAGGATAGATGACCTGTTTGATCAACTTCAAAGAGCTTTGGTATTCTCAAAGATAGACCTGAGGACGAGCTATCATCAGCTGAGGATCAAGAATGAGGATATCCCAAAGACCGCATTTCGGACGCGATACGGCCACTATGAGTTTACAGTGATGCCGTTCGGGTCAACTAATGCCCAGCTGCTTTCATGGACTTAATGAACTGGGTGTTCAAGGTGTATTTGGACCAATTCATCATAGTTTTCGTCAACGACACACTGGTGTACTGAAGGAGCCTCGAAGAGCATGAGTAACATTTGAAGATGGTATTACTGACCCTCCAAAAACACTCACTTTACGCTAAGTTTAGTAAGTACGAGTTATGGTTTAACCGAGTAGCATTTATGGGTCATGTGATATCAGGCGATGGAATTTTAGTGGATCCGACAAAGATAGAAATGATCATGAATTGGCCAAGACCTACGACGGTGATCGAAGTTTGGAGTTTTCTAGGACTAGCTAGCTATTACCTACGATTTTTGGAAAAGTTCTCCGAAATAGCTACACTCCTAATGCGATTATTAAAGAATGAAGTGAAGTTCAAATGGACAGACAAGTGCCAGAAAAGTTTTCAAGAACTAAAGCATAAGCTAACAACCGCCCCAATGTTGACAATACCATCTAGTCCTAAAGGATATGAGATCTACAACAGCACTTCGTTTAAGGGATTGGGTTGCGTCTTGATGCAACATGGAAAGGGTCATAGCCTATGCGTCTAGGCAACTGAGGCCTCACGAGCAAAATTATTCAATGCACAACCTAGAGTTGACAGCGATTATCTTCACTTTAAAGATTTGGAGGCACTACCTGTGTGGGGAAAAGTTTATGATCTACACCAACCATCAAAGTTTGAAGTACTTATTCTCACAAAAGGAGTTGAATATGAGATAAAGGCGCTAGATGGATTTTCTCAAGGACTATGACTTCAACATCTTATACCATCCTGGGAAGGCCAAAATGGTAGTAAATGCACTGAGTCGAAAGTCACCAATTGTGCAAATGATGGTTCGAGAGTGGATGCTTCTCGAAGGTGTATGGGATTCGGATTTCAAGTTTGAGGTAGGCCATCTTTCTAGTCTTATGGCTACCCTTCGAATTGAACCAAAAGTGTAAACTAGGATTAAAGCCTTGCAATCGACGGATCCATCAATCCACAAGATTGTACTAGGAAGCCTTGAGAAGACGAACCCATATTTCTAAGTGAAGGATGATGGGATCTTGAAGTTCTGAGGACGATTGTGTGTACCTGACGATGCAAAACTCAAAGAAGAAATATTATCAGATGCCTATCGAAGCAACTATAATATCCATCTAGGCAGTATGAAGATGTACAAAAACCTTCGACAGTATTATTAGTGGAATAATATAAAGGCTGATGTTGTGAGACACGTAGCAAAGTATTAGACATGCTAGCAAGTGAAAGCCCAAAACTGCAAACCTAGTGGACTTCTACAATCGTTGGAGTACTGGAGTGGAAATAGGAGCATATCATAATTTGTGATGGGATTGTCGAGGGGTCAAAAAGGTAATGATTCCATTTGGGTTGTGGTGGACCGACTAACCAAGTCAGCCCTCTTCATTGTAGTACAAAAGGATTATGCTATAGATAGGTATGTCGAGCTATATGCGAGACAAATAATTTGGCCGCATGGGGTTCCAGTGATGATCACTTCAGATCGGGATCCCAATTTCACCGCTGCATTTTGGAAAAGCTTACAGACGGCTATGGGAACAAAGCTACAATTTAGCATGGCTTATCATTCGTGGATTGATGAACAATCTGAGAAAACGATCCAAACTCTCAAAGATATGTTACAAGCCTGTGTCATAGATTTCAAAGGAGGATGGGAAGACCAACTGCATCTCGTCGAATTCACATACAACAACAACTATCAACAGAGCATCGAAATGGTACAGTTTGAGTCATTATACGGTTGTGCCTGTAGAACGCCCATCTAATGGGATGAGGTCAAAGAAAGGAAAATTATGGGCCTCAAGCTAGTATAGTAATCCACGGATATAGTCCAGATCATTTGAGAAAGGTTAAAGATAGCCCAGAGCCGCCAGAAAAGCCATGTAGATAAATGACGGAGACCTCAGGAGTTCCAAGTTGGAGATCATGCGTTCCTTAAAATGTCGCCAATGAGAGGTACGTCTCATTTTGGCAAGAAAGGGAAGTTAAGGCCCACGTTTGTTGGATCTTTTGAAATTTCGGAACGAATTGGGACTTTATCCTACCGTTTAGCGCTGCCACCAAATCTTACCTAGATTCAAAACATGTTCCATGTATCCATGCTGATAAAGTAGGAACCAGACTCGATACACGTACTAGGTTATGAGGAGATAAAAGTGGACGACAAAGTGACATATGTTGAAAAATCAGTACGAGTCATTGACAAAAAAAAAAAAAAAAAACAGGTATTATGCAATAAGGTCATTCTCTTGGTCAAAGTCATTTGGCAGCACCACGGCACCGAGAGAGTGACCTAGGAAAGAGATGACATTATGAAGAGCTAGTACCCCCATTTGTTTGAAGAAGTGACTGATCCTGTAAAGTTCAAGGACGAAATTTTTTTAAGGAGGAAAGAGTTGTGACATCCTCGTTCCGACCCTATTTTTAGAATGGAATTGTATCAGCAAGCAATCATCAGACGAGATTACCTTGAGGATCGATAAACCATGAAGGCATTGACAAAAGCCACTTTGAGGCAAAAACTTGATTTCTCATTAACGATGTGTAAAAGTTCAAAAAAAAAAGGAAACGGGCCAAGGCGATGACCCAAATGGGCCTAAGCTCAAGTGGGCGGCCTAAAGCCACACACCCAAGGGATGGGCAACCAAGGGAGACCCATAGGCCCTTCAAGCCCATCAAACCATCATTCCACAAATCTTGGCATTTAATGCATTCAACGTGAATAGTGCATGAATAGTACACAATGTTGGCGAATTGACCAATGTGATTCCATTGGACTAAGGAAAAAATGGCAAAGTTGGGAAATAGCCAAAGGAGGGGCGGCACAAGCATTTGGGTGGCAATGAGGAAGGAGATGGAAGACCTATCTAGCCACCTAGTCTAGCTAGCCTAATCTAGCCTTAACCTATCCACTCAAGTGCTTTGATCTTTTCATTAATGCATGGATCTTGCTTCTTGAAGAAGTCACCTTTGATGGGCATTAATGGGACTTAATCTCTCTCTCACTCTCTCTCCTCTCTTCCTCTCTCCACCACTGGCCACCTTCTCCCCTCACTCTCACTTTCTCTCATTTTTACTAACTCACAACTTTCACACATACACTCTCTCTCTCTCTCTCTCTCTCTCTCTCTCTCTCTCTCTCTCTCTCTCCCCTCACCACTAGCCGAACCCCCTCACCCATTTGCATCTCTTTTGCAAGCTTGTTCTTTAATTTTCCTATTGTTTTCCCTCACCAATGACCGTCCGTCGCACCCTTGATGCTGGACCGCCTTTCGCCCTGGCGTACTGCCGCTCAAGCTGACCAACTAGCCCTCCTCGAGAGCTACTTGATGCTATTCAGCCCTTGTTGGCGCTCCCTCTCTCTCATTTCTTTGTCGGTTTGGTACCCCCAAGAAGTTCGGAAGGCCATTGTCGCCGACCAACCGCCAACTAGCTGCCATCCCACCACCGGTCAGCTGTCGTCCAGCCTCCCACGTGCACTGTGGAGGTGCAACCAGGAGTCGTCCAACCTTGCCACACCATCCCCGATGCTTTACGAAGCTTGGATTTGTTTGTGAATGGCTTTCGACCCTTTAATTAGGGTTATAGTTGCACTTAAGGAGTGGTTTAGGGCTTGTTTATGGTTAAATGATGATTTATTAGTGTGATAAGTGGATGATGTGTGATAAGTGATTGTTGGGTTTAGATAGACTTTCGAACTTTTACCGATAAGTTATCGAGGTTAAAGTGATAGATTATCGGACTTTTGGGCGATAGGCTATTGGATTGTAGGCAATACACTATCGGATTATGTCAAGCAAAGTTGATACATTGTTTTATTATGCCATAATAGGATGGTAGACTATTATGTGATATATGTGTTATATGGGGCACGGATTATATGTGACACATGCTACATAGGTTATGAATTGTATGTGCCAATGGGTTATAGGTATTATGTGTTGCACGTGTTTAAAGTGTCATATGTATTATATGTATTACGTGAGTCATATGTGTTATGCATGGTACATTAATTGAAAGATGAATTATATGATGGGGTATGATGGCACGCGATAAATGATTTGGACACATTATAGGTTATGATGGCACATAATAAATGATTTTGAAATATTATGATAACTTTACTCTATTTTAATAAGTGACCTATATGCCATGAGTTTATGAATTAAATGATGCAACCATGTATATCGTATGATATGATGCACGTGTGTAACATAATGGCATATGACAAAGGTTGTGGCATATTGCATGGGCATTATATGGATTAATGAGAAAGATAAGAAAAACAAAATTATATGATGGTATGTTCGTGTGAACACTTAAAAACCCTGATGCGTTTTATGCGGGGTGTGAACCCGTCCTGATGTGTTTTATGTGGGATGATACCTGATTCAGTTCGGATGCCCTCAAGTCAACCGGATGCAGTTCACAAATGGATTTCGAAATGAAGCTCCTAATAGGAATGACCATCTTGATGCATTTACACGGGACAGTACCGTTCTTGATGGGGCAAGATGATACCCGGTTATGCTGGATGACTGAGAACCTTCGAGTTGGCCTTGGGTCCTGAGTGGCCGTAATAATCTGGACATATTTGTATGGAAAGTGCATGAGATTCATATGTGTTTAGGTCTAGATTATTGCATGGCATGAGCGCATGATTTAACTATATTGCACATCCGTATGTTCGACTTAGGAGCATGGAGGATATGATGGAATTTGCCTATGTATTTTTATTTATGGCCTTGAATAATAGATTCTTTTTTATGTAAATAGTTAGGGTAAAGCGAGAGGAGCTTTGTTATGTTTTTTCATCGATACATAATTGCATGTTTATGGTGTTTCCGAGGTGAACAGCTTCTCTACGCGAGGTCTAGGAAGTTCATTCATTGAGTTTATCTCATGGTTGTTTGTTGAATGTTTAAAAGCCCTAGGAATGGCAAAGCCTTTCCACTAGATCTGATTCGACCTCCCCGTAAAGCACAGCCAAGAGGTGAAAGAGTATTTTGTAGAGGGGGTTGACGCACATTACACACGCTACATCACGACCATCTGAGTCAACGAGGGGCTACCTAATCTTGTGCCTCACTCGTGGCCCAGTACTTCTAGGTGGGCAATGAGAGCCATGGTCCCATCCGCGGCTTCGATGGTCCGCCGGGTGTCAGAGGTTCAAGGAGAGGCATCGGCTGAGATGCCAAGGACGAGGACTTTCTAGATGGAGAAGTGTTTGACTCTGAGCTTGATCCCGAGTTGATCACCAAGCTGGAGCCATGGATCCTGGAGCCCATAGAGGGTTAGGTAGTAGTGGGATTGATGATACTTTTTAAATCGCTTTTGTATTATTAGACGTGTTAGGTGTCCCTAGGCCCCTTTTTATCGGAGGTCGTGGCAGCACCGTAGGGCTAATCAGATTGATGATCGCCTAATGCATTTAAATTGACTTTGAATTGAAGTCACGAGACTTAGACCAAAAATGAGTCGAGGTCTAATATGAAAATTGGACCTTGATTCGTGAATTTGAACCATAGTCTTGAATGGTTCAACTTGAATTTCTTCAACGAAGCTTAATTGTTTGACTTTCTTATATCTAAGAGAAAGAAGTTCCTCAAATTGGGAATCTCTCGAACGAATTTTTCAAAATGGACCTCGGATTTGGACTTATCTCAAGAAAATGAGTGAAACACCATCGTCCATTTACAAATCATGAAGATTTGATTTTGACCCACTAAGGCTTAAAATGGCAATTCGTCTTTGACATGACAATTCCCGAAATTGAA
The DNA here is from genome assembly GCA_017140395.1 of Eucalyptus lansdowneana. Taxonomy (NCBI): domain Eukaryota; kingdom Viridiplantae; phylum Streptophyta; class Magnoliopsida; order Myrtales; family Myrtaceae; genus Eucalyptus; species Eucalyptus lansdowneana. The sequence goes on from CM029485.1 coordinate 53,696,129, forward strand.
TGAACAAGTGGATTAAAAATAGTCCCTAGACCAAATATCATAAAAGGAACTACACCTAATTATAATTAAAACAAAAAATAATTTTATTTTTGGTAAATTTAAAACCTAAAACCAAAAAATTTGGAAAATAAGGTTCTCAATCGAATTTTGTGAAATTTTTGACACACAAATCAAATTGACACTTAAACAAAGTGTTTTGATGATTTTTGATTCTTTAAAATTTTTTGGTCAAAACTTTAATTAAAAATCAACTATTTAGTTGACTTTTCATCAAAGGTTATTCTTCGGTCAAATCTTCAAATTTTTGAAAAATTAATTTAAGAAAAGTGAAATTAAAGCTAATTAACATATTTTTATGCGAAAAGCCAATTTTTGACCTGAATTGACTTTTAGTTAAAGGGTTAACCAAAAAGTCAACCTAAAAGTCAATCATTTGACTTTTCGATTTTTTTTTAAATGAATCGAAAAATGCATAAAAGCGACAATGTAAAAGAAATAAATGAAAAACAACACTTCTTTTTGTCAAGAAACAGGCTTCATCACGATCAAAATCCAAATCTCAATTTTTTTTTTACCTTTTTGGAAGCGTCGGCTAAATGCCAGGTGTCAACATATGCCTCAACCAAATATTAGGCTAATTGGACATCTAAGTATAATATGGTGGAGTCACGAAGTTGATTACTCATCAGCTTCGAGTTATCGCCAAATCATGAGCTGGGTTTTTGTAGTTGGTTTAAGTGCCTTAATCCATCAATTTAGCTGAATTTCTTTTTTGCATGTGTAGTACTTTAACCCCTAGCCAGATTTTGCAAGTTACTTTTCCCAATTTTGCAAAAACAAATCCCTCAAAATTGGCCATATTCTTGCTTGAGAATGCCCAATTTTTTCAATTTGGTCATTTTGACTTGATATGATCAACTTGACCAGACCGAGTTCAATTTCTTACTTAATTAGGGGTTAAAATGATAAAAATGATTATTTAGGGGCTCTGCCAATTTTTTGTAAAATTTGCAAATTGGTCCTTCACCTTTTGAAAATTGCATTTTAGCCCCAACTTGCTATTTCAAATACAATCGACCCCCTCGGGGCTTACCTAGTCACAATCAGATCCTCAGCCCTTGCTTTGGTCTTAATTCAAGCATCCTCTAAAAAATTTTGGGTGGAATTCCATTGTCATTGATGAATTCAATCCCTAATTTTCTTCTAGAAATGTAATGACAATATCTCCAAAAAAATTTACGTGTCAATACTATACTAAATGCCTAAGTAATTTATATGCAAGAATTCGAAATTCAATACAAATAAAAATTTTAAATTTTTTCTAAATACATAAACAAATCTTTGGGTAAAAATTTAGGTGCCAACATCAAATAGACCCCCATAAACTAAAAGAAAACGTCTGCCGCAAAGTGGAGCAAGTTCTTGCTCATTCCCAAATCTCTTGCTGTATTGCTAAATTTTCGTTATGATCATCCTCTCCGTAGCATCTTTTGCTCCCATGACCCTCCTCAGAATACCCCAACTTCGCTCGGCTTCATGTTCCTCTTAATATTGTCCATGTCGCTCGTCTCCTCTTAGTGAGCATCTATTCTTAGCTCACTAGCTTCTGCTTCACAACCCAAGTCTGAATCCTCCTTGGTTCGCTGTCCAGCCAAGGGCTTGGCGTCCTGGTGCTATTCACCAAAGAAACGTCAACCCTTTCTCTGCTGAGATCACAGAGAGACCCGAAAGTGGCTAAAGTCCTGGTGAGGCTGGAGTGCGGGGTTTTGATGGTTATGTTGCTGATGGAGTTGATGGTGTTGTTGCTGATGTGCACTGTGCATGGTTGCTGGGTGATGGAGCATGAAGGGTTGGGCGGAGAGAGGGACACAGTGGCGAGGAAGCAGAGAATGATGGGATCGATGGCCAACGCGGCTAAGATCGCGGAGGTCAAACCCAAAGAGTTGGATGAGAGGATATGGTGCAAGTATGGGCAGTCGGTCAAGACTGATTTCAAAGGCTGACCTTCCACTGAGTTGAAATTATTGTTTTGCTCAGTTGGCTAGATCAGAAGTTCCTTGTATAGGGCCACCGGGGGTGTGAATGATAACTATTCTGTTCCAGAAATCATTTTCTACCCATCTATTTCTAATCCCTAGACGAATTTCTTAGCAAAAATATGCATTTGGTAAAGATACAAAACTTATGCTCTTTGAATAAAAATTTGTTTAGTAACGACACAAAATTTCTTCTCCCAATTGGTGGCAATAATCTACTGGGCAACCGGCATTGAGCGAGAAAATTTTTTATTTCTCTTTTGTTCCATAAATAGAAGAATAAAAAATTTTAACTTATCATTTTTGTTTCAAATCTATTTCTAATAATAAAATTTTTTTCTAAAAATAGAATAATAAAATTGTGTTACCAAATGGATTTCTATTTCAAACTTGCTCCAGAAAATAGAAAAATAGAAAAATAGAAAAATAGATTGGTTATCATGCATGCTTCATCTTGTATAGTATGGAGAATTTGTATGGATCGTTGCTTTATTTCAATGGATGAACACCTATTGAATATTGACGGCGACGTTGCCAATTCTTTGAAAAATTGGGTTCATTTTAATATGAAAATTTTGCTTCATCTTAATACGACAATGAGCAACGAAATATATAACTAATACATGGAGACAAGCTGTGCACTTGGCAGCATACATTTAACTTTAGTATAAGTGTCACTGATGTCACACATTAAAAGTCTTAAAACATGAGTAAACAGTGTAGTAGTCGCAAGTCACACACAATAACAAGTGCAAATGAAGATCATCGCAAATGTCTTTGTCCACAGATGAGCCAGGACTATTCCCAAAGCTTCAGGGAACGGTAGAGGCGAGGCCAATAAGTGGATTTAACCATTTCAAGATACAAGGGGAGATGTAGGATTGCGAACAATACGATTGGGATGGCAGCCAAGAAAGTAATTGGGATGTAAATCCACTCCAGTTCTTTGCCTAGGATGATGGTAAGAGCATAGCTGAATGCCACCAGCATAAAGGCCAAAGAGAGGAAGAGAAAAGTGAGGCCTAGTATCATTTTTGTCGGTAGTGAGTTTAGGAAATCTTCTGCACGATAGCGCGAAGTTAAGATACCCAAGAACATCAAGGTGGCAGTGACAGAGGAGAAAAGAGCAAGCGCGTTGGCAACTGCGAATACCATGAAGGAGCTCTTTTTATGAGAGATCTCGATCCCTATATCATGATGATCTTTTCCTGGTGCTGTAAAAGCCGTAGCAAAAGCTACTGTAATGATGAGAGTCGAGACGAGGCTACAAGATGATGATGTAACTTTCATCCATTGCCCTGCCTCTTTGAGCAATTGTGTGCGTTCCTCTACAAACTTATCCCAGCGTGATTTTTCATGTTCTGACAATTTAAGACTTTTTGGAATAGAATTGATCCTCGACAGAATGCTCTGAAAAATTAAGGACGCCTGTCAATAGAAATATAAATAAAAAAGCACAAAAGGATTGCAAACAAATAAGGTGAACCGACCTTAATTTGCTGACTTTTAGAAGATGGATCACTCATATCTTCCAGTACCTTCAGAAAAATAAAGGATGCTTATCAATGTCGATATGAATTAAAAGCAAAAATGAGGGATAAACAAATAAGGTGAACCGACCTTAAACCATTGGAGTTCCCCCTGCATAAGAAAAGGAGCTCTGGAAACATCTTTCGGTTGACGTGCTTTTGACCAATCTACCAGAACGTTCATCAGTTCTCTCATCTCATCAGTCAACAATGGAATTGTGCTGGGTCCGTTCACTAGTCTAAACAACTCCACATGCCGTCCTCTCACAACAATTGTCATCAGTTTTTCTATAAAATTTTCATTCCACGTCAACTCCGGAAAATGCTCAAAGGATGACTTGACAATTTCAGAGATTCCGCGAGATGCAGCATCGAGGACAATGCTTGGAAGGAGCTTAAGTAATTTGGGAGTTTCCATTTGATTCTTCATCTCGGTAAGAACTCGATTTGCAAACTTGAGCGAGCATTTGTACCTCAATTCATTCCTTTTGATTAGAAAAGCTGCATGTACATCAAATAAACAATTTCCAAACGATGAAGAATCAAAAGGTTAAAGACGCTTTCACGGTTGTGCCGTGTTCTTATGTCTACATAATAATATAAAAGAAAATTATGGATTGTACTTTTTGAAAATTTTATAAACCAATTGTACTTTCGTGATAAGCTTTAGAACTTGATTGCACTTTTGAAAAATTTATGACTCAATTGCACTTTAGTGACAAGTTTTAGGACTTAACTGCACTTTTTGATAGTTTTGGGATTTTATTACACTTTTGCAACAAGTTTTGGGATTACCAATGCACTTATCCTAATATAAAATAGTAATCAAGAAAGCAAACTATATATGGCTTGAAAATCGAAAGGCATGCATTAGAGAACATATGGATTTGTCGATGAACACCCAATGTCATGAGAAAAAAAGAGTTTCTTTTTATTTGAATAATTGATAGATTCAGCAACAGATCAATAGATCCAATTTCGATTAATTATTTTTACAAATTCCCCTGATAGGTATATACAGTTCAGATTTAGAATTGGATCTTATCAAATCGTATTATCATATTACCTATGATCTGAAAGGGATACGCCAAAAGTATCAATTTACACTTCAAATTTAGGGATCTCTAACCATGGATGAAATAAGGTCTTTCTTCTGTATGTACCATGGCAGTTTCGTATACCTGGCATTGTGGCATAAGTCGAGAGCGATATCTTGAACCCCTTAGCTGCCACCACAAAGAGGAGACGAGCATCGTGTCGGCAAAGTAGATAATGATGATGAACAAAAATATATATAGTAGACAATAACAAAATTTAATAGTGCTTAAATATGCTAGACAACTAGGATCATCAACTTTTATGATATGAGATCCAATGTACAATTCTCAATAATTATACTTGGCAATTTGACATTGACTAAAATTTCTCAACTAACTTTACAAATGATACATTATACATTAATTTGTGACATACATCATGGTTTAGATATTAAATTGTGCTTATAGATGTATTCCTTGTCCCTTAGCGTTTTTGTCGATGGGATCCCTGAATGATATGCTGTTTGCCTTGTTAGTCTAACCATTAAGCAGATTAATAGAAATACCTTGAGGCGTCTTCGTTTCTTTGGAGTTGTCAAATGATGTATCGACCAGACATAGAGGGATCCCTATAACTGAGGATAGACAGATTGATTAGAGGCTCTACATTAAATGGAGAGTTGCTTGCATTGTGCGCACTAGATTAAAAAAATGGGGAAGAATTACCCACATTTATCAATGGATTTTTCCCAAAAATTGAGTCTAGCTCCACTACGAAAGTTAGACTCCATCTTCGCCAAGCATGCCAAAATGAACTTGTTTTCTTCACTTGACGTCGAGACTTGGTATCGGTGAGCTAAATACAAGGCTATGTCTATGGGGACACAACAACAAAGAGTTAATCCAAGTAAAAAGTGAAGGAAATGCGATGAGCGAGTGTAATTTCTTACCAAAATGGCCAGCCTTAGCAAGTCCTGACATGGTATACTTTTTTGGGGGGCTTTTTGTACATTTGGCCAGATACCAAATAACCTCCTTTTGCTTAGGAGCAAATGTAATAGCATTGGAGATGGCATGGTATACACTTTCAGATTTAGCATCAACTTTGTTTACTAATGCCTCTACCATTTTTTTCCTTCCTGTCGAGGCAGCTCTCTTAAGGGGAATACTGAAATCGAAATCTTTATATGTTGGAGGGAAATGCTTGATCAGGTTCTTGACCAATTGATCTTGTGAGGCCAGAATCGCAACATTGAGCACACTAACGGGTTCATTATCTACAGTCATAATTACGGCCGTCATTGCTTCGTGATATTCATCGAGGATCTTCTTAGCACTTTTCCAATCACCTTTCTGTGCAGCTACAAGCAATGCTTGATAACCTTTAATGACCACTGGTGTAGGCATATCTGCAAAAATGGCACATCAAAAGTCCTCAGGCTTTCGTACTTCTATGAACATCGCACCTGCTCAAAGTTCTTAATGAAACGCAAATGCAAGCAAAGGGACTGTTTTTTACTCAGCATACCTTTTCCTATTAGCACGTCCGTTTAATCTTTGATAGTGAAAAGTGTAAAATTATGAAAAAAAAAACATTATATGTGAATTGCAATGTCAGCATTTCTATACTGTGAAATTTAACATGTTTATTTAAAAAAATTCAAAATGCATGAAACACGAGATTTAGGAAGAACGAAAATTAAAATTTCAAAGTGACAAACCTTCAGTTGGTGTTCCTCGATCCTGGGAAGCTGTATCTGCTATCCTGCCTTCTGAACTTATGTCTACACGAGTCTCTGTCACAAAAAGAGAAGTGATCATAAATAACCTCGGAAATATAATTATACTTTGTATGCTTCATCTCATGAATTTTTTTTTTTTTGTTAAACTTAAATGGTAAACTTTAAAACCCAAAAAAAAAAAAAAAAGAATGTTAACGTTAACCTTTAGCTTTTGATTGATTCTTGATTATCAGGTACGCTTCAAACATAGTTGGTCTGCGACTACCTTGAGTAGCTTTATCAATTGAATAGTTCGAGGATCATGTTTTCAAAGATTAGTCTCATGCACTTTCTTAATGACAAGTAATTGACTATTCAAAACCCATTTGTTTTGCGCTCAGTGCCTAAGATGTGATTGTTTGGGTAAAACTCCCTGATAAGAGGAAATCTTCTGGTAATTAATGTTAATGAACTGGATTTTAAGTGAGGAAAATTACACAATTAGTTTTAAACTTATAGTACGAATACCAATTCAATCTTAAACTTTTCTTTTTTTCAATTTAGTCATAGGTCTTTATGCAAATTTCCAATTTAATCATTCCAATCAATTTTAGCCAACAATTGCTAATATGATAGTCTAATCATTGTCGGCCGCCCAATCTAGTACACTACTATGTTAGCAATCTTCGATGAAAATTGGTATGTATGACTATTTAAATTTTACGCAAAGGTTGAGGACTAAATTGGAAAAATTGAATGGTTTAGAATTAAATTGACATTAATATAATAGATTTAGGACTGATTTGATAATTTTCTCACATTAAGTGCTCGTAAGTAACAAAACTGTGATTGACAAAAAGCAGTTGTATCATCATCAACAACTATAAGGGAACTTGCGGAGCCAAGTCAATACCAAATTAGGAGAATCTGACTTTGAGTAATACATTTTGCGTGTTTACTGTTTACTGGAAAGGAATAGTCATGCCATGGGCCCGAGAAAATGAATTAATTGGCCACACGTTGCTTCTGCATATTTAGTTTGGATAAATTAAATTATCTCAGTCCCCCTGGCATCCATTAGATTAGCGGCTGGAACCTTCGAAAAAACATCAGGAACGAGGCATAATAGCCCTTACCCTTTTGAATCAGCTAAGACGAGGCTTTCTTACTTGTTCACAGCACTACTTAGTAAATAAGCTTCCGAGGCCAGCCCTTGGTGAGTTTACGAACCTTGACCATCACCACTTCCAAGCCCACCCATTTTCATGGGGAACTCACGCCACACAAATACCCTGGGAGTCTTTTGTCTTGCTATCATTTCGTCCTGGCGCTTTTCAAAGGCACGTCTTTAGCGGGGGAATCATTGGTCCTTTAAAGTTGCTCAACGCCCACATGCAAGACGGCTATTAACTCAAAACCAAAACTCCCTTTTTAGAGATAGGAAGCAAGGACGGGCCCGTCGGATAGAGCGGGAACTGGAGTACAAAGTACGACAAGTACGAGGAGAGCACGGAAAGGGACACGGGTGAGACATGGTGGACCCCCCCGGGCACGGGTTAGAGATGAGAGCTGAAAGCGAGCGGGACGGCTACTTTGAGGAAAGCGGCATAGGCGGCTACGGTTGAGAGCGGTACGTGCTACCTTGCTACCGAACCCCTGTACAGACCAACCACGGAAGCCCAGTTCTCTCTGTAGACCATCTCCTTTCTTCTTCAACTGTCCTCGCTTCCTCTATCCTTCAACTTGTAGTCACTTCTGGGACTACCAGTGTTACGCTTGCTTCATTTCGACGATCCTTACATTTGCATGTCGCCGATCATGGACATGCAACCTCTGAAATACTGTGTTATAGTCTGGGTATATCTCTAGAAAACTGTTTCTAGTCCATCTATTTCTCCATGGCTTCGGAAGATACGAGACGACTCCTCTCGTATTGCTTCTACGTGCCACCGACTCGGGACGGCTCTGTTCGGACCAAGAACTGGAAGTGCGGGAAGATATACAAGGAACGGACAATATCAAAGAGTGTCGCCTCATTTTGGTGGGTAATATCTATACAAACCCTACTATCAATTTACCTGCTTTTCAAATTGCAATGAAGAAAGCTTGGCGTGTTGATTATCTGGACATATCGTCCAGCGATGATGGCATCTACATTATTAAATTTCGAACTGAGACAGAAAAAAGACGTGCATTAGATGGAACCCCCTGGTTATTCTCTGGTCATCTAGTTAACTTACAACCTTGGAAGCCCAATACCCCTCTACATTGCTACGATTTTTCCAAATGCCCTTTCTGGGTGCATGTTATAGGATTACCTCTGGAATGGAACACTCCACAACTTCTTAGTAGGGCAGTTCAGCAGATGGGTCGAGTACTTGAAGTAAAAAAGGATACATCTGGGAGAATTCGCCTTGAAATTGATCTGCAACAACCATTAAAATCAGGGAAACTCATTAGCATTGCTGGAAAACCCCTATGGCTTGATTTTAGGTATGAAAGACTATCCCACTATTGTTACTCTTGCGGGAAATTAGGCCATTATGCAGCATCATGCAAGGACTACCCTTATGATGAATCACAATTTGAGGGACGTGATACAATGGTATATGGACCTTGGCTACGGGCAGAGATTAAACAACATAGTCCCTATTGGGATGCCTTTTATAATCCCTCATCTAATTCAGAACCCATGGAAGAGACTATACCTGAAACTCCACCTCCTACACACCCCCCTCTGCCAGCCTTACCTCCAATAACTCCTGCTCTTGAGACTCCCCTCCCGTCCAAGGTTATCTCTCCTGTTCCTGCTAATACAGTCCCCATAACCACTGATTTGGTTCCTGCAGATGCAAAGTTAAAAGGTATTCAACGTTCTTCCCTCGATTCTCCGCAACAGTCCCTGTAGGTAGGAAATCTCACTTTAGTCTCTGTATTGTTTGGTTATAATTCCAGTCCTTATACTGGTCTGTGGTGACAATTGTGTCACTTGTCAAAATTACAGGGACAGAAAGTGTTATTTGCCTGAATAATTTAAAGTAATTTTTTTTTAAAAAGAATAGTTTGAATTTCTGATGATTTAGTTGGAATTTCCAAATTATTTAAAAGTTATTTGTTTGTTGGCGCACCCTTTTAAAGCAATCCTTGTACAGAATAATGTCATTTTGCTTATTTTCAGTTTTAAGGTTCAAATTTTTTAAAACATGGCAACCAGAATCTCTAACGAAAGTATTTCGATTGAGTACTTTGGAAATAAAAACAAGAAATTGGAAGATTTCCTCGTACCAGAAATTATCTTAGGTTCAACTTTGTTAAGCAATGAAATGAAGAAATATTGTAATTTTAAACAATTTAATTTCGAAATTAAAACACAAAAAGAGAAACTTTCCCAATTTTCCCATTGCCTTATGGGATCAAATCAGAACAACAAAGGAAAGAACAGAACAAACCTGCCAATTGTCCCGAAACCGAACTGTCTTGGGAATCCATAGTGGAATCTTTGCCGTGCAGAGAAGTATTTTAATGGGGTTGAAGTCGAAGTTGAGTTTTATACTCGTGGATCTTCTCTATTTATACATGGGCTCGTGGACGGAGACAAAGTTCCAGCTGTCGATGATGTACCATTCTCTTTTTCCGGAATGACGTCTTCATTTCCCAATATCATGACATCATTAATTTTATGGAAATTCATTTTATTCACAAAAGTCTAAATTTGGAAAGTTCACTTGAAAAAAACAAGTGTCACAGTATTTCTTTTTTCTTTTCTTCCACCATCCCCTGTTTTGCAAATAACATATTTATAAGGGCTTTTTTCCATGTGCACTAACGGTACAAAAATTTCTTTACATAAGCAGGTTTTATAAAATGACACATATACAATCTTATTTTCAGTATGTAGATTCATTCCATGAACAGATTTATATCTCCATTCCATGACTATTTGTGTAAAAAAAGGGGAAAAAAAGAAGACTTTTACACCAACGGCGTATGTAGCATGAATCTGTTTCAAAAAGCTTTATCCTATACAGTGGCGATGTACAATTTCTTCACATAGGCAGGTTTTAGCTAATGACACAACCAATTATTTTCCATGTAACTCTATTCCATTCACAGGTTTATATTTCCATCCTAGGACTGTTTATGTAAAAAAAAAAAAAAAAAGCTTTTACAAATCACGATGTAGGTAATATATATCTATAAAAAAAAATTTCACTGTCGTTAGGTCCGTACTTTCTAAATAACACAGGGAAAATCATTCGAATGTTCAAAAATCAAATGTTCAAAAAGAGAATGTTTTCAGACCTTCGAACATTTAAAATCAGATGTTTATAACACAAATATTTTCAGTTTATCAGATGTTCTGAATGAATCAAATGTTTTGAATGAAAATCCGATTTCCTAAATCACTATTATATCTCCACCTACTTGCCTCTTTCCATTTTTCTATCAAGATTTTTAAGCACACGCGTCAATTTGATTCATTCCATTTAACCACCATGACATCATGTATGAGATCATCAATCTTAACCTATGCTCAGTAATACATCGATGACTCATGCCCTTATTTGGCTCAATGAGAAGAAGTCTAATCTCACCCCTCCCAAAATATCTTCTCATGTCAACATTTCATTGGACCACTTGTTTATTAGCTAGATTCATATGGGACAATTGAAGTTTATTTATTGGAATACTTGGCAACTTAACCCAAGGAGATTATGACTTTAACCTTAGTTACTCCGTTTCTTTCTCCTACAAATTCTTACGCCGTGTAGAAGGAATCCTCAAAGACTATCGATCATCAACTCCCTCTTCTTCCTCTCCAATCTTTCACTTTCAAAAAAAGACAAACAATGGTCCCACTCTTAAGATGCCAAGATCTTTTTCCAGGTTCTAGTTCAGACAAGGTAAATCATAAACTTCTAATACTTTTAACCAAATGATTCTGTTGTTTATGAAAATCAAGCTTTATTATTTTTGGTTGTGTTTATTTTGATTGAAAATGACTTAGATTCTAAAATCGAAGTTGCTTTCGAGGTAAGTGAAAACCCTAGGTGCTAAGTTGGGTTGATCCACTTAGTACTCTTGACTTGGTTGGTTGCTGTATGACTTTATTCAATAATGGTGTGTTGATATGATTTGCATTGATGTTTACACGCCTAGTAATTTCCGAGGGATGTGGTAACATGTAGCACTTTGGATCTAATTGGTAGGTCGAGATGTGTAATTTTGATGTGTAATAACGTGATGATTGTTGGATGCGCCTTATTCATCTTGTGTATGTTTAGAAGGTGTGTGGTTAGTTTTCTTAAAGTGCAATGCAATTGGTAAGTGGAAATGCTTAATTAGAATCTGTTCATTTGTTCTATCAAAGTTTACTTGGCAGAATCTATTCAATCATTCTATTAGAGTTTACTTGATCAAAATCTGTTCATTCATTCTATCGGTGTTTACTTTGTCGAATCTATTTATTTGTTCTATCAAAGTTCATTTGGTTAGAATATGTTCAATTGTTCTATCAAAATTTACTTGGTCACAATCTATTCATTCATTCTATCAAAGTTTACTTTGTCAAAATCTATTCATTTATTCTATCGAGTTTACTTGGTCAGAATCTGTTTAATCACCCTATCAGAATTTATTTGGTCAAAATCTGTTCATTCTATTAAAGTTTACTTTATCAGAATATGTTCATTTGTTCTATAAGAGTTTATTTAGTCAGAATCTGCTCAATCGTTCTATTAGAATTTATTTGGTTAGAATCTATGCATTTGTTCTATCAAAGTTTACTTGGTCAGAATTTGTTCATTCGTTCTTTGGAGTTTAATTAGTCAAAATCTGATTCACTTATAAACCTTATGCTTTCTAAGTCTGATTTTCTCTTAGTCTGATTTGCTTTTGAGTCTGATAGGCCATCTGAATCCGTGTCTTTTTGATATGATACATTCTTTAAGTCTGATACTTTCTAACATGTTTTCAAAGTCTAATTCGCTTCTAAGTTTGATATGCTCTCTAATTCTAATTTTACTTTCAAAGTTTGATGTGCTCATTTAGTTTGATTCGCTTTCAACGGGGGTAAGTACATTAGAAGTGCCAAAAGTTGTGTATGGTATTCACCTTGATGCCAAAAGTTTATTTTGGATCACTTAAGTGCCAACAAATTTGAAAAACGATCATTTCAGTGCCAACGCCAATCTAATTAGTCGAAAATCCGACGTGGCACTTTTTTATTCATTTTTGAAGGTAACATGGCTCGTTGGAGAGTATAGTCGCATCCAAACAACAAAATGACACCGTTTGGCGTCTTTGCCCCAAGTAAGAACCCTAAATCCCCAAATTGAGGGAGAGAGAGAGAGAGAGAGAGAGAGAAGGCATGGGCTTCCTCCTCATTTTCTTCCCCGAAGAACAACACCAGCAGCGGCATCAGCAATAGCACCAACAGCGGCACCAGCAGTGGCACCTTCGACCCCTCTTCTCCATCCTCCTCCTTCGCCCTCACCTCCTATTCTTCCCACCACTTCTTGCCTAAGCAACAACCTCAGCCTCTCCTCGCTCACCTAGTCAAGCAACTACGATGGTGGTTGAGCGATAGTGGCTGAGCGATGGCAGGCAAATGACGGTGGTCAAGCGATGGCAGTCAGCATTGGGCGAGGATTAAACAAAGAACCCTAATTTCAATCCTCATATGAGCTATGCGGCGTCGTTTTTGTGAGGTTGTCCACATATGACAACAAAACGACGTCATTTCTTAAGGAGGATGGAAAAAAAAAAAACGTCGTTTAAAAGCCATCGCAACTTTTTTTTAAAATAAAAAAGCCACGTAATTAATTTGGTTGAAATCTCTCCTGGTGGCACCAAAGTGATCGTTTATCCCCAATTAGGCACTTAATTGATCTAACGGAAACTTTTGACACCAAAATGAGCACCGTACACAACTTTTGTGCTTCTAGTGTACTTTCCCTCGCTTTCAACATTTGATTTCGTTTTTTAATCTAATTCACTATCATAACCATTTTAAGTCAGACTTTCCTGATCGAAACCATTTCCCTTATGATCAAACTTTCCTTTTCAGAGTCATTTCTATGTGTTTCAGACTTTCTATTTTGAATCACTTCCTTATGTTTCAGACTTTTCAATTCAGAATCACTTCTTTGTGTTTCATACCTTCTTTCTAAGTTACCTCCTTATGTTGTAGACTTTCCGGTTCATAATCGCTCATGTATGTGTTTCAGACTTTATGTTCTGAATCACTTCCTTATACTTCAGATTTTCCATTCAGGATCACTTTCTTATACTTCAGACTTTCTGGTTCAAAAACCATTCCTCTATGTTCAGACTTTTCATTCATAATCATTATTTGCTGTTCAGATTGATTATTAAGCATGCTAAATGTTGAGTATTGAATGTGTTTGTATAAGTGACAAGTGAGAAGTAAGTGTATGGTTATCACTAACGACGAATGCAATCAATGAAAGAATGAGGTAAGGATATATATGAAACTGTGTTGTGAAATTGATGTCGATTGTTGATAGACGTGAGACCAAATAAGAAATAGGTTATACATGCACTAATTTATTAAAAATGAAGGCATACATGTTGAAACGCATGACAAGTATGAACTCATCTATGTATGAGCTTCATGACTAGTGTGAAGTTACTTGTATAAGTATTGGTGAGCTTCATGACCTGTATGAACTCATTTGGATATTAATGAGCTTCATGACCAGGACAAAGTCACTTATGTAAGTGTTGGTGAGCTTCATGACCCGTATGAACTCATTCATTTGAATATTAATGAGCTTCATGACCAGTATGAATTCACTTGTGAGTATGGGTGAGATTCATGACAAGTACAAACTTGCCTATATACGTAGGTAAGCTTCATGACGAGTATGGAACATATGGTGGTGAAATGTATGACAAGGATGAACTTGCCTATGCTTAAGTATGTATATATGTAATAGTTAACCCTTCTTGGGTATTGTGATATCTAAGGGTAAACTTATCTTTGGATGGTTGTGGTTCATAAGTATGCATAGTGACGCTTTGTTGAACCATCTATGTACTTGATGATTATAGTTTGTTCACATACAAAGGCACATGCATGCGCAATATGGAATTTGTTGTCTTGTTATATATAAATATATAAGATTTGATGTCATATACAATCTAATCATGATTTTGTATTGAAATCCTCGGTCGGGGTACATGTCAATTAGATTTGGGCATATGATCGAATTGATAGCTTGACTAAGAATTTCATGGTCTTTGTTCGATCGGGACATGATGAGAGAAAATGATCAAATTATACGGTCACCAAAGCTGATAGGTTCATTATGTTTTTGAAACATTCACACTGTTATGCGGATAGTTATGACATATTGCTAGATGTCACTAATGGTTTATAGGAACAAAAGATTGATCTGAACAATTAGTTCTCTTGGTTGTGCTAATGTGTTAGCACAAGTCTTATGGCCGACTCAATGGTAAACCTAGCGATGTCACACACCATAACTGATTAGAATGATGTTTGAACGAGAGACACAATATTGCAAATGTGTTTGCAGTTGAGCTATCAAATTGAGTCTAGCTAAAAATAAAAGATCTGAAAATAGCTTCAGACTTTACAAAGATATGAAAAAAAGCTTCGAGACTTTACAAAGATTTGAAGTAGGTTTCAAACTTTATGGCCGAATCAAAGATATGAAGTAGGTTCAGATTCAATGACCAAATTAATAATTCAAAGTGAGTTTAGAATTAATAGCCACATTAATGATTTGAAGTAAGTTCATAATCAATGGCATCATTAATGATTCGCAGTGAGTTCAGATTCAATAACCAAATTAATGATCTAAAACGATTTCAGACTTAACGGCTAAATTAAAGATCTAAAATGGTTTCGAATTTAACATTCACATTAATTTTTTGAAATGGTTTCAAACTTAATAGTCACATTAATGATTTGAAATGGTTTTAGAATCAATGGATAGTTTAATGATCCAAAACGCTTTAAACTCAAATGACCAATTAATGTTCTACAATGGTTTTAGATGTAACAGTAAAATTAAATATTAGTAATGGTTATAAAGTTAGTGCCCATAATAAAGTCTTTAACGGTTACAAATTAATGCCTAGAATAATGCTCTGTAATAACAGTTACAAAATCAATGCCTAAATTTGTGTTTGAAATGGTCTTAGAAGTTATGTTCATCGACGTCACGGTCAAATTAATTCTCTAAAATGGTTTTAGAGTTAATGAGTTGATTTAAATGTGATCTAAGACTGGTTATAAAAAGACATTTGAGAGAGCATATCACAAAATGATCAACAATCGACTATTGAGAGTGTTGATAATAATTAACTAAGTCATTCACACACGAAAGCAATTGCTAGCACAATTGTAGTGGTGAGATCTCTCAATTTCTTTCTACTGTTCAACTTGAGATTGGTGGTGTGTTTGAACCAGAGGCTTGACATTATAGGGCTGGATCTGAAGAACGTCAAGACATGCGATACAAGGAGATCAAATGTTTGTGGTATGGATCTAGAGAATGTGAGAACTAGTATTACCTGAAGACATCAGACGTTCATGGTCAGAATTCCAAGAATGTCAAAGTTGGTGTTATTAGGCGACCAAACATTCGCAGTCGAGAATCTGAAAAATGTCGAACTAACGCTACAAGGACATCGGACATTCATAGTCAGAATCTAAAAAAGGTCAGAACCAAAATTTTTGGAGCACGGTACAAGGGTAATGTAATTAGCACCTTATCACTTCTAAGTGCTTTTATTGAAAGTGCACAAACAATCCAATGGAAATACGTGTATGGGCGTTTTTACTTCCGTTGCAATAAGACTTTGAGTCTAATTTACCTATGCACATATTCTTGTTTATCGAACCGAATACCAACAATTGATCCCTTGGGTATCCATCTTTCCCATCCACCATGGATGTCAGCCATAGACAACGCTTGCGGCCAACCATGGACGACGCTCATCCATGTCCATGGCTGTTATCAGCATCGAGCAACGCCGGAAAGGGCGGCTCGATTTGGATGTTCAACCAAATCTGGAGCCATTGCTCATGGCCACATTGTAGAGATTGTGGCCTAAAAAATAACAGGAGAAACAAAAATGAAGCGCTGCTTCTGCATTGTGGGTTGATGGTATGCTTCTAGTATGTGTACCATAAGAAAAAAAAAATGGTGAAAAGTGGGTGAGAGGGAGAGGGTAACGGTAGGGAGAAAATATTCAGGGCAAGAAAGTAAAAGAGCAGAGAGAGGAACAGAGGAACCGTGAAAGAATATAGGAAGACAGGGGACAACGAAGGAGAGAAAAGATCGGAAACCGGGGCCATTATTGCCACGTGTTGATCTCTAGATGGTTTGTTATATATCCTACATGGCACATTAAATATACTAAATATTTTCTTGACTGGAGATGTCATTGGAGTGGAGAATGTTGCTGAAGTTCCTCACTAGAAGGACGGGACACTCTTGCCTCTTTTCAAATTTAAAGCAGAGAAGTATACCTTTCACTTGGATAAAGACGTGAATGTAAGAGTTTTTTTGATGTTGGTTACATTAATTGATATTATAATTTACTATTTGATGGAAGTTATCTTATAATGTGAGATAGAAGGTTTTTTAATTAGTCTACTATGAGAATGGCTAATGTGGACTAAATTGAGCATGGCCCGTGATGAGAGGGCCTAACTAAAAATACTATAAATAGTGCTAAAGTTCTTCCTCTAACCCGAACACAAATTATCCACACATAAGCTCTAACCCAAACAAAAATTATCCTCACATAAGGAGCATTTACTAAACGCTAAAGGTGAGGGACAATTTCATTGAGCTAGTGATACATAGGATAATAGAGGAGAAGTTCTTGAGTTTGGATTATCAAGAATGATGGAACAAATCTCTTTACTTGATTATATATGTGTTCTTGATTCTGGTTACGGAGAACTTGGATTGTGCTTTCACAGCTTATAGTGAAGTTTAAGTCAACTTGTGTTGTCATGGATTTTCTCTGTTCATACATATAAGCCAGCCGCAGATGATGTACCATTCTCTTTTTACTGAATGACGACTTCTTTTCCAAAATTTATGACACCAGAAATTTCATGGGAATTCATTTTGATTACAAAAGTGTAAATTTGGAAAATTTACTTAAAGAAGATACAAGTGCAATTTCGAATAATCATTTTTTTCTCTTCTTCCATGATCCCCTGCTTTGCAAACAGCATATTTCAATGGACTTTATTTTCTTTATATAAGCAGGTTTTATAGAATGACCATACGATTTTCATTTTTAGCAAGGAAGTTTAATCCATAAATAGGTTTTTCCATTTTGAGACTGCTTTGTATAAAAGACTTTTACATTTACAACATAAGTAACGTGGATCCTATTTTGACTGATTTTTATCATGTAAAAGGCCGATTTGCACAAGCATGTTTTAGATAATGACACATAATTGATTTTTGTTTCTGCATGTTTCTGAATATCAATGGAATTAGTAAAAACAAAGCG
Organism: Eucalyptus lansdowneana; assembly: GCA_017140395.1. NCBI lineage: Eukaryota > Viridiplantae > Streptophyta > Magnoliopsida > Myrtales > Myrtaceae > Eucalyptus > Eucalyptus lansdowneana. The sequence continues at coordinate 53,713,984 of CM029485.1, forward strand.
GAAACGTTCTTCAGCTGCACCGTGAGACATGAGCACGTTTGAAAGTTTGAAATCATGTATGAAATTGTTGAAGACTCTTCTCGAATTGTATACATGTCACGCAAGAGGAAAGACAGAAAAGGAGATTTAGAAGATCATTGGTATGTGGCAATTGACTCTTTGTCAACTCTTATTCTCCTCTTGACAGAAGTTAACCTTACGTGGTGTAGATTGAGGATATTCCAAAAGACTAAAGGAACTATTAATTAACTCATATATTAAGCATCATCATTACAATGGACATATAAGATATTGCAATCGGGATAAAGAAACCATAGGTGCAGAACTTTTACCAGCTATCTTTCCTCCGTGATCATTTTTTTAATCAATTGGATTCCTAAATCAGATTTTTTTATCAATTAGTTACTAGGGGTCACAAGTGTAATTTGACATAATAATGTTCTTTCTTTTCTTCCCCATCCCCTGCTTTGCAAACGACGCATTTCATTGGCTTTTATTCGGTGGTTTTATAGAATGATTCATTTTTAGCAAGTACAGAGTAAATTTAATCAATGATAGGTTTTTCCATTTTGAGACTGCTTATGTAAAACAAAAAAAAAAAAAAAATTACCTTGACAAAGTATGTAATGTGAATCTTATTTCGTCAGACTTTCATTCTGTAAAATGGGGGCGTCAAATTTTCTTCGAAGCAATCATGGATGCTCAGCGTCAAAGCCGTGGCATTGCATCGCAATCGTTGGATTCCCATCCACGAGTTGTTCTCATCTTAATAGCTACCGAGTCCATACATTGGAGTCAATTCTGTCTAGCAAATTGAAATTAATAGATCAATCTCAAAGAAAGTCTCGGCCACATCAAACGAAAGAACTCCTACTTCACGTGACGTATTGATATGATATCATACATCAAACTAAGCATCTTGATTGCTTCGATTCTTTAAGAAGATAAAGATATATATTTGCCCCGAATTGGCCCACCAAGTAAATACGTTAGTATTTTTCCAAAACAAATCCACGTATGAATGGTGGATGCCGAGTTCATAAGTCGATCTATTCACCACCGATAATTTAGGGTTGATCTACTCTTTATCTCCGAGGACTCTTGGAAGTCCATGGGGAATCCATCCAACATACTTGAGATGCTGTCATGATACGGCATGACTCGAGAGAAAAAGAACATCTCGTCTCATTGTTATAAAATGAACTTTAGGACATGCATAATAACCATTTTATTTTTATTTCAAAATTATTTTTCTATTCGGACTTATTTACGGAATAGAAATCCGTTTGGCAACACAATTTTATTTTTCTATTTTTGCAACAAATTTTTAGTTTAGAAATAGGTTTACATAGAAATAAGAAGTAAAGATTTTCTACTTCTCTGTTTCTAGAACATAAATGAGAAATAAAAACTCTTATCATCGCTAATCTTCATTTGCGGCGGCTGCCCACTGTCAACCACTTGCCACGCTGGTTGCGGTTCGACGGTCGCCATTACCCCCCACCAACCGCCGCGGCTGCTTTTGCCGGCTGCTGCTAATAGCCACTAATGGCCGCGGCCGTCATCTATTGTCGCATGACTACTTATTGTCACCCGAGAAAGAGAAATTTTGTGTTATTATCAAACGAATTTCTATTTTGAGAATATAAATTTGTATCATCAAATGCGTATTTTTGTTAAGAAACTCATTCAAGAATAAAAATAGAAAAATCTATATATGTTCCATAAATCAATTATGGCCAAAATGATTATCATTCACACCCTTAGATGCCCTATCATATCAACTTCTTAAAGTTTTTTTTTTTTTTTTTTGGTGACCCAGGGAACCCCGTGCGCCGCTTCGTGGCGGAGTAAACCCTGGGGGAGAGTAGAGTCACCACCACCCTTGCTCCCCAGGTAAGTCAGCACGACGTAGCCGGGATTCGAACACTGGACCTTTTGCGAGAGGAACAAGTGCTTGAGCCAACTGCGCCGCAGCGCTGGGTGGTACAACTTCTTAAAGTTCATAAGGAGAAAAGAGAATTTTTGGAGGTCCTTATACTCATCATTAGCCTAGTATTGAATATACTAGGTATCCACCTTATTAATATCTCAAATCAAGGATGGATTCTATTTAGTGGATTTACACATTAATGGAAATTTTTTGATGTAATGAGTAATAGCTCTGGTTATTCGTTGTCAAAAAATTATTATTTATGCAATTCATACCATCCATATATAGTGTTTTGATATAAGATTTCAATTCTTTTGTGTTTCAACAGTGGCAATTCTAGACACTAATACAATTAGATTTGCTTTTCATAAACAAACTTAGGATTTGCAATCTCAGGTAAGATCGGTTCAAGATCATTGGATTCTTTTCTATCAAATAGGAAGGGCTATTGCACAAAACGTACTTCTAAGTGATTGCCCCATAAACCCTATATCCATCTATATAAATAAGAAATCATGTAACGAGGGCTTGCTTAAGAATAAGAAAGAGGAATCTCATGTACATACCATGGAATAAGGTTTGATCCTATTCATGGGGATTCCATAAATATTCCATTCCAAAAATAGAAGGTTCGAAACAATTGAAATATTTTTGGAGATTGGATGCGGTTACTAATTCATCCATAATAGAGTCCGACTATAATGACTGAATTTATTATGTTCATGCATAATGATACTAGATTCCCTAATAGAAAAGATTTCAAAATCATCCCAAAGGCTATCTTAGGCCAATGTCGTCGATGCCTTGGGAGTACCTATTAATGAAAGAGGGGCTTTAAGCGATCACGAAGGAAGGCGTGTCGAAGTGAAAGCCCCTAGGATTATTGAACGTAAATCTGTGCACGAGCCTATGCAAACAGGCTCAAAAGCGGTAGATAGCCTGGTTCCACAATCTTGCTGAGCATGTTTGCTCGATGATTGAAGTTGAACATAAACCGCTAGCGGAGATTATTGGAGTCCGTAGGGAAAGTAAAAAGCTGACCAAACACAATTGGAAAAGCTTTTATATAAAACTTGCTTGTTTACATCACTAATGCACAGAAGAGAAGCCTGTTGAAATAACTTGTATACTACACAAATTGTCAGTATAAAACTCTTTTTTACAGAGTCTTAAAATAAAAACATTAACCTGTTTATGGGATAAATCTACATGCTAAAAACAAAAATTATATATGTTCGTACTATTAAACTTATTTTTTTAAAGAAAATTTTACACCGCCAGTACACAGAATAAAAAAACCATTAAAATATGTTGTTTGCAAAGAGGGAGATGGTGGAAGGAAACAAAAAGGATAATTATGTGAAATTACACTTATATCTTTTTTATTAAATTTTCCAAATTTACACTATTGTAAATTAAAGGAATTTCCATAAAATTTTTAAGGTCATAAATTTGGATATATTATATATATCCACAAGTCGATGTATAAAAAGGGAAGATCCAAGAGATCAGAAAATAACTTCGAATTGACCCACGTAAAATTACTTCTGTGCGTCAGATTTTTTTCATGCCTGCGTGACGGTGGCGTTCGATCCCTAGGATCATGCCTAGCCTTAGGGGCTCTTGATGGGTTAGGACTCAACTCTTGATTATTGGAGTCATTGGCTTCGGAATCCTAATTACCAGCCACATTACTAGTAATCCGGTGAGACATCGTATTCCCCTTTCGTGGTCACATAAAAAAAGAGTCGTGCGTAAATTTTTGCCACGTCCTGATTGCCAAAAACTCAATGAATTGATTAGTAAATAAAGCCCAATGGAGCACTATTGATGGCCAGTTAAATCATTAAATATGACATCGAATAAAAAGTAAATGAATTTAATATGCCTGGAAACCTAAAAAACTTAACAAAATTCGAATTGCTAATTTATGCGCAAATAGTAGATTGGAAACAATTAAGAATTTGCAAGAAATTTTATTAAATTATAACATATAGCTTACATTCTTGGAGGCTATGTTTGCGCTATGACCAAACTTGAACCTAAATTGCTAATGAAGATGATTGAAATGTGTAGAGAAATTAAAAAGCTTACAAAACACGACTGGAAAGCTTTTATAAATCAGGATGAGCGCACAAATTAGAACACCTAATACAATTCGAAATTCAAATTCAAACTTAGGTAAAATCTTATCCAATATTCATATCTTTAGTCAATCTCATGTCGCGTGCAAACTCTTACTTGAGAGGAGCAAAAAATTTAATGCTTTATGTGAACACTTAACATTATTGTCTACGGCTAGTTTGGGCAAAGTTCAGGTTTCTTTAAACATGCGCTGCTCTTTCTTGACATGTTGATGTTTTTCTTTTCCCATTGGCAAAAGAATGAATGAGGTTTTATATTTGGTTCTTTAAACAAGGCTGATAGACACCGTACAGGAATGGCTATCACAGAGTTTTTCTTATTTGTATTAATAGCTACTCTAGGAGGAATGTTTTTAAGCAGTGCTAATGATTTAATAACTATCTTTGTAGCTCCAATGTAAGCCATCTGCTGTAGTTCAATAAAATTTCATGCAAATTCCTTGTTGTCTCAATATATTATTTTTGTGTCATTAAGTATTTCAAATTTTACAGAGTCCTTGAGTCCATTTACTTTTGACTCAAAGACATATGTAGCGATTTAATTAGCCATCAATCATCCTCAATTGGACTTTAATAACTAAGTGAAACCATTGCGTTTCGCGACCATAACCTTACGAAAATAAATGAAACAGTTAATTACATAGGTTTTTCAATAGAACCCACATAATTAATAGTTCAAGTAGTCTTCATCCATGTAATTTATAGATCATGTAATAAGAAATTTATCATCTGAAATCAGATCCTTTATATTTGGTGAATCACAAAAATTCACAATCGTTATGCGAATGGATCTCACAAAATCAAACCATTGTGATGCATTTGATCCACCGAACTCGTTTTCAGGCAAGAAATATCTTGGATTATAACTTCTCATCACAATTATGCGGTCATCATTAACTGTTAATTGTTTATTTACTTCTCCTATTAGATTTGGACAGAGGTCCACTCCTTTATTGTCTCTTTTCTTTTGTTTAATCTTAACGCCATCCGATTCTAGTGTTTTAATACTGGCCGTATGATCAATGCGTGTTGTCTGCAATTCGATTATGAAGTTGTCATTGCGTCGAACCAGTACGGCAAAATTACAGTGCTCAAGGCCTTTTGACTGTAGCAAAGGCCGTGGGAAAAAATTATCAAGCAAGCCTTAAATCTATTATAACTTTACCAATTCAATTATAATTTTTTTATCAATTCAATTTTAAACATTTTTGTATTTGTGTCGATTTAGTCAATCCAATCAATTTTGGGCGGTCAAGTGTTGACATAGACACCAGCGATGCCAACCGTTCAACTAAGGGTAATATTGATAATTTTTTAATTAATTTTTTTCTTTTTTTTTTTTTCCTCTTTCTTCCTTCTTCCTTCTTCCATCGGCCAGTTGCCGCCACCCAGAGATAAGGGCCATGCAAGGTTAGCCTTGTCGGCCAATAATGAGGCTCGCTCTCGCCAACCACAGTCCAACAACTGAACACGGAATCTATGTTATCTTTCAAATAGCAAGGAAAATGGGGAGGGTAAAAATTTAGATGGGAAAGTTAAGTAATGAAATTAGCTCATAATTAAAAAAAATAAAGATGGAACGTTTTTCACGTGCATTGTGAGACAAAGCCATGTTTTTTTTTTTTTGGTCAGAAGACAAAGCCATGTTTGAACAAATGCAATTATGTATGGAAATTATTGGGACCTTATCTTCTCGTCATGCAAAGACGTCTTTTGTGCAATCCCTTTTGGCCTCGAATTGGGCGACTTAAAGATGTCCTTGAAGTCAAGGATGCTGCCCCCACAAGGATGCGACATTCTTACTTCGTCTCCCAGGTTCGTGTCGCGTCATTGCTTACATCATCAAGAGGAAAATTGGGTCGTACCCTGACATGGATTTGGACACTTGCCAGGTGTCTCGCATGAAAAGATATGTGAAGAGATAGGGACAAACATTATCAAGAGAAAAGAGGAAAAGTTGGGTCGTATCCTCGCATGGATTTTGACACTTGCGAGGTGTCTCGCATGAAAAGATATGGAAGAGATATGACTCCAAAAAAAAAATAAAAATGGAAGAGATAGAGATAGAGACAGACAAGGCATCCGCATGGAAGGGACAAGACAGAGACAGGTCTCATCTTTAAGATTTGCTACATAGGGTGCGTTTGGGAACCACTTTTAAGGAAAGCCTTTAGAAAAATGCAAATACCTTTGAGTTAAAGGTATTTTCTAAAATGCAACCGTATTTGGTAAATTGTACTTTGAAAGCTCTTTGTAAAGTATTTTGAACAAAATAGCGTTGGGGGAATTACACTTACAAAGGATGTTTGTGGTAAAAAAAAAAATTATCAAAAGAAAAATTAAAAAAAATTGACCAAAAGGGCGGTGGCCGCCGGCGACCTCCGGCGACCTCCGGTGACCTTCGGCAACGCCAGATCTAGGGCAGCGAGATCGGGTGACGCCGTGGCGACCTCCGGCGACCTTCGGCGACCTCCGGCAACGCCGGATCCGGGGTGGCGAGGTCCCTGGGGCAGCGAGGTCGCGGGAGGACCTCGCCACCCCGGATCTGGGTCGCGGCGGGGTCGCGCAACCTCGCCGCCCTCGGATCTGGGGCGGCGAGGTCGCGGGAGGTCGCGCGACGCCGCCGTGACCCAGATCCGAGGGCCGCGCGGTCACGCGACCCAGATCGGGGGCGGCAAGGTCCTCCCGCGACCCTGCCGCCCCAGCTCTTGGTCGCGATGACCCAGACCTTGCCATGGATCGCGGCGGTCGCGCCACCCCTCGACGTCAGTCGTCTGAGCGACGGTCGCCGGTGACCGCTCGCGGAACAAGAAGCTCGCGGAAGAAGAAGACCGCCTGCCGCCGCAGATCTGGGTCGCGGCGAGCCAGCCCTCGGTCGCGCCACCTCCGGCGTCGATTGCGCCACCTCCGGCGTCGGTTGCGCCACCCCCCGACGATCGCCGGAGTCCCTCCAGCAGTCGCCGGCCGCTCTCAGGCAGCCAGAGTCGAACCCCCCCGGAGAAGATGAACAGTTGCGACACAAGGGCAAGAACCGGAAAAACAAAAAATTCGTGAGGACAATTTCGAAAAAAAAAAAAAAATATATGAACAGTACCCATGTGGGCATGCCGAAAAAGCCGAAAGCCCAAGGCAGGTCCCCCCTGCCTTGGGCTTTCGGCTTCACAATGCTGGCATTTTGGGAATGGAGGCTCAAAATTTTTTGCCAAACAGGCTAGCATTTGCCCAAATATCTTTAGACTTCAAAGGGGCTTTGGGAAGTGGTTCCCAAACGCACCCATAATCTTAAAACATTATGACTCCCACGCAATGGTACCCCAGCAATTTCTATGAACTTCGAGGGTATTTTTTGGAGGGAGAGAGATAGAGCTGGATCATCTTCGGTCCCCAGGTTGGGACGAGGTTAATTTAGTGACATTCTGATTATCGAAAGATAGACATGCTCTCATTCAAAATAGAAACACTGCTATTACTGGATGCCTGGATTTAATTCGTAAGAACAACGTCAGTGAGCTTTTTACTTTAGATATCCTCTTCCCACCAACTAATCTAGCAAGAATTCTAGAAAAGTATTCTTAACCATCGGTCCCCAGCCTCAAGCCTTTTTTGCCACCGAAAAAATCCTCTCAAATCACCATTAAGAAACAAGCCATTCAAGGTACCAAATGTACAGTTAGAGGATGCACACTCCCGAAACAAGCCAACATAAATTATGCTAGACTCCCCCTTATCTTTCTTAAGAATGGACAGAGGAACAAAAATCACGTAAAGGAAACCAATTTTGTAGAGGTTGAATACGATAATAGGGTGAACTTCTTAGCAGTTTGTTGTTGTTTATTAAGTTCAACTGGGGCTACCTGATCACATTTGTTTGTCCAACAATAGTTGCAGAACATCAGATCTCTTGGACAGCAGATGTCTGGTTGGTAAGTGATTTCCAATTGCTCCATGTAATGCGTTTCTTCCACCATCCCCTTTTTTGCAAACAACATATTTCAGTCGATTTTTGTTTAGTGCTCTAACATTGCCAAAATTTCTTCACGAGTAGGTTTTACATATTCAGCTTTTATTGTTAGGATGTATATTTATTTCATAAATAGGTTTATGTTCTAATTTTGAGACTACCTGTATAAAAAAGACATTTAAACTGACAATTTGTTTAAAATAAATCCTACTTCAAAGGGCTTTTTGTCTCTTTGCCAATTCAAAAAATCTTTTGGATATAATTTGAGTTCGAATCGCGCATGTGTACCTTCTCGTAAAAGAGATACATTGATATCTTTGACTTTACCTAATAAAATTAGAACATTGTCATTCTTAGTCAATAATATTTTTATATACATTCAGGTTTACATGGGTCTTCTCAAAAGTTTAACATCACAATTTCTTCTAAGGAAAATAACTAGTTGAAAATGCAATTTATGTTATCCTTGAAATAGCTAGGAAAATGGGGGAGGATAAGAGTTCAAATGCGGGTCTTAAGTATGACCTAAACTCTGGTTTAATAGATGAAATTAGTTCATATTCCAGTGTGCAATCATGTATGAAAATATCGAATACCTCATCTTCTCGATTGGACACATGTCACATAAAGACGTCGTTCGTAGAAGTCCTTTTTGGCCTCGCGTTGGACGACTTAAAGATGTCATTGAAGTCAAGAATGCTGCCAAGGTTCCTTGACGAGGATGTCACACTCTTGCCTTTCATAAAAAGTACGTATGTCCTGACATGGATTCTGTCTCGAAGTCAACATGAAAGGACATGGAAGAGATTCTTTACCAAAAAAAAAAGGACATGGAAGAGATTGAGAGGGATAAGAGTGAGAGAGAGAGAGAGAGAGAGAGAGAGGTTTCACATTTGTGCTTTGGGTACATATACCGCATACAAATAGAGCCTGAAAACATTTTCGATTCCCTCGCAATGTCACCCCAGTAATTTTTATGAACTTCTAGGGCGATCTTTTGGTGTGAGAGAGAGACGTATCCTCTTTGGTTCTTTTTCCTTTCATGTCTATGTGGCCTAGGCAAGAAGACATATATTCTTTTGTCAAATCTTAAACCGGATATATACTGAAAATTTTCGTTTACACCTTCGGTTAAGAAATCCCTGCACTTTGATTAAATAAGGTCCCAATTTTGCACCCCTGATTTTATGGCAGCGTTCCAAAGTGTTATATTGAACCACTGACATGCTGCAATCACGAAGGAGGAGAGAAAAATCATATCGGTAAGATTTGAAGTATAAAAATTGCGCGATGTAACTCAATTTTGGTGGTTAGATTTATATGCAAGTGATACATGGATCGTGAGAACACTACCAGAAAAGGGCCCACGCATATGGGTGAGCAAAGATAGAAAAAGAAAAAAAAAAAAGAAAAAAGTTAATCAAGGAAGAAGAAGAGCAATAGACTTTATTATAGATTCAATTTAAATTGGCCGAGGATGGAAAATTTTCAATTTATATTTATAGTTTATTGTAGAGATGTTTGTAATAACACAATTTTCAGGTGGACTTTCCTAAATCACCATTTTGACCATTGTCTAAGATACATCGTTATTGTTCATTAGTTTGCGGTTAGGGAATTGCAGGCCAAAGTTGAGAATGGTATTGGATTTACTTTATAATGCGAGATGGTATATTGAACTTTTGAGAATACCCACATTAAGCTAAATGTATATGAAAAAATCTATTAATTGATGATGACAATGTTCTCATTTTATAAGATAAAGTTAAACATTTCAATTTATCATTTGTATGAGGACAAATTAGTGCAATTTAGACTCAAAACCGCTCGTGCGAACCGGCCTTTCACATAATAAAACTCCATTGAAATGGGATTCCCATTACATAAGCTGTCAATATAAAATTTTCTTTATACATAAGCGATCTCGAATGCAAAAACCTATTTAGGGATTATACCTACTTGCTAAAAATGAAAATTGTTCGCGTTATTCTATAAAACCTGCTTATATAAAGAAGTTTTTACACCGCCAGTACATTCATTGAAAAACGTCGTTGGCAATGCTAGGGAGGGTGGAAGGAAAAAAAAAAAGAGGATTAGGTAAAATTACATTTATCGGTGTCAAATATGCGCTTGTTCAACGTGTTTTAGTCCAAAGTTTTAGCACTTTACATTAGCTACAAAACTTGCTTTCACAGGTATCATATCTGAGCTTTTTCAACATATTATAATGTTGTTGAGAATGCCAAACTTAGGCACACACCACTGAAAACTAAAGCTGTAACTACATAAAGAGATCCCGACGTGTGTTAGTCATTGATTACGCTATGTGATTTGATGAACAGTCGCTATCACAAAACTGTTCTTGAAGGACGAGCTTGTGATTATTCCTATGCCCATGCCTTGATTTCTAGTTTTTGGTTTGTTTTGGAACTCTATGGACTTGTCTTGTTATTGTGAATTTTGAGATTTTATATTACGTATCATTTTGATAATGAATGGAAATCTTTTTGGTAAAAAAAAAAAAAAAGATAATTGGTAAAATTTCAGTACCTTTGATTTCATTATCCCGATGGCAATATTTTAAATGTCCATTTTAATGATGAGTGCTTAATATATGAGTTAATCAATAGTTCCTTTAGTCTTTTGAAAATAGAGAAATTGTCAAAGTTTGACATATGTGTCCTTTCGAGCCCGCCTTTCTCTGCTCCCTTTGCCGTTGTCGGCAACGATTAGCTCACGTTGGATGGACCCACATTGGAGACACCGGTGGATGCAATGAGGCCGACCGCCGGATGGGTGGGTGGAGTGAGGTGATAGTGCGGCGGCCATGGTTGAACCAGTAGAAAGAAGGGAAGAAAGAGAGGATGGGCAGATTTTGCCTTTCTCTGATCCTTTTCTTTATTTTTTGTTATATTAGAGTTTATGTGTGGGTGACATTCAAGTTTGTAATCCACCGATCGTGAACTAATAGGAGGAAATTTCTTTCTGACAAACATGTCCTCAGTAAAAATTAAATTGCCAAATATAGGTACGGAAACTAGTGAAGTTGGACTTCTAGGTCGCCAGATGATCTAACTTGTTCTGTAGATAATCGAGCATAATTAGCATAGACGGGCAAGACCGTCTCTTAAGTTTCCCATGAAATTTTTTCCTTGTTCGAGACCATCAACTGCTCTCTGTTAGCTCATAATTAAAAATAAATAAAAATAAAGATGGACTGTTTTTCACGTGAATTGTGGGATAGAGACATGTCTGAAAAAGTGCAATTATGTATGAAATTATTGAGCACCTTATATTTTTTAATTGTAGACGTGTCACGCAAGGACGTCTTTTTTTTTTTTTTTTTTTTAATAGAGCAAGGACGTCTTTAGGACAATCACTTTTTGGCCCAACACGGGGGCGACTTAAAGATGTCATCGAAGTCAAGGGGTGCTATTAACGGTCGTCGCCCACAAGGATGCGACACTCTTGCGTTTTCTAAAATGTTCATGTGACGTCATTGCTTACATCCTCAAGAGGAAAGTCTGGGTCGTGTCCGACGTGGATTTTGACACTTGCTAGGTGTCTCGCATGAAAAGATGTGGAAGAGATGGAGACAGGGTATACGCACGGAAGGGATAACAGAGAAACAGATACCATCTTTGAGCTTTGCTTCATGGTACCAACAAATAGTGTCTGAAAACATTTCGACTCCCACGGAATGGCACTCCAATAAATTTTATAAACTGCGAGGGTTTTTTTGCCAGGTTTCAACGAGGTATTCCTTTAATCTTGTGAAAATTTCAAATAAGATATTAAAATACCTTCATTTTTTTTAAAAATAAAGACTCAAAGTGAATGCCGTTTCCGTTGAAGTAGTCAAATCGTCTTAAATAAACATCTAGAGTGGTTAAGTCGTCTCAAATAAGGACTTTTGGCTGGTCAGTAACTATTCTAGCCATCGGAAAATGGAAATTTTAATAAAAAAAAATTATAAGTATATTTTTAAAATTTTCTTTTTATCTTTATCTTTTTCTTCTCTTTTATCCTCTTTCCTCCATCGGCCATCACCATGCCTTGTCCACTGCCACGTGAGGGTCACCTCAATTGGGCTAGGCGGATCAAGGCGACCCTCACTACCCTCAACCCTCACTTGAGTCCGACAACCTCCACTATAGCCGGTAGAGGGAAAAGGGAAAAGGAAAAAAGGAAAAAAAGAATTTTTCAAAAGAAGATAAAAGACAAAAATGCTCTTCCATCGGCTAGGTTAAAATCTTCTTTGGGACCGATATGGCAACTTTAAATCTTTATTTGAAACAAATTCCACTTCATATCCTTATTATTATTTGAAATAATATCCACTTTAGATCTTTATTTGAAAAAATGAAAGCACTTCATATTGTTATTTGGAATTTTTCCTTTTATCTTTCAAGTCTACGTGGCCTTAGCATCATCTCAAGAAGATATATATAGACACACGTATATATTGTCAAATCTTAAGCCGGATATGTACCGAAAAGTTTGGTTTACACCTTCGGTTAAGACATCCCTACCCTTCGATTAAATAAGGTCTCAATTTTGCGCGCTTGATTTTGTGGTAGCATTCCAAAGTGTTATATTCAACCACTGATTTACTGCAACCACAAAAGAGAAGAGAAGAATTGTGTCGATAAAATTTGAGATATTAAAATTGTGCGATGTAACTCAATTTTGTTGGTTAGAATTATATGCAAGCTAAGAATGAGTTATCCAGGGATTGTGAGAACACCACCGAAAAAAGGGTGCGCGAAGATAGAGAAAAGAAAAGAAAAAGGTTAATACTATAGAAATCAATTTAAATTGCCCGAGGATGGAAAAACTTCATTTTAAAGTTATAGCCTATTGTAGAGATGTTTATAATAACACAATTTGTAGGTGGATCTTTGAAAGTTACCATTTTAACCATTGTTTAAAATACTTGGTTATTGTTCTTTATGTTGAAAATATGTCTCGATTTGAGCCCGTTGAATGAGAATATGTGAACTCAACCACATGCGAGTCAGTAGAGCATGTGAATTGGCCGAAATTGTCAGAAGAAGATCGCATGCGGATCTATGAGCCGCAAGCGTGAAGAATGGAAGGAGCGTGCAGCCACGAGAAGGGAAGACCATTATTTTATTCTACTGCTTTAATTGCATGCACATGGACGTGCATGCATGGCAAGAAGTGGACGTTGAAGACCAAGACAAAAGTAAAAGTTTGTAGGCTTGTTTTGTCTTCATTCTCCTTGTTTCTTTCTTTTGCCATTTGTTTATTCAGCTAAAACCAACAGAAGGAAAGAAAGGATAAAATATTGCTTGAAGGAGTTCAACGTCGTGGAGATAGTCTTGGAAGACGGCGGCCATCCTTCTTTCGCGCTTGAATTATGGGCGCATGTTTTCTGCCTTATTAAATGCGTCCCATGCATGCATGCGTGCCCGTGAATTTTGGTGGGCATCACAGGCGCCTGAATGGCTTCACATTTCCTGTCTTGTTTCGCCCTTAAAAGGCAGAGGAGCTAAGGAGAAGATGGCGCTGAGTTACTTCGGTGGCCGAGAGAGAGCTGAAGAGAGAAGTCGTGAGGCTTCAGGAGCTCTCGGCAGAGAGAGATTTTTCTCGTTGAAATTACATCCGAGTGTTTTAGCCAGTTAAATTCTTGTGAGTGGAATTTGTTTAATTCCTTGAGTGAGGTTTCACTAGGAATTGTGAGGGGCTAAACACTGTGTGAGTTATTTGGGTGTAATTTGGGGCTGGGAAACACTGAGAGTGTGTTTGAGTGCTCGAATGATTGTAATCTTCGGTGTATCGCTTGTTTTCTATAGTGGAATTCCGTGCTGCTCTCCCCGTGGACGTAGGTTCCGATATTCGGACCGAACCACGTAAATCCGGTGTCCGATTTCCTTTCCTTCATTCCGACTATTTTATCTGATTCGCTTGGTCCGTCTATATTCCGCACGCGCGCAACAACACTTTAGTTTTCCGTTAGGGAATTGCAGTCCAAAGTTCAGAGTGGCATTGGATTTACTTTATAATGTAGAGATGATGCACTACCAAAACAGGGAGCAGTTGATGGTCTCGAACAAGGAAAAATTTCATGAGAAACTTAAGATTAGGTCTTGCCCGTCTATGCTAATTATGCTTGAATATCTAAAGAACAAGTTAGATCAACCCGGCGACCCAAAAGTCCAACTGGTTTCCCCTGGACTTTTCATTTCCCTGTACCACACCCCGTGTTTCAGGGGAGAAGGCATCGCGGGGATCTAGGCTGCCCCTCTACCCCCGTATGGGGGTTGTGGACGGGAAGAGTAATGGGGTCAGAATCTTTTTCGAGGCCTGAACCCGCCTCTACCCGGACTTTTCCCGGTGGTCAGAGCCTTTTAAGATCCTACTCAGGACCAAAAAGATAATATCCGACGTTTGCCTATATTTTGCTAATATAAAAATATCGTTGGATTTCTAAGGGGGTGCAACAATTTCCTACATCTGAGTTAGTACTTCACTAGTTTCCGCAACAACATTTGCCAATTTAAAAAATTACTAAGGATGTGTTTTCCTCCATCCTTGGTCCGAAAAATTTCCTCCTGTCAGTTCACGATTAGTGGATTACAAGCTTCAATGTCGCCCGCACATAAACTCTAATATAACAAAAAATAGAGACAAGGATCAGAGAAAACCAAAATCTGTTCACCCCCTCTTTCTTCCTTCCTTTCTGCTGGTTCTATCACCGCACTCCACCCAGCCGTCTCCGGCGCTCAGCCTCATTGCATCCGCTGAGGTCTCTTGGGTTTCGTCCACCTAAGCGGTGTCGCCAACCATGGCAAGGTTAGATTTCGCCGCACAATCACCAAAAAAAAAAAAAAAAAAAAAAAAAAAAACATATATAGGGAGTAAAAATTAAAAAACAGAATTTGAGATGCAAGATTTTATCATGGTTTATCCTTAGACTAGGGATAGGTCCAGCAGATGATTCAACTATAATTAGCACCTCATACTACTCTATTACATTCCTCAAATTACAAGAGAAAAATAATATATATATATATATATATTCAAACAGAATATATATGTCTAGTAGCTATTCATGAGTTCAAGCTCAAACTATCAATAAAATATAAAAAAAGCTAATATATACATCTAAATAGAATATTTATATATTTAGTAGCTAATCATAAGCCCAAGCTCAAATTATCAGTAAAATATAAGCTCAACCTCTAGAGTTGCATGGCACTACCCCGACAAAATTGATGGTGAGTATGAATCACATCCTAATAGGCAGAGGGAGCAGAGAATGGTGGGCTCGAAAGAATAAATTTATCTAACCTAACAATTTCCCTATTTTCAAAAAGACTAAAGGAACTATTAATTGACTCATAGTCACATTCTTTTCTTTTCTCCCACCATTTCCTGCTTTGCAAGCGGCATATTTCACTCGACTTTTATTCAATGTAGTGACGGCGTAAAGATTTCTTTATATAAGCAGGTTTTATAGAATGACACGTACGCTTATCATTTTCAACAAGTAGGTTCAATACATAAATAAGTCTTTTCATTTTGAGAAGGCTTACGTATAAAAGATTTTCACGCTGACAGTATATGCATGTATATATAAATCCATAATATTTTCGTTCACCGCCATTAGATTTGCTTAAGGGCCCAATCATTCTCTTCACCTCTTTTTCCCCCGTTGGGAGACTTTTGGCCACTCCCACACTAGAAAATCATGAAATTGCTATTTTGATTGGCACTGATAAAGGGGTACCATTGCATCACAATTGTTTGATTCCTATCTATAAGTAGTTCTCATTTTTAAAATTCCCCAAGTCCCTTCATCGGAATCTTTGTCTAGCAAATTGAAATTAATGGTTCAATCTCAAGGACATCTCAGCCACACCAAACCGAAGAGTCTAGCTTCTTCACGTAACCTATTGATGTAATATTATACATCAAATCGAGTGTCCTCAGGGGTTACGATTCTGTAAGAGACATTTAATTAAGTCCATGACACCAAATCAGCACTCTTTTACTGGCGCTGCTCACCGAGCCTTGCTGCCTCACGCCCTTGCCAAGCCACCCTTACTACCAAGCCGCCACCATCATGTTGTCCTTTGCCGTGGGCCCTCTTCACCGAGCCAGCACCATGAGTCGTGAGCCTCGCCACCACCGCTCACCGTCAAGACTTGAAGACCAAACCGTGAGTAACTCCCTAACCCTTATTTAGGGCGGTGTTTACGCTTAGGGTTAGGATTATGACTAGGATTGATTATACTTAGATTATATGATAAGTGAATTAGAGTGATTGCTTATCATTGATAAGTGATAAGCTAAGTGACAGATTATTGTGAATAGTGATAAGTACATGTGATAACTTATCGTGAATAGTGATAAGTACAAATGATAGATTATCATGAATACCAATAAGTACATGTGATAACCTATTGTGAATGGTAATAAGTACTTATTAAATTCCAATTTTCAAGGTGATAATTATTTATTAAATTCAAATTTTAAAAGTGATAAGTGCTTGTGAAATATTAGTTTGAAAGGTGAGGTCCTAAGTTGATAAATGAACTCATGATGTGATATTATATGCTATGAGGTTAATACATGATTATTTTGTTGGATGAATAACCAATTGGTGATCACGTGGAATTTTTTTATGGCACTTTTGTGTGTAAAAATTTCTAGTATATAATGTATAAGTATTAAACACTCTTGCATTGGCTAATAAGAAAGATAAAAATTGGCTTAAGTGGTAATGTGCTCATGTGATCACATTAATGATTCCATACTCGTATGATTATGCCTAATAGATTTCGGATGCCCCACGTCAATGGGATGTTGTTCGCTAATGGATTTTAGAAGCGAAACTCCTTAAATGAAATGCTGTCTTCAAGTGAAGTCAAGATGTTACCATACTCAATAGGGCGGAAAGATACCCGGTTATGCTAGAAGACCACCGATGCGAGTGTTGATCGTGACCGTGAGCGGTCGTAATAATCTAGACTCGCATGAATGCATTGTGCATGAAAGTGATAATATTATGTCTGGATTATTATTCATGATTGTCATATGTCTGCTGAAATTGTGTGCCCACATGGTGATATATATATGTGTGTGTGCATGTGTGTGTAATATATATATGGATATTAGATATTGTGTCAGGGTGTTGTATGGTGGGTAGCGCATTTCATACTTATAGATAATGCAAAGTAAAGACTTTACTATTTATCTGCCATCAACAATTAAGTGGCCCCCCATCCACTCGAGGGGATGGATGTGGTTTAAAAGAAGCATGCGTCCACCATCTAGGTGGATGAGGGGCTAGCTAACTTAGCGCCCCATAAGTTTATGGCTTGGTACGTTTGATTTGGAGGGGAGCTATTCAGCCCTCTTTGGGGGTTTTGATGGACTGCCAAGCGGGGGGATCCTTAGGGGCCATTTGGGACCCCATGGTTGTGGACACCCCCCCGATGGTGCCATTATTGACTCAGAGACAAATCCGGATTAGGAGTTGAACCCCAAGCTTGAACTCTGGTACTATAACATGGACGCATATTAGACACATATGAGATACCACTTTTTGAGGTTGCCCTTGTAGGATAGAGGCACTAAACTAACCCAAACCCCCTTTTGATGAGCCGAAAGGAATCCACATCGTGGATATGCAAATGTGAAGCTTCGAAGTGTTAAGCTAGTATGTACATGTAAATATATATGTATATAAGTATTTGTTGATGTGTTCTATGCTATTCCTATCAATGTGAATGATTGGGTGGAGTTAATTCCGCTTTCATTTGTGTATAATTAAAAGATAAAATGAATGGATTAACGACATATCTTGAGACACCATAATAAATGACCAAAGAGAAAGAGGGTTGACCTGGGTCAGGGCATGACATATTGTATGGTAATATTATTCAATGTACTAATGGAGTAAAAATTTCTTTATATAAGTAGGTTTTATAGAATGAAGGAAAAATTATCAAAAAGTCGTAAACTTATTGTATGGTGGCCAATTCAATTATAAACATTTCAATTGTGTCAATTTATCTCTAAATTTTTTGACAATTTACTAATATGATTATTTAGTGATTTCTAGCCAAACTCACTCGAAATGATTATATTGTCAAATCATTAAAAAAATTTATGATTAAATTGGCATATTTGAAAGGATTAAGATTGAATTGACCTTTATGCAATATGTTTAAGGCTGAATCGACACCATTGAAAGGCACAATTGAAAGGTTTTGAATCAAATTGGCTGCCTTACAATAAGTTTAGAACTTTTTAGACAATTATTCCATATATTGGCACATACGGTTTTCATTTTTAGCAAGTAGGTTTCATCCATAAATAAGTTTTTCTATTTTGAGTCTGCTTATGTAGAAAACACTTTCATGCCGATAGATTATGTAACATGAATCCTATTTTGACAGATTTTTTATTCTGTAAAATGCAGGTTCATACAACCAGAATTAGATAATGACATATAACCTATTTATATTTTCTCCACGTATTGCTCAAGGGCCGATCATTCTCTTCACGTCTTTTTTCTTTCGGCGTTGGGAGACTTTTGGCCACTAGCACGCTAGAAAATCATGGAATTGCTCCTCTGATTTGCACTGAGAAACGTGTGACATTGCCTCGCAATTGTTGGATTCCTGTCCATAAGTTGTTCTTACAAAATCACCTAAGTCCGTTTATTGGAATCTATGTCTAGGAAGTTGAAGTTAATGGTTCAATTTCTAGGACGTCTCGTCCACACCAAACCAAAGAGTCTAGCTCCTTCTTCATATAACGTATCGATATAATATCATATATCGAATAGAGTATCCTCAATTGTCTCGATTCTTTAAGAAGATGGAGATATGTAATTGAGTCCGTGACACCAAATTGGCACTCCATGTAATAAGTTAGGATTTTTCCAAAACAAGGTTACTTTTGAATGGTAGATGCCTAGTGACCAGTTAGGTTTCAGTTGATTCATCCACTACCAATAATTTAGGGCATAAGCCACTCTTAGGCTCCGTTTGTTTCGTGGAAAAAAATTTCCGGGAAAAAGTTTTCTGGATTTTCCCGTTCGTTTCCCAAAAATGAATTCCTTGGGAAAATGTTTTCCATCAAAAAAAAAGTCTTCTAAAGTGGGGGAAAATGTTTTCTACTTTTCAAAAATAGAAAACATTTTCCTCACTTTATCTCTCTTATCTCACACATTTACAAATCCTCACTTCCTCCTCCCCTTTCTTCTTCTTCTTTTCTTTTTTTATTCAAATTATTTTTTATTTTTTATTTTTTATTTTCGAATTATTTTTAATTTCATTTTTTTCTTATTTTCTCTTATTTTCTTTTTTTTTCCTTTGTTTCCCATATTCTTCTTTCTTGGCTAGTCGTCGAGCCGGGTGAACCTCAAGTTCATTGATCTCAAACTCGCGCCCATCAATCTAGCGAGCCTCGAGCTTGATGCTCGCGCTTGCCAATTTGGTAAGTGGAAAATATTTTTCTTACTGAACACCGGAAAATATTTTCCGAAACACTTTCAGGTTTTAGCCGAACACCAGAAGTTACTGTCATTTTTCTGGAAAATAATTTCTGGGAAAGTATTTTTCGGAAATGGTTCATTTTCCGTGAAACGAATGGATCCTTAATCTCATAGCATTTTTGCGAGTCTATGGGGGTATCCAACCAAACACACACGAGATGACTCTGGAGACAAAGAACTTCTTGTCTCATTGTCCTAAAACGGACTCCACTTGGGTGCTCTATCATATCATCTTCTTTCGCTAACGGGAAAAGAAAAATATAAAAAAATGTCAAGAAAGAGCAGCGCTAGTTAGTTTAAGAAACCCTGACTTTGCCCAAACTAGCCGTAAAAGCTAATCTTGCGCGTTCACGTAAAGCATTATTATTATTATTATTATTATTATTATTATTATTATTATTATTATTATTTTGGTTACTCTCAAGTAAGACTTTGCACGCGACACGAGATTGACTCTAAAGACATAAAGATGAGAAGATCATTTGTAAGAGATCAATTTGGATAAGATTTTGCCTGTGTTTGTTTGAACGAAAATATTTTTCAAAAATTAGTTGTCCGGGCTTTCATCTATTTGGTTCGCTGAAAATGATGAATCAATCAAAAACAATTTCCATTCAATCAAAATATTAATGCATAAAATTTGAAAAGTAAATTCATAAATCTTTCGAAAAAAAAAATCTTGGATCTCAAAAGGCAAAACTTTCTGAAAATGAGCAAATACATTTTTTTACCTCAAATATATGTAAAAAATGTTATTATAAAAAAATTAAAAATTACAAAGATTGCATATCGAACAGCATCTCCTCGTAATAAATCACATTCAAGTTTGGAATACCGAACGAATTGCTCTCGCTCTCAATCCGCAAGCTCCGAAATGAACTGGAGCATGGAAATGTGGTACGGTTTGGCCAAAATTACCGACATTGTTTAAAGAACAGAAGAGGTCGAAGGTACATACCTCGCTGCCCCTTGACTTCCTGGCACCGGAAGCGGCTGCCTTGACTATCCCGGCCCAGAAGTAAGTTCGTTCACCATGTTGACTATCATGGGCTTAAGCACTCTTGCGAGATGATTAACCATGATTAGCCCAATCATTTTGTTATTCCTCAAACATCCTTCTCACGATCGCTACTATCACCAGCTTTGGCTCCAATCTCTCCTCTCTTCATTAGTGAGATTTCGTAGAATATTCGCTAAATTCTCATCACATTTGTCATCTCCCACCGCATAAGCGGATGATGACTCTAATCGAGCAAGCCTCTCATTTGACTAGTTGCGGGGATTGACTCTCCTTGCCAGCGACATTTCGAGGCTCTTGGTTCCTCGTTTTCACCATTTGCGCTTATTCAAATTGACCTCAATGGTCCCATAAAATGTGTCAAAAAGATGTTCCATCGAAAATGTTTCTCGTTGAAATACATTTACCAAAAGATAGATTTTTCGGTTTTTTAAAGTGAATCGGCTTGTGTGGTGACTTGGACAAGAACAATAAGTATGAAGCGAACTATGGAAACTAAAATAGTAAAGAATAAAGAATTGCAAGTAAAGAATTGATAAGTAAATTGCAGAAAATTTAATAAGTGTTATTACTTGGTCGGATCCTTTACAATTGTCTTCCTTGGCCTTTTATAGCCTTGCACCAACTGTAACCGTCAAGAGTGGTTATTTTTCAAATTCCAAATCCTAATAACTCCCGAGTTTCCAGGCCTCAACTGTACTAATTTATAACCGTATGTTCTCATCTTTAACCAATTACGATTCGGCTTCGTCTCTACTTCTGAATTTCCATCGATCTCGTAATCGGCGAGCGGCTCTTCCTCGTATGTCGATTTCTAGCTTTCACCGATTTTCTCCCATCGACGACGACTGCCTTTCTCAGTTGCCGATTTGTAATATTAGACTACAGCTATCCTGTCGACAACGCACCACGGACTTTCATTGATCCATCATGACTCAACACAAACTAAGCATCAAAGTAACAGGCATCAAAATAAAATAAAATAAAATAAAAACATACTTGTTGTGAAAGAAGACAGCTACTATTATGCAGCTACATTTATCAAACGAAGCATCAAAGTAACATGCGTCAAAGTTGAGGAATGTAGAATCCCCATGTCGCTTTGGTCCAAAAGATTCCAAAATTAAAGTCCCGCCCTCTTTTCTTCCTAGGCTTCAGCGGACAATAGAGGCGAGGCCAGTAGATGTCTTCGACCATCTCGACATACAAGGGAAACTGTACGTTTAAGAAGAAATAGGTAGGGATGGCAGCCAGCA
Source organism: Eucalyptus lansdowneana (assembly GCA_017140395.1). Taxonomy (NCBI): domain Eukaryota; kingdom Viridiplantae; phylum Streptophyta; class Magnoliopsida; order Myrtales; family Myrtaceae; genus Eucalyptus; species Eucalyptus lansdowneana. The sequence goes on from CM029485.1 coordinate 53,735,832, forward strand.
AAGTAAGTAGGACGTAAATCCACTTCAATCATTCGCTTAGGACGATTGTAAGAGCAAAGCCGAATGCCACCAACATAAAGGCCAAAGAGAGGAAGAGAAAAGTGACGCCTATTATCATTTTCTCGGTAGTGAATGGAGAATATCTTCAATTGTGTAGCATAGAGTTACGATAGCCAAGAACATCAAGGTGACAGTTACAAAGAAGAAGAGAGCGAGAGCATCTGCAACAGCAAATATAAAAAATGAACCCTTCTTCATAAAGATCAGGATTTCCGTACTGCGGTCATTGCCTCCAGGTATTGTCAAAGCCGCAGTGAAAGCTATTGTAATGATGAGAGTCGTCACGACACGATAAAGATGATGTATCTTTCATCCATTGCCCTGCTTCTTTGAGCAAATCATTGCGTTGTTCTACAAAAATTTCCCGACATGTTTTCCCATTCCTTTCTTCTGTTTTCACCAATTTCAGAATTTTAAAAGAATGATCGCTCTTATCTTCCAATACCTTCAGAAAAATAAAGGACGCCTATCAATGTCATTACAAATTAAAGAGCACAAAAGGGTGGCAAACATATACGATGAACCGACCTTAAATTTCACACTTTTCAAAGAAGGATTGCTCCTTTCTTCCAGTACCTTCAGAAAAATAAAGGACGCCTATGAATGTGAATGTAAGTAAATTGAAGAACACTTGAGTGTAGCAGACAACTAAAGTAAACCAACCTTGAACCACCGAAATTCCCTCTGGATAATAACAACTGCTCCAGGAACATTTGCCGGTACACATTCTGGTTGCCGTTTGCCTCCATCAGGTCGTCGTACATATTATGTTTACTCAGATTTACGGCTCTGTTGTATGCGTTCACTAGTCTAAACAACTCAACTTGTCGTCCGAGCACCATTTCTTTCATTAGTTCTTCTAGGGAACGGGAGTCCCACATCAATTTCGGAAATTGGTCAAGACACGACTCCACAATTTCAAGGATTCTGCTATATGCAGAGTCATGGACAATGCCTGATACCTTTAAAAATTTGACTATTTCTGAGGTTCTCATAGCCTTCTTCTTCTCGTTAAGAGCGAGGTTTACAAACTCAACCGAGCATTCATGCCTCAGCTTCATTTCTCTAATCCTTTTGATGAAAGGTGCTGCACGTAACATTAAACAGTTTTCCAACGATAAAGAATCAAAAGGTTGAAGAGGCTTTTACATTTGTGCCGAGTTCTTATGTATATATAGTAGTTAAGAAGAAAATGATAGATTTAAGATATTTATCGAGAAAGTAAACTTCATGTGGCTTGAAAATTAAAATGCATGCATTGGAGAAGAGATGGATCTATCGATGACAAACAATGTCATAGGAAAAAAATAATTCCTTTTTTTTAATGGAAAATGGGTAGATTTAGTGTCAGATCAATAGGTCTTTTCTCTATTGGTAATTTATACAAATTCACCTAATAAATACATATTATTTAGACTATGAATTGAATCGAATCGAATCGAGTCATATCATAATATACGAATTGGTAGCCAGTCCATATTAATAAAAAGTATGATCTAAAAGGAACATATTGAAAATATCAATTGACACTTTAATTTATAGAGATCTCTACCCCAAGGATGAAATAAGGTCTTTTTCTGCAGATACCATGGCAATATCATGTACCTGATTTTGTGGCGAGAATCCAAAGTGATGTCTTGAACCACTTAAGTGCTGGTTGGACGACTACAAAGAGGAAAGAAGAATCATGTCGGCAATTTAGGAATTGATCGAGAACAAAAAGATACATGTGAATCTCATGAAATGAAGATTGCGCATGTAATTAAATTTATTAGTGCTTGAATATGCTAGAAAAAAAAACTGGGATCAATCCACCTCTATAACTTGAAATCCAATAATTTCGGATTATTCTTTGGCAATGTGACATTGAGTAAGACTTCTCAGCTAACTTCACTTATATTAGATATTAGTTTGTGGCATACATCATCGTTTAGATATTTATTTGTATACATAGATGTAGTCCTTGTCCCTTAATTTAGATATTAAGCAGATTAACAAAAAGACCTCGAGCCATCTTCATGTCTTTGGAATTGTCAAATGATGTATTGCAGAAGCATGAGGGGAAACCTAAAAATAGGAACAAATAGAGTGACTACCATGTGGATAGAGTTGCTCGAATTGTGCATATCTAAAAAAAGAAGTGCAAGAAATACTACATTCGTAAATACAATTTTCCCAAAAATTGATTCTAGCTGCTCTAAGACTTCATCTTTGCCAAGTCTCCCAATAGGCTCTGTTGTTTCTAATCCTTGGACGTGGCTACATCGGAGTATTGGTGAGCTAAAAACAAAGCCTATTTCTTTGGGGACACAACAACAAAAAAGTTAATTAAAGCAAACAATCAAGGAAACGAAATAAGATAAGTAAGTGCGAAATCCTACCCAAAAGTCCGGCTTGAATACGGCACCTCATGGTCTTAATATATGGGGCGGATGTTGTTTGCCTGGCCAGGTCCCAGATGATCTTCTTTTGCATAGGAGCATATCTAATAGCATGTAACAGGGCAGGGGGCATAATATCAGATTTGGAATCAACGGTTTCTATCAATACCGTTACCATCATCATTCTTCCTTTCTGAACAGCGTCGTAGAGGACGCTCCTCAAATGGAATTTGTGTTTTCTTTAGATTTACCGGGCAAGCACTTGAGACGGGTTCTCGACCAAGTGATGTTGATCTTGTGCAGCCATAACTGCACATTCGAGCGCGTTAAGGGATTCATTCGTAACATTTGCCATCACTGCTTCGTCATCTTTATGGAGGATTGTCTTGACAGTTGTCCAATCAGCTTTCACCATGGCTTCAAATAGTGGTCGATACTTTTCATCGACCTCCGCTTCCGGCATGACTGCAAAAATTGCACTTTAAAAGTCTTACGGTCTTTCGCACTTCTTGTTTTTTAGGTCAAGTAATGAAACGGGGATGCAGGCGAAGGGGAGGTCGTTTACTCAACTTACCTTTTCCTTTGAGCGCCTTTGTTTTCTCTTTGGAAGTAGAAGACCTTTTTTTTTTTTTTTCTATTTCTCAATTATGAAAAGATAATATTTGAATTTATATGTCAGTATTTGTATGCCATGAAATTTAAGATATTTCGAATTATAAAAACTCAATATGCTTGAAACACAAGGTTTATGAATAACAAAAATTAAAAGTTCAAAGTGACAAACCTTCAGTGAGTGTACGGCTGTTTTGGGAAGCTTTCTCATTTGTCATGCCAAAGTATTACCAAGTCAATCCTACTTTCAGTAATTAGTAACTTTATTCCATAAAAATTGTCTCACCAACAACTATAACAGAACTTGTGGAGCCAAGACACACCAAATTAGGAGATTTGACTTTGAGTAATACATTTTACGTGTTTACTTTTTAATTGAAAGAGATAGTGATGCCCATGGGTCTGAGACAATGAACAATTAAGCTGTATTTGGTGGCCACACATTACTTTTGCATTTTTTTGTCCGGGCAAATTGAATTTTTTCGGTCCCTACATAGGTTGGGAAAAATAACTTTAATCTGAATATTATGTTTGGTTATAATTACAGTCCTCATACTGTTCTGTGGTGGCAAATAAGTCACGTTGTCATGATTATATGGACAATAAGTGTCATTTGCCCAGATAAACGTAAAGCCAGGTTCTTTAAAGCATCCTTGTACATTTTCAGTTTTAAGGTTCAAATTTTGAAAACACAGCAACCATATCTACTGAAGGTATTTTCATTGAGAATTTTGGAAAGAAAAATAGGAAATTAGAAAATTTCTTGTGCCAAAAATGCCCTCAGGTTCTGTGCAAATTACATTTTACGTGTTTATCCGGAGTGTTGAACAATAAATAAAGAAGTGTGCAACTCTCAATGCATGATCTGTCCAAGGTATTGTTCATAATATAGCTTATATTACTTCAAAATTAACACACAAAAACCGAAATTTTTGCAATTTTTTCATTGGCTTATCATTATGGGATCGCATCAGAACAACAAAGGAAAGAATGGGACATGCCCGCCAATGGTTCCAAAACCAAATTGTCTTGAGTATCCATGGAGGATTCTTTGCCAAGCCGTCGCTGGAGCATTGTAAAAGATCCAAAGCAGAGGGTGCCATCACCTAGCACGCCTCTGTAGCCCAAAGTCAAATAACAAATATATAAAACAAAAAGAATCTAAAATTTCAAAATAGAGGGAGAGCAATCCTAAAATCTCCCAAGTATATCTTTGGATCGTTTTGCATTCTTGACCTTTGCGCTATTTCAACTCTATCAACGAAATTCAGGCACATTTTTACTTATAAAAGGAGCTCTCTGAGCTCCCTTTCAGAGAGAGGCAATTGTCAACACTTGAACTTGTTGGAATAAAAGTATAAAATAGAAAATTGCAAAAAAAAAAAAAAGGAAAATAAATAAACAAATAAGGCGAAAGAAAATGCTTAGGGTGCATTTAGTAACATTTCTATTAAAAAATTGTTCTAGGGAACACTATTTTTGTTCCAATGAACAATTTTTGAACAGAAGAACGCATTTGGTAAACTTGTTCCTAGAATAGAAAAAGAACATAAACACGTTCGGTAAATTTGTGTTCTTTTTTTGTTTCTTTTAATTTTTTAATATTTTTATTGTATTTTTCTTATTTTTTTCTTTTTTTTTTTTTTCTTTCTTTTGGTTGACGGCCTCGCCGGGGCCGATGACGCTCCGGCGAGGTAGCCGGCCCTCAACGGCCGGTCACCGGTCATGGCCGAGACCGACAAGCGGCTAAAGAAAAAAGAAGAAGAAAAGAAAAAGAAAAGAAAGAAGAGAGAGAAAATTTGTTTTCCAAAATTTTCCAAAAACAAGTCTTGTTTCTTGTTTCTATTCCAAATTTATTCTGAGAAAAAAAAAAGATTTGGAACAAAAACGTAAATAAACGCGTTTTTATTCTTTTTTTGTTCTCGGGAACAAAAAAATAAGATTTGTGTAAAAAAGAAACAAGAAACACAAACAAACATCCTCTTAAACCACCAACTTGAGCTTAGATGGTAGATCCTTTGCTCTCCCTGGTAGAGGCCAAGGTTAAAGCGAGGAGGCTGAAGCGCGTGTGGTGACTTAAGCGTGGCGTCGGGGTGGTGGTTTCCCCGCTAGCATCACCACAGGGTTTACATGGCGGCTGTCGGCCAAAGCGGTTCCTCCAGCATTAAAAAAAAAAAAAAAAAAAAAAAAAAAATTGTAAGGAGGCTAGCAGACCATCAAGTGTATTATGTGTGGCGCCCTGGTGGTGAGTCCTGAGCTAGCGTCACATGGAGGTTTATGTGACGGTTGTCAGCCAAAGCGGTTCCTCGGACAAAAAAAAAACAAACAAACAAACAAACAAACAAACATCCCCTTAGTCGCACCAGCCCCCCATTTAGTCCATCTTACATTGTTTGGACCAACTTGCATTACGTGGACCACTAAAAAGCCCATAAGTTAGGTCACCATCCGATTTTGATGTCGTTTAAGCCCATTCGGACGTGTAGCCCATAGAGCTTAAAAAAAGGCCCAGGGCCGATGAGGCCTCGCCTAGGGTGGGCGACGGTCGCTCGGCCCCGGGCGAGGGACGGCGACCGTCGCCCGCCCGGGCGAGGCCTCGTCGGCCCTCGCTCGGGGCCGGCGAGGCTTGCTAGATCCGGGCGAGCCTCGCCGGCCCGAGCGAGGGCCGACGAGCCTCGCCCGGGCGGGCGACGGTCGCCGGCCCCGGTGAGGGCCGGCCACCTCGCCCGGGGCCGGCGACGGTCCCCGGCCCCTCCGGTGATGGGTGGCGGCGGAAGTCCACCGCTTTTTTTTTTTTTTTAACAATTTTGTTTTTCTAAATAAATTTAGATTTTTCTTTTTTTAAATAATTTTAGATTTTCCTTTTTAGTTTTTAATCTAATTTTTAAAGATTTTGAATAAAAAATAATTTTAAAAAGCCATTTGAAAAATAAAAAAAATCATTTAAAATATGACGTCGCGCCACGTCGGCAATTTCCGTAAACTTTCTTAACGGTGTTAACTTTAGGACTTAATTGAACAAATTTGACAAGTTTTGGGACTTGATTGAACTCTTTGTAAGTTTTAGGACTCAATCGACTTTTACGGAAAGTTTTAGGACTTGATTCAACTCTTTATAAGTTTTTGTGACTCAATCGCACTTTCTTCACAAGTTTTAGAAAAGTTAAACATATTTTAAAATTTGAAGTGTAAGAGTGCTGGCGTCACAAGACAAAATGAAAAAGTGGCTCTTTTAAAGGAAGTAGGGAAAATCTCTCCATCTTGAATCATCTTCAGTCAAGTATTTCAAGCTCGGCAATGGCTACGGGCCTCCATTGCTGACAGCCATAAATTCACACTTCATCGACTCTCACCACTTCAAATTTCCTCAGCCGCTGCTCCCCTTTTCTTCCTTTCACCGATTTTTCCAGGAAGAAAAGCATACTATACACTGAGAGATTTAAGTATTCGAGGGGCAAAATTCGTAGGAAATCGATTCTAGAAGCTTGCTCTTCGTTTCCAAGGTCGCTCATCATCGTTCACCATTGCTAGGTAACGATTTTGGAAGAGTACAGAACGTACTCTGTTTTACCCTGTTTCTGGCCGAGAAGGTCCGAAGAAAGCATGTCTAGTCTGAACCTCATCTACTTGTCTTAGCTTCGTTCGTGAGAGATCGTAGGAGCCCCAATTCTTGACTCGTGTGTTCGTCGCAGCTCCCGAATCGCTGATAAAACAGGCAATTACGTCCCCCATTGTCTACCCTATTCCGGCAAGGTGCGAGGTCGAGTTGGTGTTCATTCTACTCATACCTAAGGGACTATGCACCGAAGCTGTTTCTGGATAATCTGTGATGATATTTTTGCCCCATTGTGGATTTTAGACTAAAAACTACTCAATTTGCATGAACTGGATTTGATAATCACAATGACACACCATTTGTCGAAAATCTGAGTGTATATTTTTCTCAGGTTTCTACTCTCTGTTTTGCAAATTTTCCGATCGTATCTTCGTGGTGCTCACCGGAGAGGAAATGTCTGGAGTCTATGACCGGAGTGTCCATCCTATGGGATATTCATGTCGGTTTGTTTTTCCAATTCCTGTTCTCCATAGTTCTGTTGTTATGTGATTGTGAATATGGGATGGCCGGTGACCGGCGATGATGGACAATGCTGCGGTGGACGATGACCAGTGACGGTGTTTGTTAGTAAGGGTGGTGCTCGGTGATGGCCAGGTGGTGGTGGACCAACTAAACTCATGGTGGAGTCTCGTTTGAGCTGTTCTTGGTACGCCTTAAGAAACCTCTGGGTTGCTGGAAGAAGACAACAGGAGCTGGAAGAAGTAATGAAAAAAAAGAGGACGATACTATCTCCACCACCTCACGACTAAATTTATATAGGTGGTTTCAAATTTATTTACTTTCATTTGTTTTAGATTTTTCTATATCTATGTAAGATCTACTACCATAATTAAGAATTTCATATATTTAGTTTTTTTATTTATTGTAAATTTTCCAAGTGTATTAAAGGTACTATGTTTTTTCTTATTATTATATATTACTTCCATAATTTTTTTTTTGAAAATAAGAAATTTTTAAGAAATCTAGTTCTTTTTTATGCTGTTGATTAAATTTATAAATAAATTATTAAGCAAATGAAATTTAATTAAATCATAACATTATATAAAGTAATGAATATTTTTTTAAATACCAGCGAAATATCATTACTTTAGATTGATAAAGTACCTCATTGTGCATATTGCTTTTAGTGTATTATTAGATATTCTTCTAAACTCTTACATGCCCTGCATAAAGTATCTCACCAACATAGTAAGAAAAAAGATAATTACTTTGATATAGTAAATAAAGAGTCTATATATATATTTTAGCTAATGAAATTAACAAAAGTTTACCAAGAAAGTGAGCTTTTATAAAAGAGAGAAAAAATAGATAAGTTGATATAAGTTCAATAATGAAGAAGAGATTTTTCAATTTTATACTATATCAAAGAATGCATTTTTTCCTTACTATTAGACACAAAATACTTGTTATGGTAACCATCCTAAATGGAAAAAAGTAAAAAATAGGGGGAAAAAATAGTGGGGCCTTCGCTTTATATTGTAAGTGAAAGATTCATGACAGTTTTATCTTTTTAACGTAAATAAGGTAGATTTAGTCGTTAGAAGTAGAAATTGATAAAAGGAAATAACAAGGGTGGGCTTACTTAGGATTTATGAACTTTGGACAATGGGTTAAGTTTCGTGCTTAAGGTGAGCTTAGTGTGATTATAGTAAAAATGGGATTAATGTAGCTACAACAACAAAATAGGTTTGACTTGTGTTTTAGTGAGTTTGCGCTTGATTTAGTTTAAGTGTTTAGAGTTAGTCTTTGGAGGATTGGGTTTAATTCTATTGAAGAGGCTTGTTATAGAAAGCCCAATTCATGTATCCGATCCAGACCCGCGAATCTCATGTGTAACTAATAGACAAAGTTAAGAGTAGCCCTCAATAATTTCATGGAATCTTACCAGCGATGTGTAAGTAATGAAAAACTGTATGTGATGGTGTTCCGCGAATCCTACAGATGAAATTTCATATGTAGGATTCCATGGAATCCTAAAGGCTTAAGGTGGCTAACTGCATGTTCTTTGTCTATTACTTACACATAAGAGTTATGTATGATTCCACAGTTAGCCACCTTAAGCATTTCCTTTTGGAAAAATAAAATAAAAGAAGAAGGAAATTTTCAAATATGGCATATGAATGCGATTGATCAATACAACCAAAGTTAAGAGTCAGTGAGGAAAACATAAATAACTCACATCTTGGCAAAGTGATGTAAACATACACCTGCTTCCTAACATTATTCTTAACCAAAAGATGGCAAATTAGAATATCAAAATCAGTTAATGGGAAAAAAACAAAATCTTAAAAAATAAAATCGTGTCGGGTATATGCATCTAAATTCTACTTCATGATTCATTTTTTTTGGATGCGAAAAGTTAAACAAACATAAAATCTGAACAGTTTGTTAGCTGCTTTAAAGATTCCGGAGAAGTTAAGGTCAATAAGTAAACAATAAAATGCCAATCAAAAAAGATAAAATATTGGAATGAAACACATCGTAGTTATGTTACGAATAAGACAGATAAACTTAATTAGAAAATTTTCACAATTTCTCATGGCATTCCCATACGAGAGCCGCCCAGAAACAACGGAGAACTGTAGCGTACGACGTGAAGGACTCCTCCACATTGGTGTGCCTGTGATGTACTAAGGTCAAAGTTGCTCAAGTACATTATTTGTAGGATAGCGACTCAATTATCGGCTGCTATCCTTTAGTCATCATCTGCAAATAAAATCAACTTCATAACAAGCGGAATCTCTGGCAAGAAAGAAGTTAAGATAGAACGTCTAAAATCGTCATTTTCCAACACTAATGACTTTTCATCAACGTATATATCGTAAATACATACTTTCAACCGAAACATGCTGCGCAGACTGGAACTATAGAAGTATTCGAGTCAACAAAATAAGTTTTTGGCCAAAGGGTGTAATCCCCATCATTCTATCCTAACTATGTGATTATCTACTTATGATTATCCATGTTTCGATAATTTATTTGCTCTAGAATTATTCGTTTCCTTATGTCGCTTTTTCTTGCTTCATATTCAAGGAATATTGTTTTGTGGGATTTAAGGAAATACCTTCAGGCAAGACTAATCTTCCCAAGTTAACTGGTTAAGAAAGTTAAGAGCGGTTTCCTAGGGAAAAATAGAGGTGGAAAAGCCGCCGTGTATATTTGATATAGCTCGGCTTGGTTAGCTCATCTTTATTCTGAAATAAAATAAAATAAAAGAGATAAAGAAAATTTTCAAATCTGGCAAGTGACTGCATGTAATCAATGCAACCAAAGTTAGAGCTGGCGAGGAAAACATATATGTTCACATCTTGACAAAACAAGGTAAACATGCATATACTCTCTGATACCATTCTTAACTAAAACCTGGGTCTCAAAATATCAAATCAATTAATGGGTGTCTAGTACATGATTAAACATCTATTTCATAACTCGTTGTTTATATTGGTGCTTTTGAGACAAAGAGCTCAATAATAGATAAGATCTACATACGAAGAATACCAGTGATGCAAATTACACCAAATATAAGACTTTATGCTAGTGAACAATAATGTAATCGATACTATACCAGATATAATACTTTGTTCACGTTAATTGTGAAAAAGATGGAATTATACCACCCATCAATGTTGATCATTCGTTTAGCTACATATTGACTTTCATAATAGAATCCACATAAAAATGCTGTATGAAACATTGCCTTGAAGCTGGGAAAAGTAGAGGAGGTCAGAATAGAAGCAAGAACAATAGTTCACGGAAAAATGGGAGAGTAAAAGTTCAGCTAGACTTAACTTGCCCGCTGAAAATAGGAACAATAATTGAGCTGAGATGTAGAAAGTGGTGGATTGATTTTAAATATGAGAGATTACCTCATTTCTACAATTCATACGGTTGTATGGGACATTATGCCAACTTTTGTCCAAAAATATTTTTATGAGGAGACAAGATTAGCTCAAGACAAATTTGGTAGGTATGGTTCATGGTTGAAGGTTGAAGTGAAAGAGTATAGCATGTGTTGGAAGACTTTTTATGGGAAAATAGATCCAAACCTTGAGGAAGAGGAAATGGTACCAGCAACACCTATCCCTCTAGAAGATATGGACTTGCAAAAAGATCAAACAAGGCTGAATAAGGCTTTGATGGTTCACAACTCAGTAGCCAATGTGACAATATATGATGAAAAAATGGAGGAAGATGTAGCCCCATATAAAGGGAAAAGAACATAGCAAACTCAGGTACCATCTCTTCCTTTAACAAAAAGTTATAAAAGTGCAAGGACATCAAAGAAGGAGAAAACGTGTGATATTCTGAATTTCGACCCCGTCTCGATTTTATGAAATGGGCATTTTGTTGACGCGCTGATGGTCTTTTTTCTCTGAGTTGGCCACTCACGGATTAACTGACCTATCAGGTGAAGCCGTTAAGGGATATAAACACGACAGACTTGAGAATTCGATAAAAAATCGATTGCTCGACCGAAATAATTGGTAAGGGTCAATACAACACCGTTATAATCAATTAGTGATCAGATATAGGTCGATTCGACGGAATCACGTAATTAGATTGTGGGTGATTCCACCTGATTGCAAAATTCGCGTCGAATGGCACTAACCCGATTTTTTTGCCTATTTTGTATTTGGTAACCGTAATTAAAACCTTGAGATATTTACGACAACCGAGAGTTGTCGACGAGTCGGAGATACACAAACATGGATTGATATTTTCGACTACGGGTCAAACACACTAAAATCTCTAAACGTTACTTGATAGGTTAGGTCATGTTAAAATCGTGTCCGGTCAATTTTAACCACAAAATTGAATTCAGTTTCGAGAATCGGACGTTAGTGCATGTCACGATATATTTTTAAGATCTCGTCTCATCTTTCAGGAAATTTCCATTGAGTCCGGAATTTTTACGAAAAATCAATTTCGGACAATTCGGAAAAGAAAAGAAATTCGGATGGGAGAAGTAATGGCCTATTTTGCTGCCCAAAAATCCTTATTTGTGGGAAATTATATTCAAGAAAGTATTGGGAGACAAAGGGATAAAGCTTGAAGACTTTTGTGGCTTGTGATGAGTGTTTTGGATTTGTTTTTCCTTGACTTTTAAGACCCTTTTCTCCTCTCTCGCTCTCTCTCTCCCCCCCCCTCTCCCTCTCTCCCTTTCTTTCTTTCTCCCATGCGCACACTCGATCCCCCTCCCCCTTCTGCCTTCCCCTTCCTTTTTCCTTTCTCCCACCATTCTTCATCTCACGTCTTCTCTCTCCCCCTCATTCTTCCTTCCTTGCGTGAGCCAGCTGCAGCCGAAGCATCCCCCATCTTCATCACTCCATCATCTCCACCAAATCACCACCATCAACCCACCACTTCACCCCACTCCCCCATCACTCCATCATCACCAGCGTATCACCCATCTTTCCCCTCCCATCCATCAGCACCAACATCCCATTGTTTTCACCCGCACATGCCCGCCTCTTCCACCTTCAGTCCACTCACCGTTCCAGCCCACCAGAATTTCCAGCAACTTCCCATCCTCGCGCACAGCCACACGTCCACCACCAAACAGCCCCGCCAATGCCACCAGCAGCTCCATTCAGCCACGCCAACACCAGCTCGTTCAGCCCCCTCTTGATCAGCAACCCCTCAAGTAGAACCGGTCCTTCCAACTCGAGCCGTGAGCCTTGTGAGCTTTTTCGGCCCCAATCGGTCCTCCGTTGGTGGCATCGTAGTTACGGCTCCTCACCGCCTTCGCGCCACCGTCGCCGTGGACCCATCATCTCACTAATTTGGTGAGTTAACTCCTTAATCTTTGATTAGATTGTTAATTACACTAGGAGGTTAGATTAGTGTTAATTAGCTTAGTTAAATTAGTATTAAGTGAGATTATCCTTAATATTGATTATTGCTAATCTAAAATGGTTAGATTAGCCTTAATATGGATTAGTGTTGATCTAATTTGTGAGATTAGCACTAATGAGGAATGATTAGTCCAATTTAGTGGATTTTTCTCAGAGCTAGTTCCTGAACCCTCGCTGTTTGCCATTTTTTTGGATCAAAATATATTAAGATTTTAAAGTCAATTCCTTCTTGAAAATTTTTTTAGACATCTTCAGATATAACATATATTTTTCCCAAGATTGTATGGATTTAAAAGAATATGATTTCAACTTTGTTAAAAACAAAACAGAACCTCTATTTTTGCTGGAACTTGTGACCTTTTGGGATTCTACGAATTTTTATCAACTCTTAGGGTTCTATTTTTGAAATATTTTCTTCACAAAAGTTGTTCATCGCATATTTTAGTTTAACATAGTCAAATTCTAGATAAAATGGACAAATTTTGAATCTCAAACCAAACTAATTTTGGAAAATAGACTTTCCAAAAATAGACACAGTTTTTGTACTGGATTGAGCAATTTATTTGGATTTGGGTTAAGGTGTCTCTATAGAAAATGTTCGTTTACATGTCATTTACATTATATTCAAATTTGGGAATTTTCTGAACTCTTTTGATTAGGTTTCTGGATTTAAACTTGGAGACGCGTGAGTGGACCGTCTCTGCCGATTAGGGCCGGTAGTAGTTTGTGATTGTTCTTGATGCTTTGCTTGCTAGAAATTGCATATTTGGTGATGTGGTTGACCTGTGATACGCTTGGAACTTGTGTGTGATGAGATGTGAATGGTTATGCTATGGTGATGGTTTATAGTCATGGCAAAGGATGGCTATTGAAGGGTGATATATGTAGTGTTGAGGCCACCAAAGGTGTTGTGAACATGTAAAGAACTAAGTGCTACATGATAACGAAATCTCATGTGATCCACCTTTAGAACCTTGTACCATTACTTATTGTAGTCAAGGGCTAAGTACTACATGGTAAACTGAGTCACATGAGAGCCACCTCTAGAGCTTTGCACTATTATCATTCATAGTCAAGAGCTAAGTGCTACATGATAGTGTGACTTCATGGGAGTCACTTCTAGAACCTTGTACTGTTGCTATTTATGAAAAAAGGACTAAGTGTTACATAATAGCGTGATTTCGTGGGAGCCATCTCTAGAACCTTGTACTGTTGCTATGTGTGAGAAAGGACTAAGTGCTACACAACAAATAAACTTCATGTGAGTTACCTTTAGAGCCTTAAGCTGTTACTTATTGTGGTCAGGGACTAAGTGCCATACGATAACGGAACTTCATGGGGACCACCTCTAGAACCTTGAGTTTGAATAGTGAGTTGGAATATGGAGTTTGGATATTAAGAGTGAATATCGGGTGTATGATACGAAATTGTGTGACACGGAATAGAATGCGTCATAACGATTTGGCCTTATAATTGAGACCCTTGAGAATTGTTTGATAAGTGATGTGATGTGTTCCAGTCATTGAATGCATTCATTGTATGCATATGTTTTATGAGATGCACTAATGTGCAGAAAGGTGCCGAGGCAAGGTAAGTGCTGAGTGGTGTATGTATAGGATGACTCTAGGTGAATTCTCGTCCTAAACAGGGTTTGGGGTGTTGACTCGCTGAGATTTATTTTCACCCCGTTGTGGTTTACATTTTTTTTAGGTCCTTAGTCTAGAGATACCGGAGGGTGTCGTGGAGGATCCCGAGCAGGAGCATAGGTTGTCTAGTAATTCTCTTGGGGTAGACCTTTAGTGTACAGACTTGTAGGACTGACGTGACTTATTTATAAAGCATGATTGGTGAAATTTGGTTGTCCTACTTTTCTATCACATATTTGTTGTTGTTTGGGTATATGTTTAAATTTTGCTTCCGCATGTGCATAAAAAGAAATGGTCGGCGACACGTCCTAGGAACGTCGCCGACCTTAGTCGACCGTCGAGGGATGCGCGTGCGCTCAAGGTTCGGGGCGTGACAATACGAGACTTAAAAAACCAGTAGCAAAAAATCATAAATGTTTCACTCCATATGAGAAGAGAGGGATACCAGAGAATTTGCTGGATGAAAAGAATCTACTAGATACCCCCAGTCTAGGTGTAGAAAGAGGTAAATGAATGGGCTTTGGTGACTAGCCCTAATAAGCCACTAGGGATACAAGAAGTTGTTGAGTTGGAACTATCAAGGGTTGGGCAATCCCTTGACAAACTAGCATCTTCGAGTCTTAGTAACTCGAGAAAGGTCCAATTGGGTCTTCCTTATGGAAACCAAGAATGAGGAAAATGTCATCAAAAGAGTTTTAAAAAAAAAAAAAAATCTTCAGTTTGAATATGCTGTTATAATTAATCCTGTTGGAATTGGGAGTGGATTGGCTTTTATGTGGGATGAGGAGCTTCAGGGGAATTTGGAAACAAGTATTGAAGAACTCATTGATGTTAGATGCAAGGATCTAAATAGTAGAGTCATATGAATATCTCTTTCATTCATGCATCTATTAATTACCAAGAAATGTTAAAATTATGGCAAACTTTGTGGTCTATCTATGTCTCAAATTGTCTCCCATGGCTATGTATTGGAGATCTCAATGAAGTTCTATATAAGTGGGAAAAAGTCGGAAAATGTTAACTAGATCATTATAGAATGGTTGCATTTCGAAATTTTCTGATTTCTTGTTCATTAATGGATATAGAGAGCAGTGGGTGTACTTACACATGGACTAATCACCAAAAAGGCATAGAACTTGTTAAAAGAGATTTGATAGGGCTCTTTGAAACTTTGATTGGAGAGTCTCATTCCTTAATGTGGAGGCATATGCATGTCCAACAATTGGTTCGGATTTTTCTACAAACAGATTAAGTTGGGGATGAGGAAAAAGAAAATGTTCAGATTTGAAGCTTTATGGGCAAAAAATTGAGAATGTAAAAAAGTGGTCCAGAGAGCCTAGAGGGATGAGGAAGGCTATTGGCTGAATATTGTGGGCAAAACAAGGTAGGTAATTGAAGGAATAAGGTGATGGAGCAGCAAAAAGTTTAGAAACGCATCCCATGAAATCCTCTCTCTATAAGGAAGAATCACCGAGTTAATGAATAGGGCTGAAGGAAGTCAAAACCAGGAGGAATATCGCCAAATAGTCCAGCATATCAAACGTTTGTGGAGACAAGAAGAAATGTGCTGGGTATGAGATCTAGGATTAATTGGATCAAATGGGGGGATAAAAAAAATGAAATGCTTCCATGTAACTACAATACGAAGGAGACAACGAAATAAAATCTCTATGCTATAAATTGATGATTACAATTGGAGTCGGGACCCCTTGACTCTTAAGCAACACATATCAAGCTTCTACTAGGTTCTATGTACTATGGTGGGGAATAGAGAATATCAGTCGGTGTTAGACCAATGTCAAGAAGTGATCACTTTGACGATGAATGAAGCTTTAACAGGGCCTGTTATAGGGAAAGAATTGAAACTTGCAATTTTTCAAATGGCCGCAACAAAGATACCGGGACTAGATGGACTTAATGGATTATTCTACCAAAGTAACTAGTTAGAAATTCATGAGGATATATTCAATATTGTAGATAATTTCTTTAGCCAAGATATGCTATAAGATGGAAGCCTAAATGGTATTCAGCTAAACACACATTGCCCAACACTATCACACCTCTTATTCACAAACGATTCTATATTTTTCTTGGATGGTACAAGTATTGAGGCTTAGAATTGAGCAAATACTTTGAATCAGTATTGCTTTGTGTTGGGATAGTCCATTAATTTCAACAAGTCGGAAGTTTTCTTTGAAAGAAACCGCCTTCAAGGATTAAAATAGAATATAGCAGCTGAATTAAGGGTGCTAATCATTGAAAAAACAAGTAAATATCTAGGAGTACCTTCAGATTGGGGACAAACAAAGAATCAAATGTTTTCCTGGATTCTAGCAAGAGCTTAGAGGAAATTAGAAGGGTGAAAATAAAAGCTGATGTTTAAGGCGGGAAAAGAAATACTGATCAAGATAGTAGTCCAAACATTACCCCAATTTGCCTTGTCGATCTTCAAAATTCCTATATCAATTTGAAAAGCTATTGAAAAGAGAATACCATCTTTCAAGTGGAAACAAATTGTTGCGGGAAAGGGTATCCATTGGAAAATATGGGATATTTGAATAAAAAAGGAAAGATTGTAGGGGGTAAGACTTCAAAGACTTGGTTGATTTCAATAAAGCACTGTTGGAGAGACAAGCTTGGAGATTTATACAAGATGAAACAATCATATGGAGTAGTTTGCTGAGAGATATTTGCTTTCCTAGAGGCGATTTATGGATAGCCAAAAAAGGCCCTCGACCTTCGTCGGGGTGGCAAAGCTTCCTAATGGGAAGAGATACAATTGAGCAAGAAGTAAAATGGGAGGTTGCGAATGACAGTAAGATTGGAATTAGAGAGGATAGATAGCCAATTTCACACAAGATAGACGGTCCGGCAATCAGCTAGTAGCGGAATTAATCAATCAAACTAAACAGGAATGGAATTTTCAACTACTACAGGAAACTTACAATGAAAGAATTGCTAAGGAAGTTGCAGCTATGCCTCTAAGCCTGACACTTGGGCCAGACAAGATGATATGGACAATGAATCATTTAGACGCCTCCACGGTAAAGAGCTGGTACAACAAACTTCAAGACTCCGAAAGTCTCCAAATGATAAAACAACCATCCTCATCATACTAGTCTCCTAAAAAACTATGGACAGAAATTGGGAAACTCAAAACCTACCCCAAGGTTAGATTTTTCATGTGGAGTGCATGTAATAATGCTTTACCTGCAAAAGGAAGATTTTACCTAAACAAAAATTCTCTTTTTGTGGCCAAGTTCCTAAATCGATTGAGCACATATTTATCCACTGTCCTTGGACAAAGACGGTATGGTCAGATTAGAGAATTGTAGCCAACACTTAAACTAGATATCAATAATCAAATAGATAAATGGGTGTGGGAGAATCTTACTGTAAAATAAAAAGAGCCTACAAGCCAAAGCTAAGTTCGCCGAAGCTATTTGGAGGGTATGGAAGGCTCGGAAAAACTGGATCTTCAAGCAAAAGACCCCAAACCAAGCTTGATAATTGAATAAACCATATATTCAACACGATTACAAGCGCAATAGGGGAGGAACAACACTAATTGAGCAGACGAGAGATCCTCGGCTACAGCGCGAGTAGAGGGAAGGTCTTCAGCAGCAACGGGAGGTGGCTCGACAAACCAATTCCTCTACAAAATCTATGTGGACAATGCATAGAACACCTCGAATCTAGAGGCATCGGTAGCAGGGGTGAGCAGAAACAGAGATGGACTCCTCCTCGATGGATTTGCGAAACGGATTTTCACCCCATCCACACTCGTGGCCGAAACCCTAGCTATTTGTGAGGCACTTAACTGGTGGAAAGAGAAAAGGGATGCACGAAGTGAACGAGCTGAAGGCAATCTTCCAACTAATTTGCGCATGCACGTATCAAGTGATCTAAGCATGGTCCTATCGTCCCACAGCTTATCAACGGTGGAATACATCCTAGGCTAGGCCGAAGCACC
This sequence comes from Eucalyptus lansdowneana, assembly GCA_017140395.1. NCBI lineage: Eukaryota > Viridiplantae > Streptophyta > Magnoliopsida > Myrtales > Myrtaceae > Eucalyptus > Eucalyptus lansdowneana. Next base: position 53,753,975 of record CM029485.1, read on the forward strand.
TTAGGCCGCACGATCTATCATCCATGACTACATTAGTTTGCTGGGCCAGCTTAAAGAAATTAAACTATGCTTTGAATCGAGAGAATACAATCGAGCCGTTGATTGGGTTGCTAAGGCACACTGAACTGGTTCTTTCCTGATGAACTAGATTATTAATCCCCTCATCCTCTTTGGTTGATTTTATGTTTAGACATCAAACCATTTTGTAACCCATCAGCCTTGGGCTATATTGTTAATTTTTTACCAAAAAAAACTTGTTTTGACCAAAATATGCACATTAAAATTTTCTTTTTACGACTCAGATGTAGGAAATTGTTGCACCCCCTTAGAAATCCAACAATATTTTTATATTAGCAAAATATAGGCCAACGTCGGATATTATCTTTTCAACATTTAATTTTTCTGTATAGATGCTATCGAGATGAATGGTTTCATACTCAAAACAATCTATATATGAAGAGTACCCTTAATAGTCATAGTCCTAAATGCACGACTTTATTCGTCTGAACTACAAAATCAGATACAGGACTCCGTTCGCATAAAATGTGACGCGCATAGAACTATACCCGCCATATATCTTTCATCATTCATCCAATTTTGTATAGGTTTTCAAGATAGAACCCACATAGACATAAAAAATAATATATATATAATTTCTTCTAAAAGGATAGCAATTTAATATCACAATATGCATATAAATCAGAGACGGTGAATTAGATATTTGCTAAGATTAGATATCTGCTAGCTTAGAGGTTTGCTGCATTGACTATCAAAAGCAAATTAATAGATAAAAACTTGCACATAAATATGCCACATGAGTGAGCCTCATGCGAATTTTACCCACTTTTATATATAAATACAAAGATAGATACCGGCCGGCCACCCAAGTTTTATCCTAGCACCATCATATCCTTGAACCACGCCCATGGATTGGTTACCTAGGGAAGGCTTCACGGGGATCAGGCGTGCTGGCCGATTTCCCTTAAAGGGATTGTGGCTGGTCAGCGATGGGGTTAAGAATCTTTTTCAAGGCCTTAACCCTGCCTTTACGGAAGACAGACACACAGGGACTCCCACCCCAAGGCGGGTCCCTCCACTTGTTTCTTCCTTAAGCAGTTTAAAGACCTACTTAGGTCTCCATCCTGAAATGTTCTTTCCTAGTATAATTTCCTTGGATTATTAGCTCATCTCACCCTGAAACTTCTTGAGCACTGAGGTTTACCATAAGCTATCCAAAAAGGCATCTCTCGCCCAACACCCCTCTTTCGTCTCAAACGAACATAGCCACCTTTTGTAGGAAAACATTGGTAAAATCAAAACCCAAAGATCTAAACTGAACCAACTACGAGACAAGAGCTTTTCAACGGTATTATGACACTTGCAAAATGTCTCAACATGAAAAAAATTTGGCAATCTTTAGATCATAAATCTAAGTCCAACCGAATTGTTAAAATTTACACAGGTAAAACATTTGGACCTAAACGTAAAGAAACTAATTGTCAAAACCAGGTCATGACAATACACTTAATCCACAAAGCCTTATCAATGGAATGTCTGCTAAGATCATATCATGAAGGCCATGGCAATACAGTTGAATCACAAGGGCCATCGACGGAATGAATGATTAGCTCATTGATCATGAGTTTCAAATGGACAGCATGAGATGGGCGATGATAGCTGGACTCAATTTATGCACCGAAGTTGAAGATTGAATCAAAGATAATCCATCAATAAGGGATCAGAAGTAGTTACAAATCACCCTAGAGTAGAAGTCAAAACAGTTATAGATTCATGCTGAGAATAACCAAAACTCATATGGCCATTGAAAGACACAAAAAGGGCCTAGGAAAATAGGGGAATCATCAATTATCAAGACATTGGAAAAATCACAACGGCACATTGGATTTGACTTTGAAGAATATGAAGATAAGAAGATCATTCATAATGGATCAATTTATTTTAGATTTTGCCTAAGTTTGAATTTTAATTTCGAATTAGATTAGGTTTACCATTTTCAGTGCTAATCTTTGTCTGTAAAAGTTTTCCAGTCGTGCTTTGTAAGCTTTTTACTTTTTCTCAGCACTCTACTCATCTCCATTAGCAATTTACATTCAACTCTAGTCGTTGAGCAAACATGATCTCCACGAATGTAGGTCATTTTCACTGAAAGTCCGTGTCGTCTCAAATCCACTCCTAGCATATTCTTTATTTCTTTGAATTTTGCAAAGTCGTTGAGGCTTCAAGGCATATTAGAATATATTTAATTTTGATTCGAAGTCATATTTAAGAATTTATGGAGCTGGCCGCCTCGGATCCTCTCGGGCTCCCTCGGATCGGACTTGCGGCGTTCGGGCCTCCTCGAAGTCTCTCGAGGAAGCTTCCACGCTCGCAAGCTTTTTGATCTCTCTCGTCCGTGTGTCTCTTCGGCGGGAATCTCTCTTTCTCCGGCCGCGAGCCTTCAAATCCGGGCTTGCTCGACCTCGGCTCCTTTCCGAAGTCTCTCGCAGGAAGCTCGGGCTTTGCAGCCTTCGATCGCTCTCGGCCTCTCCTCAACGACGGAAACGGGGGCCTATTTATAGGCGAGGGGCAGCCAGTCGACGGAGCTTCGACCGCCGGTCCCCGTGCGCCAAACGGCCTTCGCCGGCCGAACCGGCGTCCCATCCGCCACCTGTCTGCCAGCTGCCGCCCCACGCACGTCGCCGTCCGTCTGCTCATCCGGTGTCGCGCCCTCTGCGCGTGTGCTGCAGAGGCAGACGGAGGAAGAAGATGACCCGGATGGGCCGGGCTGAGGCAGAAATGGGCCTCTCAGGCCCATGTGAGGCTATACGCTTCTTTTTCTATTTTGTTTCTTTTCCGCTTTTTCTTTGTTTATTTATCATCCGAAAAAAGATAAAATAAAAAATAAAAAACAAAAGTAAAACCTAATTAATTAAAATGAAATTTTAGGCGTCAACACTTTATTTCTTTGAATTTTGCAAAGTCGTTGAGGCTTCAAGGCATATTAGAATATATTTAATTTTGATTCGAAGTCATATTTAAGAATTTATGGATAATATCCTGTCAGAAACTTATATGTTCGTTCAATTTACGGGGCCAAAAACGTAAATAGTCACTCCAGATAGGGTTATTTGCTTCTACAGAAAAGCTAAAGCACTCATGTTGAACAACACTACTTGTCTTTACCAAGCTCATGGGCTGGGATCTTCCTTTCACATCATCTATAAAATAACTGAGCGCAAATGTTTAGTCCCTCTAAGCATTTCATTAAAAAAATTAATAAAAATAAAATAAAAGAGAGACGAAAATTTTGAGATGGTTGAATTAACAGTAAGTGAATAATTTTACCCAAAAAAAAAAAAAAAAAATTCAAATCTAGCAGGTAAATGCACATGATGAATGCAACCAAAGTTAGAGCATGCGAAGAAAATATAAGTATTCACGTCTTGACCAAATGATGTAAACATGCACCTGCTCCCTCATACCATTCTTAACCAAAAGATGACTACTTAAAATATCAAAACCGGGAAAAATTATCTGCATCAGGTACACGTTTAAAAAACTATTTCATGACTCATTTTATGATAAAATGCCATCTGTAGAAGATAAAATATTGAAATGAAACACGTGAGAGTTAGGTTGAGAATGTGATGGATACATTTAATTAGCAAAATTATTGAAAAGAAATACATCAAAGTTAGGTTGTGAATGAGACGGATACATTTAATAAGCAAAATTATTGAAAATAAATACATCAAAGTTAGGTTAACAACAAGACGGATACATTTAATTAGCAAAATTATTAAAATGAAATACATCAAAGTTAGGTTGAGAATGAGACAGATACATTTGATTAACAATTTTTGCAATTTCGTATGGGAATCCCACATGGGAGCTTCCCAAAGACATCGGAGAGTATTAGTATATGATGGGAAGGACTCTTCCATATTGGTGGGCTTGTGATGAACAATATTTGGCCGGCAGCCATTCCCTATGTAATAATTTGTGTTATTGTTTATGTCCAGGGTTCACCATTCACCATGCCCATTGTGAAGAGGATCCACCGGCCATGGCGGCTCAGCAGGTAAATAATATTGAAGTCAACATAACAACCGCATGACTTTAGGTGTAACAAAAAAGAAACGTACCAACCACGTGCTATGCCATATTCCATCAAATTATTTTTCTTCAGGAAAAGAATGTTAACTCGGGAGAAAAAGCAATTCAAACTTCCTAACATGACCATCAGCAAACAGAGTCTCAACCTTGTGCTATCAAAAAGCCTAAAAAGTAGAATGGAGAGCCAAAAGACAACACAAGAAATTTATGTGATTTGATCAATGGCTTGCATTCATGGGCGGACAATAACTGTGTTGGGAATAACGGATCCCGAAAACTGGATTCGACACCGAATCGAACCCCTAAATCAAGCGGAAGACGAAGCCCGGGAAAACGACACGCATCACCGATCCTAAAGCACACCACGGATTCGAGCGTACCTTTTAGCCACAGATTAAACACCGGTTGTCGATGGAGGAAGAGAAATGGTCCTGTTCGATCCGAGGAAGCCAAATCCTTTCACGTGCTTTACTGTTTTTCTTTTGAAGAAAACGGGAGAGGGAGAGAGAGTACGTTGAGAGAAAAAGAACGTACGTCTTTTCTTAAAATGAAACAGTGTGTTTTTCTCTCTCTCTCCTCCCTTTTATACCTCTCCCCTTCCACGGGCCTTATTCCCGTGGGTCGGGCTTCTTGGGCCCAACTTGGGCGGATGGGCTTTAAGCCCATCTAATAAAGCTTTCATCTCCCACTCGCACATGGTGGGCCGAACAGTATTCTCTTTACCTCTCTTCAACATTCATACTGGTGAATAATCCGTGCGACCAGCATACTTTGAGAGCTCATTGCTATACATCTGTTAGGAATATATAGCAGCTCATAATGGGCGTCACACTTCGAGTAGATTTAGTATGCAGTACCCTAGATCGATCGATCACATTTATATCTCCCTTGATCTCTTTTAAACATGATATATATATTGTATTCGCAATTATAATTATCACAAAGACAGTTATAATTGGTCGACCAGTGAATACAAAACTATAATGTGATTCTTCAAAATCGATCTTCCTCTTTCCTTCAAACTCTCAATTTCAGTCCAGCTTGCTTTTCTAGAAATGCCCCATTAGATCGAATCATCTCATGACCATTGGCAACAACCTAAGATAGCAAACACTAAATAGAAATCTTGAGAATAAGTAAGAGTCCTGAGGGGACTTTAAATTTGAGGAACTCTTTTCCTCAAGAGTCTCACACGTCATAAAAGTTGAGATCAAACTTTTTGCCACTCTTATGGGTCGTCTCATGCATACGTAGTATGAAATACATATTACGGTATTAACTCCTTTCCCATGGAGCGTATGTCTACACCTTTCAATACCGTACAGATGATAGTTCAGACATACCCAATGTCTAACTTGAGTTCACCTATCTACTTATTCACAAAATTTATCAGAACTCACATCTGGCATCTTAGACAGATAAAGTAAAATGCGTGGGGTGTTTTACTTTCAGACATCTTTAGTATTATGTCCTCATCTTAACACTCAGTTAAGACGACATACGTATTTTAAGCTTGCACTCTTGATTATCACCTAGATAATAAGCTTAAAAACAGTCTCATCTCTATTTATCACACAGTAAACAGAGGCGATTACCTGTGTGAGTGGGCTAATCTTATATCTGTCCGACATACTTCTCAACTTAAAATAATGCACTGAGTATTAAGATGCATAAAGATCATACAAAGATTTATAGGCATTAATCAATGAAAAACAAAATTTCATAAATGTGAACATCTCAGGGAAATTACAATTCAGTACATCAGACTCTACGCAATCCTAGAGATTTTACATGACCACAAAACACATCTCTAGGTATTGGCTTTGTCATAGGATCTGCTACCATTCTATACGTAGATATGTACTGCAAGTTCACATCTTTTCGTGCAACCATATCTTTTACAAAGTTATACTTGGTATCTATATGTTTGGTCTTGCCATGATACTTTGGATCTTTGGTGTACGCTATAGCTGCTTGGCTATCACAATTAACCAACAATGGATTTGCAGTTTTCTCAATAACACCTAAATGATCCAAAAATCTCTTAAGCCAAACTCCTTCTTGTACCGCTGCTGATAACGCCACGAACTCAGCTTCCATTGTGGACAAGGCTATGCACGTTTGCTTCTTACTGCTCCATGATATGGCGCCATTGTTTAGTAAGAAAGCAAATCCAGAGGTAGATTTTCTTTCATCTAAATCTCCTCCCCAATCAGCATCTAAATAGCCTTCAAGTCGCAGATCACTTCCTTGGTAATTCAACTTGAAATCAGCAGTTCCCTTCAGATACCTCAGTATTCTCTTGACGGCTTTCCAATGTGCTGGACCTGGATTGGATTGGTATCTACTCACCATTCCAACTGCAAAGCATATGTCGGGTCTTGTACACATCATAGCATACATCAAGCTCCCAACAGCACTAGCATAAGGAACATATTTCATTTGTTCCTTCTCTTGTGGAGTCCCTGGACACAGTCTATGGCTCAATCCTTCACCTTTTGCAATAGGAGTGTCTATGGGTTTACAGTCTTGCATACGAAATCGTTCAAGAACCTTATTTATATAGGTTTCTTACGAAAGAGACAACGATCTCTTCGAACGATCTCTCGAAATCTTAACTCCAAGAATGTATGCAGCCTCACCCATATCTTTCATCTCAAAGTTAGAAGACAACCATCTCTTGACAGTATTAACCAACTCCATATTGCTTCCGGCAATCAGTATATCATCAACATATAATGATATGATCACAAAATGATCCTTGGATCTTTTGATATATACACAATGATCCTCATCAATCATTGTAAAATCATATGCCACTATGGCATTATGAAAACGTATATACCATTGTCTTGATGACTGCTTAAGACCATATATCGACCTCAAAAGTCGACATACCTTTTCTTCTTGGCCTTTCACTATGAAACCAACAGGTTGTTCCATATATATTTCTTCCTCTAATTCTCCATTGAGGAAAGCAGTCTTTACATCCATTTGATGTAACTCAAGATCTAGACTAGCTACTATTACCAGAATAATGCGAATTGAGGTAAATCTTACTACAGGAGAAAACGTATCTTCATAATCAATTCCTTCCTGTTGATTATACCCCTTCGCCACAAGGCAAGCCTTATGCCTTTCAATCGAGCCATTAGCCTTTCGTTTTATTTTGAGAACCCACTTGTTCCCAATAGCTCTGCGTCCCTTTGGAAGATCAACCAGTTCCCAAACTTGGTTTGATTTCATTGACTCCATTTCCTCTTCCATTGCATGAATCCATTTGTCTTTACTAGGGCAATTAAGAGCCTCATTGATATTTCTAGGCTCATCCTCATCTTGTGGAGCAACCATAAAAGTTTCCCCTTCAATGTCAAAACGTCGACGGGGAATACTTTGGCGACTTGTTCGCCGTATGGGAGATTGTACACTTTGCACATCATTCTCCATTATGCTCCCACTTGGATGAACTCCACTAATATCATTGTCTTGATCCAAGGTCTCAAATAGGGAGTGATCTTCCCCTATTTCGCCCTTCTTAGGAAACTCATCCTCTAAGAATGTAACATCTCGTGATTCAAATTCAGTTACACTCCCACTTTCCTGCTCACCAATGAACACATACCCTTTCGAGTGTTCCGAGTATCTTATGAAAATACTCTTCTTTCCTCTGGGACCCAATTTCCCAAACTTGTGAGAGGACTCATGTGTATAGGCAGCACAACCCCATGGCTTAAGAAAACTCAAGTCCGGTTTTCTACCTGTCCATAACTCATATGGAGTGGAAGCAACTGATTTAGAAGGCACCCGGTTAAGTATATACGCAGCAGTTAACAATGCATCACTCCAAAAGGTGATAGGCAAGTTAGCATGCGCCATCATGGACCTAACCATTTCCAGTAGGGTTTTGTTTCTTCTTTCCGCAACACCATTTTGTTGAGGAGTGTACGGAATAGACAACTGTCTTTCTATTCCTTTTTCATCACATAATTTTCTGAACTCATCGGATAAATATTCTCGACCTCGATCGGATCTTAAAACTTTTATTTTCTTATCTAATTGATTCTTTATCAGGTTCATAAACCTTTTGAAACAACTTATTGCTTCAGACTTATGAGAAATCAAATAGACATATCCGAATCGAGTATAATCATCAATAAAGGTGATGAAATAAACAGCCCCATGCCTTCCTTTTACATTCATTGGACCACGAGACATCGAATGGATTAAATGTAGAGGAAATTCAGCTCTTTTTCCTTTTCCAAATGGTTTCCTTGTCGTTTTCCCTTCTAGGCAATACTTACATATGGACAAATCGACTTTTTCAATATTGCCCAACAAGCCCTCTTTGGCTAGTCTATTCATACGCTGTTGGCCAATGTGACCAAGTCTAGCATGCCATACATTCACATCATTATCATATTTATTAGGAGACGTGAGAAGGGAATAACAAACATTAGTATTAACATAATCAATATCTAATACAATAAAACCATCCAGAAAATAACCACAACCATAGTAATTTGTCTCCAAAAACAAATTCACACCTCTACTACAGAAGTTCATATTAAAATCTAATTTAACCAACATTAATACAGACACTAAATTCCGACGAATCTCCGGAGCATACAATACATCATGAAGAAACAAGGTGCGTCCACCATGCATATTCAGTTGGCATGTGCCAATTCCTTTCACTTCAGCTCTGGAGTTGTTTCCCACATAGATCCACTTAGTTCCAGTTGGTACTCATCGGAATTCCACGAAGGATCCTCTATCCTTCGCTACATGGTCTTTCGCTCCTGAATCCACAGTCCACAAAGGATTAGACTCAGTTAGGAACACAGAACTCGACACATAAGCAAAGTTCTGAAAAGTGCAAGGGGTGCATACCTTCTTTGGCTCACGCGCCGCGAGCATAATGACCCTTCTTGTCACGGTTGTAGCATTTCACCCTTGCAAGCTTTTTCATGCGAGGACGCTTCCCTCTTCCATGTTGGTTGAATTTGGGTTTCTTCCCGAAGGACCTGCTTCTTCCTTGCCTTTCCCCTTATCAAACCGGTTAGGGCACTTGCGCTTGGAGCTCGAAGCTCCATTTGAGCTAGAACCAAAGCATAATAGAGTTCAGCATCCGACTTAGTCGCCAACAGGCGATCCTCTTCCAGCTCAAGATGACGATCGCATCCTCAAAGGTTTTGATGTTTTCATTATGAGTCAGGTGCACCTTCATATGCTCCCAACTCTGAGGCAAGGAACGAATCACTGCTTGCACTTGCTGCTCATCTGTGAGGACATGGCCAGCATCTTTCAGCTCAGTTATCATGTTTGACATCTTTCTAAGATGTTGCTTCATGGTCTGACCATGAGGCTTCTTATAAGAGTCAAACTTGATAGTGAGCTGCCTCAGTCTAGTCACCGAAGTATGACCATATCTAGCTGCCAATGCCTCCCACAATTCCTTGGCATTTTCAAAACGCCGAAACTCTCGCATGACGTCATTTTCCATGCTGCTCAACAACATGATGCGAGCTAGAGTGTTCATTCTTTTCCACGTAGAAAAAGCTTCTTTGTTTTTTTTTGTGCTGTGCAGTGGTTCCCTCTTCAGGTTCTTCCATGGTCATGACAAGAGCCTTAAGTGCTTCTTGCTCTTCCAGCACATACTGGATTTTCATTTGCCAAATTTCATAGTTGTCTCCATTGAGCTTTTCACTTTTGTTCAGCTCGGCAACTATGCTCTTTGTGGCTGAAGCCATTGATCTGAACAAATCAGACAAATATGCACGAATTATTAATGCCTATCATTTATGCATCCCTATTTACATAGACCCATCATATTAATGAATAATTTCAAGTAAGGCTTTAGAATCAAAAGGTCACTACGTTTCCAATCATCCTCCAAAAGTCCTAACTTAAAACTATCATTAATATGATTGTCATATGCAAAATCAATTCTATGAAGCTACAAAAACTTCTAAAACTACCCACAGCTAATTACCCACAGCAACTAGCAATAACAGAAAGCAGCAGATAATCGACATACAATTAAAAAAAATAATGCTTTCAATTAACACAATTAGGTAGTAATCAATACATAATATGTCCACAAAGCACACTTAACATATAATAGCCAATACAACTAACACAAAGTCAGCACACGAACTTGGAAAGATCCTCTTTTGTTCAATTTCTTGATCTTTTCCCTTGAAACAATATAGTAATATTCGTTTACAAAATCCATCACAATTTTCTTATAGGAAGCGGCTCCGTTGACATCCCATATGCGATTCAACACATCTTGCCATTCAGGTGGAAGAGTGGTTATGAAAAATCGCACCATCTCTGACTGTGACATAGGACGACCATTCCATATGACCTGTTGAATTTTCCTGTTGACTTCAAGGACATGATCAATTAAGTCACCCATTTCCCATCGATGATCAGTCAGCTCAGCTATCAACTCAGACAGCCTATCCTTTTGTTCATCGATAACTGCGCGAATAGGTGTGCGCAACCTTAAGGGAGGCATAGTTCCTGCAACAAATGCAGAACAAATAAGGAATCACATTATAATCCACATAGACTTAATTGAAAAAGAAACACATTCTTTTCCTTTTTTTTTTTTTTGGTCAACGGTCAAAGTCAACGGTCAACGGTCAAAGTCACGGTCAACGGTCGTCGGTCGTCGGACCGGTCGGGCCGGTCGGACCGCTCGCGCGGACCGACGCACGTGCCGCGCACGTGCGGGGGATGACGTCACGCAGACGTCATCCGCACGTGCCTGCCACGTGCCTTGGTCTCCGGTGGGTCGGGTCGCCGGCCGGCAAACGACGTCGGTGATGACGTCATCGGTGACGTCATCCGAACGGTTACCGACCGTTGGATGACGTCACGGTGACGTCATCACGTGATGTCACGCGTCGGTCCGCGGACCGGCGCGTGCCGGTTCGCCCGCCGGTGGCGTGCACGCGCTGGCCAATGCCAGCGCTTCGGGCGCGTCGCGCCCACGCGCAGCGCCTTCCGGCGGCGCGTGTGGGCGCGTGCGGCGGCTCCCGGCGGCGGTTTCCACATCGCCGGACTCGTCTCGACGTCGCGCTTCTTCCTATGCAATCACAATTTTATTTTGACTTACGAAAACTCGGAAAAATGGCCGAAAAGCGCTCGGGTGTCGGGATTTTGGCCCGGTTCCGTACGGCCGAAGGGATTTCGCGAAAAAATCAATCAAAAACATCAGAATTGATTGGGAAAAAAGTGAAATAGGGCTCTGATACCAATGTTGGGAATAACGGATCCCCGAAAACTGGATTCGACACCGAATCGAACCCCTAAATCAAGCGGAAGACGAAGCCCGGGAAAACGACACGCATCACCGATCCTAAAGCACACCACGGATTCGAGCGTACCTTTTAGCCACAGATTAAACACCGGTTGTCGATGGAGGAAGAGAAACGGTCCTGTTCGATCCGAGGAAGCCAAATCCTTTCACGTGCTTTACTGTTTTTCTTTTGAAGAAAACGGGAGAGGGAGGGAGAGTACGTTGAGAGAAAAAGAACGTACTTCTTTTCTTAAAATGAAACAGTGTGTTTTTCTCTCTCTCTCCTCCCTTTTATACCTCTCCCCTTCCACGGGCCTTATTCCCGTGGGTCGGGCTTCTTGGGCCCAACTTGGGTGGATGGGCCTTAAGCCTATCTAATAAAGCTTTCAAACTGCAAAGATTTACCTCTCAAAATACAATGAAAGAGAAAGAACTATAAACGCATCTATACCGTAATAATCCCGATATCTCCCACATACTCTCTCTAAGAGAAAATACTAAAGTTAAACAATTTCGTCTAACGAGTGGAGACTTACTCTAAGCCCTCACATGTTCAGTCTCGCCCTTTGCTCCCACCATAGATAGATTTCGTGAAATATTTTGAATCAAGTTAGTTGCGGAATTAATCTATGGGGCGTAAATTGTTGGGATTTATCCAATATTGGTTGCAGAAAGGGCTGGTGGTCAAGCTATAAGTATGAGAGAAAACCTTATCTTTTAAGTTAGTTTTTTGAGTGGGAGAAACTCAAGACTATCCAACAATAAGTTATGATTTACTAGTCTAATGCCCATGGGTTGAATAGCTATTTATAAAGATTAGATTTCCATGTATTAAATAACGGTTCGAATTTTTTAATTAACCAATAAAACCGACTAGTTGGTTTAAGTTGTAGCAATTATAAGATTGTTTTAGAAAAAAATTAATTTCCATTGCTTTATACTTTTTTATACATCTCAATCCATTCCCTTTTAGTTTGCTATGTAAGCTCATTACATATTTCTGACGATTGACTTGGTACGAAGGAAAGAGAACTGTGAATCATATTTGAAAAGAAGCACTCTATATATTCAATTCGGTTAAAGTTGGAATTGGGATAAGTTTAAGTAGCTTAAGCTTTTGCTTTTAGTATATAAGAGCGGCTAAAAGAGAACTAAGTATAGAAGAGCGGCTAAAAGAGAACTAAGGTAAGATCCTTTTTAGATGAGGAGAATGTCACTTTAACACCCATGGTTGTTTTTAACTCAAATAGCTAATTAATATTTTGTTAACAAATAATCTTTCCACGATGCTGAAAATAAGCGCATACCTGTCTCAAAAGCAAATACTTTTAAAGGCAATTCGAACTTCTGTTAAACAATCTGGGGAATTGTCACTTGCCATATGAGACGATCCTAAGATCCATCATAGTAGCTGCAATGACAATTCGAACTTCTCGTGCCTCGTACATTAAATGACTCAGACCCTAACTTTTGTGTAAAAAATGAACATCGAAAGAAGATGGAATAAAAGTGCATTATTGACACGATAATGAATGTCAGGCATATAATCAACAATGATGGAAGATTAGGTGGAGAATGTAGAAACATAGCTTAGGGGAGGCGACATGAAGTAAACTCCAATATCTATGTGATGATTTGGTCTGGAGTGAATAACGGAGATAGAGGGCTTGGATAAGGAGCTGCTCTTAGGATGACGAATGGGGGTAGGAATGAACTAAAACATGCAATGAATATAGGAGGAGTGATTATGAAATATATATGTGAAAATTATAATCAAGTCACAAAAATGCCTTCGGTAATGTTTATCTTTGGAAATCCAAAATTAAGCATACTAAGATAAGAGCACTCCTAGAATGGGTGACATCCTAAAAGGTGGTGACCTTTACACCAAAGGACAAAATCATGAGACTCGATATGAGACAGGTTAAAGCAGATAGTAATTCTGTAAGTTAATTAAGAGATGTCACAACCTAGCTCTAAGAGTGGAATATAAAACTTTTATATGATGATTTCATAATTAGGATATATATTTGATAAAAGTCAGACTGAAAAACCAAGAGGCCCTAAGGGGTGGCGGTCCCCATCCCTGTCAACCCAAGCACACAATTAATTGACAATAACCAAAGATTTGGATTACCAATTATGGAGTCGCCCGCATTATGACCTGGGAATCTTCATCGTTATATCCGGGAGCCTTGTTTTTACTTTCACCACAGTCTAGTCTAACTTCAATTTTAAGGGAAAATCAAAATGTCCCCAATTGCCCAGCCAGCTTATCAAAGACCCACATAAAGGCCTTGTGAAAAGACCTGCAAAATTGCTTGTGAGCCTGAGGATTTGATGCCACTCGATTTTGCACTTTTAGCATAGGAGAGAGTTTATTGGTGGTGGGAATAGGGATTCAGCAAAAGTCTTCTCTGAAAGGTCTGTTGCTGGATTCACATAAACTTCTAACTTCCCCTCCCATGGATTCCCATGTAAAAACGTGCTGATTTGTCTAAAGTAAACAAAGTTCAGAAAAGCAAAAATAAAGCAACGGGAAAAGGAAATGGCCTTCCAAATGACCAGAAAAGTACGTTAAGACAGAAATGAATATCACCTTTGTCTTTCGAAAGATTTTTACCCGCTAAAATTAGAAAACAAAAGTTCAACAGAAAAACTTGCCATGACATGGTCTTAAATAGACCGGACCATATTCCTTGGTACTTTCTTTATTATTTTCGTAGATACTAACTAAATTCACGTTCACGGATGAGCCAAAAAGAAAAGAAATGAAATCATCCTTCAAAATAAGTTCAATAAGTGATGTCTTTTGTCCACAATCAAAATGGAAAATGTGTTTCAACTTCGAATCACCCAAAAATATATTCACTGTTGGCAGGAGTATGTCTAAATCAAACATCTCTTTTTGGTTGAAAATGCAAGAAAAAAATTATAGAAAATCCACCCAACCATGGGCAGCTGCGTTGGTACTAGAGTTCCTCCCTCATCTCCAAGGTCGAGAGTTCGAATCCAAGCGTTTCTAAATGCGTTGTAAGTAGGGGGGCCATTGTGTTGGGGTCTTGTGCTAGTCTCCCCCGAGTTATAGGCGCCCGTCTATTGTGTGCCGGTTGAGCACCGGCAGGAAGTGGTGGATTCCTTGGTCATAAAAAAAAAAAAAAAAATGTAGAAAATCAACATAATCTCACAGTAGCGTCCAAGTTCTGATTGCATATGATACCAATACTTTTCATTCGAATTGCCCACTTTTTTCTTTCCTATTTTGCTTCTAATAATGTTCATAGTCATATTGCAACGTGTCACTAACAAAGATAAAGAAATTGTATGGATCACATTACTAATGAAAAGGACATGCCGAAATGTTGCCAAAATTTTGAGGGTCATGATAATAAGAACTACTATACGTTTTGGCTTGATTATTGCAGTTTCAATGTAAAAAATATATTAACGGTCTTAAAAGATTCATTTTACATTAATGCGTACAAAAGAGGTTTTGTTGTTCCAGGTGTAACAATTTGCGGAGAGATGCACCCAAAAGAGACATCATCACTTCTTTCGTGATATCCCACCAAAATGGGTGATCAAACAATTTTCAAGCAAATGTTCATGTTACATTACATAATCATTTTTGCATGTAGGAATTAACATCGCACCATCAAATTATTGATAGTGAAGTAATCTAATGCATGTTCGGTCACATGCAGATTAGGATTGATTTTCGGCTTTATTACATTAAGTCAACAAAGAAAAGTACCAGAAACAGTTAGATTAGTGCTTCATATAAATTGCATTTACAATCTGCTACCATGCTTTGCATGTTGCACGGTGTGAGGGAGTCGCATATCCTTAGGATTTAATTGCATGTAGGTTGCATTTTAACTAATTATAGGGAAATGAGGAATATCGATGCCTCTACGATGTTGTCATTTTTATACATGCAAGAATAAACCAAAATATCACCATAGAAGATCTTAACTGAAATTGTTGCCGATCTCTCCTACCAATATGGTGGAACCAGCTGACACTATAAGATAGTGGAGAAATTCTTGTCATTTATAACTTGGTGCGTGATGACTCTTGCGCTATAAAATGAAAGTAATCAGGCTACAGATTCATTGTGTGTTACAATTGCATGCGAATTCTATTTTCTCACTCACGATTTAAAGAAAATTTTTGTAAGTTAGAAAGAGAAATGACTAATTTCATATATGTATATATATAGGCTACGGATTCATTGTGTGTGTTATGATTGTATGCAAATTCTATTTTCTCACTCGCGATTTAAAGAAAATTTTTGTAAGTTAGAGAAATGACTAATTTCATATATATATAATTTTTAGGTATGTCCATTAAATAACTGTTAAGATCAGCTTTGGAGACTATATGTATGTTATTTCCATATATCTTTATTTGTTAATGGCCAAAGCACATTTCTCTCTATAATAAGGGTATGTTCCGCAAGAGAGGTGGCCTTACTGTGAAGGCCCTCGCCAATAGGTATCAATGGCCTCACCCAAGGCCTTCATGACGCCATTGGCCAAGGGTGAGGCCTTTGCAATCAGCGCACAAAAAAGAAACAAATAAAATAAAATAAAATAAAAAATAAACTAAAAAATTCAAAAATTTAGAAAAATTCAAATTTAAAAAATGCAAAAAATATATGTAAGACAATTTGCGGAGATAGCACTCAAATGATTGTTTTTACTCCGACATGGCACTTAAGTAAGCAAAAAAAAAAAAAGTTATGCCATTTAAGTGATGACACTTATTCTGATTTGTAACAGTTTTCAATTTAATGCAAGAATTGATGATAGAAAAATTGCTTTCTTTCATTTATTGTTACTCCAAACATAATTAAAGAAACATACAAAAGCAAGAACATCTTTACTGTTCTTCTTATTTTTCATTTCTTTGTTGTGTTTAACATACAAATTTGTTGTTCATGTTCCCTCTATTATTCAATGCATAGTAAAGAGCAATGTTTGTTTAATCCCGAGAGGATAGTCGTTAGAGTCGGTTGCACCGAGTTTTATACTTTGAGATCCATAATTATCGTGAAGGACGATGCTTCCACATCTCAAACAATAGATCTCATTTTCAAATTCACCATTTTACTTTTACAACAATAATAACCTACCAACACTATTAAGAATTTACTAACTTCCAAATAAGTTGTTGGATTAACAAATCTTCAGAAAAAGTTTTGCGAGCATCCTAAGTAGATAATCCTCACTATAGTATATATGTCAACATTTTAGTACTTTATTAATTTATCAACTTCTTTGAAGTGCTACCTTCACATCGCTACAAGCTTAAGAATGTTCAGTGTTGGTAGTAATCCCACTTTGAATGGACAAAAAAATTCATCATTAGCATGACCATGAGGTATTTAAGCCTCCCTTTGATACCAGGTAAAAATTGAAGTAGGGGGTATAAACAAAGGAAAGGGTGTAAACCAAAATTTTCAAAGCATTTCTGTTGGGAATAACGGATCCCCGAAAACCGGATTCGACACCGAATCGAACCCCTAAATCAATGCGGAAGACGAAGCCCGGGAAAACACGTATCACCGATCGTAAAACACACCACGGATTCGAGCGTACCTTGTTAGCCACAGATTAGACACCAATGCTGAAAATTGAGGAAGAAATTCTGATTCGATGATGTCAATTTGACTTGAATAGGGAAACGGCGTCGCCTTAAGCGTTTGGGAGAAAAAGAGAGGGAAACGAACGTACGTTGGAATTGTTATGCCAAGAGATGTCTTCTCTCTCTCTCTCCTTCCTTTTATACCTTCCCCCATCCATGGGCCATATTCCCGTGGGCCGGGCCTTTTTGGGCCCAACTTGAGCGAATGGGCCTTAAGCCCATCTCATAAATCCATCATCTCCACTCGCACATGGTGGTCCAAAACCAACATGGGCGGACAGGCCCTACTCATCCCCATCAGAGAAAAATCCAGCATAGACTCTCACTTAACATGGTGGGCCGAACAGAATCCTCTTTTCCTCTCTTCAACATTCATACCGGTGAATAATCCGTGCGACCAGCATACTTTGAGAGCTCGTTGCCATACATCTGTTAGGAATATATAGCAGCTTATAATGGGCATCACATCCTGAGTAGATTTAATATGCAGTACCCTAGATCGACCGATCACATTTATATCTCTCTTGATCTCTTTTAAACAATGATATATATATTGTATTCACAATTATGATTATCACAAAAACAGTCATAATTGGTTAACCGGTGAATACAAAACTACTATGTGATTCTCCAAAATCGATCTTCCTCTTTCCTTTTAACTCTCAATTTCAGTCCAGCTTGCTTTTCTAGAAATGCCCCATTAGATCGAATCACTCATGACCATTGGCAACATCCTAAGATAGCAAACACTAAATAGAAATCTTGAGAATAAGTAAGAGTCATGAGGGGACTAAGAAATTGAGGAACTCTCTTCCTCAAGAGTCTCACACGACATAAAAGTTGAGATCAAACTTTTGCCACTCTTATTGGTCGTCTCATGCATACGTAGTATGAAATACGTATTACGGTATTAACTCCTTTCCCATGGAGCGTATGTCTACACTTTCAATACCGTACATATGATAATTCAGACATACTCAATGTCTAACTTGAGTTCACGTATCTACTCATTCACAAAATTCATCAGAACTCACATCTGGCATCTTAGACAGATAAAGTAAAATATGTGGGGTATTTTACTTTCGGACATAGTAAGTATTATATCCTCATCTTAACACCTAGTTAAGGCGACATACGTGTTTTAAGCTTGAGCTCTCGATTATCACCTAGATAATAAGCTTATAAACAGTCTCATCTATATTTATCACACAGTAAATAGAGGCGATTACCCGTGTGAGTGGGCTAATCTTATATCTGTTCGACATACTTCTCAACTTAAAGTAATGCATTAAGCATTAAGATGCATAAAGATCAAACAAAGATTCATAGGCATTAATGATGAAAACACAAATTCATCAAATTGTGAACACTTAGGGAAAATACAATATTCAGTACATCAGTCTCTACGCAATCCTAGAGATTTCATATGGCCACAAAACACATCCCTAGGTATTGGCTTTGTCATAGAATCTGCTACCATTCTGTGCGTAGTATGTACTCTAAGTTCACATCTTTTCGTGCAACCATATCCTTGACAAGATTCTACTTGGTATCTATATGTTCGGTCTTGCCATGATATTTTGGATCTTTGGTGTACACTTTTGCTGCTTGGCTATCACAATTAACCAACAATGAATCTGCAGCACTTCCAATAACACCTAAATGATCCAAAAAATCTCTTAAACCAAACATCTTCTTATACTGCTGCTGATAATACCACGAACTCAACTTCTATCGTGGACAAGGCTATACACTTTTGTTTCTTACTGCTCCAACATATGGTGCCATTATTCGGTAAGAAAACAAACCCAGAGGTAGATTTTCTTTCATTTAAATCTCCTCTCCAATCAGCATCAGAATAGCCTTTGAGTTGCAGATCATTTTTCTTAATAACTCAGCGTATAATCAGCAGTCCCCTTTAGATACCTCAGTATTCTTTTAACGGCTTTCCAATGTGCTTGACTTGGATTGGATTGGTATCTGCTCACCATTCCGACTGCAAAGCATATGTCGGGTGTTGTACACATCATAGCATACATCAAGCTCCCAACAGCACTAGCATAAGGAACATGTTTCATTTGTTCCTTCTCTTGTGGAGTCCTTGGACACAGACTATGGCTCAATCCTTCACCTTTTTGCAATAGGAGTATCTATGGGTTTACAATCCCATATCCTTCATCTCAAAGTTAGAAGACATCCATCTCTTGACAGTATTAATTAACTCCATATTGCTTCCAGCAATCAGTATATCATCAACATATAATGATATGATCACAAATTGATCATTGGATCTTTTGATATATACACAATGATCCCCATCAATCATTTTAAAATCATATGCCATTATGGCATTATGAAAACGTATATACCATTGTCTTGATGACTGCTTAAGATCATATATCAACCTCAAAAGTCAACATACTTTTTCTTCTTGGCCTTTCACTATGAAACCAGCAGGTTGTTCCATATATGTTTCTTCCTCTAATTCTCCATTGAGGAAAGCAGACTTTACATCCATTTGATGTAACTCAAGATCCATACTAGTCACTATTGCCAGAATAATGCGAATCAAGGTAAATCTCACTACAGGAGAAAATGTATTTTCATCATTAATTCCTTCATGTTGATTATAGCCCTTTCTATCGAGCTATCAGACTTTCGCTTTATTTTGAGAACCCACTTGTTCCCAATAGCTTTGTGTCCTTTTGGAAGATCAACCAGTTCCCAGACTTTGGTTTGATTTCATTGACTCCATTTCCTCTTTCATTGCATGAATCCATTTTTCCTTATTAAGGCAATTCATAGCCTCATTAATATTTATTGGCTCATCCTCATCTTGTGGAGCAACCATAAAAGTTTCCCTTTCAATGTCAAAACATCGACGGGGAATACTTTGGCGACTTGTTCACCGTATGGGAGATTGTACACTTAGCACATCATTTTCCATCATGCTCCCACTTGAATTAGGTAATGATGATGTCGTCACATCAGGTGGTTGCAATTGAGAATAAGTTGAATTCAATTCATCACATCTCATATTACTCCCACTTGGACAAACTCCACTGACATCATTATCTTGATCCAAGGTTTCAAATAGGGAGTTATTTTCCCTTATTTCGCCCCTCTTAGGAAATTCATCCACTAAGGATGTGACATCCCGTGATTCAAATTCGGTTATACTCCCACTTTCCTTCTCACCTATGAACACATACCCTTTTGAGTGTTCGCAATATCTCATGAAAATACTCTTATTTTCTTTGGGACCCAATTTCCCAAACTTGTGAGAGGACTCATGAGTATAGGCAGCATAACCCCGTGGCTTAAGAAAACTTAAGTCCGGTGTTCTACCTGTCCATAGCTCATATGGAGTGGAAGTAACTGATTTGGAAGGCACTCAGTTAAGTATATAGGTAGCAGTTAACAACACATCATTCCAAAAAGTGATAGGTAAGTTAGCATGCGCCATCATGAACCTAACCATTCCAGTAGGGTTCTGTTTCTTCTCTCGCAACACCATTTTGTTGAGGAGTATATGGAATAGACAACTATCTTTCTATTCCTTTTTTCATCACATATTTTCTGAATTTATCAGATAAATATTCTCAACCTCGATCGGATCTAAATACCTTTATTTTCTTGTCTAATTGATTTTCTGCCAGGTTTATAAACCTTCTGAAACAACTTATGCTTCAGATTCATGAGAAATCAAATAGACATATCCGACTCGAATATAATCATCTATAAGAAAGTGATGAAATAAACAGCCCATTGCCTTCCTCTCACATTCATTGAACCACAGACGCCCAAATGGATTAAATGCATAGAAAATTCAGCTCTTTTACCTTTTCCAAATGGTTTCCTTGTCATTTTCCCTACTAGGCAATGCTCACATATGGACAAATCGACTTTTTCAATATTGCCCAACAAGCCCTCTTTGGCTAGTCTATTCATATGTTGTTGGTCCATATGACCAAGTCTAGCATGCCACCATATTCATATCATTATCATATAAGGTAGAAGACGTGAAACAAGGGAATAACACATTGACATCATCACAGTCAACATTTAATACAATAAAACCATTCAGTAAGTGACCACAACCATAGTAGTTTGTATCTAAACACAAATCTACACCTTTATTATGGAAGTTCATACCAAAACCAAGCTTAACCAACATCAAGACAGACACTAAATTTCGACGAATCTCCAAAGCATATAGAACATCAAGATGCGTCCACCATGCATGTTCAATTGGCAGGTGCCAATCCCTTTAACTTCATCTCTGGAGTCATATCCCACATAGATCCACTTAGTTCCAGTAGGTACTCGTCGGAATTCCACGAAGGATCCTCTATCCTTTGCTACATGGTCTGTCGCTCATGAATCTACAGTCCACATAGGATTGGATTCAGCCAATACTATTGAACTTGACACATAAGCAAAGTTCTCAAATGTACAAGAGGTGTTAGACTTTTTTTTTTTTGACTCACAACAATTGCAAGCATAGTGACATTTCTTGTCACAATTATAACACCTCATCCTTGACATTTTCTTCACTTGATGACGTTTTCCTCTCTTGTGTTGGTTAATTCTTGATTTCTTGCAATAAGGACTTGATCATTTGCATTCCCACATATTGACCGAATCAATACGCTTGCGCTTAGAGCACAAAGCCCTTTCGAGCTAGAACCAGACATTGAAAATATCTATTTTCGGCTCACATGCCGTCAAGCGGTCCTCTACCAGCTCAAGGTGGCGCACAGCATCCTCAAGATCTTCCATAACATGGTCAAGAGCTTCTAGTGCTTCTAGCTTTTCCAGCACATATTGAATCTTCATATTCAATATTTCACGATTGTTGCCGTTCATATCAGCAATTATATTCTTAGTTGTTGAACCATCGTTCTGAACACATCAGACATACATGCACGAATAATTAATGCCTATCATTTATGCATCCCTATTTGCATAGACCCATCATATTAATGAATAATTTCAAGTAAAGCTTCGGAATCAAAAGGTCACTATGTTTCCAATCATCCTCCAAAAATCCTAACTTAAAATTATCATTAATATAATTGTCTTATGCAAAATCAATTCTATGAAGTTATAAAAAATTCTATTACTACCCACAGCTAATTACCCACAGCAACCAGCAATAGCAGAAAGCAAATAAAAATTTTAACATCCAATAAAATAACAATGCTTTCACATGATACAACTAATATATCGGTTGCTACATCAACAACAATTAGGTAGTAAACATTACATAATTAATCAAAGAAATAAATAGGGAATGTCCCTTCTAATCTATCAGCCATAATATCTGAGAAATTTGAAGGCACATTTGCCAACCATGGAAAAACTTTTGAGAGCTTTCATGTCGCCTCCAAGGCGCATTCACTCGGCGCCATGTGGCGCTCAATCTAAGGGTTGAAGTTTTGGCAACTCAATCCTATAGTGCTCTCTCACAAAAGCTTCCACCAGCCTCCTATAACCCGGGACCACGTTGACCTCCCATAGCCGATCCAACACCGCTTGCCATTCGGGTGGAAGAGTGTTCATCAAAGCCGGCACCTTCTCAAAATCCGGCATAAGATAACCATTCCGATGATTTCCGTATCATCCGATTGACCTTGACCACATGTGATACTAAATCACCATCATGCCACCGATAATTAGCTAATTCTCGATATCGGCCTTTTAAGTCTTGCATTTCCCTCGTCCGTTCTCGGGATTGCGGGTATCCTTGCATAACGCATCATAGTTCCCGCAACAAATGCGGAATTAAAAATGGATCACTTATAATCCATAATTAATATAAGAGAAAATACATAATTTTCCAAAAATTCATGCAACAAATGCAGAATTAAAAATGGATTACTTATAATCCACATAGGCATAACTGAAAAAGAAAACAAATTCTTTTTTTTTCTTCCGGGTCAACGGTCAACGGTCAAAGTCAACGGGTCGGGTCAACGGGCGCGTGGGTCGGACCGGTCACGACAGTCGAATCGGTCGGACCGGACGGGCCGGTCGTGCGGACCGACCGCACGTGCCTCGCGCGTGCGAGGGATGTCGTCACGTAGACGTCATCCAGCACGTGCCGGGCGCGTGCCTGCGTCCGCGAGTCGGGTCGGGTCGCCGGTCGGGTCGGGTCGCCGGCCGGTGACCGCCCGGCGAAACGTCGTCGGCGATAACGTCATCGGTGACGTCATCCCAGCGGTTACCGACCGTTGGATGACGTCAGCACGCGTCGGTCCGCGGACCAGCGCGTGCCGGTTCGCTCGCCAGCGGCGTGCACGCGCCGGTTCGCCGACCGGCGCGTGTGCCGCACACGCTTGACGATCCAACGCCTCCGGGCGCGTCGCGCCCACGCGCAGCACCTTCTGGCACGCGTGTGGGCGCGTGCGGCGCCGCCCGGCGGCGTTCGACCTATCCCCGGACTCGTCTCGACGTCGCCTTTCACCCAGTGCCTTCAGAATTTGATTTCGACTTACGAAAACCCAAAAAAATGGCCGAACAACGCTCGGGTGTCGGGATTTCTCGCCTCGATCCGTATGGCCGAAGTTCTTTCGCGGAAAATCAATCAAAAAACATCAAATTGATCGGGAAAACGTGAACTAGGGCTCTGATACCAATGTTGGGAATAACGGATCGAAACCAAATTCGACACCGAATCGAACCCCTAAATCAATGCGGAAGACGAATCCGGAAAACACGTATCACCGATCGTAAAGACACCACGGATTCGAGCGTACCTTGTTAGCCACAGTTAGACACTAATGTCGAAGATCGAGGAAGAAATTTCGATCCGATGATGTCAATTCGACTTGAATAGGAAACGGCGTCGCGCCCAAGCGTTGGGAGAAAAAAGAGAGGCTAAGGAACGTACGTTGGAATTGTTATCTTAGAGATGTCTTCTCTCTCTCTCTCCTTCCTTTTATACCTTCCCCCATTCACGGGCCCTATTCCCGTGGGTCGGGCCTTTTTGGGCCCAACTTGCGCGGATGGGCCTTAAGCCCATCTCATAAATCCATCAATATCTAATTTTATTTTTGACAAAACAAAAAATCTTCTTGAGGGCATGCCAAGGCCACATACAGTCATACACAATATCTCAATTTTGAATGGCTCACAAATTAGCCACTCTTTCTCACCGAAAAACAACCCTCGAAGTTCATAAACGATACTGGGGCACCATTGTCAGGCTAGTCAAAAAGGCTTTCGTTCTCTCTCTTATCTCTTCCTTGCATATGTCCTGTCTCTATCTCTTTGATCCTTTCATGCTGAGACACCTAGCAAGCGTCATAATCCATGTCAGGACGCCACCCAGACTTTCCTCTTGACGATGTAAGCAATGACGTCATACAAACTTGGAGATGACGCAAGAATGTGACATCATCGTGGGCGTAGAAACTTTGGCAGCATCGTTGAAGAGGATACATATTACATACCCAGTCAATGTCAATCTTTTTTTATACAAATAATCTCAGAATAGGAGCATAACCTATTTATGAAATATATCTACACACTAAAAATAAAAATTGAATATGTGTCATTCTATAAAAACCAGCTTATGTAAAGAAATTGTGACAATGTTAGTGCACTGATTAAAAATTTTATTATCGTATGTTGTTTGGAAATAAGGGGATGGTGCAAGAAAAATTGGAGCAGGGGATAAACAAACGGCAAAATACGATAAGGACAGCGGACGATACGGACGGGCAGCGGGGAAATGTCGCGCGGTACGACCGGCCTGCAGCTGGCGACGCTGTTTAAAAGGGAGGAGAGGGTGGACCGAGAGGCGGGGTTCTTCGGCTGAAAAATCCAGAGAGAGAGAGAGAGATCCGACGAGAAAGCCGCGAGTGAGAGCGAGTGAAGAGAGTCCGAGGGAGAGACCGCCGGCCACCGCGCCTGAATCGCCGCCGACTACCCGCCGCCGTGCCTCCTTTCCCGCGCCGAAGCTCCGGTAAGCGTCGACCCTATTTTGGCCCTGTTTTCGGGCGTGCCGGGGCGGAGCTCGCGGTCGTCCAGCTCACACGAGCTTCAGCCCCGACTATCCTTTGTCCAGCTACTGTGGGTATCGTTGTCTGTTTTTCGAGAGTTCCGTCGAGAATCCCGGTTGAAGTTGAGCCGGAAACCTCATGATTCGCGAGCCCCCTTCTCCCGTTCGACGAAATGCTCAAGCGAGATCTAGTTTTCATCCTCCCGTTTTTGGCCGAAACCGAGTCGTCCGTGCACGCCGTGATCTATGGGAATGTTCCAGTGGTGCTGGGCGACCTTGGGCGTCGGCCGTGTAGTCGTTCGCCACGTTTCCATCGTCGCCGTAGTTTGTTCGGTGTTTGGCCGTGGTGTGGCTCTCGGCCGGCGGCGGGGAGGTCGGCCGATGAGTGGCGTTCGGAGTGGACGACGCTGGGTGGTAGCTCGGCGGTGTCCTGAGCGCCCGGCGAGGGCTCGTCGAAGTGGCGTCGGTTCGGATGAGGAGCTTCGGTGAAGAAGAGCGCAGTGCTTCGGGAAGGAGAGAACAGGGAGAAGAAGAGAAAATAGAAAAATAAAAGAATAGAAAGGAATTAAAATAATGAATTAAAAAAGATTTTTTAATTCAAAGCGGGTCATATCCCAGTGGGTGGATCAAGTTATCTGTTCAGACCGGGTTTACAGTCCGAATCCCTGTTCCCGAATATAATAATAATAATTATTTTAATTAAAACATTAGTTTGAAATATATAGTTGCTATTCATTTTTATGTGAGTCCCATCCACCGTGAGAGAATCGTTGCCGACCACCGTCGACTTCGGTCAGCAGTGGAAACTGAGGGAGGAGAGAGAGGCAAAGTTCGAAAGAACTTAGATAATTTCTTTATTTTAAAATTTTTAATACTATAAAAAATCTAAAGTTCATGAATTTATGTCATATTTTAAAGTTCATGAATTTATGCCATATTTTAACTTAAATTATTTTTTATGTAACAAGAGTTATATTTTTCCATCGCTTACTGACTTTTCATCGGCGAGAACCACATGGTATAACAAGTCCCTGTAGCTTAAGTTGTTGAAAGACATGGGAGCTTCCACTTTCTAGGAAAGTCAAAAGCCTCATATTGCATTCTCCGTTTACTTTGTTGTTGAAAGACTGTGACCAGGAGAGCAATCCAATGGCGACGCAACCAAGTGAAGAACAAGGAAATTTGAATCAAGCAGAACCAGTAGTAGGTACATGTTCATGTTCCAACCGAGAAAGAATATGGCATAATCGATGAAGTCCCAAATATACTGGAACTTGTATTTTCTCACGTTTCTTTTTATTTTCTTTATCACCAAAGAAACATAATGCTGACCTTGGCTAGAATAAAGAGGGGGGAAAAAGTATGCGAAGGACTTAGTGCTCACTCTTTCTCCAACAGATATTGAAAATGTTCTAGCAACCATTGGACTAGCTTCTTCCCAATCGGAGGTGCTTCAGGTGCGCCTTATCCTTTAAAAGAGTTATTTTCAGTGTGAAATTAATATCTGGGGCGGATCTTCATGAATTTTTTTTTTTTTTTTTTTTTTTTTTTTTTTTTTTTTTTTTTTTTCTGGGACACTTCTTAATGTTAGCAAGGATAAAAGTATTGACTGAATGATCTGAAAAGTTTGCGTCTATTGCAGAAAATTCCAAAGAAGAAGTGAATGAACCCTATTACCGACCATTGTTGCGATCTGCATTCAGGGGCGATTGGGAATCTGCTACAAGAATTTTCGAACTAGATCCTGCTTCAAAGATGGCCAGAATAACAAGCAGATCAGAAACATTGCTTCACATAGTTGCTTTGAGTGCACAAGACCAATTTTTGGAGAACCTGGTTATGCTTTTAGCTAAGCATTTGGAAGTGCTTGAAACGGTTGATTGTAATGGCCGTACAGCCCTCCACAATGCTGTCTTGTGTGGAAGGATAAGGATGGTCAAGGCATTAGTTAAAATTAATCCTAAGTTGATCGAAATTGCAGATAATGAGGAACGCGTTCCTTTGGAAATATCTGCTCTAGAAGGTTTTATGTATAAGGAGATTGTCTGGTTCCTGGCGAAATATGCACCAGCCGATCATCTTTGCAACAGTCGCTCTGGGATTGACACCATTATCAATCTCACCTACGCTGGTCATCATGGTTAGATCACCTTCACTTTTTATCTCAATGCCAACTGTTTTCCGCTTCATTCTAGACTTAATTAATATTCCTGATCAACTTTGCTGGCGAATTCGGATAGATATCACCCTTTATCTAGTTGGTAAATACCCTGCATTAATTACCATGAGAAGCCCACAACAAGGAGGCCAGTCTGTATTGGACGTGTTGGCGTCAATGGAGTCCCACTTTCGCAGCGGAACTAGGCTGAGTGTTCTGGAAGCATTTATATACAAATGTCCGTACTTTGTGCACTTACATCACTTCATTATTGATATCCTTCAAGAAGATCATACCCGGCTCATGGTCTGCTCTTTTGTGAACTGAAGGTATTCTGTGGGACTTGAACTACAATCCAACAGGTGAAGCTTCAACGTTGTTTTGGGATGGGTGACGGTGTGCAATTTTACAGTTGGGCATCATCTAATTTTAGGACCTTCCAGGATTTTTAACTTACGTCAAATTTTCTTAGATTGATTCCCTCCCTACTTGCAAAGAAAACAGAAAATGGTTGTCTCTTTGTAGGATATATTCTGGTTCCTTGAACTAGTTTCACTTGTAATGGCGTGAAATCGAACCACTTTATAGATTAGCTATCCTCCTGGGAATCACATATTATTCAATTCAAGTGCATAGGTATTGTGTAACTTATTTAATGGACAATATATTGAACAAATCACAAGGTCTTATAATGATTTCATATCCACTAACCCAATTCTCTTTATAACCTAATTGTAGTGCTTCAACATATTATGCAGTCACTTTGGAATGCCATCAAACAAATTGAAGATACGCTTCCATTCTCTGAATATACCGCCCTTGTCTCCATCTTTCTCTCTCTCTATCCAACTAAAAGTCTATAATGATTTCATATCCACTAACCCGATTCTCTTTTTAACCTAATTGTAGTGCTTCGATATATTACGTGGTCACTTGGGAAAGCCATCAAAATTGTAGGTACGCTTCCATTCTCTGAATATACCGCCTTTGTCTCCATCTTTCTCTCTCTCTTTATCCAACTAAAAGTCTATGACTTGTTCGTTTTTTACTTCTTTTATATGTAAATAAAAGGTTCCTAGTTAATTTTTTGCCATAATTTGAAAAAGAATATTCATTATGGAGAAGAATTCTTATACATTTATCATAGGATGATTGACATGTTTGTGACTAAATTTTTTCACGTGCCAACTATCTAGCAGTGGATGTACAAATTATTCTTTACACCAAAGGAAAATTTAATAAAAAAAAAAGATAATTATTCAAACTCAAAGAAAATTACATTAATTCTCTATGTCGATATATTTTTTAAAAGATCTTAGATATTCATCAAGTTCTCATTGCTAGAGTTGTGAAATTGAAAAAAAAAAAAAAAAAAAAAGAAAGGCAAAAGAAAGAATCCCTGAAATTGCAAATTGACGCAAGATTTGGTGTTAACCTCGTAATTCATCTTGCCTATGACTAATTGGATAAAATTTTTGTTAACTTAGGACTTCTCCTTCAATCTTGATTGTTGAAATCATGTTCGCTTCATCATCTTTATCAAGCATGTAAATCTTTCAGAAAAAAATAAGAACGATGAACCCATATGCATTTTTTCACTTCTTTTATGGGTGAAGTGCTTAAGCCTAAATACAATCTTCTTTGACGGCTACTTCATCTCAATACACCACTACACAAAATGTTGAGAGGGAGTACGAATTAGGAATCGGACCAGGGCAAGCCCCTAGCTTTATTGACTATAAAATAAGGTTGCAATAGATGATGGCATGGCCTTATCATTTAGATGCATTTAACATAGTGCTCTAAAATTAAAATCGCAAATACACCAGGTTGATATAAAGCGCGCTCTTAAGATTAATAAGGAACGCGGATCAATAGAATTGTGCAAAAGTTGGTTCAGACACTATTTGTTATCCAAAAAGAATTCCTATCGTTTGCAAACTCACAACTTTTGCCTGCGATTGCACTCACCTTGTCAACTTCACCCAACTTTTATATGCACCCAACATACCAATTAGCCCTTGTCCCTAATTTTCTATATTTTTGTCAAAGAACAAAAAGGAAACAAAAGTATATTGTCGTTAGGTATTTTCATCAAATAAAATGTTAGTTCAAAATTGAGTTGAGTTAACTATACTCACTATGTCATTTAGGGGTAACATGTAAACTTCGATCGTGACACTATTAGAATATTTAAATAATAAACAATTCATTTATCTAATAGTTTAAGCTTTTAAAATAATTATGATCTCATAAAATCTCTCATGGTATTAGAGTTGTAGGTCATGAATTCAAATATTTGTGGTCTCATTTGCCTTCCTAATTAAATTTCCATACTTAGTACTAGGTAAGAGACTAGGCTAAGCTTGAGGGGGAGTGTTAGAATATTTAAATAATAAACCACCCCATCATCTAAGTTTAAGCTTTTAGAACAGTTAGCGTTAGTCCTATCAAATTTCACATGTATCAAAGGTGGAGATCCTAAATTCAAATCTTACCAGGCCTCATTTGTCTCCACAATTAAATTTCTATGCTTAGTACTAGGTAAAATATCAGACTAATTGTGAGGGGGAGTTATGATATTTAAATCTTACCAAGCCTCATTTGTTTTTCATGCTTAGTACTAGGTAAAAGATCAAATTAAGCATGAGGGGGAGTGTTAGAATATTTAAATACTAAACCACATCTTCATTTAATAGCTTAAGCTTTTAGAACATTTGGTAGTAATTCCACCAAATCTCACATGTCCATTGTGTAACCTCATGTGGAAGTTTTGATTTTGTTAAGAGACAAAAAGAATGGAGAAAAAAAATTATTTGCTCTTGTACGGAGCATAAACGGGAAAGGATTATAATATCTTTCCTAAGAGATCAAAGAAGAATGAGATCGTTTTTCTGATCACCACCGACCCAAGCTCTAAATGTGATGGGCGTTTTTTGGGAAAATGTGGCGATTAGTATAGTGTTGTTAGATTCAATTTGGTGTCGCCGTAAAATATTGGGATGCAAAGCTGGACTACGTTTTTTTACCCCGTAAAATCCAATTGCCGCCTCTTCGTCTTTCATTTTCTTGTCTCTCTTTCTCTCCTTTTATTCTTTTTTGTATATATTTTTTTTTTTTTTTTTTTTTTTTTTTTTTTTTTTTTTTAATTTTGTAGTTCCTAAGAGGATTTACGAGATGAAGTTGAGACACATGACGGCAATGAAGTTGGCAACACGATGTTGCGATGTGATTTCTGGTTCTGGGGTTGGGGGATCCAATCTCACCGAGGTTTTCGAAGAGACGGGGCTACTGGCTGAAGCTACAGTCAGGGGAATCAGTGAACTCGTGAAGCTAGTTTTTCAGTTTTTCCCGGAGCTTATTTGGATATCACCTGATGGTATGAAATTGATGACATATGTTGTGAAGTACCGCCAAGAAAGGACTGTCAGACTTTTTCTAAAGGTAAGCTCAACCAATGAGTCGTCATTAGTTCTGGTGCCTACAATTGAAGAATCGAAGAGGATGATGCTTGCAGCAGTAGAGTACAACCCTAAGTTCCATGCTGTAACGAATGTCGCGGGAGCAGCTTTTCAAATTCAAAGAGAACTCCAATGGTATAAGGTAAACATTTATCTTTTATATAATTAATAACCGCACTTAATGATAATTATCATATATTGTTCACAGATTTCTTAAAATATGACTTGAGAATATACGTAGAATTTTTTTTTTTTAACGGTGGTCATTGATGTCTTATCTAGCTTTCATACACCTCAAGTGCTCCACTTTCTTAAGCGATTTGAGAGCGCACTATTACACATCTGCCTGGTGTATTCAGTATTTTACTCCTGAAATACTTCCAACAAGACCTGAATCCAATACCACAAGGAGAAGAATATCATCTTTTACAAGTTAAGCCAACGCCTCGTTAGTACATAGAACTTGTAATACCATATGATAAACGTTAATTAATAAAGCAAATCGAGAAATGACTGATTGAAACTCTTAACAATTAACTTGCATATATGTTTAGAAATATAGTTATGATCCACCATTTAATCTAGTCAAGCGACTCTTTCTTAATTTCGACCGACACTTTCCATACGTCTCTGCCACGCTGCAGTTAGGGGATTGTAATGCAAATCATCTCATGTATAACCAGCATATATTAAATTTGGAGCCGAAAAGAAAAAAACATTTAAATCGGTTTTGCTTATATTTTCATGATAACTTTGCTAGTTCCGGTGTATCATATTTTGTATCCAAGATTATAGTGTAGTTCATATATAATTTAGTAGTTCAATTGTAATTTATACATGTAGATAAATAATGATTTAATTAAAGTATTACGATATGAATCTTCTCTTTTTTGGCAAAAGGTTAGCTTAATTGATGTGTGGGCACTATTTTCATCTGAATAGCTATTAATTCAAGAAACTTCTCATTAGTTAACGTAGCTACCAACTAAAATTTTACTCATGCAAAACACTGTCTACAAAATGAAATGATATCACGAAGCTTTTACTATATACCTTAGTAGCAGTTCAACACTATTCTCTTTGTCATGAACTAAGATCATTACGTACAAGAGTCCTACAATTTGGGTCAATACTGCACACGAGTCCTAAAACTATGAATTCGTGCTTTAATAAGTAACTTGTCACTATCCTCCGTGTTAGTTCTTCCATCAGCTTCATCAATTTATCATAGACTGAAAATCTACGTTGCTTTTATATATAATTTTTTCTTCTTTTTTGGCACTAGTGACACTCATATGGCACAAAATAGGCGTCACATCACAAAAACTAAAAATAAAATAGATTAGGTTCTAAAAAAGAAGCCCAAAAATGGAGAGAAAGATATCGTTGAAGAGGAACAACGGGTTGCCCCTTTGTTTCTGGCAAGGGTTGGTGACCCTTGCTAGGGTCGCTTCGAGTGCAGTGACCTCCACCAGACTGCAGACGAGGGCTGGCTATCCCCACATGCTCAAGGCAAGGGAAAGGACCCTAGCCCAATAGCGATGGCAACCCAACTCGCCACTAATAGGCGAGGGTCCAGTAGCCCTCAAAGCGAATATTGAGATATTATGCTATTTAATTTATTTTTGAAGAAACAATTATGTAATAGGAAGACTTAACTCCCACCTCCCACCGGCATTACAAACAATTGTGTAATATGAAGAGGTAACTCTAACTTGCAAATAGAAATTTATCGAGCATATTGTCTACAAATTAATGAGAAAACGATAAAGGATAAAAAGAAGATTCCAGGGTTAGATGTAGTGTATGAAACAGTATGACAAACACACGATGACTACCAAATCAATCACATCAATCAATCAAAGGAATATAAAATAAGCAAATTTGCAAATATTAGAAGAATACAAAATACATATAAATAATCCTACTACAGAAATAAAATAGGAAATTATGAATATGAATGAAGTATCCATAGTTCCACAAAGCATTCTACATGAGGAAACATAGTGCCTTCTTTCTTTCCCCATGGCAGGACTCGAATACGTCTTTCCAAATGTTTAATGAGTATAATACAACAATGTAGATGGTCTATTAACAATATCGAAAAAGGATTTTTGCTGAAAAGATTAGTGAAGAAAATAAAAATTCATAGAAAAGAGAGTAAAAATTGGGTGTAGAGGCGAGGAAAGCAAACCAGAGTATTTTAGACCTTCTAGTAGAAGATATGTTGAGAGAGACAACAATAGGGATGATCGGTTTTAAAATAGGTAGATTTTAGAGCTGGAACCTATAACTTACCCAGTTATAACCAATTTCTAGTTTTTGGACTTTGGAACCTATCCCATTTGCCTAGAACTGATTATGGAATCTATCCTATTTTTCCAGTCCGATTCCAAGATTTACCCAAATTTTTTTTTTTTTTTTTTTGGTTCCTTTTTGTCGGTTCATTTTTTATAGTAAAATTTTATGAGGTTAAGCAACATAACTGTTCAAAGTAAAAGATGAACAACATAAATTCCTTATCCACTAAAAGCATCAACACATAAGATGAACACATATTCACGTATAATTATAAATAAGAAAAGTTCAAACATGTAACATAAAACATAAATTATAAAACTCTATTTTTCGTTCATCCATAAATATTTAGGGGGAAGAGGAAAGATTGTCAAGGAGTTTTGAGGAAAGACAAAGGACGAACAAGTGCTGAGATTACAATTTAGGGAAAAAGAAATTAAGGTTTTGGCTTAGAGGGGTATAAAACTTGCTAGTCAAAATAATTCACCAAGTCAAGTATGTAGGGAAACTATAATCCAAGACTCTAAAATTTATTAAAACACTCATTCACCCTTAATGAAACCTTAGAGGAGTTTATATGGATTCACAATTCATTACAACCTTCCAAGCATACGTAAATTTCAAGACCCTAACATTTTATTTACCAAGACAAAACCAAAAATCCCTAAACTAAACATAAATGCTAACATTGACACTTGCCTCAAATTTCTCTGGAAATAAAATGCAATGCGTTGGTCTTTACATTACACATTGAATCGCTAAATGACTCTTTCTTGGATTTCCTTACCAACTCTTCGTATTTTGTCTATTACATCCTCCAAAAGACTCCAAATTGTATGAAGCTTCATTCATCTGAAAGTAGACATGTATGGGTTTCCATTGAATTTCAATAGGAATATCAAAGTTACTTATCTCAATTTCTTCCTCATAATCAGAATTTTCCATCAGACATATGTTGGCATATTCTTCGTCACTTTTCTTGCACTCAGTATCGCTCCACATTTCAACCTTTAGTGCTTTCTTTGTTTTTCTCATACTTGTTCTTTATTTTCTTCAAAAGTTAACAATTAGGTTTAATGTGTTCTCGTTTTTGCACTCGAAACAAATGCCTTTGTTTTCATCTCTTTCATTGAAGTTTCTTTTTTGTTCAAACGATTTGAAATGTCTTTTTCCTTTGAACTTCCTTCCTTTTATGGCCATCTTTTGAAGCTTCTTCACCATGAGTGCAATTTCCTCATTGTCTTCTTTGTCATCTTCAAAATCTGAATCATCAGTCAAGATTAGATTTTAAAGCTATTGCTTTCTTAACTCTGGTGTCTCCTTCATCATTTAGACGTTCCTCTTCATAGGATTGGAGTGTTTTCATAAGTTCATCTACAGAGAGAGGTGATATCCTTTAAGTTTCACAAATAGACATCTTAATGTTGTTCCGTTCTTTTGATAGTTTATGATGTATCTTGTTCACTTTCATAGGGTCTGATATGGGTTGCCCTTGATATGCCAGACCATTGATAATGTCAGTGAATTTGCTGAACATATTAGTTACAATTTCTTTTGGTTTATCTTAAAGGCTTTGTATTGCTAAAGAAGAATTTGTTTATCTTCATCTCCTTAACTCGATCAATTCCTTTGTATGTCACATGCAATATGCAAACCTGTCCCAAATTTCTTTTGCTATTTCACATGAAGAAATTCGGTTGCTTTAGCATCTAGTGCTTCTCTTTTAGTAATGTCCACATCAGATAGAGTTGTAACCTCTAGTTTTTTTCCCTCTTCTTTGGACGAAGAAGCATAAGGTCTTATGCCTTTCAGAATTACGTCCCATTCCAATGGATCCTTAGATATGATAAACGTTTTCATCTTGTTCTTCCAGATGTTGTAGTCCTTTCCATTGAAGTATAGAGGCCTTGTGCCACTTTGACATTCCATAAGTCCTAGTGTAGTATTGCTAGCCAGTGAAAGATCGTTAGCTCATAAATAATTTAGCACTTAAAAAATAATGAGTGTTGAGCTCTGATACCAAGTGTTATGGCTAGATCTATCACCTAGAGGGGGCAAATAGGTGATACTGCGAAAATTAAAAGAATTTAAAACTAATATGGTGAAAGTAAGTGCAGTGTTTACATCTTGCCAATATGCAATTAATTCTATCACAAGTAAAATAAAGAGAGTAATGGACAGAAAATTGCACACAAATGATTATAGTGGTTCGGCTTTGATAAGTCTACATCCACTTTCCTGCATTGATAGCTGGATTCTACTATATGAATCAATAAGAGGTTACAAGATCTGAGTAATGAATACTCAAGGTCGTGTGAATAACTCTTCACACACTCGCAACCTCTAAGTGATCACACTATTGCTCATAGGACAAATGTATTTGATCGGAAACCCTCTTTAGACTTTGGAATTATAAGCTTCGATTCTCTCGTGCCGTGTTGTTCCTTTCAGCTTCGAGACCTCCTTTTAAACACTTTCCTATCCAAGCTAACTGTTGGACATATCTCTAGGAGAATTATCTAGCCAATCTACCTATTGGCCTGGACCTTGCTTAGAAGATCTAATCGCTTTAAGGTTGTCAAGGATGAAGCTTCCTATAGATTCTACCGCTCATGTAGCAATTTGGGCTTTCATAAGTCGAGTACTTCAATTTGAAAAGAATGCTTTGTCTCAAGTCTAACATTCTAGGAAATCAAAACTTTCGAGAGATATTTTGGAAAACTTTCCTTTGGAACTCTTTATATATAAGGCAAGGAATCCAATTAATTGCCACTAGTTGTTGCACGAGTACATTGCCTCTTTGCTAGCCATTTGACACAATATATATGGAAGGAAAAAATTAAGTCATAACTTTGGTTCTGATTGATAACATCTTATCATATTCCATCAGACTTTCTATCTGAAAATTACTTATCATTAGAATCAAAGTTTTTACTCTAGATAAGTTTTGTCAATCTTCAAACTCACTTAGGAAATGTTTTCTCAATAAAATCTCCTCAATTTGTTGTTTATCATTCTCCCCAAGTTGATGGAATAGACTTTTTTTCAAGTCTGTTTCATATTACAGAGTAAAATCAATGACAATGAAAGTTGCCAAGACTCCATGATTATCGAACCCTTTGATCTTGCAAGCATTTTAATCAAGTCTCGAAATGAGCCATCAATTTTTGGTTTTTTTTTTGTTTTTTTGACACACCCAGGTGAGATTTATTTTCTAATACTCATTCGATAGGTCGCTGAGATTAGAATAAAAGCACCGAGAACAAAATAAAATTACCATTGTACTGATCCTAATGGAGTATAAGTATCATCTAAAATAGCATCGTTTGGGAACTCAAACACAAAACAAATTGAATCCCTCTTAGTGATCTTTCCTTCGACTATATAAATACGTCGTAATTTAATTCCTGTAACTATCCATTTTTCTCTTTGCCTTGCCAACGTGCCTATCAAAGTTCAGTTCAAAAACCTTGTTTGAGAACTTGTATAGAGAAGGATTTCCTGCGGCGCAATAGTTCTTACATATACCAACTTAGCTGCCCGGCGTTGCTATTGGCATAACAATTGGTACACCATAGGTTGGTCCAACCCAATCCTCTCGTACTAGGGCTGGAGTAATCTTGCGGTAAGGACAAATTGAGGTAAGCTTGTGTAATCCCGTGTGGCGTTGTTCTGATCAAAGGTCACAGGTGTAAACCACCCAACGGATGCCACGGTCTCACTTCTCATAGACCTCATCCCTGAGGATACCAATTGCTCCTTGATCCCTAGATCAAAGACCTTGTGTATAGAACACTTTGACCACAGTCTAGCCAAAGGAAGGAGCTTTGGAAGCTTACTAACAACCTATCAACTCCTAACAAGTTGCTGGATCGAAGTAGGACATTCTCCATTTGCCCGCCAGCAGCAGAGGGGGTTCAATTTCTCTTATACGCGATGTGGCGAAAAAGATTGATTCAACAATACATCATGCCTGCATTATGATTTAAAACTTGTTGTCTACTTTTAGGAAATGTTCGGAAGAGAGAACTTACAATAATACAACACTCCCAACTACCTGGAAAACCATTAAACAAGCAATTAGCACATCCTCACTTAGATTGTCCATCTGTTTGTGGGTGGAAGGTAGTACTAAAGTGTAGCTTAGTTCCCATGGCTTGTTTTAATCCACTCCAAAATCGCGAAGTAAACCTAGCATATCAGTTAGATACTATGCTTATAGGTACATAATGCAGCCTCACAATCTCATCCACGTACAACTTAGCAAGTCGCTTAGGAATCCAAGTAGTTCAAATACTTGACCCAACGGGTAAACATGCCTGGCTCCAGCTAGTGCACAACACCTTTTGAAGCACTTTCTAGTGTGCGCTAACGTTTGAGAATGTGTCGTTCAACCTCATGAGTCTACAAGCCTTTCTCATTTCAGTGCTCGCCTTTTGAATCTTTAGTAAGGGCTTTTAGTCTTTTGATTAGAGTATGGGTTGCAAGAGAGCAAAGCGTACTGCCCTGCCATAGTCGTGAGTCTGTTTGTTTATAGTCGCGACTGTTGTCATAGTCAACAAGGTTGAAACTTCCAGGAAAAAACTTCCTTTGCACCTGAGAACAACCTATTCTTTTTCATAGCAAACCATGAAGAGTTGAAAGAGTTCACACATGTTGAGAGCTTGTAGGTAGAAGAATAACTAAAAGCTGTCTAATCCAATGCAATCTCAATCATTACTTGTAAACCTGCAAATAATGCGAAAGGAGCCCTTATCCCCTCTCTCCTCTCCCACTCCACACTTGAATAGATATAGGGTGGCCTCACCTTGGAAAGCTACATTCGATTTGGAATGGATCTGTAAAAGGCTAAAGTAGCCCAACTTTCATTATGCTATTACTGGGTAGGACTACTCCACTATTGGGAAAGACTGATTGACTTACTGATCTAGATAGAGTAAAGATTGGCGCTGAGGCTTCTTTCATAAGGTGGGCAAGGTTATTCTATAGAGTGAAAAAGCGATAGAATGATTATAATACTTTACTAGAGTCAAGTTAAAGAGAAGGAAGTAGCTCGACTTTAACCAATGTAAGAGGTATAGTTCAATAGGATCAGGAAGGGAAAGTGCAGACTGGAGTCTCCCACTATACTCTTTATTGTGTGACATTAGGATATCCTAATTCAAATTGTTTGAGTCGGGATTTTGGGCTAAATGCCTTTTTGCTTAGGGTACGCTCGAGAACCAGGTATGGCGGGATAAAGCAACAAGCAGCAAAGGATTGGCTAAATAGAACAGATGTGATCGAGAATGGGATATTGAATGGAAAGATCGAAAGCGACGTACGTACTAGATTGACTAGTGTGTGCCAACTACTCTACTTCCCTATTTCTTCCTTTTTAACCCCCCCTTATTGGTGCATTCTTTCCCCCAATTCATCGATAAAGATGTATCCGAAGACAGACTCTACACATGATGAGTAATTACACCCTGGTGCTTCAGCTTCATAAGGATTGGCGAAAAGCCTTTCTGACGATCCGATCCTATCTCACAAAACCAACCTTAGTCTTATCTTAGTTGTTCAAGCTGATGCATCTGTTGATTCTGCTACGTGCGTCTGTATCTGCGTCTAAAATGCAACTGATGTTCTAGCACTAGTAGCGGTGGGAGGAGCCTCACATGGTCTCTAATAAGGCTTGGGACTAGTAATTGGGTTAGTAGGACTGTGGTCAAAGTGTTTTGCACACAAGGTCTTTTATCTAGGGATCAAGGAGCAGTTGATATCCTCAAAGACGAGGTTTGTGGGAAAAGAAAGTAACTCAAAATAGCACTAGATAAGTAGCTCACTCCCTGCCATAAAAGTAGAAATAGTCAAACTAGAGAGTCGTTAACTTCGAATCATAAGGTACTACTATTATAAAACAAGAGTAGAGTTCATATGCAAATCATCCCACACAAAGGAAAAATTCATAGCTTTTCATAATCAAACAAGAGCACTCAGCTGCCCCACATCGGTCCGAGCATGTTGCGAAATCAATGCTCGGAGAAAACGACCGGAAGAAATGTTGGTGAAGCTGAAATTGAGAGGGAAGGAGCAGGTCATTCCCATCGCTCAGCAGAAGAGCCTTGACTTGAGATTCTATTAGTAAAGCGCTAGCGCCCAACAAGCTATGGGCTTTGAAGGGATAGGGGAAGGGAAGAAAACAAAGATGGTCACTCCTTTTCTTTTAGGAACATGGCTCATTCATTCACTTGCTCATGAACTCGCAGCTTAGTTAGAAGCGATGAAAGGGGGGGGGGCTAGGGAAGGCCAATGACTACATGAGGGGAAGCTGTCATATGGTGCGGAAAAACCCAAATCGAGATGAATGGAAGATGCCTCTGGAACTTGTTTTTCTCGGTCAGGAGAGGTTTATCCTTTGCCCCAATGATGGCCTTTTTAATCTTATTTGTATTCCGATCGAAGAAAGAAGGTTTCCAGTCTCATTCAACCAACTATCTTTTTGAAGCAGATAGTTCACAGTGCTCATTCGATTCGATAGAAAAAAGTCACCCTATGTTTGTTGAATTATTTAGGGCAAGAGATTCTGTGTTGAAGAAATAACTATGAGTGAAGAAGGCAAAAGCCTATCTTTTCTCAAGCTTCGCAATAGCTATCCGTTCAAAGAGTCCGTCTTTCTTTGTTAAATGGCCGAATTAGCCACACCCACAGAAGGGAGCAATCCCAGTGGATTCATCAATAGTAGTGGAGTCGTAAACAAGAACAACAGAGTTTACAACTGAACAAGTCACTTCCTTCTTTGCTTCAAAATAGAGAAGAGCGGCAATAGAAAGTGTTGTCCTACTTTACTTTATTATGATTTACATGTAACTTCTCGAAACAATAGTGAAAGCTTCATCCTTAGAATTCTAAATTAGAAAGGGATGGAGAAGACTCGACAGCATTTGCTTATGATTGAAAAGCAATCAACCAAGAGCCATGCACGCCATAAGCATACATGGGCACCGGACTGTCTATGCCTAAGGGCCAAAAGAGCCAGGACGGTAACTTTTCTCTTGTTAGAGTCAAAGGAAAGGCAAAAAAAAGATCTTCTACTTAGAATACACTACCACCAAAGGCAAACAAAAATTATCATTGGGATTATAGACTAGACCTATACTAGTGGGCAAGCAGGCTTAGGCTCTAGGCCACAGATCATTAGGTTCAGTCCCTGGCAATCAAACCATTACTCTAAGGTGACTTTGTCCCTTTTTCTTACTATAGAGTTCATTCCGTCCCTTGACACCATTATTAAGTTGGAGTCTTTACCAAGTTAAGTTGCTTCTCTTCTCGGGCTCGGGAGAGCTATTGAGGCAAGTTAATTTGCAAGCCTTTAGCCAAAGATTTAGGAGTGGCTACTATCAATGGAATTCCAGAACCAACTCTCAAAAGAAGGGTAGTAAAAGACTACCTCTTTCTCTTGGCCTGGGATCCCAACTACCATCCATATCCTACCTGCTATCGACAGTCCTTCCACCTATTACTCACTCTCCAGCGGTACACATCGAGGTATGAGTCCCCAGGGAGTCTATAAAGACTTCCTCAATCCAATCAACCCAACAAAACAAAGAGTAATACCAACATTGAGTCGGTCAAGATCAAATCTATTTATCAAAGTGCTTCTTTGATTGCTCAAGATATCTCTTTTTAATTGAGGAATAAAGAAGGTCTTCTCCCAAAGCTTGATCGACTTGACTCTTTTCCCTATCCCCCAGCCTCTCACTTCATTTCGTTCCTCTTTTGTATTGTCGCTTGAATGAAGAAGACACCCGATTGGCTCGGCTTTCCCAAAAGCCGACCACTAGTCCTCTTTAGGTCTTTCCTCGCGGGCAGGAAGCATACCAGTAACGTGCGTTGTGTGATTCTACTGTGTTTTTTTTATACCCGTGCCTACTTCACTGCAGCTACCATGATCATAGCTGTCCCCACTGGAATAAAAATCTTTAGTTGGATCGCTACCATGTGGGGGGGGGGGGGGGGGAGGTTTGATACAATACAAAACGTGTTGAATTAATAAAAAATTCGAAAAAAATTAATATATTGTTAAAAATTGTTCATGTTAGCGTCGGTTATGCCACATAAAACAGTCGGTATTCACATCAACGATTTCCAGTCAAAATTAACCAGTTAGACTCAATTAGTTTAGGACTTAATTGTCAAAATTCAAAGTTTTAGGAATTAATTGACAAAAATATAATAAGTTTATGACTTTTCAAACAATTTTTCTCTCATTGGATAGGCTCCTGAGGTTCAAATAAAAGCACCAAGCACAAAATTAAAATTAATATCAAACTGATCCTAGTGGAGTGTCAATATCATCTAAAATAGCATCACCGGTGTTGTCAAACGAAGGATCCAACAAGATTGGAATCTCCTTTCTTGCTTCATGTTCTCGATTCTTGGCATTTTCTTGTAACCAAAAACTCTTTAAGTGGTCTCAAGCCAATAGCTGATGTCTTTCAAGATATCGATTTTGACATCTAAATCGGAAGAATCACAATTCCTTTGACGATAGTGCAAAGGAGCCTCTTCACTAGATGTGTTGGAACGGACATCACAGAAGGGGTAATCACCTTTTCTTTGCTTTCTCCTTCACGGTCATAACAGGGACCGTCATGTCTCAATAACTGAGATTTCTCTTCTTTTTTTTTTTTTTTTTGGGAGAAGTTATGCCTTCCAGGCTCTGACACCTACTCATAGTAAATGGTCTGAGATTTAGAAAGTAACCCAAATGTGATAAGAGAAATTTTCATCAACTAAGGAATCTATGATAGGATAAATATTCACCACCGAAGGAATCTTTCTCAGGATATTGTACGTATAAATGATAGATGCTCACGACGTAAGGAATCCACTTCAAGATAGAAGGTATTTAACTCACCACTCACTGGAATCCGCCAATCATATTTAGAGTTAACGACACTCTAATGCAAGCTTTTAGTTTGAAAAAGTTTCAAGATGTTGATGAAAAGAGGGGTTTATATAGATTCACAACTTGGAGCAACCTTCCAAGCGTACGCAAATTCCAAGATAGTAACCTTTTGTTGTTGGCTGGGTTCACTTGCATGTGGAGAAAGCTCAATGAATTGCAAGTCCAAAGGGCTTGAGCCCATATGATAGGTCATATAGAGGAATAAGGTTTCTCACTATCTTTTATATGGTAGCCACAAAGAACCTCAGTAGAGATGCATAAATAAGAGAGAAAGATTGAGCAGAAAAGCAAAAATCTAGGTCTGGGGCAAAGTTTGATTTTCATCAAGCTGTATTAAAGGTTGATTTGTAGTCCAATTGAGTACTCTTCTCGAATTTGAATGGTTTGATTTTTGTTCAAAGCTTCCTACATCAAGTTTTTCGTGGATTGAACAAAACCTGTGTTTTTGGTTAGATTTATCATTGATCTCTTGTAAAATTTTTACGTATTACCAAGAATAATGTTCTTCAAGTCTTTGCTACTATGTATCTCTAGTATTTACCAGAGAAAAATTTTGTTTACCCAATTTTTGTTGATAGTGAAGATTATTGGGTGGATTCCGGTCCTGTGATTTTTAATCTCCTCACACTGAAGAGGTTATCCACGTAAAAGAATCATATTGTGTTTGCGTGCTTGGTATTTATGTTGCTCAACTATATCATTTCCTAGGATGTTTATACACAAGGGGAGATTAATTTGTTTTGTTGCGTTAATCCGATATTGTGGATTGGTATTGCTCTCCCACCATTTATTTCCCCCAAAAGGACTAACAACCCCTGGACAGACTATAAACAACATTGAGTCTTGACTTAAATGACTCTAGAAACAAAAAAAAAAACGTTGCATTTGGCTCAATAAAGCACATAGAAATACCAAGAGACTCCTCCGATTTTCTACTCAGATTTTCTGTCAGGCTCTTAACATTTTCTTCATAAATTCCTCTAGAAGAATGCAAGGATGAAAATTTATTAGAAACATAGTGCTTTATACATATTGTTTGATTATATTCAACCACGAATTCATCATCCAAGCTCAGAAGAGAATGACCCTTGAAATTGT
This sequence comes from Eucalyptus lansdowneana, assembly GCA_017140395.1. Taxonomy (NCBI): domain Eukaryota; kingdom Viridiplantae; phylum Streptophyta; class Magnoliopsida; order Myrtales; family Myrtaceae; genus Eucalyptus; species Eucalyptus lansdowneana. The sequence continues at coordinate 53,797,022 of CM029485.1, forward strand.
GCTAGTCAAGGTGGACCTAACATCTTAACAATGTCGCATCAAGCGTTTGATAAATCTTAATCTCCTTGAGAGTTCTTTCGTCAATTTTTTTTTTTTTTTGAAAATTTTCAATAATTTATCCACTTATTGGAACTCATGTTTTTGTCTTTTATGCATAGGCTGTGGAAAGCTAGACTATCCCTAGCGTGAGAACCGCCAAACATGGTGACACAACATATTGGAATATGTTTGTGGAGAGCCACAAAGAGTTGCTTGAGAAAGGAGAGAAGTGGGTGAAGAACACAACAAATTCATGTATGCTCGTCTCAACTCTAATTGCCACAGTATTATTTGCTGCTGCTTTCACTGTACCTGGAGGCAATGATGGCAACACTGGAGTCCCATTGATGTTAGGACATGACTCTCCTGTGGTTTTCGCAATTTCGGATGCATTAGGTTTGTTCTCCTCCATAGCAGCCATCTTGTTATTCCTAGCCATCTTAACTTCACGGTATGAGCCGCAAGATTTTCTCCTCTCGTTGCCTAGAAAGATCGTAGTAGGGCTTTCGTTTCTCTTCCTCTCTGTGGCTTTCATGCTGGTGGCGTTCGCTACAACTCTCACAATTATGCTGGATAGGAGAGTGGAGTGGGTTCTCATTCCCATTACTTTGCTAGCCTCTCTCCTTGTGGCTTTGTTTGCACGACTACAGCTACCCCTGCTATACCAAATGGTTAAATCCACTTATGGACCCAACATCTTTCGTCCCGAGGGCATTTGGGATGGAGTCAAATATACTTAAACAAATCAATGATTGGCGAATTTGATTTGAGGGTGCTCGTCTTCATTATAGTAGTTGTTTGTAGTGAGGCCAATATGATACTGAATGTATTTCCTCAAAAGTATTTGAATGATTACTATGCATCATGTTTCCCTTCCTTGTTACCAAAGATCTATTTGTAATATGATTTGATCAATTTAAAATTTCAGTCTATGGATTCTTCAAAATTGAATCTGCACATACACAAACAAATTTTTGAGCATCCAGTACCAACGAATGTTCAATCTTGGAATATAACTCTTTGAAAATTAGTTTTTTTTTTTTTTTAGCTTTTTGTTTTGTAGTTTAGATTCAGAAATTTTCTCCTTCAGTTTAATGTTCAATCTATGTCCTGAGCACCGGCGAGGGCTTGTCTAAGTGGCGTTGGTTCGGGAAGGAGAGAACAAGAGAAGAAGAGAAAATATAAAAATAAAAGAATTAAAAAGAATTAAAATAATGAATTAAAAAATAATTTAAAAATTAGTTTTTAATTTGAAGCGGATCAGATCTCAGTAGGCAGATCGGGTTATCGGGTCGGACCGGGTTTATGGTCCTCCCTTTTCCCGAATATAATAAAAGAAAATTTAATTAAAAATTTAGTTTAAAATGCATAGTTGCTATTCACTTTTTATGTGGGTCCCATCCACCATGAGAGAATCATTGTCGACCATGGTCGACTTCGATCAGTAGTGGAAACAGAGGGAGGAGAGAGAGAGAGAGAGAGAGAGAGAGAGAGAGAGGCAAGCTCAAAAGAACTCAAATAATTTCTCTATTTTTTAATTTTTAATATTATAAAAAAATCCAAAATTTATAAATTTGTGCCATATTTAACTTAAATTAATTTTCATGTAACAAGAGTTATATCTTTCCATCGCTGATAGACTTTTCATCAAGGGGAACCATATGTTATAATAGGCTCCTGCAATTAAAGTCGATTGACATTAGAGCTTCAACTTTCTAGGAAAGTCGAAAGCCTCTCTTGCATTCTCCATTTACTTTCTTGTTGAAAGACTGTAACTAGGAGAACGACCCAATGGCGACGCAACCAAGTGAAGAGCAAGGAAATTCGATTCAGGCGAAACGAGCAGTAGGTGCATGTTCAAGTTCCAACCGAGGAAAAATATGGTATAATCGATGGAGTCCCAAATATGCTGGAACTTGTATTTTCTCATGGTTCTTTTTATTTTCTTTATTACCAAACGAACATAATGCTGACCTTGGCTAGAATAAAGGGAAAATAAAAAGTATGCAAAGGACTTAGTGCTCACTCTTTCTCCTACAGATATTGAAAATGTTTTTGCAAGCATTGGATCAGCTTCTTCCCAATCTGGAGGTGCTTCAGGTGCGTTATCCCTCAAAAGAGTTATTCCATTGTGAAATTAGTACTTGGAGTGGATCTTCATGAAATCATTCTTTTCTGGGACACTTTTCAAATTATATATATGTATATATATATATATATATATATATATATATATATATATATGTTGACACATAAATTTCAACTATTTATTTAAGACTTAATCATGCAGACAATTAGGGATTAATTTTTAATTTCTAAATAAAAAATAATTTTTATTAAATTACATCGCATATAGACATTATGAGCATTTTTCATTACTAAAATTAATTGTTGGAAATTTTTTGAAAAAAATTTAAATAATTAATTAATTCAAATTAAAAATGATAACAATGTGGCCAGACTTAGCCTAGCCCCTTTTTCTTTTCTTCTCTCCATGAGGACGGCGTACGACGAGCACGCGCAGCTAGGAAATGTTGCGCGGTACGACCAGACTGGGCAAGCTGGCAGTAGCTGGCGACGCTGCTTAAAAGGGGAGTTGGAGCGAAAGTGGTGGGGTGTTCTTTGGCTGAAAAATCCAGAGAGAGAGGGAGAGATCTATTAGCTGGGTTCACTCCTATGGGGAGGAGGCCAAATGAGTTGTAAGCCCAAAAATGGCTACAGCCCATATAATAAGTTATATGAGGAAATAGGGTTTCTCACTATCTATATAAAGAGGTAGCAGCAGAAAAGGAAATAGTAACAAGAGAAAAAGAGAAAGTAGAAAATCTGGGGTTTGTGGCAATATCTAATTTACATCAAGCTGGCGTCGGAGGTCAATTCGTGGTCCGATTGAGCTGAAATTTTGTCAGCATGTTCGTGGCGCAATTTAATTGAATCTGAACAGTTTGATTTTCGTTTAAAGCTCCATACATCAAGTTTTTCATGGATTGATCAAAACCTGCGTTTTTGGTTAAATTTATCCTTGATCTCTTGTGAAGTTCATGTGTATTGCCAAGAATTATGTTCTTGGGGTGTTTGCTGCTATGTACCTCTAGTATTTGCTAGAGAAGAACAATTTTATTGATAGTAAAGATTTTCAGGTGGACTCCGGTCCCGTGATTTTTTATCTTCTCATATTGAGGAGGTTTTTCACGTAAAAAAAATCGTATTGTGTTCGCGTACTTGGTATTTATTTTACTCTACTATATCAATTCCTATTAGGTTTACACAAGAGGGGAGATTATTTTATTCCGCTGCGTTGATTCGATATTGTTCGAATTATTACCGTTCTCCCATTAGAGTGGTATCAGAGCAACAAGTTATTGCTTGATTTTTCTGCCTTGTGTTAAACAATGGAAACGAATACGAGTAGAATGATTACATTGAATGGTTCGAATGATCATATCTGGAAAGGGAAGATGAAAGATCTTTTATATGTGAAAGATTTTTATTTGTTTGTATTTGCTGAGGAGAAACTAGAGAATAAAATTGACACTGAATGGTCTATATTTCATCGTCAAGTGTATGGTTATATCAGGCAGTGGGTAAATGATAACGTTTAAACCATATTATTGAGAAAACACATGCACGCAGTTGATGGGATAAGCTCGAACAATTATATGCTCGAAAGACTGGGAATAATAAGTTATTTTTGATAAAACAAATGATGGCTCTGAGATATCATGATGGTACTCGTTTGACTGATTATTTAAATTCTTTTCAAGGAATTATAAATCAGTTGGCTGCGATGGGAATCAAGTTTGATAATGAGATACAAGCACTATGATTGCTTGGTACTTTGCCGGACTCATAGGAGACGTTTCGAACATCTTTGTCTAATTCTGCCCCGGATTGTACAATTACCATAGATTTAGCCAAGAGTAGTATTTTGAATGAAGAGATGAGAAGGAAGACACAAGGATCGTCCTCTTCACATTCTGATGCCTTGGTTGTTGAGAAAAGGGGGAGAAGTGAGTCTCGAGGTCCGAGGAATAGAGATAAAAGTCGAGACAAAAGCAGAGGTAAGTATAATAAATTTGCTAATGTTGAGTGCCGTTATTGTCATCAGAAGGGACATATTCAGAGGTTTTGTCGCCAATTAAAAAGGGACAAACAAAAGGAGAAAGGTAAAGAGAAGAAAAGTGATAATGACAGTGATGACAATCGTGTCGCTACACTTAAAGAAGACGTTCTCACTATTTTTGATGGTGATATGGTGAATTTTGTTTCTCATGAGACCAGTTGGGTAATTGATAGTGGTGCATCCATTCATGCTACGTATTGTAGGGATTTCTTTACATCATACAGGTTAGGTGACTTCGGATTTGTGAAGATGGGAAACAATGGACTAGCTCAAGCTGTAGGTATCGATGATGTGTGCCTAGAAACCAGTAATGGCACAAGGTTAGTATTGAATAATGTTAAACATATATCTGATATCCGCTTGAATTTGATTTCTACAGGCAAGTTGGATGAAGAGGGGTATTGCAGCACCTTCAGTAATGGTTAATGGAAACTTACCGAATGTTCTCTTGTTGTGGCTAGAGGTGAAAAATATTATTCGTTATACATTATGCAGGCAAAGTTGTCTACAGACAAAATTAATGCAGTAGATAGCGAAGATGCAGCTGAGTTATGGCTTAAGAGACTTAGTCACATCAGTGAGAAGGGTTTGTCAATATTGGCCAAGAAGAAGCTCCTTTTAGGATTGAAAAGTTCAGCGCTAAGGAAGTGTGCTCATTGTTTAGCAGGAAAACAGAACATAGTTGCATTTAAAAGCTCCCCTCCTTCAAGAAAGTCAGGTATACTGGATTTAGTGCATTCTAATGTTTGTGGTCCTATGAAAAAAAAATCACTTGGTGACTCTCTTTATTTTGTTACTTTTATAGATGATTTTTCAAGGAAAATGTGGATTTATACCTTGAAAACTAAAAATCAAGTGTTAGATGTTTTTAAGCAATTTCGGGCTTCGGTTGAGAGACAGATTTGGAAAGAAATTGAAATGCATCGGAGAATTGATAACGGGGGAGAGTATATTGGACCTTTTGATGAATATTGTAGACAACAAGGTATTCGACATCAAAAGACACCTTCAAAGATGCCTCAGTTAAACGGCTTAGCTGAGAGAATGAACAGAATACTGGTTGAAAGGGTAAGATGCTTACTTTCACAATCAAAGCTATCTGGATCCTTTTGGGGTGAGGCTCTAAGTACAGTTGTACATATATTAAATCTTACTTCATGCGTTCCTTTAGAGTTTGATGTTCGTAATAGAGTTTGGACAGGCAAAGAAGTTTCTTATGATTATTTGCGTGTATTTGGGTGCAAAGCATTTGTGCATGTTCCCAAAGATGAGAGGTCTAAACTTGATGTGAAAACATGACAGTGCATATTTATTGGTTATGGACAAGATATGCTTGGCTACAAATTTTATGATCCACTTGAAAAGAAAATTGTAAGAAGCAGAGACGTTGTGTTTATGGAAGATCAAACAATAGAGGATATTGAGAAATCGAAGATAATTTCAGCACCATAGGTTAGTGATAATCTGGTTGATTTAGATCCAGTTCCTCTTACAAATATTCTTATACAGGTTGATGAAGAGCAGCAAGAAGTCAATGTTCCAAATAATGCACATGTTCCTGAACATTTTGAAATATATAATACTATTCATGAACCAAAGGCTCAATTAGATGTTCCACTGGATGTTCCAGTCCGGAGATCCGTTAGAGACCGACGACCTTCCACCAGGTATTCTGAAGATGAGTATGTATTACTGACTGATGCAGGTGAACCAGATTGTTATGCAGAAGCAATAGAAGATGAGTACAAAAGCAATTGGTTCGATGTTATGCGAGATGAGATGCAGTCACTTTATGATAATCATACTTTTAAATTGGTGAAACTAATTAAAGGTAAAAGAGCTTTGAAGAACAAGTGGGTATATAGGTTGAAGCAAGATGAACATACTTTAAAACCACGGTACAAAGCTAGATTGGTTGTTAAGGGATTCGGTCAGAGAAAGGGTATTGATTTTGATGATATATTTTCTTCGGTAGTGAAAATGTATTCTATCCGTGTGGTACTAGGCTTGGCAGCTAGCCTAGATTTAGAAATTGAGCAAATGGATGTTAAAACGGCCTTCCTACATGGTGACTTGGAGAAAGAGATATACATGGAACAACCTAAGGGTTTCAAAGTGAAAGGGAAAGAGGATTATGTGTGCAAATTGAAGAAAAGTTTCTATGGCCTAAAACAAGCACCGAGACAATAGTATAAGAAATTTGCGTCGTTATGACATAACATGACTATAAGAAGACTTTCTCAAATAATTGTGTGTTTGTCCAAAAATTTTCTGATGATGACTTTATTATTCTCTTGCTTTATGTTGATGATATGCTGATTGTTGGTAGGAATGCTTCAAGAGTTGAGTTATTAAAGAAATAGTTGAGCAAGTTTTTTGCCATGAAAGACTTGGGCTCCGCGAAGCAGATTCTTGGCATTAGAATTACCCGAGATAGAGATGCTAAGAAGTTAATTTTGTCGCAAGAGAAATATATCGAGAAGATCCTTCAAAAAATTTTACATGTAAAAGGCTAAAGTGGTTAGTATTCCTCTTGCTGCCCACTTTAAGTTAAATATGATGCAAAGTCCTATGACTGATAAAGAGAAGAAATATATGGAAAGTATTCCATATGCTTCAATTGTAGGAAGCTTAATGTATGCGATGGTATGTACACGCCCAGACTTGGCGCATGCAGTTGGCGTTGTTAGTCGCTATTTGTCAAATCCAGGCAGAGAGCACTGGAATGCAGTGAAGTGGATTATGAGGTATTTTCGGGGAAGTTGAGTTAGTTGGATATACAAATTCCAACTTGGCAAGAGATATTGATACTCGTAAATCTACTTCTGGTTATTTGGTTTCTTTAGCGGGTGGAGCTGTGTCATGGAAGTCGAGATTGCAGAAGTGTGTTACACTTTCTACAACCGAGTTGAATTTATTGCAGCGACTGAAGCTAGTAAAGAGATGCTATGGATGAAGAAGTTCTTAGAAGAACTTGGGTTCAAGCAAAAGAGGTATGTGCTATTTTGTGATAATTAAAGCGCAATTCATCATAATAAGAATTCATCTTTTCATTCTAAATCGAAACATATTAATGTTAGATATCATTGGATAAGGGATGTCCTAGATGAAAAGTTATTGGAACTTGAGAAAATTCATATAGATTATAATGGCTCCGATATGATGATGAAGACTCTACCAAGAGAGAAGCTTGAACATTGCCGTTTGATAGCAGGGATGGTGAATCCCTCCACATTGTCGTGAGGGGGAGATTTGTTAGCTGGGTTCACTCCTATGTGGAGGAGGCCTAATGAGTTGCAAGCCCAAAAATTGCTTGAGCCCATATAATAAGTTATATGAGAAAATAGAGTTTCTCACTATCTATATAAAGAGGTAGCAGCAGAAAAGGAAACAGTAACAACAGAAAAAGAGAAAGCAGAAAATCAGGGGTTTTGGGCAATATTTGATTTACATCAAGCTGGCGTCGGAGGTCGATTCGTGGTCCGATTGAGCTGAAATTTTGTTAGCATGTTTATGGCGCAATTTAATTGAATCTAAACGGTTTGATTTTCGTTTGAAGCTCCATACATCATGCTTTTCATGGATTGATCAAAATTTGCGTTTTTGGTCAGATTTATCCTTGATCTCTTATGAAGTTCATGTGTATTGCTAAGAATGATGTTCTTGAGATGTTTGCTGCTATGTACCTCTAGTATTTGCTAGACAAGAACAATTTTATTGATAGTGAAGATTTTTAGGTAGACTCCGGTCCCATGGTTTTTTTATCTCCTCACATCGAGGAGGTTTTTCCACGTACAAAAATCGTCTTGTGTTCGCGTGCTTGATATTTATTTTACTCTACTATATCGATTCCTATTAGGTTTACACAAGAGGGGAGATTATTTTATTCCATTGCGTTGATTCGATATTGTTCGAATTATTACCGTTCTCCCATTAAGATTTGACAAGAGAGCCGCGAGTGAGAGCGAGGGAAGAGATTTTGAGCAAAGACCGCCGGCCACCACGCCTGAATCGCTGCCGACTACCTGCCACCATGCCTCCTTTCCCGCGCTGAAGCTATGCCCCAACCCCATTTTGGCCCTGTTTTCGGGCGTGTTAGGGCGGAGCTTGCAGTTGTCCAACTCACACGAGCTTTAGCCCCGGCCATCCTTTGTCTAGCTACTGTGTGTATTGTTGTTTGTTTGTTGAGGGTTCCGTCGAGAATCCCGGTTGAAGTTTAGCCGAAAACCTCATGATTCGCGAGCCCCCTTCACCCGTTCAACGAAATGCTAAGCGAGATCTAGTTTTCATTCTCCCGTTTTTGGCCGAAACCGAGTTGGCCGTGCACGCCGTGATCTATGGGAATGTTCCGGTGGTGTTGGGTGACCTTGGGCATCGACTGTATAGTCGTTCACCACGTTTCCATTGTCGCCATAGTTTGTTCGGTGTTTGGCCGTGGTGTGGCTCTTGGCCGGTGGCAGGGAGGTCGGCCGACGAGTGGCGTTCGGAGTGGATGACACTGGGTAGTAGCTCGGCAGTGTCCTGAGCACCGGCGAGGGCTTGTCAAAGTGGTGTCAGTTCGGGTGAGGAGCTTCGGTGAAGAAGAGCGCAGTGCTTCGGGAAGGAGAGAACAGGGAGAAGAAGAGAAAACAGAAAAGTAAAAGAATAAAAAGGAATTAAAATAATGAATTAAAAAATATTTTAAAAAATTGTTTTTAATTTGAAGCAGGTCATATCCCAATGGGTGGATCCAAATCCCTGTTCCTGAATATAATTAAAATTTATAGTTGCTATTCATTTTTAGGTGAGTCCCATCCTTTGTGAGAGAATCGTTGTCCACCACGGTCGACTTCGGTCGGCGGTGGAAACGAGAGGAAGGAGAGAGAGGTAAGCTTGAAAGAACTCATATAATTTCTCTATTTTTTTATTTTTTAATACTATAACAAATCTAAAATTAATAAATTTGTGCCATATTTAACTTAAATTAATTTTCATGTAACAAAACTTATATTTTTCCATCAACGATACTTTGTTTCATCAACAAGAACCACATGGTGTAACAAGCCTCTACAACTTAAGTCGATTGACATCAGAGCTTCAACTTTCTAGGAAAGTCGAAAGCCTCTTTTGCATTCTCCATTTTCTTTGTTATTGAAAGATTGGAACCAGGAGAGCAACCCAATGGCGACGCAACCTAGTGAAGAACAAGGAAATTTGACTCATGCAGAACCAGCAATAGGTAAGTTCCAACCTAGAAAAAAGATGGTATAAACGATGGAGTCCCAAATATGCTGGAACTTGTATTTTCTCATGGTTCCTTTTATTTTCTTTATCACCAAACAAACATAATGCTGACCTTGGCTAGAATAAAGAGAGAAGAAAGATTCATCAATATGTAAAGGACTCTGTTTTCACTCTTTTTTCTACATATGTTGAAGATGTTCATGTAATCGTCGAATAAGAGCCTTCTCAATCCGGACGTGCTCCAGGTGCTTTATCCCCCAAAAGAGTTATTCCATTGTGAAATTAATATTTGGAGCAGATCTTGATGAAATTGTTCTTTTCTGGGACCCTTCTCAAAGTTTGCAAGAAAACGCATTAAAAAAAATGGCCTGAAAAGTTTGCATGTATTGCAGGAATATCGGAAGAGGAAGTGGATAGACACTATTACCAAATATTGTTACAAGATGCATTCAAGGGTGATTGGGAATCTGCTACAAGATTTTCCGAACAAGATGTTGCTTCAAAGACGGCCAAAATAACAAGCAGATCAGAAACAGTGCTTCACATAGCCGCTTTGGGTTTACAGGACCAATTTTTTGAGAACCTGGTCGAGCTCTTGTCTCCATGTCTGGAAGCTCTTGAAATGGTTGATTGTGATGGCTGCACAGCCCTCAACATTGCTGTCATGTGTGGAAGGATAAGGATGGTCAAGGTATTAGTTAGAAGTAATCCTAACTTGACGCAACTTCCTGATAATGAAGGACGTGTTCCTTTGGGAATATCTACTCTGGAAGCTTTTGTGCATAAGGAGATTGCCTGGTTCCTGGCGAGAAGTACAACAGATGATGGGCCAAGTCATCCCTTCAGCAGTCCCTCTGCGATTGACACCATTATAGATCTCACGTTTGCTGGTCATCATGGTAAGATCACCATCACCCTTTATCTCAATTCCATATGTTTTTTCCTTCATTCTAGACTTGGCTTATTTTCCTGATCAACCATGCTTGTGAATTCGGATAGATATCACCCTTTATCTAGTCGGGCAGTACCCTCGCTTTTTGACCATGAAATGTATAAATCGTGAAGGCAGATCTATACTAGGGACGTTGGCGATGAGGGAGTCTCACTTTCGCAGTGGAACCAGGCTCAGTGTTTTGGAAGCATTGATATACAAATGTCCGTACGTTCTGCAATCACATCCCTTCATTGTTGATCCCCCTTCAAGATGATCATACTATCACCTGCTCTTTGGTTTATGAAATGAAGGTATTCCAGTGGACTTGAACCAACGGACAATAATTCGGATCCGGGTGGGTATGCATTTTCGCTCTTGGGCATTATTTTAGGACCTTTCATGATTTTGAACTTTAAGTCAATTTTCTAGATTGATTCCCTTCGTACTAACAAAAGAAACTGGAAATGTTTGTTTCTTGACCTAGCTTTACTTGAATAACGACCAGAAATCTAACTATTTCATGGATCACTTATCCTCTAGGAATGATATATGATTCAACTAAGTGCATATATATCGCACAACTTGATTGATTGGACAATGTAATAAACAAATTACAATGTTTTACAATGATTGCATTCTAGTGACTGGGTTCTCTTTGCAACTTGATTGTAGCGCTTCAATGTCTTACAAGGTCACTTTGGAATGCTGCCAAAGTTGCAGGTATGCTTCCATTATGTTGAGATACCATCTCTATTTTCGTCCCTCTCTCTTCAACTAAAAGTCTATGGCTTGTTTGTTTTTTACTTCTTTTATGAGTAGATAAAAGCTCCTACTTAATTCTTGTAAAAAAAAAAAAAAAGAAATGAAAAAAGAATACTTGAAACTGCAAATCGAGGCGAGATATGGTGTAAACCTGGGAATTTCTTGCTTAGGGCTAAATGATCTAAGGAGAAGATACGGAATAAGATTTACGTAAACCTAGCACTTCTCATTCAATCTTGATTGGTGAAATCATTTTCCCTTCATCATCTTTATCAAGCGTGTTTATCTTTCTGGAAAAATAAGAACAATGAACTGATATGTTTTTGTTTCCTCCATTACAGGTGAAGTGCTTAAAGCCTAAATATTATCTTCTTTGACTACTACTACATCTCAATACAACACGAAAGAATACGTTGAGAAGGTGCAGGGATTGGGCATGGAACCAGGGGCAAGACTCTCATATCATTGACTATGAAATAAGGTTGCAATAGATGAAGGGATGGATTAATCATTTAATCGCATTTAAGATAGTAATAATTCAAAAAGGTGTGAAGAATAGGAATGGGAGCTGGCAGGAAAAATCAAAATAATTTGTTAGGGAGGTCTTGGGATAAAAGAATATTTCAATAGAAGCGAATTTTGTGAGTCTCAACTAAATCGGACATCGGAGAATTCCACCCCACGTTATATAACCTACACCAACAAGCTATTGGCTAGATAATAAAGGATTTTCCCCCTCTTCTTATAATCAAAGTATTTCAGATTTTTTGGACTCACACCAGAAAATAAGATCCTATATAAATTAGGCTGATATGGGAGAGTACACTCTTAATATTACCCGAGAAGGTGGACTACTCGAATTGCGTGGAAATTAGTCCAAACACCACCTGATTGCTGAAAGAGATCCTATAGTTCCTAAAGCATAAAAAAAATTTTTGCCCGTAGTTGCACTTGTCATCTTAAACCAACTTTTGTGTGCCCCCGAATACCCTGTGGCCTTGTCCCTAATTCCTCTATTTTTGTCAAAGAACAAAAAAGGAAACCGAATAGTGTCGTTGCGTGTTTTTTCAAATTAGAATTATTTTTGAATATATTTCTTTTATCTTGAGCATAAATAACTGTAGAGTGGCTTGTACAATTAATATGATTTTTTCATTACTAGCTTCTAAAAGCATATTTGAATAATATTATCTAAAATAATCTTATATAAGCAAAGACTACTGTAATGTACTCTAGCTAGACACACGTCATTAGCGTGGTTATCTTCAAAGCTGTTCTATCAGGTTAAGTCTTATAATTATGTTCTCTTAATTATGATTAACATTATAAAACCTCGTTTTAACTTCAAGGAAATCACTTTCTTCAATTACCCTCTAATCACTTATACTTTCTTCACATCCAATTATTTTTTTCATCTAGACATGACACATTTTCTTGGAAAATGGCAAAAATGATTTTATACCTTTTTTGGCACTTTGCATCCTCAATAAAACTCACTGTTTGCATTTGAGGATTGAATCCCAAAGGATTAAAAAATCAAAATATCTTTCATAAAAGATTAATGAAGAAAAAGAAAAAGAGAATGAGAATGATATGGTTTTCCTAAATGTGGGAAATTATGACAATTAGTAAACTGTTATTAGATGCAATTTGGTGTCTAAAAAAATTTGGGACCCAGAGCTGGAGAACTTTCTTCTTAATCCAATTTTAGCCCCTTGATTTTTCGTTTTCATTTTGCTTTTTTTTTTTTCCTTGACATTTTGTAGTTCCTATTATCAAGAGTATTCATGAGGTGAAGCTGAAATACATGGCATCGATCGAGTTGGCAAAACAAGTTTGCATTGCGGTCTCTCATATGAATAATACTGAGATCACCGATTTTTTCGAAGAGGGTCAGATGTTGTATCAAGCTACATTCAGGGGAATCCGTGATTTCCTGAAGCTCTGTATTTCGTTTTTCCCAGAGCTTACTCGGCTTACGCCTAGAAATAGGAGGTTGACTGCACACGCAGTGGGGTTTCGCCAAGAAAGGATTCTCGGACTCATTTTGCAGGTAAGCTCAACCAATCAGTTGTCATTAGTTCTAGGGCCTACAGTGAAAGAATCGGCCGACATGATGTACGCGGCAATATCGTACGCGGCAAGAAAGTACTCCCCTAGTCTCGATGCAGTAACTGACGTGGCTGGAGCAGCCTTTCAAATACAAAGAGAACTCCAATGGTATCAGGTGTGTTTCCTTTCATGTATTGAATAACCGCTCTAAACCGCTCTAAATAACAAGGCTAGCTATTTCCACTCCCATTTAGGTTAAGGCACTCCTTTTTTTTTTCTTTTTAAGTTAACTTACCAAAAAAAAAAGTCATCGGTATGAAAAACCTCTCCTCCTTTGCCATGGAGTTTCCCCTCTACTGCTTGTGTAGTCCCTCTCTACCAGCTGGGTAGCTATCCGTTCCATCCCCATCCTCTTCGTGCAGCGAAGCTCCGCCTCTCAACCTTTGGGTGTTCTTCTAGCGTCGAGGTTTGAAAACCCCTATTCGAACAATCACAAACCCTAACTTGAGCCCCTTTCCTCCGCATCAAGGCACCCCCCCCCCCATTTTCACTCATCTGACCTTCTTCCATCTCATAAACTCACGATCCAGTGACTCCAGGTTCTTCTCCAGCTTCACTTAACAGAGCTCCCTTCAACCCATACACCCACGATTCCACCAAAGCCCCTACAATAACCATGTGAGATCAAACCAAAGAAGACAGGCGACTTGCGGCTCTCTGTAAAAGCATGGGCAAGCTATGGAATGCAGTCGACGTTGTCGATATTCCAGGTGATATTTTTCCTGATAAATTACTAGAGTGTCACAAAACCCTATTTGGCCGATTCTATACCAACCCCACATTAAACTACACTGCCTTTCAAACACTCATGCGGAAAGCTTGGAAGATTGAGAACTTCACCTGTGCAACGCTGGAACCGGGTTTTTACTCATTCTCCTTCCAATCAGAAACTGAAGCACAACGAGTACTCCACACAAGACCTTGGTCCTTCTCCAGTCATCTCCTCATACTTAGGCAGTGCGAACCTGACACACCTGAGTTTTGTTATGATTTCAGCTATTGTGATTTCTGGGTTAAGTTTATCGGATTACCATATGGTAGAGTTACCTATGATGTCATTGAGGAACTAGCCTCCAAACTTGGCGCTGTTGTCGAAGTGAAACTTGAAGCAAAAGGAAATAGTACCTACAAAGTGGGTAAAGCCGGAGTTAGATTACCCTTAGCAAACCCTCTGAAGACTGGTGTGCTTTTGAATCTAGAGAACAGGAAGATTTGGGTTGAATTTAAATATGAACGACTGCCCTATTACTGCTACTCATGTGGAAGAATTGGCCATTACGCCACGGAGTGCGCCGAAATACCGTACAGAGAATCAGGGTTGGAACAGAACTTACCAGCTCGATGCGGCGATTGGCTGCGTGCCGAGGTGAAGGAATTAAGCCCCTACGGCAAAATCTTCTACGGCAAGCAGGAACTCCTTCCTGAAGAGGTGGATGTAGTACCTGAAACCCCACTATCACCTGCAATAGAAACAGAGTAGAATAGGCCTCCTGAAACCCAGCAAACACAAGTCTGTAACACTCAGCAAAAGGGGAAGGAGATTTACCAACATTCCACATCTCGGGATATAATTCTGATTGAAGAGAAAAGCCCCCAGAAAAGAGGCAATAGCTGTATCGATGAAGAATCAATATTGATACTCCACGAGGAACAGATGAAGGAAGCTGATGCAGGGTTGGAGACAATCTCTCTTGCAAGGTCGAAAGGAAAATATGTGAAGTCAGCAGGTTCAAAAAAAGTAATAAGATTCTGTCCATATGGAGCACAAACAGCACATCAAAACTCAGAGGACAACAATCAGCTAGTGGAAACACCTATAAGGGTGGCAAGAGAATCAGATCAATGGGCTCTGGTGGCTAGCCTTAATCAGCCACCAAATTACCCATGAAACTACTAAGCTGGAATTGTCGGGGGTTGGGCAATCCCTTGACAATCCAGGCCTTGCGAGTCACTGTGACTCAAGAACGGCCCAATCTTGTTTTCATTATGGAAACAAAAAAACCCTATACAGAAAGTGCTCAAAATCAAAAGGAGACTCAAGTTTAAGAATAGTTACCTAGTTAATCCAGAAGGTAGAGCAGGGGGCTTAGCTTTATTCTAGGATGATCAAATGCAAGTGTCCATCAATTCCTCCTTAGCCTCAGCAATATTCACCCAATGTCACCTGACAAACAGTAATAAGAGAATGAATATAATTTTTCTCCATGCTCCATATGTGTTCAGAGAAAGAATACAGTTATGGGAACAAATTAATTCAGCAAGTGTGAACTATCAACTACCATGGCTTTGCTTGGGCGATTTCAACGAAATACTCAATCACTGGGAGAAAGTGGGAAAGCACAGAGCTGAAACTTACAGGCTAACAGCTTTTAGAGATTTTGTAAGTCAATGTTCCTTGATGGACCTCGAATGCAAGGGATGCTCCTTCACTTGGTCAAACAAACGTGAGGGAGACAATCTGGTGAAAAAGAGACTTGATAGAGTTCTTTGCTCGCTTAGTGGAGAATCACTTACCCCGAGGCTCAATGTTTTGCACTCCCGGCGATAGGCTCGGATCACACTCCTATCCTGCTATCCTTGGCTCAACCGAAGAGAAGAAAACGAAAGCAATTTAAATATGAAGCATACTGGAATGATGAAGTTGAAAGCAAAGACATAGTCATTGATACCTGGAATGGCACCGATCTCACCCCGGTGGAGAAACTGCAGCAAGTACAGCAGAAACTGATTCATTGGAGCAAAAGCAAATTTGGCCACGCCAGGAAGAGAATTACCTGGCTGCAAGGAGAACTTCAAAACCTAATGAACTGCGTGCAAAGCAATGGAGAATCAGCTCAAGAAAAAAAGATCACTAAAGAAATTGACTAACTATGGCGACAGGAGGAGATGTACTGGGGAATGCGGTCACGGATAAGCTGGATAAAGTGGGGTGATAAAAATACCCGTTTCTTTCATGCGACGACGATTCGGAGGAAATGTCGCAACCATATAACAATGCTAAAAAATGACAACGGAGATTGGGTAAGAGGGGAAAACCAACTACAGAGGAGGACGGATCAATTTTATAAAAACTTATATTCCACAGTGGGTCTCCGCAACTACCAACCCATACTAGAACTTATACCTACCTTAGTGGATGACCAAATCAATCAAACCTTGATGGCTCCAGTCACAAAGGAGGAGGTTACTCACGTTATGCAGCAGTTAAGGGCCTTCAAGGCACCCGGTCCTGATGGATTCCATGGCATATTCTACAAGGAGCACTGGCCAGTAATCTCCAAAAATATCTTCCAAACAGTACAGCTCCTTTTCACTACTGGTCATCTAGACCCTGCAATAAACAGAACACTTATCACACTAATACCCAAGATCCCACACCCTGAAAAACTGGAGCAATACCGCCCCATCAGCCTCTGCAATTTTCTATATAAAATAATTTCCAAAGTACTCACAAACAGACTCAAACCAATTCTACCACACATCATTGCAGAGGAACAGAGTGCTGTTGTGGAAGATAGGCAGATTCAGGACAACATACTGATTGTTCAAGAGGTGCTACACAGACTATTAAATAGCAGCAGGAAAAAGAAGTTCCAAGCAGTTTTAAAACTTGACATGCAAAAGGCATACGATCGTATAGAGTGGGACTTTCTTAAAGCTGGTTTAGCAAGGCTAGGCTTCTGTGATCAATGGGTACAGATTATTATGCAATGCGTGACCACAGTTACTTACAGCATAAATTACAATGGTGAACCCTTACCTTCCTTTAAACCAACCCGAGGCTTGCGCCAAGGGGATCCACTCTCACCTTACCTCTTTATCATTGTGGCCAACGTGCTGTCTACCCTGATGAAGAAAGCAGTTCAAGATGGCTCGCTCATAGGAATCCAAATGAATAACCACTGCCCTACTCTGTCCCACCTTCTCTTTGCTGATGACTCCATTTTCTTCCTGAATGGTACAATAGCAGAATGTCAGCACTTGGCAAATATCTTAAATCAATATTGCTTTGCATCTGGTCAGGCAATCAATCTCAATAAGTCAGGAATCTACTTCAGTAAAGGTTGTCCTACAGCTCTAAAGCGAAACATGGCATCAACTCTTCGAGTACCAGAAATTACCAAGACAGGGAAGTATTTAGGTATACCTTCAGATTGGGGGAATTCCAAGAAAGACAACTTCTCGTGGATCTTAGCTCGGGTCAACTCCAAACTCGACAGCTGGAAAGAAAAATTGCTATCAAAGGCAGGAAAAGAAATACTCTTGAAAGCGGTAATACAAGCTATCCCTCAATACGCCATGTCCATTTTCAAAATACCTACATCAATTTGTAAAGCAATTGAGAGAAAGGTGGCATCATTTTGGTGGAAAAGCAATGACAAAAAAGCTGGAATTCACTGGAAGAGGTGGGACTTGTTAAGAACCAGGAAAAGTGAGGGGGGATTGGGCTTCAAAGACTTACAAACATTCAACACAACAATGCTAGCAAAGCAGATGTGGCGTATCTTTAAAAAACCAGACTCTCTCCTAACCAAAGTAATGAAAGGATTGTATTACTCACAGGGTGACATCTGGAATGCTCGAAGAGGCTCCCGACCCTCGTGGAGTTGGCAAAGTATCCTCAAGGCCAGGGATATGGTTGCTCCTCAGGTAATGCAGATGATAGGCAATGGGAAAAACACAGCAATCAGAACAGATAGATGGCAATAAAGCGGCCCTATAGGAGGCCCAGCAACAAATCACGAACCAGCACGAGTTTCGGACCTCATAAATACAGACACAGGCACAAGGAATGAAACTTTACTACATTCTATGTTTGATGAATCAAGGGTCCAAGAAATATTAGCCACACCCATCAGCTTACCTGACGAAGAAGATAAACTGGTCTGGATACACACTAAATCAGGAGATTACGAAGTGAAGAGTGGTTATTCTATATTCAGGGATGTCATGCTTAAACCACAGGAAACACAAGCACATTTGTCTTATAAAGCTAGCCAAAACCTCTGGAAATATATTTGGCAGTCCACAATCCCACCCAAAATCAAATTTTTCCTCTGGAATGCATGCAACAACACACTCGCAACAATGGAGAATTTGCACCACAGAAAGATTGTACCTTCTCCTCTATGCCCCCTCTGCAAGCAAGAAGCAGAAACGCCCGAGCATACACTTCTTCTATGTCCATGGACTGCCAAGGTATGGAATTCATCTCCCCTGAATCTTCAAATCTCCAGGTTTGGCCTTACCCAGTTCGAAGAATGGTTCTGCAGAATCAAACAGAACCCAATTACTTCGGGCAAATTTAACAAAATTGCGGTGTTGCTTTGGAGCATTTGGAAGGAGAGAAATCAGTTCATTTTCAGCCATCAAAACCCGAGGCCGCACTCAACAATCGCCAGAGCGGAGGTGATCTCAGCGAGTTACAGGGCCATGAACAGACCACCCAAAAGAGAGAAGGAAACAGAATACTTATTTGAGATCTGGCATCCACCTCCTCCAGGCAAGATCCGAATCAACGTAGATGCCTCCTTTGATCCAGATCTGGGAATCGACATATCTCCCACTGATGGAACAAATCCCCCTCGCATTAGAGAAGACGCGTCATTTGAAACCGATCTGGCAAACGAAACAACATCCACGGATGAAAGATATGGAAGCAACCCTCCTCGACACAGAGCAGCCATCGCCTGTGTCTGTCGAGATCACCGTGGCATCGTGGTGGATGGCTTCGCGAAGCAGGTTCCTTCGGCCTCGGCCCCTCAAGCGGAGGCGATCGCAATGGATGAAACCCTAAAGTTTATCGCAAGCCGACACTTTCTCTCTCCTCAAGTACATTCTGACTGTTTAACTCTGGTGCACGCGTTGAAGTCTTCCACTGAACTCAAATGGGAACTGCAACCGATTGTGAGCTGGGCCCAAGCCAAACTCGCTCAACTTCCGGGCCTTTCCCTGGCCCACTGCCATCATAGCTCAAACCGCCCCGCGGATTGGATAGCCAAGGCTTGCCGGAACAACTCCTTACCCCCGAACTGGATATCAAATCCCCCCTGCTTTATTTGATCTCTTATGCACTGATGTAATGGGTGTTTTATTCCCAAGACTGAATGAGTAATCAAAGCGATGATGTTTGACGACCAAAATAAAAAAAAAAAAGTTAACTTACCAAAATATCCCTCTCTTCAATGTAATGTGTTGACACCTAAATTTTTGCATAATTTTTGGGTTAATTTTTACTAAAAAAAAAAAAAAAACACATGGCATATAGTTTAGGAGCATTTTATTTTGATTTGATTTTATTTTATTTTAGGCTGCCAGTGAAGGGAAGATTTTTCACATATTCCGTTCAAGTTTTTCATATTTTTAGGCAATATACATCAAATGATGTATTTTCGAGCAAAAAGGAAAATTTTGGATAGAATATGTGAAAAATACAAAAGGGGAATATTGCGCGAGGTGGGTATATTTCAACGATATATTTAGGGGTATCATGCGCGAACAAAAAGGAAAAAATATATACCGTAGAGATACATTTTTTAGACTTATATAATACCTCGCGTGCAATTTGTTTGAGGAGGCCACACATATTGATACACGGCCACAAGAGAATGGAGAGGAAAATGTGAGGAGGAGCTTCTTTTCGTTCTAGGTTAAAAAAATACGATACAAAGAGGAAAGAAAAGTTTTCTTTTTGGGGGGGTGAAAAGTAAAAAGAAAGGAAAAGCAGAACAGAGAGGGGACGTGAGAAGACGAGAGAAGAGGGAAAAAGAAAATAAAAAAGCAAACCGACAAGACCCCTATTGTTCATCTTCTCCGAGGGGTTCTTTGCGTGTATCCGCCGGCGCCATCCCGCCCGCGCCTCCTCCTTCGCCGCGCCCCTGTGCCGTCAATGCCCAACTCCTCCGCAACCGGTAACCCCGAGCTCCACCGTTCTGCACCAACAGTTCGCCAGTAGCCCCTGTTGCCGATCTGCAGCACTCCAGCTTGCGCCGCCCCACGGAGGACACCGATCTCGCCACACCGGAGTTGCCCCGACGCCGTCGCTTCAGATCTGCCACCGTCCGCGAGCCCTGACGACCCGCGCTGAACCGCCTGTTACCCGCTGGTCACGGCGTCGCTGTCCTGACGCCGACCCGTGCTGCGCCGACGCCACCGAACTGCGCTGCTCTGAGATCCCGTCACGCCTACCGCCGCCTGCAGAGCCCTCGCCAACGCTCGCTGAAGCCACGCCAGATCCGGACGCCCACCCAGCGTCGCACCACCTCGCAGCAGCCTCCGCCCGCGTGACCGACGCCAGGAGACCCGAAGCTCCTGCTCCGCCCGCGACGCCGCCCATCGGTTTCGCCGTGCTGCCCGTGACGCCCGCCGATCCCGAAGTCCCCCGGTGCCCCGCCGCCGCGCGCCATCTCCGGAGCCTCGCCGGAACCCTAGCTGGAGATTTCCCTCGTCGGACCGACCACCAGCTTTGTTTTTCTTTTTTTTTTTCAGAAAAAAGAAAAAGAAAAAAAAAAAGAGAAAACAAAAGAAAATTTAGGTATTTTCTTTATCTTATATTTGTTTTATTATTTTTGCTATTTTATTTTATCTTTTTAGTGTAATTATTCATTTAATGTGAAATTGAAATTCCATGATATGAAATTGCCTTGAAATTAGTGATTGTCAGTCCGATTTTCAAGCTTGAAATCCGACTCGCAATTACTTAAAAAATTGCCAATCCGATCTCCCGCTCGAGATCCGATTCGTGATCTATGTGAAATTGGCCAACCCGATCTCATGCGCGAGATATGGTTCGTCGATTTGGGTATCAATATGGCTTGATTTGCCGTGGTGTTACTTAAATTAGTTTTCTTAAAAAAAAAAATAAAAAATGTAGTTTTAGGGTTTGCATTCATAATAGGAATTTTATTTCGAATTTTCAAAAATAAAAAAATCAAATCAATTAATTTAGGTTGTTAGTTCTTTTTTAATTTGGATTGCATGTTTAATTATTTGGCAATTATTAATTTTGAAATTAAAAAAAAAAAGAAAAACACAAAAAAGTCATTATGCATATGTCATGTAAAATTAGGGCATCTTTTGCACGTCATAGCATATTAGGGTAAAATTGCATTTAGTTTAATTTTAGATCATATTTTTCTTAATTTACCATAGGTTTAGGTATTTTATTAAATAGATTGCATTTTAGGATTATCTAGGTTAAGATAATATTTTAGTTTAAATTAGGATTTGGCTCAACCTAATTCCTAAAATAAATTAAATAGGATCTTAATCTAATTAGGTAATTTTCACATTTCACCTAATTTCGAATTTCTTGAAAAATACCAAAAAATGTCATAGGTTAAATTAATTTTATTATTTATGATGAAATGCATTCTTTTAGGAAAAAGAAAAAAAAACTTCATATGCATATCATTAGTGTTAGATTCATTGAGAGGCATGTCGTTTAGTATTTTTGCTAGGCCCATTTAATTAGAAATTACATGTCATTAGGATTAGGTCATGTAGTTAATATCGCATTGCATATTGCATGATTTTTATTAATTAAGTGAAAAAAAAAAAAGAAATTGTGTGTTAATTAGAAACCATATCCAGGGGTTGTTGATGTTGATTTTAATTTAACATTGCAGATGCTTTCGTTGCTTGGAGGTAAGTTTTTGCAATTTATTTATTGTTTATCTGAGTGTTAAATTAGTGGTTTGTGCATGTGCATGACAACCTCACATGTTAGGGAAATAGATTTAAAATAAACCCAAGCTGCTTGCAAAAAAAACATTTTTTCAAAATAAAAAAAATGGTACCGAAAGGGCGTTAGAGAAATTTAGCGTAACCAAGTCCCCGTACCCATAGTCTCTGGTTCGTAGGAGTAAAATAATTCTCCCGTTATTTTACTTGGGTTTCTAATCGACCCACCAAAAATAGATTAGTGGCGACTCCTAGTAAAAAATTTGTATGTTAAGAACTTAAATCGAAAGTCGTGAATTGGTATGGGCTTAGGAGAGCTCGAGTTAAGTCTAGGCTTAACAATCCATTAGCCAAACCATAGGTGGTTCACACCCCAAAAATTTGGTCGCGACAGCTTGGCGACTCCGCTGGGGACTTGTTTTAAAACACTTAGTGGACTTAGGCCAATTTTCTTCTTTTTGAAAATCCTTTTGTTTGGCAGCAAGGATCCCAGGTACGTCCCTAACATTTAATGTGTTAAATGTTTTTGCAGGTTAGGAGATATAAGGGGAGCAGTCTTTGCTAACCCTTGTCTTACAGGTTGAAGTTGAGACTGAATGTTTTAAATTCAAGTTATTGAAGTGTTGTGTGATTTAAACTGTTGTGCATGCTTTGCATTTGGCACTACACTATTGCACACACAACCTGCCGCCGGACCTGGGCCGCATAGGATCATCTAGGATGGTATTGAGATGGATACCACTCCGACCGCAAGCCCGTGGTACGAGTCGCCCATCTCAATCCCGAAATTTCATTCATGATGTCAAGAGTACCCACCTCGGTCCGCATGCCCGCGACCCGGGTCGGCTCTTTGACCAAGCCGGAGTTATGAGGACCCGACATAGTCCACAAGCCCGTGGCTAGTCCGATCATCCTCATGGCTCCACTTTGATAAGCCTTATAGAGTAGAAATCGAGCCACTTATCATGCGCATGTCTATGTGATTGCCATTGATTTTCCTTGGTGAAGTAAGTCTTCTATCCCTATACTATGCAATTTACTTTTGGTCCATCCATGACAATTTAGGTTAGTCGTTTGACCTAATTCATTTGTCAATTAGAAATGAAATGAGGAAATTGCCATGCAATGAATCATTTGCAAAAGAAAAAAAAAACTTTGGAGAATTTGTTTTCAAATGTCTAGGAAATTTGGTTTTACTAGGGTGTCGATCTTTATTTTCCTAGTCCATTTTTCAGGAATGCCCTTCTTGTACAAACTTTTCATGAATAAATTAAAAAAAAATGGAAAAATCAATTAGATCATTGTCATGGATTGACTCTCCATTTACACCTCATGCTTACATGTTCCCGTTTATTTCCTTTAGGTGATTATGGAGAGCTAAATTGGCGAATCGCTGGCCCATCCATTGTCAATATAAACAAACGAGAGCTAAAATGGCGGATCAAAATGAGGCAAAAGGGCCGTGATGATATAGGTACTCTATCTTCAGTAGGAAAATATGACTCAAAGAAGATAGCCAAGAGGACTTTCGAACCGTCCTATTTTCCTGAGGTAGCTGAATTTGATGCCACTATGAAGAGACTAGTGATATATCTAGAAGGAATAATCTCTGACCTAGAGGATTTGCATCACAAGATCAAGGAGGGTGAAGAACTCAAGCACACATGATTCATGATCCTAAGTAGTTTGCTTTCCTTATTTAATTAGGGGCATGTTCAATTGCACCTTCCCCTGTGTGGGAATTCTTATTGATTTTTAGGGATTGGTAAAAATTTCTTTTGTTTTGCTTTAGTGCTTGAGCATCACATTCCAATAAATGTAACTTGATTGATGAATATCAATAAAATTACAAGTTTTGTTTTGAGGACATGATGGGGTATGCCAAACTAGCCCGGTGACGATATCCAACAATGAAAAGAAAATATCATCCAAGGAGAATTCTGAGGATTGGGCTTCTTCATGCTTCCTCATCAAAAAAAAAAAAAAAAATTTTTGAAGCCAAAAGAACTTTTGTTTATTTTTCAAATTTAATGTCTCAAAGCATAAAAAAAAAATATCATTTTTCAAGCCATTTCATACAAAAAGCATGCTTAGAATAGCCTTGTTTAATTTTCTGACTCATTTACTTCATGTTTAAGCACTAGCATCACTTTCTTGACCCGATGAAAGAAAGCAGGGCAAGTCAAAAGGCACATCTAGATTCCAAAGTGGCCAAACAAAGTGTGTTCCATTTCCATGCTTAACAGAATTTTCATTCTCGCCCATTAAATGAGGGGCAAGTTAAAAGAGGATCATCCATCTTTGGTGAAAGAGGTACATGTCGTCTTTGAACATAAATAATTTTGGGAGATGACGCTTTGTTCTTTTCCTTGCAGATGACGAATTGGGGGACTACAAATTCTAGTAGTGACATGACTAAGACAAAATCTCGATCCGAGCCAAAATGATTGTGCAATTTGAATTTAATTTGATGTTGCATAGTATCCTATTCATGCACGTTGTTTTGTGCAGGGGCAAAAGCCAGATTTCATCAAATCAAAGATCGAACTTTCATCATTGATTGATCAATTTGTATGTTTGTTCCCTTTTAATAGGGGCAATCCAAGGACATCCATTGCTGAGACAGTCCCTTTTGTGGGACATTTCATTGAATGAATGCTTGCAATCATGTTTTCATACTTATAAGAGAATTTTTTTAGTATGGTAAACTGTTTGTTTGAAGCCACAAACACTTTTCATGCTTAAAGTTGCTGGACTCTTTTGAAAAGAAAATTTTCATATTGATTTAGCTCACCAATTTCATATGGAGATTTGTCAAGATAGACAATTTAATGGAGTGACATCAATGCTTAAGAATGCTGAATGAGACGTGTCAGGATGATGAAAGGCAAGCCTTATTCTATACACAGTCCCCTACTTATACACTTGTGAGATGAGTGTAGGAAGGTTCATATACACAAGGTCAAAAGTTCTCTCGCAAAAGGTACGACAACCGAAATTATGAGAGGTAATTCATTTCTCTATCCCAAACACTACTGGTGATCCAATGCTTAACCTCTTTGAGCCCTATACACTTGTGAAAATTCTTTCAAATTACCCCTGTTAAGAACCACCCCACACTGGGGCAAATTTAAAGGCAAGACAGCACCATAAGGTGAGGAAAATGAAAAGAGATTTTCTTGCTCTCACTTGCATCAATCTTCAAGTCGTGTTATTACATTGAATTCATGTGGTAATTTAAATGCCCTAGGATGATGAAGATCATTCTTTTCTCTATCATAAACCTCATATCCTTTGCGTAGCCCACTTGAGCCTGCAATTTCATTTCTTCAAACCTAGTTGGTGATCATCCCCCACACTGGGGCAAGGCAAAAGACATATGAAGACCCTTGAAAGTTCGAGTGTCATTGTTTGACGCATGCATAGAAATTAAAATAGAACTATGGGGCATGAAAAAGCAGTGTGCCTAGTAAAGGCAAGGCCAATGCCCATGAAAAAAAAAAAAAAGAAGTGAAAAAAAAAATGAATAAGAACTTGGGGCATGAAAAAGCAGTGTGCCTGATAAAACAAGGCCAATGCCCATAGATGAAAAAAGAGAGTCAAGATAAGGTGACTGTCAATTACAAGAATTGAATCCTGATGGAGCAATACTCAAAAAACTCAAAATGTGAGTTTTTACAATCAAGACAATCTTTGATGATGAAAAAGAAAACTGGTGGCAATGCCAAGATGATCACCAACTCTCATCCTTTACATATCTTTGAGCCTAATGATCCTTTCATTTCTCAACCCATGAACCAAGCCTATGTTACGTCCCTTCATAAAGTCTCTTCAGATTATGGCGCTTGAATTAACATAAGAGTTCATATGTTTATAAGCATCGCTTGAAGAAGTGCGAGCAAGATTATATCTTTCTCATTTTGCAAGGTTCTTGACTTGTAAACCCGGAGATAATTACGAAATTGTTCTTTCAATTGCCTTGACTCAAAGAGTCCCTTTGTTAAACCGTTGACCAAACCCACATTACGGTTCTTGTTAAAGACCTCTCAGATTGGTAAGGTTGTACCGCTTGCGAGAATACTCAAACCCTTGTTGGTATGATGACAATGAGATGGAGTGATTCTCATAAAATAGCCTCTAAATGAGAGTGAGTGAAAGTCCTTTCTAACTGAAGGTCTCATTTGGTATTCTTAGGAATCCATGTTATGAGTGAAGATTGTTTTGAATGATAATTCTCTCCAGTGGAAATTTGGGTGATGCAAAGGTTATTATGCATGATCCCCGATTAAGTTGATGAAAACTTTATTAAATTTTGAAATGTGCATTCTAGAGTAGTTCAGTTTGTCTATCTCTTTGATGAATGCATATCATTTTTTGCTCTAAATCATGTCTGACGGGTAATTCAAGTTCCTTTCAGAATGTTTCATGATATTAGGAGATGAGAAACCTCCACAAGATATCTAAATTCCAAAAAGACATTTTTCTCCAAGAATCAGAGATATCACCAGGTAAGTATATCTCTACCATACTCTAAAATACTTGTCATTGTGCAGGTATTCTCTCTCAAGTGCATCGACACTTAACTTGGTCAAGTTGTCCAGTTATATCGACCTGGCGTGCTTTCGTAGCCCAGAGTCCTTTACATCGACACTCAATGGAGTTGTCCCCCAAAGATTTTTCCTCCAGATTCAATCTGATTAAGGCGACCGAAGAATGGTTCGGGTCCTGGTCGGATGATTTCTATCGCAAGGTTGGGCAACCGAAGAATGGTTCGGGTCCTAGCCAAGCAAAACCTCAGTCTAGGCGACCGTAGAATGGTACGGGTCCTAGAAAACATTTATTGCTCTAACAGGCGACCGTAGAATGGTACGGGTCTTGGAAAAGCAATTTCCCCATTCAGGCGACCGTAGAATGGTACGGGTCTTGGAAAAATAAATTTCTTCATCGAGGCGACCATAGAATGGTACGGGTCCTTGACAACACCTATCCCTTATTCAGGCGACCGTAGAATGGTACGGGTCCTGGAAAATGAATCCCTGTTTAGGCGACCGTAGAATGGTATGGGTCCTAGACGAAACATTTCTGCCGTACTGGGCGACCGTAGAATGGTACGGGTCCTGGGAAAGCAGTTCCTTGCAAAACCTTTCTGCCGTATTGGGCGACCATAGAATGGTACAGGTCCTGAGAAAGCAGCTCATTTCTGCCGTACTGGGCGACCGTAGAATGGTACGGGTCCTGGGAAAGCAGTTCCTTACAAAACCTTTCTGCCATACTAGGCGACCGTAGAATGGTGCGGGTCCTAGGAAAGCAACATCTTCACAAAGTCATGTTACTATTCTAGGCGACCGTAGAATGGTACGGGTCCTGGACATGTAACACCCACTACCTCGAATTACTCTATCCTCCTCAAAGGTAAGTTATTTCAGGTAGGTTCATCTACATTTGCATTTCCATGCATCATATAAATTGCATTAAAAATGGAATTCATGTTCCAACAAAAAATCATTCACTGTATGAGCATTCACAAAATTTAGGTCTCAATTTGTCTTTGAAAGCAACCTCTGCGAGCTCACCTTCAAAGATGGGCAGCTGTTGACACCTAAATTTTTGCATAATTTTTGGGTTAATTTTTACTAAAATAAAAATGAAAAAACACATGGCATATATTTTAGGAGCATTTTATTTTGATTTTTTTATTTTATTTTAGGCTGCCGGTGAAGGAAGATTTTTCACATATTCCGTTCAAGTTTTTCATATTTTTAGGCAATATACACCAAATGATGTATTTTCGAGCAAAAAGGAAAATTTTGGATAAAATATGTGAAAAATACAAAAGGGGAATATTGCGCGAGGTGGGTATATTTCAACGATATATTTAAGGGTATCATGCGTGAACAAAAAGGAAAAATATATACCGTAGAGATACATTTTTTAGACTTATATAATACCTCGCGTGCAATTTGTTTGAGGAGGCCACACATATTGATACACGGCCACAAGAGAATGGAGAGGAAAATGTGAGGAGGAGCTTCTTTTCGTTCTAGGTTAAAAAAATACGATACAAAGAGGAAAGAAAAGTTTTCTTTTTGGGGGGGTGAAAAGTAAAAAGAAAGGAAAAGCATAACAGAGAGGGGACGTGAGAAGACGAGAGAAGAGGGAAAAAGAAAATAAAAAAGCAAGTGACAAGACCCCTACTGTTCATCTTCTCCGAGGGGTTCTTTGCTACGTATCCGCACTGCCGTCCTGCCCCGCCGCGCCTCCTCCTTCGCCGCGCCCCTGCGCCGTCAATGCCCGACTCCTCCGCAACCGGTAACCCCGAGCTCCACCGTTTTGCACCAACAGTCCGCCAGTAGCCCCTGTTGCCGATCTGCAGCACTCCAGCTTGCGCCGCCCCACGGAGGACACCGATCTCACCACACCGGAGTTGCCCTGATGCCGTCGCTCCAGATCTGCCACCGTCCGCGAGCCCTGACGACCCGCGCCGAACCGCCTGTTGCCCGCTGGTCACGGCCGTGTCCCGACGCGACCCGGCCGCGCCGACGCCACCGAACTGCGCGCCCGATCCGAGATCCCGTCGCGCCTACCGCGCCCGAGAGCCCTCGCCAACGCTCGCTGAAGCCACGCCAGATCCGGACGCCCACCCAGTGTCGCACCACCTCGCAGCAGCCTCCGCCCGCGTGACCGACGCCAGGAGACCCGAAGCTCCTGCTCCGCCCGCGACACCGCCCATCGGTTTCGCCATGCTGCCCGCGTCGCCCCGTGCCGATCCCGAAGTCCCCTGGTGCCGCGCCGCCGTCGCGCCATCCTCCGGAGCCTCGCCGGAACCCTAGCTGGAGATTTACCCTCGCCGGACCGACCACAGCTTTGTTTTTCTTTTCCTTTTTTTCAGAAAGAAAAAGAAAAGAAAAAAGAGAGAAACAAAAGAAAATTTAGGTATTTTCTTTATCTTATATTTGTTTTATTATTTTTGCTATTTTATTTTATCTTTTTAGTGTAATTATTCATTTAATGTGAAATTGAAATTCCATGATATGAAGTTGCCTTGAAATTAGTGATTGTCAGTCCGATTTTCAAGCTTGAAATCCGACTCGCAATTACTTAAAAATTGCCAATCCGATCTCCCACTCGAGATCCGATTCGTGATTTATGTGAAATTGGCCAACCCGATCTCATGCGCGAGATATGGTTCGTCGATTTGGGTATCAATATGGCTTGATTTGTTGTGGTGTTACTTAAATTAGTTTTCTTAAAAAACAAAAATAAAAAATGTAGTTTTAGGGTTTGCATTCATAATAGGAATTTTATTTCGAATTTTCAAAAATAAAAAAATCAAATCAATTAATTTAGGTTGTTAGTTCTTTTTAATTTGGATTGCATGTTTAATTATTTGGCAATTATTAATTTTGAAATTAAAAAAAAAAAAAGAAAAACACAAAAAAGTCATTATGCATATGTCATGTAAAATTAGGGCATCTTTTGCACGTCATAGCATATTAGGGTAAAATTGCATTTAGTTTAATTTTAGATCATATTTTTCTTAATTTACCATAGGTTTAGGTATTTTATTAAATAGATTGCATTTTAGGATTATCTAGGTTAAGATAATATTTTAGTTTAAATTAGGATTTGGCTCAACCGAATTCCTAAAATAAATTAAATAGGATCTTAATCTAATTAGGTAATTTTCACATTTCACCTAATTTCGAATTTCTTGAAAAATACCAAAAAATGTCATAGGTTAAATTAATTTCATTATTTATGATGAAATGCATTCTTTTAGGAAAAAGAGAAAAACAAAACTTCATATGCACATCATTAGTGTTAGATTCAATGAGAGGCATGTCGTTTAGTATTTTTGCTAGGCCCATTTAATTAGAAATTACATGTCATGGTCATTTAGTTAATATCGCATTGCATATTGCATGATTTTCATTAATTAAGTGAAACAAAAAAAAGAAATTGTTTGTTAATTAGAAACCATATCCAGGGTTGTTGATGTGGATTTTAATTTAACATTGCAGATGCTTTCGTTGCTTGGAGGTAAGTTTTTGCAATTTATTTATTGTTTATCTAAGTGTTAAATTAGTGGTTTGTGCACGTGCATGATAACCTCACATATTAGGGAAATAGATTTAAAATAAACCCAAGCTGCTTGCAAAAAAACATTTTTTTCAAAATAAAAAAAATGGTACTGAAAGGGCGTTAGAGAAATTTAGCGTAACCAAGTCCCCGTACCCATAGTCTCTGGTTCGTAGGAGTAAAATAATTCTCCCGTTATTTTACTTGGGTTTCTAATCGACCCACCAAAAATAGATTAGTGGCGACTCCTAATAAAAAATTTGCATGTTAAGAACTTAAATCGAAAGTCGTGAATTTGTATGGGCTTGGGAGAGCCCGAGTTAAGTCTAGGCTTAACAATCCATTAGCCAAACCATAGGTGGTTCACACCCCAAAAATTTGGTCGCGACATAATGTTTCTCTCTCTTCAACCTAGTTATACCTTCTTCACTTTCAAATTCTCATTAAATATTTAAGAGGAAAGTTTAAAGTATGTTCTGAAAACATTGATCCTCAGCTATGAGATTGAATCTATTATTGATATTAATTACTTTATTTATGATAGAAGTGGTATAGTAAGAAGTTCCTCTTTTCGTTCTCTCTCTCCCTCTTCACTTGTTGTGCTTGTCTTTTATTTCGACATAATCTAGATTTTAACATGTGACTTTACCTCCAAGCAATTTCGTATCAAGTGTTGGATAGGTCTTGATCTCCTTGAGATGTTACCTCATTTTTATTTTTTTTTAATTTTCATCACTTTATCCACTTATCGAAACTCCTATTTGTTAGGTTGTGGAAAGTTGGGTTCTCCCTAATGTGAGAGACCGCTACTTCGATGGGGAATCATGTTGGAATGCATTCATGGAGAAGCACAAAGATTTGCTTGAGAGTGGAGAGAAGTGGGTGAAGGACACATCAAATTCATGTATGCTCGTCTCAACTTTAATCGCTACAATATTGTTCACAACTGCTTTCATTGTGCCTGGAGGAAATGGCGATAAAAATGGCATGTCATTGTTGTTAGGGTAGGACTCTTTCCTAATTTTTGCTATTTCGGATGCGTTAGGTTTGTTCTCCTCTATGACGACCATCTTGCTATTCCTAGCCATTTTAACTTCGCGTTATGAGGCACAAGATTTTCTCTACTTGTTGCTTAAGAAGATCATAATGTTCCTCTCTTTACTCTTCCTCTCCTTGGCTTTCATGCTGGTGGCCTTTGCTGCAACTCTCGCAATGGTGCTTGATAAGAGACTGGAGTGGGCTGTCATTCCCATCACTTTGTTGGCCTCTATCCCTGTGGCTTTGTTCATAATACTACAGCTTCCCCTGCTATACCAAATGGTTAAGTCCACTTATGGACCCAGCATCTTTCATCCCGAGAGCATTTGGGAGTGAGGCAAAGTTATTGGGAAAGATCATGTGATTGACGAATTTGATTTGAGGGTGTAAGCGTTTGTCATAGATGGTTGCAGCGGGTGTAATGCAATACCTAATGTATTTACTCAAAGCATATGAAAATTTATTCTATGCAAATTTTGATTTTCATTTTTTGTTACCGGAGATCCATTTATAGAATAATTTAATCAATTTAAAGTGTCATCCTATAGATATACCAAAGTAAAGTCTATAAATATATGAAAAACTATTTTAGACATTTACTACCAAGTATTCGTAATCATGGAATGTAACTTTTTAAAACATTAGTTTTTTTTAGTTTTTCATTTTGTAATTTAGATGCAGGGATTTTTTTTCCATCAACTTAAATATTGAGCGTCCAGCTATTTCTAAATAGAATCTCTACGCCACGGAAACAATTATATTCAACATTTATTAACCAAATATGCACGATCAGGGAATATAACATTTCAAACATTTATTTTTTCCTTTTATAGCTTAAAGGCTTGAATTTGTTCCATCAGCTTAATAGTTCAAATTTTTGACAAAATCGCCCTTATTCTATTATAGATATTTCACAAACCTATATATATATACACACATAAACAATTATTTTAAACAGTTCATTGCCGTAATATGCACAATCATGGATTACGACTTTCCTCATAAAATATTTTAAAAATATCTAATTTTTCTACTAGATGCTCTCGAGATGAGCAATTTCATATACAAGAGGATCTATACACAAAGAATTCCGATGATAAGAACTATACCAAATGTCGGCCTTTATTCTTATGAACTATAAAGCAATTACTTTCAAAAATTTAATGCCACAATATGCACTTATAATTTTTCTTTTTATAACCTAAACGTAGGAATTTGTCCACCAACTTTAAAATATAAATTTATTATAATATAGGTAAGTCGAGATTGAATTTATATATACATAAACAATTATTTTTAGAATAATTATTACCAAAATATGGGCAATGATTAAAATGACCTTTTAAACATTTAATGTTCTTCATAGGTGCTCTCGAGATGAATGGTTTGATGATTAAAATAATCTCTATGTAAAGAATATCAGTGATAGACATGATATCAGATGCGTGACTATTTCTTAAGAACTATAAAATTGGAATTACATCATAAATAAGATTCTGTCCACATAAATTGTGAAGCACATGGAATAATAACTGTCATAGATTTTAATCAGCCATCTAATTAATTATATAGATATTTCAAAATAAAATCCACATATGCATGAACAACTAAATAGAATTCATCTATACATAAAAAAATTTAGAAAATTAATTTATCAATCTTAGACCTCTATGGATCAAATTCAGTCCTAAATTTCAATTTTTCTAATTAAGTTACTGACTTTTTGTGTGAAATTCTAATGTAGTTCTTCTAATCAATTTTCATTAAAGATTGCTGACATAGCAATTCATTCATTGCAGGCCATCCTACATGGCACACTCGCAAATTAGTAATTGCTAGTGAAAATTGGTTAAAACGATTATATTAAAATTTTGCACAGAGATTTATAAAAAGATGGGTTAGAGGTAATGTTGAGTTAAGGACCGACGGTCCTCAATTGGTGCGGGTTCTCTCAAATCCTTACCTTACATAATGTTGGGACTTTCATTTTTGAGTAAATCAACTCTATGAGAATTCTATATGAAAGACTCACATTAGGCTGTTGGTTGGCTAAAAACCAAATGAGATATGGGAGAATACCTCACTTTTGACACAACCAGAGATTTAGGGTTGGGAATTTGATGACATTAGTTATCTAACTAGTGCCTTTTCGACGCCTAAAACTTGATTATTTGTTAGGTAAAGGGTCCACGCAATCTTTTTACCAAATTATGAATCCTAAGGTTGTTGCCCATTAAATATCCATATAATGTTTTTGATGTTTATCATGGTCCTAAAACGTAACGTAACCAATTAAGTAAAACAAACAACTCACATCTCAGAAAGTAATGTAGAAGAATCACAACAAATTCATTAGAGATAGTAATGAAACAGCGAGTAAAAAGTAAAGTGCAATAAGGTAACCTAATACGAGTCGAGTAAAGTATAATATGATTTCAGTATTAAGTTCTAGGACAACAACCCTTATGAGCTTGACTTTAGAGACTATCCTTTCTTGACATGGGTAATTAGGGTTATCAAAACTTTCAGAGAAACGAGAAACCCTGGGTTAGCATTTTGTCATCGTAAGTCAGGGTCCCAATTCGACCTTAGGATATTAAGTGCTCATTTAGTCCCTTTCAAATTCCTCCAAGGCTATGACACTTCCACACAATTATATGAGGTAAATTCTAACTTCAACTAAGTTATTTACTATAATTTTTTAAAATTTTTTGAAGTGAGGTTTTTAATCAACTAATTTTAATTTTTTGATTATATTTCTGAAACTAAATTTAATATTATTCAACAGGACTAATTAGATAAACTAATCCTAAATGATTCTAACCTAAACTAAGAATCCACAATCTAATCTAAAATGAACACACAAATCACCAATCAAGCAAATAACGTGCACGACTTACACTAAAAGTCAAGGAATAAAACTTCTCTAACTATACGAATTCTAATGAAATGAAACTAAGCTAAAACTAATACAAAACATCTAACAACCTATTTAAAGCGTATTTTTCTAATCCACTTTTCTTTTTTCTTTTTTGGGGGAATATTTTTTATTATTTATGTATCTATTTATTATTTATTTTTCATTTCATTATTCGGTCCTTCTCCAGAACACTTGAACTCACCTCTCCGAACCTCCCTTTTTCATGTTTTACTCTTTCATTCTTCCATCTTCTCTTAAACATTCTAATCTTGACTCAACTTAAACTAACCATTGAAGTGAACCCATTAAGCTTCTTCCTTATTGCTCTCGGCCACATTGCTCATAGCCACATACCCCAGTGAAGACTTGCGTTGACTCAGATTTTTTCATATTCTTTACCAGAAACTCACATCATATTCTTTACCAGAAACACACATACAATGGCTTCACACGGAGAACCATACATGTCCTGATCCACCGACGACCAACTCCGACAATTGCTCTGACCACCTCAGAATC
Organism: Eucalyptus lansdowneana; assembly: GCA_017140395.1. NCBI lineage: Eukaryota > Viridiplantae > Streptophyta > Magnoliopsida > Myrtales > Myrtaceae > Eucalyptus > Eucalyptus lansdowneana. Next base: position 53,831,453 of record CM029485.1, read on the forward strand.
ATTGCCACCACTCACCAGCCACCACACATGCACAACTATTCATTATTTCGGGAGACCGAAGCTTATCATTCAAGAGCACTACGCATGTTACTTAAGTACGCCCCAGTGGACACGGCAGGATTATATAATGCAAATATCTCTGTAATTCATGCATTCTCACAAGTTCACACTAGAGGGTAAATGGCCAAACTGTCATGGTCTCACTCTTCTAAAGTCCCGTCTCTAGAATCACCTATCCATATCTAAAAGGAAAAATAAAGACACTGAAAAAAACAACATTTCCAATTGACTTCCTGAAGCTACAAGTCCAGATTTGTATTGATACAGAAAAGAATGAGCATGTGCAGTTAACTGTGAATTCAATTCCAGCGTACTAGAAGTTCAATCACCATGCAATTATCGGGAATTATCAATCATGGACCATAGACTACTAATGAAAATCAACAAACAGCGCATCACTTGCAACATTACAAGACTGCAACTGTCAAGACATACGGACAGCAAGCGCACCCAGAATAGACATAATCTGTAACTCAACACATTGGTATCATCTCAATACAGTGAGCACATCAGCAATTGAATGCATTGGAGATGGACATACACCGAGACAAACGCCATCAACCAACTAAGACCAAGCTGGTTATAAGCAAATCGTTAACAAATGACTAGATTCGTACATGATGGAACTGAAACATAGGAAACTTGACATCAACACAATCAATCAACGGACAAGCTTCTAGCATAGATGAATCTTGATTTAACACTAGTCCTGATCAAGTAAACATGGCACCTGGGGATTTTGGCTGTGGATTGTAGGATCAAAATTCCAAGTTATAATGAGAAGATCGAACACATAAATCTTAGTTTGAACACATAAAAATCAACTAGACATCGATATGTATGAACATTTCTAAGATTGTCACATTGGTTTCACGACATGCGGACCCCTGGAGTGCCATAATTTTGCACAAAAGGACACTTAAGTGCCATAACTTACGAAATGTACACTTAAGTGCCAAAATCGGAGTAAAATGGATCACTTGAGTGCCAATCTGGCCAAAGTCCGACCAAAACGCCGATGTGGCATTTTTCCGATGGACCGAGCCCAAAACGACGCTGTTTTGCACGCCGACGTGGCCAAATAATGCAAAAACGGCATCGTTTTGGGCTAACGTGGTAAAGAACAATAAAAAAATTAAATTTAGTTAAAATATTAAAAAATAATAATTTTAAAATTAAATTTAGTTAAAATATTAAAAAATAACATTTTTATTTTTTTTTTTTTTTTAAAAAGGAAAGCGAGGGAGGCGGGCCGAGGATCAGCCCTCGCCCACCGCCGCTTTGCCTCGCTGTCGCCAGGAAGGGCCGGCGACGGTGGGGGGAGGTTTGGCGGCCCTTGCCCAGTCGGGCCAAGGGCCGCGGCCCACCGGGGGTCACCCCAGAGAGCGGCGACCCTTGGCCCGGCCGGGCGAGAGCCACCGACCCTCGTCGGATCTGGGCGAGGGCCGCCGACCCTTGTTGGATCTGGGTGAGGGCTATGGGCCCTCGCCACTGGCCACAGATCTGGGGAGGGTCGCGGCCCTCGCCTAGATCCAGTGAGGGTCGGCAGCCCTCGCCCGACCAAGCCAAGGGCCGCTGACCCTCGCCGCCGGTCGACTGGGGTCGCCGGCCCCTGGCCAGGGCTCGACAACCCCGGCTGACCCTTCCCCCGCCGTCACCGGTCCTTCCTGGCAACAGCGGGGTGTAGCACCCCTCGACGGCCCTTGATCCATTAAGGTCGCCACTGTTCGCTTACCTTTCACTTGACCTGATAATGTAATACTCTGATACCAAGGAATTTCATTATAATTCATAAATCTTGGGGGTTTACATCTTTTAGATCGATCCCTGCGCAATATATGTGGCGGAAGCACATTTATCAACTCCCTTCCCTATATTCATAAAATGATGCACACCAACTAAACATTTATAGGTAAAAGCCGAACATTTTTATTTACTTAAACTAGATGGACATCATTCATCGGTACATGAAAGTGCCGTAGTCTTCTATACTCGGCTATACTTCAAAAGATGACTGACATCTTCTCCAACAGTTGTATACTTAAAGTCTATTGATCAGTGTCGGCGTCCAAAAGTTCCTTCCTTTGCTATCTTCCTCCTCGCAGTCATATCCAAACACTCGACCCATCTACCGGTGGCAGTGGCAGCAGAGGTATCTTATCTATTATGAAATGTTAGTCTTCAAACAGAATGAGTACAACCACTTAGCAGTAAAGATCCATCAAACTATACAATGTAACAGGCAAGACAATCAATATATCACGAGTAAAGCACATATCATCCATACTATCAAGCATACATCACCATGCAAACGTGCATATATCACCATGCAGTCATGCATATCTCACCATGCCATCGTGTATATACCACCATGCAGTCATGCATATCTCATCATGTTATCGTGCATATATCACCATGATTCATATCATCCATGCTATCAAGCATACATCCCCATGAGATCCATTCAAGCTTTCATGATCGCATTTTCAATATTAAATGAAATAGTATCAATTTACTTTCATAAGTAGATCATGCATCATGCCATTTGCATACACCCATGCACATGATTCAATTTTAGTATTTATCTTTCACAAGGATCTCATCAGTTTTTCTTTCCAAGGACCAATGTTTGCATCCCACAATCTATCGCTCGCATCCAACCTAGGATCGCGAGGAGCCTCCGGTACACACCTTCGGGCATCCGGCACACACCTCTAGGCATCTCGTACCCCAACTGGCATCACGAGGAATCCCCCCGGCACACACCTCCAGGGCTTCCGGAATTACGAACCGTCATACAACTAGGCATTCCCCCTGGACATTACGTACCGTATACCATCGGGCATCTCGAAACTCTTGAGGACCTCCGGGCATGTATCGTAATACAACCAGGCATTCGGCACAAACCTCCGAGCATCCCGATACTCCCGGGGCATTGTCAGCTCACACCTCCGACGGTCTCGTTATTATCACCATTTATGATTACATATATGTCTCATTTTCAACATGGCATTTGATGCAACAATATCAAAGGTCTCAACCAACTTTTGATGCCAAATGATATGCCCAAATATCACCACATATGCAGTACACATAGCACCCATGATATCACATTCCATAAAGAAATTCATTGGTTTTTTTAAAAATCGAAGCAATTTTCAAGTAAAACAGAATGCACCTCTTTAGTAAAAATTCTTAGAAAATTAGTAAAAACCTCAATAAATTTTGAAAATTTAACATGATATAAAAAAGATCCAGAGGAAGATATTTCATGAAGAACACTACATCAAGAAAGTTCTACATCAATAACATAGATCCACACATCACAACAAAAGAAATTGCAGCACCACTTTTGCACAGTTTCGGAAATAATTTCGATTAAGCCCTTAAAAGAACTCCAAAAATTCTGAGATTTTAATATGTTATAGCTGAGATCTAGAAGTAAGAGTCTCATGAAGAAATAGAAGTCAAATTTCTTACGTATTAAAATATATAATAATTATAACTCTCCCTAACTCTCGGTTCCCTGTCTAGATTCATCCTTTTCAAAGAAAATCATTTTCCCCAATCAATACTTGTCCATTTATTCTCAAATTTTAGTATGTTACTTCTCAAGACGTTTTCTACAACTCTTATCAAGAACACGAGATCAAATTTGTGGCATCCCAAAAAAAAATTCAAGACAAGCTCTAAGGTGTATTAAAGCCCATAATTAGGTAATGAAGTTACCTATGGTTTATGCTTTAGCCATTAGTCTCCTCTTAAGACTAAGTGATATATGCTTGTGTTCATGAGTTTTTAAATTAGTATTATAGATAAATTAATGAGAATAATTTATTCTTGGCCATGCACCTCAAAGACTAAATTCCTATAGATAAAATGTTACAAGATTTTGGCCATGTGAAATTTAAAATTTGGAATCTATAAAAGAAAGAATTAAAGGTAAAATTTGGGGTTTAATTAGGTTGGGCCTTAGGCCCAATAGCTTGGATTTTTGGTGGGCCAAATGGCCGGCCCATTGGAGCCCAAGGAAGGGCTGTTGACCAGCCCACTTGCTAGCCCAAAGCCCAGCTGAGAATGAGGCCCATTTTTGCATGAAGAAGGCCATGTGTCTCTCCCAAATTGCCAAGTGTAGATCATGCATTGGCTATTGGGGAGGCATCTCATGATTGCCAATGATGGCTTTGTGGGGAAACAAAAGGGAGAGAGGCCGGCTAATGGAGGGGCTGTCGTCCAAGAGAGAGAGAGAGAGAGAGAGTTGCGAGAGAGAAGGGGAAACCGAGAGAGGAGGAAGAAGGAGCCGTCTGCCCGTTGCCATCTGTTCGCCCGTCTGTGTGTTGTCCGTGTGCCGTTGTCCGCTTGATCTTAGAGGCAAGTTAGGATCAATTTCTACTCTTGCATGTGTGTCTTGCATGTGTGGTTGAGATGGTGTCGAATCGTGGGTGTTTAGAGGTAAGGAACCGAAGCTAATGTGACTTGTTCTTGAAAAGCTTGCTGATTTCGTGTAAACCGCATGACCCAGAAACTTGTAGAGGCTTGCATGCGTGTTTCGAGTTGAATTTTGACTTAGACTCCTTCATGAAAGTTGTATAAAACATCTCAAAGTATAAGATTCTAAAATTTGAGACAAAAAGGCTGAGTTTTAAGGGGTGAAACCCATCTTTTACGAAAAGGCTAGATCCGGAACTGTTTCGTCGACCTCTTGATGGTTTTGTGGGTTGCATGTTGCTTTTCACTGAGAATATTACTTCGACTTCTTCATGAAACTTGTACATAACATACTAAATATTAATATAATCAAATTTGAGGTAAAATGAGCAAGTTTAGCTTAGTGAATCGACTTTTTCTTGAAGATGGTAAATCTGGAATTACGGTACTGGACACCCGAGACTTCTTGGACCCATATGGTAATTATTATTTGGGAATTTCACTTGTATCCCTTAATAAACGTTGTAGGGGACCTTTGAGGCAAAACATATCAAAATTTCAGGGGAAACGAAGAAGGATAAGTAGGTGAAAACTCGATATTTCGGAGATAGCTACACTGGACTGTTCGGTACTAGGAATAGTAACTTCGAACGTAGATAGAAAATTATATAGAAATAATTTGGACTAGATGTCTTCATGAAAAACCTACCTTAAGGTCTTGAATACAACCTGGCAAAGTTTCATAATTTTGGGAGGTTGTACGGGTATTTTAATCGAATTATTTTAAAAACTGCGCAATCTGTTTCTATCCGAAATTACTTGCTGTATTCGTGTGAATTATATCTTCTTGTGTGAAACTCATTTGGGCATGTGTTCTTCATGAAATTGTTATCTTATTGTCTTGTCTATCACATGTCTTGATTTAGTGATTTTTGAGGATCATATGGATATTTAATTTAAATGCTTTCAAAAATTGTACAAGCTGGAATTTAATAAACTTCAAAAAGGCATGATATATGGACTATTATAAATTGTATGGACTCCATGAATTGTATTATTATGAATGATTGTGTCTTGCTGCATGCATGATGATGATTGGAAATGCATATATGAGTCAAAGGATGAGAATGATCTTGATTGCCATCACATCACATGCCATGTTAAAATTGAGCTATAATTGAAGATGTGAATTAAGATAAGTGAGAAGGCCGTCGGAGGTGTGAGCTGACGATGCCCCGGGAGTTTCAGGATGCCTGGCTAGAACGGTACGGCCAGTTGCCTGGTTGTGTCATGATACATGCTCGGAGGTTTGTGCTGGATGCCCGGTTGAATCATGATGCATGCTCGAAGAGTCCTCAGGAGTTTCGAGATGCCCGGAGAGTGGGGGAGCTGGAAGCCTGGCTGGTATTGAGCCAGGTGATGCCTCGTGATGCTAGTTGAGGTACGAGATGCCTGGCTAGAAGGGTACGACCGGATGCCCGGTGGCCTTAAATGGCTGAATGCCGGAGGGTCCTCGTGATGCTAGTTGGGGTACGAGATGCCCGGAATGTGGGGGTGTCGGATGCCCGGAGGTTTGTGCCGGAGGGTTCTCACGATGCTAGGATTGGGTGCGAGTGATGAATGTGGGATGCAAACATTGGTCCCGAGAAAGAAAAATGTGGCGGCCCAAAATGGAAGGATGAAATTGGGGAAATGAAATTGAATTATGCAAGATGGTATATGCATGACATAATGATGATATGTGCATGGATGCATGATGATGATGAGTGCATGGATGCATCATGATGATGAATGCATGGATGCATGATGATAGTGAGTGCATGGATGTATGTGCACCTATGGCATGATGGTACACGTGACATGATGATGATGACTATATGATAATGTATGTACATGAGGTGTGATGACTTGTGCATGATATCGAGGTAAATCGTGCATGGATGCTTTAATGACATGTGATGCCATGATTGTGATGATTGTATTGTATGATGCATTGAGTGGTTTATTGATCATTTACCTACTGAGTGGTTGTACTCACCCCTTTAGGGACCAACATATCAGATTAGCAGGATGCCGCTCCCTGTTGTCATGCGGGGCGTCTTTTACGGTCTTCCTTCGGATGTAGAGGTCGAATGTGTGGAGATCGACTGTCCCACCATTCTTGGTTTGACATTTATTCAAGTACGCACCTTAGTGATGTATGACGTGGGCCTGGTTAAGGATCCTGTCATTCAAGAGTTCATATCTATTCATGTTCGTCGGAACGGAATGATGCGTGGGATGTTGCCGCCGCCGCCGCTTGATGCACCGGGATAGGTGTGAGGGCCCATGCATGAGAAGTAGGAGCTAAAACTTTTTGGGATGATAGCCGACACTGGTTGATGGGGGATCTTGCACGATAGACATAGTGGGTTGAGTGTTTCTTTTTGGGGTTATGGCCGAGTGTAGCTACAAGTCTTGGCCTTTCTTTTGATGTACCGACCCAAGGAAACCCATCATGGAAATATGTAAATAAAAGTGTCGTGGCTTTATCTTTTCTTATGATGTTTAGTGGTGTGCAATTGTATCATGATTGTTGGAGGGAAAGATGGCGATATTAAATTATGCTTCCGCTAATGAGTTGTTCGGGGACCGTTTTCAAAAAAAAAAAAAGAAGTCTATAAACTATGACGCTTCTTCTAAGAGATGTAATTAGTATCCATTAGGTGTAGCAATAGGTGCCTGTGGCGACCTAAGATGTTTTGGGGTGCCACAAAATTCGGACTGGATGATTTCACAAAATTCACGGAATCACAACAAATCAACATAACAGTTTTCAGATCTAGTTTCTTCAAAGAAAAATGGTTTCACCGACCTATACTTGTTCATTTCTTTTCAAATTTTGATATGTTATTCTCCAAGAAGTCCTTTACAACTTTCATTAAAAAGTCGAAGTCAGATTCCAACTAGAACATCGCATGCAACTCACAAAAACACCAAAGGTCGGACTATTTTTCCCATAAACAGAATACTAGGCTAGAACACAACTCTTATAACTTTGAAATTTCACACTTCATCCACATCCAAAATTCACCATTCATCACACACCAAACACAACAAGCAAAGGGTAGGTCAATGGACTCTACTTGCCTCTAATCTAAGCAAAATACAGCAAGCACATGGTGGGGCAAAGCGGGCTCGACGGTGGAACTAGGCGCAGGCATGACGGGCCGGTCTTCTTCCTCCTCTTGCCAACCAACCCTCACAAAACTCTCTCGGTCTCACTCTCCTTTTTCTGAAAGCTTTTGCTTTCCTTTGATTAACTAATTCACTAATTTTGCATGCAGGTGACAAGTGTTCTCATGGAAAGGACAAGTGGAAGATGCATGGACAAGTGGCTTCAAATAATGAACAAGTGGAGGCAATTCAAGGACAAGTGTCCACCATGCTTCACCTCCTTCATGCGTTGGCCACCACTCCGGGAGCAACGTGGCCGTTGCTGGCCATGTTTCGGTCAGCATTTCTCCTCAATTGTTGACTCAAGTGTCTACAATGTGGAGTGGCTTTGGGCCGGTGGTTTTGCCACTCATCTCTCTAATTACACGGCCCAATATCTTCTCTAATTATTGGCCTTAGTCTCCGCTTATGCGTGAATCAAGTGTAGTCTACTTAGATGGCTGTGTGATGTCGCGGCAATAATCAAGGGAGGTCTAATTCATAGGGTACACAACTAGACGGCCAAATATCTTGTCTATTCTTCTCATGGAGCAAATCTCGATCTTGCCAGTAATGGTACATAGGAAAGTTCTTGTCGAGACTATAATTTCATTCGATGATTAGATCATTCCCATATGTGATCCATTGGTCCGATGGTGATTATAAGGTAATGTCCGTACAGGACATTATTGGCATCCTCCAGTGGTACTCCTATCTGTTAGTCATGGTCATCGCACGTGTGGGGTTATAATTCTTCACATCCGCCCACATGCTTTTGAACAATCCTCATGCATCATCGAATTTTCTTTTGTTAGCCGCCTATGAGTAAATGGATAGCTTCCAATGGTCGATCCTCGAATGTTTCTTCATTAGCGTACCCGAGTTGGTAAGGCCAAAAATCATTTGGAATGAGTCTTGGTCTCATGTGAATGATCTCCAATGAGACTATAACTTATATGAAAATCGGATCATTGATAAACATAATGCACTTGTCCAACGATGATATAAACTAATGTTCGTATATAATGCCAATATCATAATCCGACAATACTCTCATCATTTAATCCTAGACCACTGTTTATCTAAGGATAGTTACAAAATTTAGGATGCCACACGGGCGATGTGATGGCTAAGGACTAATCCCTCAACCGCCTCCCCCTTTCCTTTTTTAATTTTTTTTTTTGAAATTTTGAAATTTTTAATCATTATTTTTAAATATTTTAACTAAATTTAATTTTAAAATTATTATTTTTAAATATTTTAACTAAATTTAATTTTAAATTTAATTTAATTTAATTTTTTTACCATGTCAGTTCAAAACGATGCTGTTTTTGTATTATTTGGCCACATCGTGCAAAACGGTGTCGTTTTGGGCCCGCTTTGCCGGAAAAATGCTACGTCGGCGTTTTGGTTGGACTTTGGTCGGAGTGGCACTCAAGTAATTCATTTTTCTTTGAATGTGATACTTAAGTGTACATTTCGTAGGTTATGGCACTTAAGTGTCCCTTCGTGCAAAGTATAACACTTGAAGCGTTCTTTTGCCCTGGTTTCACTAAGGCATACGTTCACACACATGGCAAGCATCTTGGTGACGATAAGTAGCAAAAAGAGAATACGAGAAGGAGAAGAAACCCAAGAAAGAAAATAGTTTCTAGAGCTCAAAAAAATAAAAATAAATCCCAAACTTCCTCTCTGGCTATGCTTTGTTCGTCGAGTATGTGCTTCCTGTGATGATAACATGCGTCTGTGGTTGATCATAGATGGAAAACTGGCAGTGGCTGCCGGTGGGCTTGCGAGAGCAAAACTGAGGAAGAAAAGCTCCGCTGCGGTGAGAGAGGAAAAATCGTCAGGATTCCATGTTCCGTTCGATGAAGCTAAGGGGATTATTGATTTTGAAGCTTAAATGGGTTGGGCCATTTCTATGTCGTAATCCCTAATTTGTGAATCAACTTTTATTTGTGAAATTCTAGTGTCAAGTAACTCAATTAGTAAAATCAGAAAGTTTAGGTTTCAATTAGCCTCTACATGATAAAGTTTAGGACTTACTTGATAACTGTTCCTATATAACTTATTTTGACATTTATCTCTTTTAAATCAGTAATAATTTATTATAAAAATTCTCATACAAATTAGATATGCAAAATTTAAATATTTGCTAGAATTAGACATCTTCTTACATTATAGGTTTGCTAACTGACATCAAAAGCAAATCACCACATAGACCGTGCACAAGAGTGTGCCATTTGAATCATCATCATGCTAGTTTTGCCCACTTTTATATTCATCGACAGATAGATTGATATTGAAATGTTAGTAACATTTTCTTGAATTACCTCATCTCACCCCAAAATTTCGTGAGCACCCAAGTTTATTGCAAGCTTTCGAATAAGATATCATTCGCCTGACACCCTTGTTCGTCTCAAATGAAATAGCCACCATTTCAGGGAAAACATGGTGAAATCAAAACCAAGTTTCAAAACTAAACAATACTTATACCTAACAATAGTGAGTCGAGCTTTCCAGTGGTATGAGAGTCGCAAGAATCCAAAATTGGATTTAAACAGTACTTGAATTCAAAATTTTATGAACTTATGGTCAAACAAATAATCATATGCAACACATGAACACTTTCAAGGCACATGAGTTTTGTAGACGAAAAAAAAATCCTAGATGCTCCCGGTGCATGTGAGCCCATCTCACATGTACCATTGGATGAAGCGGGCCCCATGTGAAACCCACTAATCTAACGGTAGATGTGAGGTAAGTCCACATGACCCGGACACATCCATTACTAGCTCATTGTACAAGTGATCGCGACAAGAAACTAGTGTATTTAGAAATGACAAAACAAGTCCAAAGCTAGGCTCTAAAACAGAATCTACGTAGCTCACATGACAATCCTCCATAATTAAGTCACGTGTAGAAAAGTTCGCTTCAATGAATTGGTCCAGTTGGCCTCATACAATACTAAATGAACGTATTAAATGTGTTGGCATGATGCACCATTGCTAAATAATGCTTTGATTGGGTCAAACACACGGCACGACGTGAGCTGTCATTATATGAATACACCACCGAATGTTAGTTTATCCCTTTATATATAGGATCCAAATTCTACTGTAATCTCATCTATAAAAGATGGATGATACTACTACATCACTTGACTTATCAAACACATTTCTTCCCAGATGAACTTTAGCTCCCAAGGAATTGATGAAGCAACGTACTTTTATTCATCTACTCAAAATTCGACGAAGAAAGGGAGGCGTTTTACTCCATGGTCCAAACAGAACTAGAAGTTAGCAAGCAATAATAATCAAATATCTACTCCAACGACTCACTTCAAAATGCAAGCAAACCAAATACAGCCTCGCAAGAAAAATCCGTGGAAAGCCATTCACGATGAGCATATAAGTCGAATTATTATTTCCTTTTATTTTTTTAAGAGGCTTCAAAAGATGGTAATTGTTAATGGATGGATTCTCGAAAAAAAAATGAAATTAGCCACTTAGCCAATGCCACCAAGAACCCCATTTAGCTTCTTAACCTGGGCATCATCAAGGGAAGTGGTGGCCTCCACCAACTCAGAAGGAAAATTATTAGCGAATAGAGCAAAGTCTAAGATTAGAAGCCCAGGGCTCCGACTGCTGAAGCTAACTATGGCAAGTGTTGGACCTTCACCGACATTCAATTGGAAGTGCAATAGCCCCTGAAGGAAAATCATGATGTCCCCTTTGTCGAGGTTCTTCAAGTTGACGATTTTGCTGACAACGAGATGAACCCAGCACACATCGATCCTTGGAGGACGAGGAGGACCTTCGAGGCATCTAGGTGCGTGTGCATCGCGGTGATCCTACCGAGGGTCCCCCAATCAATACGAAAATAGTGGGTTTTTCTAATAAATTTTACACAGAATTTTTTATCCATTTGATAAAAATACAAATAAATGTCCTTCTTTTGTTGACACCTGAATTTTATTTGGCAAATCAAGCATGCATGTTTTGAAAAACAAGAAGTGTATGAAAAAAATATAAAATACGAAATAAAAGTTGGGCCATCTCACTACAGCCTTGCTTGCACATATTCGTATCTTATACATGTATGCATTACGCAGGGATGAATAGAAGAGAGAGGACGCACATACACAGAGCTCAGCAAATTCTCTCTCGCGTCATCATTTTCCAGCAACTTCTAGGTCACCATTCCCTCTTCATACTCGGCCACCTCCACTCCACTAGTAGCCGCCGATCGTCTCTGATCACCGACCACCATAGTCTCTTTGCATTTGAACCTCAGAGAATAAAGCATAGAGTATAGGGAAGGAATTCTCATGTTCAGTTATGATTCTCTCTCGATTTCATCTATGCATCCTTACCCCTCTCTCTGTCACCGATTGTCATTGCAGGTCACTTCCCCAACACCACCAGTTTCGTAGCCACAGGAAGTGCTCTCTTCGCTTGCGTTTTCAGGCTAACTTCATCGAAGTGCTTGATTCTCCATCTCCCTCCTTTAGTCCGTTCCATTATTTGGTGCTACAACTCCTGAAGATTCACTCCTCTTGTTGGAGAAATCTTCTTGAAGTGTTTTAAAGCTGACAAAACGTTTCCATCAGTCTAGTCTGAAGGCTTGCAGACTTTGCTATTTAAAGTCTGAAAACCTCCGGATAGCCAGACTCAAGACTCAAAGTCTATCCTCATTGACAGTCTCTAATCGGTTGAAGAAAGGTTATCTAGAACTAGATGTTTCATTAAAGATATGACCTTATCAACCGGAGAAGATCTCTTGGCTGGAAAAGACACAACGGAATCCTTTGATTGATCGAGATTGACTCGAACATTAAGGAACCGATGATTGCCTAAATATTCTTGGAAGGTTCTACTTATGGAAACCGAGATTTTGATTGTATGGGCGAACATGATTGATGGGCTATCGACACATTCCTTTAATAGCTTGAATAATCTTCCTAATTGATTCCATCCAACAGGTAGATTGGAGGAATTCCTTTGGTAAGTGCTAACGGGTATGATGGCATAAAGGAGTATATAAGGAAGACATTCTAAGTTGTTCGAGGTGTGCGCAATAGAAGAATTCCAAAGTTTGAAGCTTCTTGTTGCTTAGACAATTCCTTTGAGCTAAATTTTGTATACAAAAGAGAGTCTATACTTGTGAGAAACCTTGAGGAAGTGTGGTAGAACATCTACACTGTGGAATCAAGGAAAAGCTGTGCTGTAACTTTTCTTTTGTTCATAGTGAAATCCAGCCGGTGGGCTGTCAGTGCGAAAGAGTGAACGTAGGCTTGGAATAAGCCGAATCACTATAAACCTTGTGTTCAATTTTATCTTCCTTACTCTCTTTACTATGATCGTACTTCGTTTTGTGAACTTCTTTCTATCGGTTGCCTAGAATCACTTTCGTATCTCGATAAATTGTTTGTACACCTATTCACCCCCCCTTTTAGGTGCTTATACTAGCTATCTCAATTGGTATCAGAGCTCGTGTACTCACTTTGGTTGAAGTGTTTTACTTCAGAGTTAAAGATCCATGGCTAGTATGTTGGCTCCAGGGCTGGTAGAAGGGCAAAGTAACACCAGATTGCCTTACTTTGATGGAAATGACTACAATATATGGAAAAACAAGATGAAGGCGTTCTTAAGATCAAAGGATCCTCTGGAATGGGACGTTGTAGAAAAAGGAATCGTTCCTAAAACTGCATCTTCTCAGAAAGAGGAAAAGATACTGTTGAGTCTAACGAAATGACTTAGGAAGAGATAATCAAGAGACAAGCTCTTGATGCAAAAGCTATTTATTCCTTATATTGTGCTTTATCATCTACTGAATATAACAAAATATCTTCTTGTGATACAGCCAAAGAAGTCTGGGATAGATTACACATTACCTATGAAGGAACTGATCGAGTGAAAGAGACTAGAATCAACATTCTTCTTGGTCAATATGAAGCCTTCAGAATGAAAACCATGAGAATCTATAACTGACATGTTTAGTCGTTTTACATAAATCGTGAATGGTTTTGAAAATCAAGGTCAACCAATTTCTGATCCCATGAAAGTAAACAAGCTATTGTGTGGACTCTCCAAGGATTAGAATCATATAAAGACCTCAATCAGAGAGACCCAAAGAATCATGCCACTGTCTGTCGATGAGTTGGCTGGGACCCTTCAGTCTTATGAAGTGGAACGAATCAATGAAGACGAAGATCCTAAAGGTAAGAAATCTATTGCATTAAAATCTAATAATGATTCTGATGTAACAGATTCTGAAGACGATATGGATGATGAAGAACTTGCTCTCATGATAAGAAGATTCAGAAAGCTGAATAGAAAAGGAAGAAGATTCAATGCAAAAAAACAAAGTTTTCAAAAGCAACAGACCAAGTCTGCTGAAGATGATGAATCAAACAAAGATGTAGTCTGCTTTGAATGTAAGAAAAAGGAACACATCAGACCCAACTGTCCTCTTCTAAGGAAGAATAAAGGAAAAACTGAAAAATATCGAAAAGCTCTCAAAGCTGAAACCTGGAGTGATACGGAGTGCGAAGATAGTGATGATGATTATGCCAACATATGTCTAACGGCACAATCAGACTCAGAATCAAACTCCGAGACTGATTTAGATTCAGAAAGTGAATTCGAGGTAAGTAACTTCAAAATCCCTATTAAAGTTTCAAAATACATTGATGAATTATGTTTTAGTCTTAAGACTTCTCTTAAAAGAATTTCCGAACTCGAAAAGACAATTCGCTTTAAAACAACAAGAGAATGTTTTGGAAGAAAAAGTGAAATGCTTAGACCGAATGTTTCTTCTCTCGAGAGAAAGCAAAGATAATCTTTTAAAAGAAAATGCATTCTTGAAAAATGATATCTCAAACATTTCCAAAAGATTTTCTCTAGGATCTGAAAAACTTGAAAAAATACTTTCTAATCAAAGACCTTATTTCAATAAATCTGGTTTAGGAATGACTGCTGAAACCATTCCTTTAATCGATTTTCCTAAAGTAAAAGAAAGAATTAAACAAAGACCCACAAGAAATGCTTACAAAAATCATTTCGAAAGGACCTTTGTAAAACCAGTAGGTCGCAATGCTCTTAGATGTTCAAAATGCAATAGTGCAAATCATTTTGAGAAAGAATATCCTATGGTTTGGAGACCTGTCTATAAAGTCTGGGCAAAAACCATATATCAAATTAACTCAAAAGGACCCAAGAAAATATGGGTACCAAAGAAAGCTTGAGTTTCTTTTTAAATGCAGGTCACTATCAAGAAAAAAGTGAAATGGTATCTGGATAGTGGATGCTCAAGACACATGACAGGAGATTCAAATTGTTTCATAAAGCTTGTTCAAGTGAATGGTGGAAAAGTCTTATTTGGAGGAAATAACAAAGGAAAAATAGTGAGATTTGGAACTATAAAGATTGGGAACCTCATAATAAGCAATGTTTCTTTAGTTGAAGGGCTCAATTACAATCTGCTCAGTGTCAGTCAGCTTTGTGATGCCAGTTTTAAAATCAACTTTCAAGAGGGTATTTGTTCAGGAACCAGTAAAGACTCTGCTCAGTCATTCATGGGTTGAAAACATGGGAATATCTACCTCTTAGACGTGAAACCAGAAGAATCGCAATGTCTAATCTCAATCCAAGACGAAGCGAACTTATGGCACAAAAAGCTTGGGCATATCAACATGAAGCAGATAGCCAAAATCTCAGCAAAGAAGCTTGTTCGTGGTCTACCCAATTTATCATACCAAAAGTCTTATCTATGTACACCATGTATATTGGGAAAACATGTAAGAAATTCCTTTAAGTCAATAAATCAAGTTTCCACTAAGCGTGTCTTGCAGCTCTTGCATATGGATCTCTTCGGACCAACAAGAACGCAGAGCATTGGAGGTAAGAAATATTGCCTAGTAATTGTGGATGACTACTCACGATTTACTTAGGTATATTTCTTGGCAAGTAAGTCTGAAACTTTCTCTTACTTTGAAAAATTTGCTAAGAAGGTTCAAAATGAAAAGGGGTATGTTATTTCAAGTATAAAAATAGACCATGGGGGTGAATTTGAAAATCAAGATTTTGCTAAATTTTGTGAAGAATCTGGTTTTCAGCATTTGTTCTCTTCTCCATATACTCTAGAGCAAAACGGAGTTGTGGAAAATGAAGAATAGATCTCTTCAAGAAATGGCTAGAACTTTTTTTAATTGAAAGCAATATTTCTTTACGGTTTTGGGTTGAAGCGGTTTCAACATCATGCTATACTATCAATAGAGTTTTTCTAAGGCTTATTCTAGAAAAAACCCCTATGAACTATTCAAAGAAAAGAAGCCCATTGTTTCATATTTTCATGTATTCGGATGCAAATGTTTCATATTGAAAAATCCAAATGGTTGAGTTGGTAAGTTTGAAGAAAAGTCAGATGAAGGCATCTTCCTTGGATATTCAACCGGGAAGCAAGGCGTATAGAGTCTACAACAAGAAGACTCAAACTGTGGAAGAATCAATGAATATCAAATTCCAAGATTCTATACAAAATGAATCTATTCATACTCATCTTGAAGAGACTGAATCTGCTCCAGACTTTACAAAGTCTAAATCTCAAGAATCAGCTTAGACTTTGAAAGACCAAAGAAGAAGTGATTTGTTGAAGATTCAAGTGAAGGAAGTGACCATCAACTCGATAAATTAACCAGCAACTGGAAACATAAGTCCGGTCATCCCAAAGATCTTATTATTGGCGACATCAATGAAGAAATTCGCACAAGATCCAAAAGGCGAGAAGAGTCTAGTGTTGTGGCTCTTAATTCGAAATAGAACCCAAGAGCATAGAAGAAGCTTTATTTGATGAGAGTTGGATTGAAGTTATGCAAGAAGAATTCAGACAATTCAGAATTAATGATGTGTGGAGCTGACTCCTAAACCAAAAGGTAAATCAATTGTTGGAGCTAAATGGGTTTTCGGGAACAAGATAGACGAAAATGGAAAAGTCATAAGAAACAAGGCTAGACTCGTGGCCAAGGGATACCCACACAAGAAGAAGGGATCGACTATGACGAGACTTATGCACCGGTAGTAAGGTTAGAAGCAATTCGTTTATTACTTGCATTTGCTTGTCATAAGTATTTCAGGTTATTCCAAATGGATGTCAAAAGTGCCTTCCTAAATGGATTCATCCATGAGGAAGTTTATGTGGAACAACCACCTGGGTTTGAAGACCCAAGGAAACCAGACTCAGTATTCAGACTCAAAAATGTCTTGTATGGCTTAAAGCAAGCACCTTGAGCTTGGTACGATAGATTAAGTAAGTTTTTAATTCGAAATGGATTTGTTAAAGGTAAAGTAGACACTACTCTTTTTATTAAAAGAGAAAGCAAAAGTTTTCTACTTGTTTAAATATATGTTGATGATATTATCTTTGGATCCTCTAATGAAAGTGTTCAAGAAATTTTCTAAGACTATGTAGGATGAATTTGAAATGAGCATAATGGGTGAGTTAACCTTCTTTCTTGGACTTCAAATAAAAAAATTGGAGGAAGGAACTTTCATTCATCAAGAAAAGTACGCAAATGATCTTGTCAAAAAGTTTGGACTGGACAATTGTAAAAAGGCTGACATATCAATGTCAAGTTCCTTGAAGATAGACAAAGATGAAGAATGACAGAAAATCAACCAAAAGCTGTACAGGAGTATCATCGGATCACTTCTTTATCTTACTGCTTCTAGACCTGACATTCTGTTTAGTGTTTGCATTTGTGCGATTTCAATCGAGACCCAAAAGAATCTCATTTGAATGCTGCGAAGCGTATTATCAAATATATTTCATCAACTTCAAGCTTTGGTCTCGGTATCCAAAAGGGGAGACTTTACTCTTCTTGGATATTCAGACGAGACCTTATTTGGATGCTATGTAGATAGAAAGAGCACCTCGGGTACTTGTCAACTAGTTGGAGGCAGGATAGTGTCTTGGTTTTCAAGAAAGCAAAGTACAGTAGCTCTCTCTACAGCAGAAGCAGAGTATATAGCTCTCGGAAGTTGTTGTTCGCAAATTATGTGGATAAAAAAATAGCTAAGAGACTTTGGAATTGAAGACTCATGCATAGAGATTAATTGCGACAACACCAGCACTATAAACCTCACCAAAAATCCAATTCTCCACTCAAGAGCAAAGCATATAAAGATTCGACATCACTTTATTAGAGACCATGTTCAAAATGGAGATGTTTCAATTCAATTTGTTGATTCAAAGAACCAACTGGCGGATATATTCACAAAGCCTTTGGAGAAAAATCAATTTGAAATTATCCGTTCCAGACTCAACATTTTAAGGTATGAGGAAATTAAAGTCTAAAGACTCTCAGACTCAGACATACAAGACTTTAACTGTAAGTTAGTCTCTCTCTCTCTCTCGAATCTTATCTTGAAGAGGTACAACCGTCAGACTGTGTTTAAATTGCTATATTTAATCGGCGTAATTATTGTATCGTTTCCTTTTCAAAAGGAAGTTATTTTTGAAATGACTATTTTCACGGAAAAAATGATGGTTATTCTGAAAATGCATCTTTTTATTTTCCTTTGTGACGGTTCGTTTATCTCCTTTTTTAACCGATCGTGTCTTGTTGATTGCTCTCCACTTTACTCTCAAAAACCCTAGAAAGCATCGATCTTCCATTCCCATTTTTCTCCTTATTTAATTTTTGAAAAAGTTGTCATCTCTCTTGGGAAAGTCAAGCAAGGAATCTTCCAAAAACTGAGAAAGATGTCATCTTCAAGAAAGCCTTCGAGAATCGCAAGCAGGGGACCACGACGAATGAGTGAGGGGCCTACGCACTTTGATCTTACTGAAGAAGAAGTGTCTCCAGATCAGCAGCAGAGCCCACAACATTCTCAGCAACGTCATTCTCCTCCATCTAGTCCTCAAGGCGTTGATCATCAACAAGAGGAAGAAATCATTGAGGATGCAGACCCTGTAAGAGTTCAAAAGCCCGCTTTTATTTATCAGCTGTATCATGCTTTAAAAGAAACTCATACTACATTGAACTATGTCGATGATTTTCTTAAAGACAAAGGATATGGAAATGAATATATCTTTTTGAGAAAAATGGAAAGTTTGGGAATTGCTCGTAAAGGGGTGGCTGAAGAAACCCTTGCGAATATCCCAAGTGATCCTCGTGATTGGGGACCGAATCCTGTAGATGGGAATGATGATAACAAATTGTACAGCCAATTTCAATCGAGAATGGGAGTTGCGGTTGAAAGTAGAGGAAAAAGAGGAGATTTGTTCAGATCGAAGGAACAAAAGGATCTGTACTCAAAATTGCCGAAGCGTGGGGTAATAAATCTTAGGAGTGTGGATTTTGATTTTCTGGATGCTGTGAATGTGAACTTGAGGGAAAGTTCGGTTATCTTCAACTTGAAAAGTTCTGCTCTGACACTACAGAGGCCTATGCTGAACTAACCGCATATTTCTATTCAAATCTTAGCTTCTTAGATGCGAATAGATTTTCTTTCAGCGTCAAAGATCAAGACTTTGTTGTGGATATGGATATCTTTGAGATGTGTTAGGAGTTGAAAGAGGAAGATATCAACCGATCAAAGTTTCTATTGCTCGTGCTACATTAGAATTTGTCAAGGACAGGAGAACAGAGGAAAAGATTTCCTACTTAAGGATGAATGCGTTCAACATCTTGCTTCACAAGATTGTGATCAATTGCCTTCGACCAAAATCAACTTCCAAGACTGATGTTTCAAGTTCAGAGGCAAAGCTGATGTATGCTATCCTCACTGGGAAAAGGTTTTCTCTTCCTCACACTGTTATGTTCCACATGTATAGAGCCATGATGAAGGACAGAGGTCAACTCCCTTACCCAAGTCTTGTGACGAAGTTATTCAGACATCTGAATATTCAGCCTCCGCAAATCTTTTGTGTTCGATTGTGCGATCATATGGTGGTAGGACTGAAAATGGTGACCAAGATGCGTCTGAAGGAATTGAACAAGGCATTGGAGAAATTTAAGGAGAAGACTCCAGTCAAAGCTCATCAACCCTCTTCTTCATCAAAACGAAAAGGAAAGGAGCCCTCGGTTGCTTCAAAACCGAAAAAGAAGAGCTCTTATTGTTGAAGATGAAGATGATGATGAAAATCTCACTATTTCTGCAATGGCTTTGAAAAATCTGAGTTGTTCTGTTCCAGAGAAAGAATTGGAACAAGGGACGAAAGAAGCAGAGACGAAAGAAACAGAGGATAAGGAAGCAGAGGAGAAGGAAGAAGAAGAAAGACAAGCTGAGAAGGAAAGAGTTGAGAAAGAAGGAGAAGAAAGAAGAGAAGAAGGAGAACCTGAGGAACACTCTTCTCCACCTGTAGGCATGGAAACAGGGGAAGATCAAGAGAAATGAGGGAAGTCCTCATATCCTGATGCAAGTGAAGGAGTCAGTCGCTCACCTGCAGACCCAGAGGACGTTTATGCCTCTCAATTTCTAGAAGAAGGTCATGAAGTTTCATCGCCAAACCTGCGAGATTATGCTGATCTACCATCATCTGCATTTACTCCATCAGATCGAGCCGAAGCAAGTACTCAAACTGATAATGCAGCAGATTTTCGCAGAATCATGGATATTCTCTTGGAGATGCGAGGTCAAATTTATGCCTTGGGATGCGAGGTTCAAAACTTGCAAAATGCGGGTCAAGTTTCTTCATGTTCATTGAATGATAAAATCCAAGCCCTCACTGTTCAGATTCAGACCAATGCCAAAGGTGAGGAGATTGCACAACTGAAGGAAGACTTGAAAAGGCTGGAAGGCATCGTTCAGTCTATGGGAGATTTCCAGCTTGTCCATGTTCCCAAGCAATCTTGACTTTATTCCATTTTCATCTCAACCTTTTTAATGCTGACAAAAAGGGGGAGAGATGCAAGATTTGAACAATTTGACTGTTTAATCGTGTGGATTGTTTATTGGATTTTGTTGGATTGTTTTGATCTATTTGACTTTGTTTTTGTGTCTGGATGAGAACTGAACTAGATTTGGACTTGACTGCTTCTATTAACTACTATTGATATCTTATAGATGGCTTTATCATATACTAGACTAACCTATTTTCTGTGGTTGCAGATTCTAGGGTTATTCATTTAGTCATTTATCTCTATAAGATATGCATATGTGTTTGAGAAATATTTTGCAGGTCAAAGTTGTCCAAATCTGCAGAAAAGTTTTGTCATCATCAAAAAGGGGGAGATTGTTGGAGAAATCTTCTTGAAGTGTTTTGAAGCTGACAAAATGTTTCCATCAATCTAGTCTGAAGGCTTGCAGACTCTGCTATTTAAAGTCTGAAAACCTCCGGACAGCCATACTCAAGACTCAAAGTCTATCCTCATTGACAGTCTCTAATCCGTTGAAGAAAGGTTATCCAGAACTGGATGTTTCATTAAGGATATGACCTTATCAACCAGAGAAAATCTCTTGGCTGGAAAAGACACAACGGAATCCTTTGATTGATCGAGATTGACTTGAAGATTAAAGAACCGATGATTGCCTAAATATTCTTGGAAGGTTCTACTTATGGAAACCGAGATCCTGATTGTATGGGCGAACAGGATTGATGGGCTATCGACACGGTCCTTTAATAGCTCGAATAATCTTCCTAATTGATTTCGTCCAATGGGTAGATTGGAGGAATTCATTTGGTAAGTGCCAACGGGTATGATGGCATAAAGGAGTATATAATGAAGACGTTCTAAGTTGTTCGAGGTGTGCGCGATAGAAGAATTCCAAAGTCTGAAGCTTCTTGTTGTTTAGACAATTCATTTGAGCGAAATTTTGTATACAAAAGAGAGTCTATACTTGTGAGAAACCTTGAGGAAGTGTGGTAGAACATCTACACTGTGGAATCAAGGAAAAGCTGTGCTGTAACTTCTCTTTTGTTCATAGTGAAATCCAGCCAGTGGGCTATCAGTGCGGAAGAGTGGACGTAGGCTTGGAATAAGCCGAACCACTATAAATGTTGTGTTCAATTTTCTCTTCCTTACTCTATTTACTTTGATCGTACTTCGTTTTGTGAACTTTTTTCTATCAGTTGCCTAGAATCGCTTCCGTATCTCAATAAATTGTTTGTGCACCTATTCACCCCCCCTCTAGGTGCTTATACTAGCTATCTCACCTCTGATTTGATCTCCAATTGCGGTCAGGTGTTACTCTTCGTCAAGCTAAATCCACATACTCTGTTTCTGCTAAAGGTAAAGACCGAGTACTCATTTCCACCAGTGTGAAATCTGGTCGTGTTTTAGGCTTTCCTGATGACCTTGAGCATGCTGCATTGCCTCTTTGTGATAAGATCTCTTCCTTATTTCTGCATCTAGATCCTTTGACAGAGATATCGACCACTTGTTTGATAAAATTCCTGAACTAGATCAGTTTGTTTCGATTCAGATTCTTATGGAGAGCTTCCCTTTGCTTGATCAATACATTAGTTTTGTTGTATAGACTTTACTTGTATTTTTTTTCCTTTCTTTTCGGAAGTTAGTAGCTATCCATTTTAGGATTTGTTGTTGAAAATCTCGGATTAGATGCATATCAAGTGCGTACATGAGATAAATCGATATCTAAGTATTCCAGAACTTAGACCAATCGCATCTTGAACGAAAATGAATCAATCCATGCACATCTACTTCTTATGCTTCACAATACGTTGATCTATGTTTTTTTTCTTTTTTTGGTAAAGGTAAGAATATATTGAGGAAAAGCCAACTATACAAGAAAACGGCGCCAAAATCTTTCACTCATAGTGCAAACAAGCAGAATGAGTAAAAGGGAGCATAAGTAAAAGAAAAATAAACAACCACAAACAAACAACCAGCAAAAACAACCAACAACCAAGGCAAAAAACACCATAGCAACGACAAAAACGGATCAACGTAGTAGCAGTAGCCACAGCAACTTCCAGAAAAGACCGAAGCTACCCACCACCACTACGCAAGCTCAGTAGGGACTGACGAAGACGGAGGTGTCGAAACCCAACCCTCGTTGAAGCCTCCTGTTCCTGGGGTTGTCTAGCACTTTACCGAAAGTCAGGGCTTTGTCCTTAATGACTTTGATGAGATGATTCTTCATATCGTAACCTCAAGCGTTTCACCTCGGAAGATATGCTATTTCTTTTCTTCCAAATTAAATGACATAAGGCCCCAAAAGAGAAACAGGCAATAGAGAGAAAAAAGTCCTTACTCGACAAGAATTTCAAGGCCCAGAAGAGATTCTCCGCCCAAGTTCTATTACGCTAGGGAAGATTACATCTTCCAACCCAAAAGAAAGCCGAGTTGCAAGAACATGGCAATCAAAGAAGAGATGGTCAATAGAGTCCGGGGTAGCATTGCAAAAGGCACATAATTCAAACTCAATTCTTCAAATGGATATAAGAAAAGCCTGAGTAGGTAATCGATTCCTAGTGATCAGCCAAAGGTTGAATTGAAACCTTAGGGCTATAGCATTGTTCCAGATAAACTAAGCTCAGGGAACACGGTTCTTTTTGGTCATTAACGCCTCCCAAGCTGAGGCCACCGAGAAGGGACCGTCGGAAGACTCGCGCCAAGAGAAACGGTCAGGGGTCCGAGAAAGAACTGACAAGGCAAAATCCCAACATCCAAAAGAGTCATGAAAGCACTTCCCTCAGGCGAAAGTAGATCTGCCACCATTGCTTGTCTAGTAAGGCCCGAGGTAGCAATAAGAGAATCTGGAAAAAAAGAGGCTCCAAAGGCCCTCCTGATGCCAATTGTCATACCACAGCGAGATCGAATGACCATTACCTAGTTTCCACACAAAAGAAGCCCTAAAGTCCCTTCTCAGTTGGAGTATTTTCCTCCAAGCCCAAGAGCAGACAATGGGAATGGTAGAGACCCAAAAATTATCCCTCTTTAAGAAATTGGTGTGGATCCACTGACACCAGATGGACTCTTTATCAATGAATAAAACCCAAATATATTTAAGCATGGTTGCTTTATTGCAGTCCTTCAACCTACGAATACCCAAGCCACCTTCCTCCTTAGGAACACAAACATCTTCCCAAGAAACTTTTACCCCGCCCCGACCTAGGGAAGGGCCTTTCCAAAGGAGCTATCTCAAAATACATTCAATACATTCTATAACCGAAGAGGGAAGGGTAAACACACTAGCCAAAAACGCCTGAATAAAATGAATGACTGACCTGATCAACTGGAGTCTTCCTACAAACGAAAGAAACTGCTGAGCCCATGTCTGAACCCTAGCTGTGATCCAGTCAATAAGTGCAATACAATCCGTTTTACCAAGCCTCAAAGATATAATTGGGACTCCCAAATAATGCACTGGAAGTGTCCCTTCTTGAAAACCCAAGGCCAAAAGAATATACCTCCGCAAAGAAGGAGTACCCCTTGCCAGAAAAACTTCACTTTTGTTCTTGTTAGGCACCAATCTACTCCGAGAGGAAAAGATATCAAGTGCACCGAAGCACAATCTGCTTGGCTAAAAAGAAAGACATCATCGGCAAAAAAGACATGCGAAAGCTTCACAGATTTGCACCTCCAAAAATACTTGAAGTCCTTATGTGTTGTGCGAGAGCTCAATATCCACGAGAAATCTCCATTACCGGGGTAAAGAGATATGGAGACATAGGGTCCCCTTGCCGAAGTCCTCGTCCACCTGAGCAGAAACTATGAAGTTCACCATTGATGGATATGGAGTACTTCGAGGTGCGAACACAAACCATGATGAGTCTGATCATCCACTCTGGAAAACTGAAAGCTGAAAGGGTAAGCTCTAGAAAATCCCAATCCACTATGTCATAAGCCTTCTGGAAGTCCACCTTGATTACGCATTTGGGTAGATAAGGGTCACGGTAGAAGCTTGCAAACAGTTCCTGGGCTAGGAGAATATTGTCCCTAATTCTTCTTCCTTTCACAAAGGCATTCTGGGGAGAGCTTATCAAGTCATTCCAGATAGCAGCAATACGATTGGCCAATATCTTAGTAATAATTTTGTAGATGGTGTTATAGCAAGTTATGGGCCTATAATCAAAAATCGCATAGGCATTAGGATCCTTAGGCACCAAAGTTAGGATTGTGTTATTTACCTCTCTTAGCAATCAGCCCAAAGAGAAGAAGTCCTTCACCGCCTCTACTACAAGAGACCCCACTAAGTATCAATTGCTCTTATAGAACTCAGCTATAAAGCCATCTGGGCCAAGAGCTTTACCACGGGCTAGAGAAAATACGGTATCATGGATCTTGGTATCAAAAATTGGACGGGAAAGAAAATATGTTGATCTATGTTTATTGTGCCCAACTGCAAACATATTATGAAAAAATATTGCTGGTTCATTCTCTGTATGTGTTGAGATCGCAAGCATATTGAATGAATGCTAATATCTTGAATCTTAGGTGTATGCTGCAAGAGCATTGGGCTACTGCTCTAGTCATCATATACACATTCATTTTGGGTGGGCAATGTTACTGATTGGTTCATCTTCATATGCGTTGAATTGTTGATGTAATCACCTTGTTGTGTTCGTACCAATGTGTTATGTTATGGATTATGTCTATTTTGTGCATGCTTGCTGTTCATTTGTCCTGGTATGTGGAATTGTTCAATTGTGTCATTGATGTGTTGTTCATTCATGCCAAGTAGTTGCTACCAGATTTCCTCTTTCATTTTTTTCTGTTCTATTTTGGCGAGCCTCTAGTGTCATGATTGAAGAATCCAGAGTTGTAACGGCGTATGCAAATTTATTTTGGGTCGGCAGTGTTACTGATCGGTTCATCTTCGTATGCGTTGAGTTGTTGATGTGGTCACCTTGTTGTGTTCGTACCGATGTGTGATGTGCTGTGTTATGGATTATGTCTATTCTATGCGTGCTTGCTGTTCATATGTCCTGGTATGTGGAATTGTTCAATTGTGTCATT
The DNA here is from genome assembly GCA_017140395.1 of Eucalyptus lansdowneana. NCBI lineage: Eukaryota > Viridiplantae > Streptophyta > Magnoliopsida > Myrtales > Myrtaceae > Eucalyptus > Eucalyptus lansdowneana. The sequence goes on from CM029485.1 coordinate 53,857,065, forward strand.
GATGTGCTGCTTGTTCATGCCAAGCAGTTGCTGTCCAGATTTCCTCTTTCATTTTTTTCTGTTCTGTTTTGGTGAGCCTCTAGAGTCGAGACTGAAGAATTCAGAGTTCTAATGGCCAAGTATGAGGAGACCATTGTTCAAATGCTTTTAGGTTTTATTTGTTTTGTGAAACTTGAATGATTTGAAAATCATTTTCCTAAAAATGTTAGTGTCTTTCAAGACATTTATGTAATTTCAAACTAATCATAGGAGAAGGAATAAAACAAATTTATTGTAGAAAGTAAGTTATTAGCTACATTTTATACGTGAATAGTTAATTTCCCGAAGCTATATCATTTTCTGAAAAGTTTTCGCTAAATAAATTTCTTGCATAGCAAATTTTGTTTGTTCAAACGATCGGAAAAGAAAAATAAATATGATATATTCATGTCCACTCATCTACCAATAACGAAATGTCCTGTGGAGCAGGGTAATACTGGGGTTATTTGAGGTCACCGCTGTATGTGTGAGTATCATCAGGGATAAAGCCGCAATAACAAAGCACTGCCGTGAAGTGAGCTGCTCGTGGAAGACTCGAAACAAGAAAAAACGCCAAAACAGGGAGTTATCAAGTCTGTCTTCGCAAGGGCAGTTTTAGGTGAAACCCGTGCTTCCATGGCAGTCACTGAGGTGCGGGATGAGCGTCAAGAATTTCAGGATGGATGGATAAAGGGTTGAACGAGAACAGCAAGCTCTTGAACGGCGAAAATAGAGGAGCTAACAACAGAGCCTCTGAGCTGATGCCGGTGATCGCGTGAGGTCGAGCTGGAGTGGGCAATGGTGGCCACGTTGCTCTGGAAACTCAGCTGGCGTTACAGTGAGGGAGCTTGGCGGAATGGTGAGGTGAGGGAGAAGAATCATCAGAGCTCCCTGACGCTGGTAGGAGAGCTCGTGAGATATAAAAGCCATAGAGAGGACCCTTCGGTCCTGTTGGCGTGTGTAGAGAAATCCAGGCGCGACAAAGGTGGAGGTTAGGAGAGGAAGAGAACCGGTTTCCATGAGTGATTCCAAGTCTGAGAGAATAAGTGGAGAGGGAATTCGTCTCTCTCTCTCTCTCTCTCTCTCTCTTTCTGTGGACACTAAAAAAGAAACCATCGTCATACACATTGCAGAGGGGAGGGATTCTCTGGAATTTTGCGGAGAAGACGCACGCTCAGGAGTTCCTTCGTCCTCTGGATCTCCTCCTCTGCGGCTGCATTCAATCTCGCCTACCCCCTGCGGATTCCACAATGACCAGGTCTTCTCTCTGATCCTACCTCTCCCGACAAATGAGGCGCACACATTGTCACGCCCCGATACTCGAGGATGCACCCATCCTTCTTGTTGGTCGATTTTAAAGTGCGATATCCTAGCACTAAGTATCGCCGACCCTTTCTTTTTATTTACGCAGGCGGAAGCAGTTATAAATCCCCAGACAATAAAACAATGGGATAGGAAAGCAGGCCATATTTTTCATATTGAAATTCACAACCAAACTTTCATTAATAGCACAACTCATAGTATATTTACAATACTATTCACAGTATACTTGTCTCACACATATTTACACTAAGACAGGGTTTACAAAAAGGGATGGGATCTCAATCTACATCCGGGTTATACTCAAGAACCCTCTTTATACCATCTTCTTCTTCAAAAGTCTTTCTTCCCTTCAGGTTCCTCCTCCTCAGCTTCTCCTCAGGGTCCTGAAATGGTTATTCAATAACCATTGAGACCACGTCTCAGCGAGTCCTACCCCCTAAGACTTGATTAGTAAGCCAATACACTATAGGCTGCCTAAACACGGCACGAGTTAGAGGACTTACCTTGGCCTCATATTCCATCTGCATATTAGTACAGTTCAATAGTTATTCAAACAATCACATCACTGATCGAAGTATCGATTAAATCGACCTAGTCAATTTCATGTCAGTCAGACCATTTCTACGTCATTCATCCTACACCAAGCAATCCATTAGATTTAGTGGCTTTACGGTCCCACCCGACCCTCTCAAGATTTAGTGGCTTTACGGTCTCACCCGACCCTCTCAAGATCTAGTGGCTTTACGGTCCCACCCAACCCTCTCAAGGTCTAGTGGCTTTATGGTCCCACCCGACCTCTCAAGATTCAATTTAGGAATAGATCTTAAATTCACTTCTAAATTACTTTAGCACCAAATAAAGCTCAAATAAATAAACGGACTGCACCACGACAATCAGCACGAAATTCCGGTCACCGGCCATCCTAGTTGAATTTCCGAAAAATTAAATAATTAAATAATTAAATTCGAAAATTAAATAATAATTATAAAAAATCCAATTTAGGCTCGTAATGCCGAATTAGATGCCGAGACGAGCCTGGAAAATTACCGAGACTCGTTCCATAAATAACATGGCATGTCTACTTGCTAATGTCTATTTCTAACCACCTAACATGCATCATTAAATCTCTAAATTAATTGATCTAAACTAATCTAACCACCTAATTGCATTTAATTAAATCTAACCAACCTTAAGTATAATTAGCAAACTAATAAAGCATTAGTGAGCAAAATTCACTTGATTAAAAGCGGAGATCGAATCACCGCAACAGCGACACGACGGCGGCCGAAATCGAATTTTCGACAACACTAGCGGGCTTGGACCGGGCCTTAAGCTTGGCCCCAACAAATCTCAGCCCAACTGAGATTTGTTCTTACACAGGGTTGGGCTCGATCTTGGGCTTGAAGACTTCAACTAGGCTAAAAATAGGCTGGGCCCAAAGCTGAAAATAAAACTTGCTGGGCTTCATTGGATTGGGCTTCAAGAGGGCTGAAACAATTTGCTGGTCTAGGTTGTCATTGAACTGAACTAGGCTTGTGGGCTGCTTGATCACAAGCTTCCAAAGATCTGAGGTTGGGCCACTGAAAATTGGAACGGGCTCGCTGTGGTTGGCCCACGAACAAAAGAGGACTGAAGCTGCAGGATTTGTGGACTTCTGCAGGCTTTGCTGGGCTTCACGCAGCTGGATTCGCTGGCTGAGGAGACCGAAGGCGCTGGCAACGGTTGGCAACTCGGTGGATCTCGAGGCTTCACGGCAAGATGACGGACCGAATGAGTTGGGGCTCGGACGCGTGGAGGGAAGCATGGACGAACGGCAGAATTCGGTGGATACGTGCAGCTTCTCTTCAGTGGTGTTGCTCGGTGGATGTTGTTAGTCAACAAACCGGCGGAGAAGGCATGAGGTTGACTGGTGTGCTGGCGTGGAGCTGAGGGCACGCACTGGGGAAGACTGAAGATGGAAGCTGGCGTGGACTGGCTTGCGAGTTGCTTCGTTCGGCGTCGCTTCGCTAGCGTGCGTGTGGAGTGGAGTTGAGGAACGCGGGGAGGAAACCTGCAGTTGGGACGCTTGATCGAATGGGAGCAACTCGGATGCGTGGGCGTGGGCTTCAAGCGGTCAACCAATGGCCTCGCTCTTGCAGATGCTGACCAAGAGATGCTCGTTGATGGACAAGTGCGAGGAGCAGCTTAAATTGAAGATCTCGTAGCTGGCGTGAGTGGAGTGTGTGGGCTTCGGTTGAGGAAGAGAAGTAATGGAGATGGAGAGAGATTGGATGGGGATTGCTTCGCACGGTAGAGAGATTAAAACAAAAGCAGGAACAATGAACGGATGGGAGGGTTGCCGAGCGTGAGAAGCCAGCTAAGAGGAGATAAAAATCAAAAATCTTAGCCAATACATTTAATTTTTTGGCCCCACAAGTCCACAATACACTCCTCTTTATCCCCCCAATCAATTTCAAGCTTATCCACTTACAATTAAACAAATTTAAAGTCCAAAATTGCTGCCTCATCCAATCATACGAATTTCACCATTTGAACTTCAATTTCTCCAATAAATTCCCAAATTGAGGACCAATTTCAATGTAGAAAAATCTCAAATGATTTTCTATAAATCCTCGACACACAAAGGTTCGGCCCGAGAGTCCAATTTTCCATTAATTTAGCCAATCTAAATTTCCGCCAAATTTCCGCGACGTCCGAACCCAATTTCCGTAAAAATCTCAGGACCTCCAAAAATCTTCTGAGACTGAGTTGACGTTCCTAAAATTTATTGTGACATGACGAGACTTCAATTTCTAAAATCGGACTTGAATTCTCGTTAATTTCAACTTGGCGTGTTGTTAGCCTAACTTAGGCTATCGGGTAGTTTTTCAAAACTTTTTAAGGCAAATGACCCGTGGTCGATTTTCTTCGAGCCACTATGAACCCACTCAACTCAATGGCGACTCTTGATTGTCATGAAAATCTCGATGATTCAATTACGGACACAGGGTACCAAAATAATAAGAAAATCAGTCTAGTGTCGGCCGACGAAAATTTTCTAATTCAGTGGTGTCACCCACGATTAGCCACATATCTCTATCGATTTAGTCTATCTCTGATTTCAAATCGATTTTTAACTGTGCCGTAATGATCTCTAAATATGAGCACGGTCGAGAAGCCGATTTCTGATCGAGTTCTCAAGTCTATTACCTTAAAATTCCTTTATAATTTCCCCAGATAGTCTAGTTACCGGCTCTGAGAATAACCCTATAAGCGCATTAATGAAATGCCTGATTTATTAAGTAGAAGACAGGGTTGAAGAATCTGAATGTCACAACTCTTCCCCTCTTATAAAAATGTCGTCCTCGAAATTTAAACCTTACAAGACTTGATCAAAAAGGTGGGTGTACAATTCTCTTATTGACTCCTCAGTCTCCAATGTCGCTCCTTTTGTACCGTGGTGTTGCCAAACCACTTTGACCAATGGGATGGTCTTTGTACGCAGGACTTGCTCTTTGCGATCGACAATTTGGACCGGTCTTTTGACATATGACACACGGTCATCCACGTCCAATTCCTCGAAATTGAGCATGTGGGTCGGGTCAGGCTCGTACTTCCTTAACATCGACACATGAAAGACGTCATGCACTTGCGCCAATCTTGGCGGCAACGCAAGACGATACGCTAGGTTCTTGATTCTTTCAAGAATCTCAAACGGACCTACGTACCTCGGACTCATTTTATCTTTCTTTCCAAAGCGCGAAATTCCCCTCATTGGTGATACTTTCAAAAAATGTGATCACCAACTTGGAATTGCAAAGACCTTCGACGCTTATCTGTATAACTTTTCTGCATGCTCTGCGCTGTCTTTGATCTGTCTCTGATCACTGCCATGGCATCTACTGACTACTGAACAAACTCTGGGCCTGTTATCTTTCTTTCCCCGACTTCATCCCAACACACCGGCATTATGTATGCTTTGCCATACAACGCTTCAAAAGGAGCCATTTGAATACTCTGTTGATAACTGTTATTGTAGGCAAATTCTACGAGATGAAGCTGATCTTCCCAACTTCCCTTGAAGTCTATAACACACGCTCTTAGCATGTCCTCGAGGGTCTGTATTGTCCTCTCAGACTGGCCATCCATCTGAGGATGATACGCCGTACTATACTGAAGTTTAGTACCAAGAGCACTCTGCAAGCTCTTCCAAAAAACAGCAGTAAATCTCGGGTCTCTATCAGATGTTATCATAACCGGCACTCCATGCATTCGAACCACTTGGCGCACATATAGGTCTGTGTGCCTATCCAAACTGAGGTCCTTTCGAACTGCAATAAAGTGAGCCGACTTCGTCAGCCTGTCGACTACCACCCAAATTGAATTATTTCCTCTTTGACTCCTCGGTAGTCCGGTCACAAAGTCCATCGTGATATGTTCCCACTTCCACTCTGGGATTGTGAGAGGTTGTAAAAGTCCTCCCGACTTGCAATGCTGAGCTTTTACTTGTTGACATGTCAAACACTTGGCCACATGTTTGGTGATATCCGCCTCCATACCTGACCACCAATAGTGTTGACGCAGATTATGATACATCTTAGTGCTTCCAAGATGAATGCTATAATTGCTACGATGTGCTTCAGATAGAATTTCTTTTCTAAGCTAGACATCGTCAGGTACAACTAAACGTCCTTAGAACCTTAGAGTTCTGTCATCAGCAATTTGAAAATCAACCTTCCTTTTATCTACGTCTTCCTAAAGAATTCTTTGTAAATCTGGGTCTGTCGGTTGGAGTTGTTTGATTCTAACTTGGACATCCGATTCAATTCTGAGGGTGGCCATAAAACTCGAGAGGTGGCCTACCTCAAACTTGAATACCGAATCCCGAGCTCTCTCGATTAAGTTCTACTCCTTAATTAGTATATGAGCGACCGAAGACTTTCGACTTAAAGCATCGGCGACCTTATTCGCCTTTCCTGGGTGATATAAAATATCACAGTCATAGTCTTTCAGCAATTCCATCCATTTGCGCTGTCTCATGTTCAACTCCTTCTGAGAGAATAAATACTTGAGACTTTGATGGTCCGTGAAGATCTAAAACTTTTCCCCGCACAAGTAGTGTCTCCAAATCTTCAGGGCAAAGATAATGGCTGCGAGTTCTAAGTCATGCGTTGGATAGTTCTGCTCATGAGGTCTCAACTGGCGGGAAGTGTATGCAACAACCCTACCATGTTGCATTAGCACGCAACCCAACCCTCTAAATGACGCATCACTATAAATCTCGAATCCTCCAGGACCAGATGGAATCGTCAGCACGGGTGCGGTAGTCAGCTTTTTTTTCAGCTCTTGAAAACTAAGCTCGCACTTGTCTGTCCATATGAACTTCTCGTCTTTATTCGTGAGCTTAGTTAGAGGCGATGCTAATGCTGAGAAACCTTCTACAAACCGTCTGTAATAACCTGCCAATCCCAGAAAACTTATGATTTCTGTCACTGATGTCGGTCTCTGCCAATTGATCACGGCTTCTATCTTGCTCGGGTCGACGGAGATTCCTTCTCCGGAAATCACATGACCTAAGAACGCAACACGAGTCAACCAAAACTCGTATTTGCTAAACTTAGCATACAACTGATGCGTCCTTAAAGTCTGGAGCACTAATCTCAGATGATTCTCGTGCTCTTCGTCACTTCTCGAATAGACCAAGATATCATCAATGAACACGATCACAAACTGATCTAGATATTCCTTGAATATTCGGTTCATCATATCCATGAAGGCAGCTGGAGCATTCGTCAACCCGAATGGCATCACTGTGAACTCATAGTGACCATACCAAGTACAAAATGCTGACTTAGGAATATCCTCATTCTTAATTCTCAGCTGATGATATCTCGTCCTTAAATCAATCTTCGAGAATATTGACGCTCCTTGCAACTGATCGAACAGATCATCAATCCTTGGGAGGGGATATTTGTTCTTAATGGTTACTTGGTTGAGCTATCGGTAGTCGATGCACAGGCGCAATGATCCATCTTTCTTCTTAACAAATAGAACTGGTGCTCCCCAAGGCGATGCACTAGGACGAATAAATCCCTTGTCCAATAATTATTGCATCTGCACCTTCAGTTCTTTCAACTCTGATAATGCCATTCTATAAGGTGCCTTCGAAATTGGTTTTGTCCCTGGTGCTAACTCAATTACAAACTCAATCTCTCATTCTGGCGGTAATCCTGGCAATTCCTTTGGAAAGACATCATGAAATTCCTGAACAACAGTAATATCTTCCATCTTCAATTCCTCAACTGTCATATCCACAACAGTTGCTAGGTACCCTCGACAACCCTCATCTAATAAACGAGTTGTCTCTTGCGATGAGATCAGGACAATCGAGGGTCCTCCTCGATTCCCAACAAACTCGAAGCTCTTATCCTCTAACGGGTTAAACTGAATCGTCTTACGATAACAGTCCATTTAGCTCGTTGATTGGTGAGCCAGTCCATGCCAATTATTAAATCAAAGTCATACATGGCTAGGACTAAAAGATCTATCTTCCCCACTCGCTCACCGATCACTAACTTGCACCCTGAACAATTCAAAGCAACAATAACTTTATCTTTCAAGGGAGTAGATATGCACATTGCCGACTCCAATAATATAGGACTGACTCCTATCAACTTGACATATTGCTCGGCAATAAATGAGTGGGTTGGTCTTTGATCAAACAAAACATAAGCAGGTTGGTCGTTGAGTGAAACCATACCTGTTATCACATTAGGCGCAGCTTCCGCCTGACCTTGTGTGATCGCATAAATCGTGCCTTGAGCTGGAGGTCTCTATTGTCCTCCTTGCGGCACGTTCTGAGGGGCATACCCTTCGATCTATCCTCGTGGCGGTGGCGGTGGTAGCTGCGATTGTCCCCTTGGCCTCTTAGGACAATGTCTAGCTATGTGGCCTGTTGGCCACATTCGTAACACGCACCCATCCTAGTTGGACATGGTGCTGACCCATGTCGTCTCCCACAAAGGTGACACGGTCCCATTCTATCAGCCATCGGCCTACCATATCCACCCTTCTTGCTAGGCGGACCTTGGAATTTATTCCCTGACATCGGCCTCTTCCCTTGCTTGATTGCTTCTCGATTAACACCAAATCTCGACCCCAACGAGGCAACTTGATCATTCAATCCTCGTTCTATCATCTAGGCTCAACGATAAACCTCTCTATAATCTTTCAAGTCCCATGGTAGCAGAGGTTGTTTCAATTCAGTACAAAGACCGCTTTTGAATTTCCGAGCTTTCTCTTCAGGGTCTTCTATCAATTTAAGAGCATACTGTGACAGTTCTGCGAACTTGACCCCATATTGGTCAACTCTTATGCTCCCTTGGCAGAGACGGTAGAACTCCTTTATCTTTTGTTCCCGAGCAGTACTCGAAAAGTAATGATCATTAAAGGCTCTGAGGAAGGTGTCCCACACTTGGACCACACCTTCCGGGAATATTATATCATTGGCAGATCTCCACCATATATTGGCGTTACCTTGAAGTTGGTACACAGCTAGTAACACCTTTTCTTCCTCATTGCACATCAGAAGTGCAAATGATTTTTCCAAATTCTGTACCCATAGAGACGCGGTCTCAGGGTCTCCGGTACCCATGAATTTTGGTGGATTCATCTTTAAGAATTGATCCACTAACTGGTGAACCCACCTCCCAGCGGCCATAACTCCTTATAGTATTTCAGCAGGGGCGACGACAGGTGCAACTGCGGGTGCAGCAGCAAGTACGGTGGCAACTGCGGAAGCAATGGCAACATTGGCAGCAGCGGTGGCAGCGGCTTCAACAGCGGTAGTAAAGGCGGCTGTTTGATCTCGGGCTTGTTGCCCCATCATCTCCCGCATAGTATCTAAAGCCTGGTTGATTCCGATAGTTCCTTGCTCACCCGGGGCTGCTACTCCAACACCAATAGGAGGTGGTGCTACTCTAGCATCTACAGCAGGT